>CM048750.1:316012936-317227936 GCA_026315105.1 Locusta migratoria
AGAGAGAGAGAGAGAGAGAGAGAGACCCCTCACCTATTTGAACACAAGTAAAAAAAAATTATTATTGCATCAGAAACTATTCACCACAAAGCAACTGCCCAGGTTCTCTCTTTTTCTAATGATCGTGATATGAACGGGGCGAAAAACCAAAAAAATGTTCAAATGTTTGTAAATCTATCTGACCAAACTGCGTGGTCATCAGTCCGTAGCTTACAAACAATTTAAACTAAGTTAAACTAACCTAAAGGACAACACACACACCCATGCCCCAGGGAGGACTCGAACCTCCGACGGCGAGCAACCGCGCGCTCCGCAGCGAAGCGCTTTAGACCGCTCGGGTACTCCACCGCGGCACGATAAACCCTAATTCTGCTTCATTTCTCTCTCTCTCTCTCTCTCTCTCTCTCTCTCTCTCTCTCTCTCACACACACACACACACACACACACACACACACGCCGGCCGCGGTGGCCGAGGTGACTGAGGCGCTCCAGTCACGGTCAGCACGGCCACTACGGTCGGGGGTTCGAATCCCCCCTCGGGCATGGATATTTGTGCCGTCCTAGTTCGTAAAAAGTTTGTAAGTTTAGGGACTGATGACCCCGTAGTTAAGTCCCATAAGCTTAACAAACTTTTTCTCTCTCTCTCTCTCTCTCACACACACAAACATCTAGTACGAGAGTCCCCGTTTCAGTTACTCAGCAGCAGTGTCTTCATCATTGCTGCTTTGAACTCGAAATCGCAGTGTGAGACGCCGAAGCTACGCACCATATTGCCTCGACACGGCTGATTGATGTAGCCTCTAATTAAGTGATGTCGTCCGAAGTGAAAGCTCCCGACTTGTTAGCGGCGCGACGCGGCGCGTCTTTACGGGATAAATCTTCGGCGAGGATTCGTTTCGCAAGTCGCATAGCGTGCACCATCAATTCTTAAGGAGGCCATTTGACGTCCCCCCGTAATGAAAGCGCGTAATGAAAAAAGTTTCTTCTCGCTCTCGTTAATAGTCGGCGGCCAATTACGGAACTTGTTGTGAATGGCATCGTTAGTCCTCCATTATAGTGGAGGGCCGTGTCGATGCAGCGGGCGGACTCCGGCGCCGGCTGCGGGGGCGGTGTGGGGGCGGGCGGGCCTTTGTCCGCAGCCGACCGCGGCCGACTCCTTCCCGATCGTCTTCACGATACCTGCAGGCTGCGCTCTCCCTGACGCGCCGGCGGGTTTGTCGAACACTCGTGTGGTCCGCCTCCTCCTACATCGTTGGTTTCGTGGTTATTTTTGTGGTGTCGCACAAGTCTAACGTGCGCGCCACCTACTTTCGCGGCGCGGCGTTCTTACGACGTCAGCCACGAGCGCCCTCAGCTGCAACTCCGCTCGTGGCCACCACTGAACGACAACGTTCACTTGGGACTGAGATAGGAACCAGGTAACCAGTGAAGACTTGGCTATCGGATAGGCACTAGGCAGGCCTCCAGCTCAACTACGTATCAGCATTCTGCAGTACTGAGCTATGTAAAAGTTAAGTATTGTATAAATTCTGTGCAATATATATCTCGTTTTAATTTACTCTAGTGTTTCTAGTTTCTGCTGTCCCACTGGCTGCTCACCTCCGTACCTGCACAAGCGTGCATCCTTTATTCCTGTGTCGGTCTCATTCTACTCGGCCACCGACACCTACGACGGAAACGAGACACAAAAGCGGCGACGAGGCTGGGACACAAAAATTTTGTGACAGCGTGCAAGCTGTCTCACCGGTGAAATAACCTTCCGGAAGGCTACTTGAATAAGATACAACCACAGTACGAACCAGTCGGAACTCTTTGTGGGGAAAAGATGCAACCTTTTTGACAGATGAAGCTAGCGCTCCAAGCGGTCAATCTGTATCTATAAATGTGAATGTCATTTATCACGTCTGAACCACAAGACATAAAGATCTAAAAATTTGTACAGTTACTAATGTCTACCCGGGGAAGGCTTAAGGCACGGTTTTATAGCGATCGGATAGCGATTTATCTATATATATTAATGTGAAAGTCTGTTCGGTGTACGTTTATCACGTCTGAACCACAAGACATAAAGAGCTGAAATTTTGTACAGTTACTGATGTCTGCCCGGGGAAGGCTTTAGGCATGGTTTTATGGCGCTCGGATAGCTATTTATCTATGTATATTAATGTGAATGTCTGTCCGGTGTACGTTTATCACGTCTGAACCACAAGACATAAAGAGCTAAAAATTTGTACAGTTACTAATGTATACCCGGGGAAGGCTTTAGGTACGGGTTTATCGCGATCGGATAGCTATATATATATATATATATATATATATATATATATATATATATATATATATATATATATATATTAATGTGAATGTTCGGTGTACCCTTATCACGTCCGAACGACAAGACGCAGAAACGTAAATCTTTGTACAGTTACTAAATTAGATCTGAGGAAGATTATAGGAACGGTTTTATAGCGATCTGATAGATATTTAGTAATTTGAAGAATATAATGCGAAATGCGGAACAATAAGCAGCAGGTCATTCTCAATGGAGAGAAGTCTTCTGAAGTAGGAGTTATGTCAGGTGTGCCACAGGGGAGTGTCGTGGGTCCGTTGCTGTTCACGATATATATATATATATATATATATATATATATATATATATATATATATATGACCTTGCGGATAACCTTGGAAGTTCACTGATGCTTTTTGCGGATGATGCTGTAGTATATAGAGAGGTTGTAACAATGGAAAATTGTATTGAGATGCAAGAGGGTCTGCATAGAAATGACGCATGGTGCAGGGAATGGCAATTAACTCTCAATGTAGACAAGTGTAATATGCTGCGAATACACTATAGCAGGGCAGCAACTGGAAACAGTTAATTCCATAAAGTATCTGGGAGTAGTCATTAGGAGGGATTTAAAATGGAACGACCATATAAAATCAATGCCAGACTTAGATTCATTGGAAGAATACTAAGGAAATGCAGACCGAAAACAAAGGAAGTAGGTTACACTACACTTGTTCGCTCCACAGTTTGAATACTGCTCACCGGTGTGGGATCCGTACCAGGTGGGATTGATAGACAAGGTAGAGAAGATCCAACGGAGAGCAGCGCGCTTCGTTACAGGATCATTTGATAATCGTGAAAGCCTTACGGAGATGATCGATAAACTCCAGTGGAAGACTCTGCAGGAGAGACGCTCTGTCGCTCGGTACGGGCTTTTGTGGAAGTTTCGAGAATATACCTTTACCGAGGAGTCTAGCAGTATATTGCTCCCTCCTCCCTCGCGAAGAGACCGTGAGGATAAAATCAGAGAGATTAGAGCCCACACAGAGGCATACCGACAATCCTTCTTTCCGCGAACAATACGTGATTGGAATAGGAGGGAAAATCGATAGTGGTACTCAAGGTACCCTCCGCCATGCACCGTCAGGTGGCTTGCGGAGTATGGTTGTAGATGTAGATAATTACTCTTTGAAAATTATATTTATTCTTTGAAAATGGATTTATTGGTTGCATTGTTGCTTGAGGGTTGATAATGATAAAACGGGGAGTATATTGGGATGGAAAGCTATCGGTGTATATAAAATTCTACGTGTGTCTGTGTGTTAATATTTCGATCTGCAGCGAAAACTACAGAATGCAAACGAATGGTCTATGTGTAATTGTTGTCCGAAGTCTCACGTTGTACACCATAGCAGTTTCACGCCGATAGCTATACAGGGGTGGAAGATGTGGTGGTTGAAAGCCGTCAAATAATAAAAAAATTCGGACTGAAGGCCAGCGATGACGTTTGCGACTCTATAGCAAGGAGGTTACATACTGCGAAACGTGATCCCACAGACCATATCTTTGGCCTATGCGTGCTACCAAGTTGGTTGCGCGCTACAATGTCTTCAGCTTCTTCTCTGTGAGGAAGGAAATATAAGAGTAAATAAATAAAGCAGTGAAAACGAAATTTCTTAATACATCTCTTAAAAAAATCGATTTGACGTTTCGCGCATTACATCAAGTTATCGCTCTGTGGTATTGTTACAATCATTATTGTTGAATTTCGTGATTGGATTATTCGAAACGAGTGCGTTTTACTTGTGATTTGATCTACACTACTTACTTTCCTGATGATGTTGATTAAAAATGTTTGTTTCTAAAGAAGGTATTGTATTTCATTTCATTCTTCAAAACCAGTCTCATAGCACACTACTGAAAGATAACTTATCTTGTCATAATCAACCAGCACGCGAGCGTAGCCGCGGGTTTAAGCTAGTATGTAATAATTATGAATGGTTGACGCCATCTGAAAATGCTTGACAAGGCGGCGAAAAATTCTTCGTTTGTGTGGCCATGATGTCCGTAGTTGCTTTTACAATCACGAATGGTATTAATTTCGTAGGCTTCCACGACCGGAGTCATTTCGAATAAAACAATTCTGGGTATTACCCCGCATCATTTTTAAAACACTTAGCAAATGAATTGCCAACGTTTCGACCACTGTGCAGTGGTCCTCTTCAGTTAAGTTAACTGTTGATGCTGCTGAACGTACACCCTTATATACTGTGAATTTTTCGGTTATCTAATACCGACGTTATGCATCCAAGATGGTGATTGGCGTATCAGCAGGCTCTTACGATTGCTACCCAGTGAGTGATTGGTAGGCAAAGTCTTATGTCTGATTGGAAGGCAACAGCCAATCAGCATCTAGCATCCAAGGGATGGTGTTTCCTGCTGCGAACGTTCAGGCCGCGCGTCAGTTCTAGTGTGGCCGCTGTTTATACTGCACTGGAGCCGCTGGCTGGCGCACACATGCGGTCCGATGGGCAGGGATTGCTGGCAGCCACGTTGAAGGTAACTTGTAGCCATCCTCCATATTCATATTGGCAGAACACCAGAAGGCGGTACTATTAACTTCCGAGAAACATCGCGTACTTGCTCGGGAACCGTGGATGCAGCAACGCAAAATAAGAGAAGACATCGAAATAATTAAACGACCTGACAACATGAATAGGGAGGATGGCTACAAACGAGCAGTATTAGATAACCGAAAAATTCACAGTATATAAGGGTGTACATTCAGCAGCATCCAACAGTTAACCGCCCTGAAGAGAACCGCTGCACAGTGGTCGAAACGTCGGCAATTCATTTGCTACGTGTTTTAAAAATGAAGCGGCCTAAACCCAGAATTGTTTTATTAGACATGAATGGTATTGTTTGTCCGCCTATGCAACTACAAATAAAATGAGTTTTTTTCACGTGACGCGTTTCATTTTAATGACAATAAAACATTTTCAGTGGTCTGTATTCATAGAGTCTACAGTTTGTTTGGTTTTTGGATCTGAAACAGTTAGCGAAAATGTAAAGTAGGCCTAAAGTTTTGTTACGGAAATTTTAGTCTTGTTTTTCCTCACATCGTGGAATAACGGTTTGTTTCGTGCAGTACCGCAGATTCTTTTTTCTACATCACTGTTTTTTCCACTAATTTCACTTTCACTATTGCACTTTCCATTATTGTTTTTCAAAGGTCAGACGCTGCGCAGTGTGTTATTGTAAGAAGAATGGTATGTTACAAACGGAAAATGTGGTATTTTTAATGCTGATACTCTCTTGTTTTTTAGTCATTAAATAAGGCGTTGAAATTTTTATTCTTTTGTAGTTCAAATGTTAAAATGATTGTTAAGCTTATGGGACTTAACTACGGGGTCATCAGTCCCTAAACTTACAAACTACTTATCTACTACCTTATACTAAGGACGGCACAAATATCCATGCTCGAGGGGGGATTCGAACCCCCGACCGTAGTGGCCGTGCAGACCGTGACTGGAGCGCCTCAGTCTCCTCGGCCACCGCGGCTGGCTCTTTTGTAGTAAAAATCAATTTACGCATATTTGTAAGTGTATCACTTGAAGAACGGCTTGAACGATTTAGGTGACCATTGTTTTTGTTGTGTTCGTAATTCTCAGGACAAGGTTTGTATGAAAGAAGATTTTTGGTAAATCTACCACAAAATTGGAAATTTTTAGAAAAACTGAATGTGCCTATTTCGGTATGTTTTTGAACTATTTCAACGCCACAACTCACGATTCGGACGTTGGAGAGGAGTAATTCTTTTGATTGTTTTGTTAGTTACTATGTTACATGAAAAGTTAAAAAAACCTGAATATTACGAACGAAAGTCTGATATTCCAACAAAATGCATAAACGATCATTTTCGTATGCACTCTCTATAACAGCTGACGATAGGAACGACGTATTTGGTTTGACTGATAACCGTCAAATTTGGCACGTTTCTGTATTTTTCATCGCGAAAGTTTTTATGCTCCGCAACCCACGTTAAGGTGCATGGCAGAGTGCACGGCAAAAACATTAATTTCCCCCACTTTTGTTACGTTGTCTAGGTGTTAACTACTACATTCACGCAACTGGTTGAACAGGAGGAGATAAGCTGGAGGAAATGGCCAGAGAAAGGGGAGACTAACAGGTGAACATTGTGGTGTCGCACAAGTCCAAAGTGCGCGCCACCTACTTTCGCCGCGCGCCGCCATGCACGCACGGCGCGGCGTTCTTACGACGTCAGCCACGAGCGCCCTCTGTTAAAACTCCGCTCGTGGCCACCACTGAACGACATCGTTCACTTGGGACGGAGATAGGAACCAGTCAACACATCGGAATCAGATAGGCACCAGTGAAGACTTGGCTATTGGACAGGCACTAGGCAGGCCTCTTAACTAAACTATGTATCAGCACTCTGCAGTACTGATCTATGTAAAAGTTAAGTATTTTAAAAATTCTGTGCAATATATATCTCGTTCTAATTTACTCTAGTGTTTCTAGTTTCTGCTGTCCCACTGGCTGCTCACCTCCATACCTGTACAAGCGTGCATCCTTTATTCTTGTGTCGGTCTATTTCTACTCGGCCACCGACACCTACGACGGAAAGGAGACACAAAAGCGGCGACGAGGCAGGGACATAAAAAACATAAAGAGAGGAGCATGGAGGACATCGACATATGGAGGATTCCAATCGATACATAATGTAGGAAATGTTACTGTGAATTGTACATACTATTGTTTATAACAGAAGGATGGGAGAAGTGCAGAAACAAGGGGGATGGCAGGAGGGGAAGGGGGAGGAGGGGGCAGAGCTGGATGAGAGGAAGGAAGAGATGAACAGAGAGAAAAGAGGGAGCTAGAGATAGTGGTATAAGAGAGATACAGGCAGTAACGTGAGGGTGAGGCACAGAGATGGGGAGGAGGAGGAGTGCTTCCAATGTGGTAGTGATAGCGATTGAATAACCGTATTAGGACATCAACCAAACAGCTAAAGATTATATAGGTAGATGTTTTCTTCTATTGGGGGGTTTGATGTTACTCGCCAGTGATTATTGTGCTAAACAGAAAAAAACCGTATTCGTTAGAATACAAATATGTAGTAGCCTTGTATGGGACTGAAACATGGACAATAAACAGTTCGGACAGGAAGACAATAGGGGTTTTTGAAATGTGTTGCTACAGAGGAATACTGAAGATTAGGTCGTGGATCGCGTAACTAATGGGAGGTACTGAACAGAATTGGGAAGGAAAGTATTTTATTATCTATGATTTCATAATGTGAGCAATTAAAGACTTCTAATAAAATTTAATCAAAATTTCAATCTTTTCTAAACGCCTTCTCACTTATAAGCTAATCGTCAAGAACAACGGAGTTAGAGCACCATTATGATTCTTAGAGATCAAGGTGATCAGTTCCCACGAGATCAAAGAAACTTCATTTCACCTGCTATAGGTAGTCTTTGGGATGAAAGTCGACGTCTGTTGTGCACGAAACGGCTTCGTTTTAAACCTCGGAAATCAATTATTACCGTGTTTCAGGTTGCGAAGTCTTCCCATCCGTTATTTTTGTGTACCGCAGCTGACATAACAAGGAAGTAAAGCGGCGTAACGCTCAGATGGCATCAAATGTGAGGCACCATCTCATTAGCCGATCATTTACAATCTTCTATGAATGTAGACTTATAGAGCAAAGAATTTGACTCAATTTTTATGAATATTTTCTTTATCATTTCTTTACAGGTTAAAAATAACTTTTTCCATTACGCATAAAAAGATTTCTGCACTTGTTCTTATCTGTGCCTGGTATTGTTCAGTGGGACTCCACATTCAAATTGTGCAGCATAAATGCAATTTTCTATACTCTGAAAAAAAAATTGGTTTCCCTCTCTCCTTACCCTTGTAGCGCTAGCAACGTAGTGACCAACTGAGATAAATCATAATCGATTCAGGTACCTTCAAATTTATTTCTGTTTCATATATCGGCCAAACTCATATAAGGCGCGCAACACGCTAAATTATGGCCAATATATTATTCGGAGCATGAGAAGGTCCAGAGTTTTAATTGGCTGCTATAAATCCTACAGGAAAATTATCACGCAGGAGTAATACGGATAACAATATAAACCATGAACGAGTTGAATCACGAAACAGAAGACATCCTATCCCCGCTATTCTTTTACTGCATACGATTATTAAGATATTATGATTGAAGTTTCAGATCAATTTAAGGGACGAAAGACGACGAAACAACGCTAATCAAATTACATCACAGCGTCAGTTCACGTTTGCTGAAGTTTAGATTACTCTGTAAGAAACTCTGCTGATTCAACGTGTAATTCTATCTAAAACTGCGCATCATAGAGTGAAGTAGAGATTGCTGTAATATAACACTGTATTTCTCAGAACTACGACGTACAAATAGGAACGACTCCGTTTTTAAAAATCAAATTCATCTTTCTATGATATTTCAGTCCGTCATCAAGCAAAAGAATTGTTTTCAGAATGAAACGAGGTACTGGCACAAGTGAAGTTGTGAGGCGGGATCGTGAGTCGTGTCGGAATAGCTCAGTCGGTAGAGCGCTTGCCCGCGAAAGGCAAAGGTCCCAGGTTCGAGTCCCGGTGTCGGCACACAATTTTAATCTGCCTGGTAGTTTCGAAAGAATTGTTACCGAACAATGCTGCTGATTTTGTTTGAGAGTGTTTCTGTTGGAACAGACTGCTGTCCACCAATGACTGCTCTTTATTTATAAATTAACGCTCTGAATGTTGTAGTTTGGTCTCTCTCCGTCGCACGGAATGGCCGTGTGATCTCCGACGTCATGCTACGGACTGAGCGGCCGTTTCAGCCGGAGGTTCGAGTCCTCCCTCGGGCATGAGTGTGTGTGTATTGTTTTTAGTGTCACTTAGTTCAAGTACTTTGTAAGTCTAGGGACTGATGACCATAGCAGTGTGGTACAATAGGTTGACAAACATTTGAACACTTTTGTCTCTCTTCGCAGCGACACTGCTGACACAGGTGTACGCCAGGTAGCCTACGAGAAGGGGCTAACACTCTTTAACACTCAGTGTCTTCGATTTTGGTCCATATCACTTGAAATGCTAAATCCCATTTTGAAAATAGTAAATGGCTTCAGTCGAAGATGCTATTTCACTTGGTATATCAATAGGATAAATGCCTCTCTCTGTATGGATCTCGAAAATAACTTTTAAATACTCAATATATTTTCACAATATTCACTTCAAAGTTATTAAAAACTTCGCCGTAGCGACGAAGATATATCACGCTAATATAAGTAGCTAATCTAAGCATTAGTACCATAACCAGCATACTACTCTAAACAGTGGTCCATCGGTACTATCTATAGGTTTTTCTAAACAAACTACTAGGGGGATTATTTTGCCTCCTTTGAGCTTCGATGTCATACATACTTTGCTTTTCTGATGTACATTTAATAAAAGTATTTCACGTTTTTTAGCATATGAAATTGTCCTGTAAGATGGCAATAAATTTAAGGTATTTAATATGCTTGTCGCGAACATGGTGTAATGTCACAGTCCCTCTTTTTTTTCCCTCTTTTGCCATCGTTGTCGTGTAATTCATATGGTCCTGTGACGAATCTGTATGCTTGCTGCGTGCAGCCAAGCCACATAAAAATATACAGATTTTGTGGTAAGGGGTTCTATTCTTCCTCATTTATACATTAGATTACAAGAATACACATCTGATCATCATTTAAAATCCAATATCGACTCATGCTTCTGAAGTATTTTACTACGAGCGAAAGAAGAAAACCAATTTAGTTATGGCAGGCTTCCGGTGAAATTTGTATGTTTTACTGCTTGTTTCCTACAAACAGAGAGAGAAACGAACTTGTGACGATGCGACGGAGTGTTTATTCATTTAAAATCTCCAGTCTTCCGAAACGTATGAGACTGCTCTCCGTCTCTATCCAAAATCAGCTATATTTCGCATATTTACGTAATTATTATACTCCCCATACTCTACATTCTGTATCATTTATTACGGTATTTGTGTGTTTATTTTTATTTGGCCCTTTGATGACCTTCTAGAACTGTGGATGGATAGCGCAGCATATATATCATAAAGTGTCCCTTCATCTGCTGTACGTTTCCTACAGAATTCTTTTCGGTTCTTCTTTATTTTCTACTTTAACTGACCATTTAATTTTAACAATATTATATAACACTGATGTAAATGATTTAAATTTCCTCTTCGTGTGATTTAGGAGGGTCCGTCTTTCAATTTCTTAAAATACTATAGGCCTTCTCCATATGTAAGCAATCACTAGTTTCTTCCTCACTTCCGTATTATTTTATACCAGGAGATTCTAGGAACTATAGATCACATAATTTTGAACAACTTTCTTTAAAGACAATACGTTCGCTCATGGTGCCTGGCTACGATAGGCGTCCTTTGGTGTCCCGGTCTTGGGACTACGATATTTCACCGTACTATCAGGGTCCACCAACCGCATATGGCCCATGCTACCTATCATATAACAAAAGAAAACCTGTATAACAAGTGTCCCTGATCAAGGAAACATGTTTTAGAAGCCGGTTGCGATAATTAAATATGAATGTCCTGCTATATTCAATTCCCTCCCTATTTTCCTTCTTTCGTTTCTTTTGGGTCTCCCACCGCCCCTTCAACCCGTCCTATCACACACTATATCGAAAGTAACAAAACAGAAATTTCTGAAAACTGAAAGACTCTTTTGCGGGAAACATAACCAAGTATACTAATGGAGAAACTTCCATTCACACAATCCTTTGGGTTGAAATTCCATTTCACTATAATGCAAAACAAATATATTGCAATTAGTGGTATCACAAGTGAAAAACAAATCAATGGCAAGAGAGGAAGATTTACTAAAGAAAGGTCACTCCTAAACGCAAGGGGGCACATCTTCTTTGTAGTATTCTGCAAGTGTCAAGAAAAAGAAACACAAAGCAACCTACTCTAATGCGTCTTAAAGTAAACGGGAGATCCGATTTCTGCAAGACGAAATGGAGAAAACAAAGACAAGAAAAGCATTTACGGCAATTTTTATATTTCAAAGTTTTCCAATCTATGACACTGTCGCGATTCACAGTCGTACGACTCGTTGGTGGCCATGGATAAGCGCCACCGTGAGGAAGATTGGACTACAGGGCCGCGCAGAATGGCCTCGAGATTTGGGGCGCCTTTTCACAGATTGTGTGGCCCCTCCCGTCGGAGGTTCGAGTCCTCCATCCCCTTCCGCTACCGCACGGGCAGCCAATAATATTCATTCTGTAGGCGCGAGGCTGGCGTGTGTTTCCTTAGTATAAGTTAGTTTGGTTGGGAGTTGGGGTATAAATTAATTTAAATAGTTTGGCAGTCGTGGAACCGTTGACCTCAGCAATTTGGTCCCTTAGGTTTACAACCATTTGAGCATTTTGAACATTACAACAAGGAACACATAATATACACCCTAGCCGCAGAGTTCCTACTTGCTGCCGTCTCTCATTGTCAGTAGACTAACCATTAAATAAGGACGCCTATATTCGCTACCAAGCGTCTGCGAATATTTTGTCTCAAAGTAGTTTGACATGATGCAATTTACCACCCCTAGACGTTTGATGCATGTGAGCGATGTGAGCGACCAGATCATTCACTGAAATTGTCCTACATGTTCTTCAAACCAATTGCGAACAATTGTAGCGTGTTGGCAATCATAAAATTTCCATCCAACATTGAATTCATGGACAATTGCAGATGACCTCCAGGTAGCTGAACTTAACCATTTACAGTTAATAACCGGTCCAGCTGGATCAGAGGATCAAGTCCATCCCACATAAAACTGGCCGCACCATTATGCAGTCACCAGTAGCTGGCACTGTGCCTTGTTGACAACTTGGGGCCATGGCTTCGTAGAGTCTGTGCCACACTCGAATCCAACCATCACATATTACAAACTGAAATTGAGATTCATCTGATAGAGCCACGGTTTTCAGTCGTCTAAGGTCGAAGTAACACGATCACGAGCCCAGTAGAGGCGGTCCAGGCGATGCGTTGGACTGCTAGAAAAAATATTCAAGTTGGTCGCCTGCTGCCATAACCCATTGACGCCAAACTGCGTCGCACTGAGCTGACGAATAGTCATAGTCGCACACTGATTTCTGCGATTTTTTCACATAGTGATCCTCGTCTGTTTTACTTGGCGTCATATAAAAGGCGCTTCTGCCATAGAGGCGGAGCGATAGGGAAAGTGTGGAGGGGAGGAGCTACGACAGTTGACTCTATGGGAGAAACATTACGTAACTCGTGGCCAACCACGCACCTACAGAAAGAATATTATTGGCTGCCAGTGCGGCAGCAGAGGGGATGCGCAGAACAACAGAAAACTTAGCCACCTTCCTGCGTGCACAGACTATAGCACTCCATGCTGTTGCCATTGTGTTGTTCGAGGTGAAAAGTAATGCATCAACTTTGGTATTCTCTAGACACTCTTGACTAGGTGGACGTCGGGATACTGATTTCACAATGTCCGAAGTGGAATGTCACATGCGTCTATTCCAAATACCACTCTTCATTCAAAGTTCATTAATTCCTGTCGTGCCCAATAATCAAGTTGAAGTCTTTTTCTCATCAATCAGCGGAGTACAATTGATAGCTCTGGCTGGGTGCAGGCTTTTTATGCCTTGTGTAAGCGATACTACTGTCAACTGTATATGTGCATATCACTACCTGATGACTTTTTTTAACCTTGGTATATTTGTGCTTTCCATTATTGATTTATTTATGCTTAACCTTCGTAATTTGATACTATATATACACTGTCAGTAATAAAAATCTATACATCCACTTAGAGTTTTCCAATTCACTCAAGATTTGTTGTGGAAACTGCATATGGAGTATATGAAATTATTACATTTACACTCAACAGCTCAAACGTACTGATGCTGAGATCCTACATCTCGATCCATGTTGAAGGGTTAGGTTGGGTTGGGTTGTTTGGTTGGGATAGGGGGACTAAACTACTGAGGTTATCAGTCCCCCGGTGGGGAGGGGAAGGGTGAGGATAGGAAAGGGGAGGAGGGGGAAAGGAAACGCAGTCCGGGAAGTAAAGAAGGAAGGAAGACTCCGTGCTCCCCACGCATGTGCTCACGAAAGAACCGTGAGCCCCCTGAGAGGGATCCATGTTGAAACAACTATATTAATATATATATTGTATTCCCCCCTTCCCGACAATACTGACATTGATTCTGGCATCCATTCGATAATACAGTTGGCGAATAATATCTTGTGACACATTATTCCATGCTTGCTCGACCTGTTCACGTATTTTTCGAGAGTTGTGAACTAACAAGCTGAATGTCAGTTGTGGTCCCATCATAATACATATGTATATGTATATGTATTAGAGACACATCCGAAGATGTTATTAGCCAGGGAAGTTTTTGCATGTCTTGCAGAGCACGTCCAGTTTCACGTGCAATGTAGTCCAGGCCTTTTACGCAATTAATAGGAAAAATAGGGGAGAAATGAAACCTTTTGCAATAGTCACAGTTTGATGACCTAGATAACATACTGACAAACTCCGGGTTGTGGAATCGGTGTTATGACGTCATCAATATGGCCGCCGTAAGAATTTCTCGAGTATCTTATGAATGGCTAATAAATTCTCACAGATTTTACATAAAACGGTCTTTTTGGACCAAATTACAGATTAAGAGTTGAAAAATGTTTATCTAGCAATATCGTACGTATATCTAAGATTTCCTTACACTTATAAGAACCAAAACTGAGAAAATTAATTTTTTCAAACTTTCTTTCGAAGTTTGTCTGTGAATAACAACGTAATTATGTGATACAATAACCATTTTTTCATTACTCTTGTAACACATTCTTAGAGCTTTAAAATAATGCCAATATGTTTTCTCGAACATCAATAATAAGAGCGTTATCTAAATCTATTTACCATATTGTGTGATTATTTTGTGTTTGTTTCTTTGTAAATCTATCGGACCAAACTGTGTGGTCCTCAGTCAGTAGCTTACAAACTACTTAAACTAAGGTAAACTAACCTAAGGACAACACACACACACACACACACACACACACACACACACACAGACACACACACACACACACACACACACACATGCCCCAGGGAGGTCTCGAACCTTCGACGGCGAGCAACCGCGGGCTCCGCAGCGAGGCGCGTTAGACCGCTCGGCTACTCCACCGCGGCGTGATTATTTTGTAGCCAGATTCATGTTCTGTAATAGAATTTTCCCACATTTTATCATGCTGATATTTTTAGATCTTAAGAGTGTTTAGAGTATATGATTATTCTCCAGATATAGTGTAAAACTATGCTTAGTTCGACACAGGAGTGGTTCTAAAAATATTGTTCTGGTCTTACCACGAAACCATATGAATAAGCTATACAACATTGCATGTAGAATTGGTGAAAACTTTGGTACCTATTTTGCATGCAGCTGGCTACTTTGCATATGCATGGAGTAAACATTTATAACGTATGTCGGCACTGTAACAAAGGCTGACGCTAGAATAGTTCAAAAAAGTCACCACAGGACAGTTGGGATTTGACATAGTGACAAAACGCGGGCTTTTAATTGGAGTAACATGACAATAGAATAAGTATTGATGAAATCGTTCAGATCATCTGGTAGTGTGGTGCATGGATGTGGTTTAACGAATAGTACCCTGATTCGATGGGTGCAGGGGATGTATGCATATTTACAGATCATTCAACACTTTGAAGAATTTTGTGGTACGGTAGTTACCTTCTCTGACCAGCACGTACAACTTAGGAAACCACAAGTACTTGCTAATAGCGATTATTCAAAAGTGGTAGCGTGGTTTGCCCCTCCTTCTCCGCTCACAAAACGTTCTGAGCTCATATCTTTATCAAGTGGTGTAACAGCAAGTGTGGCTGTTAATTGCGAGAATGCCGTTAGTGTGGAAAACCCTGCTGCGGGGCGAAATGTAAGGAAAACTTCCATTTACGTTGAAATGACAACGGGTATTTTATCACATATAACTAGCGCTGTCAAGATCAACGTTAACATAATTATATCAGTCAACACTTTGCATATATTCTTCAGAAGTCCGCCTCCGTAGCTCGGTGTCAGCGTCGCTGACTACTATGCAAGGGGCCCGGGTTCGATTCCCGCCAGGGGACTGGGTGTTGTGTGTTGTCCTAATCATCATCATCTCATCATCATTGGCACGTAAGTCGCCCACGCGGCGTCAACTAAAAAGTCTTACACTAAGGCGGCTGAACAATCGCGCAAGGGATCTCCCGGCCAAGAAAGTCATATGCTCATTTCATTTATTCTTCAGAATAAGTCGTGATGCGAAAACCGATGAGAACCTCCAGAAATATCTAAACCAAGAACTAATAACTCGCCCGTAATCGTTGTTTGATGATTATTATATGAGAAAACTACTGCAAACCATATTTTATTATATAATTTATGTGTCCAAGACGACAAGAATCTCTCTCTTCTCCTCTACATTGTGCCTACTTTGTAGACTTACAAAGAATTATATGGACTATCTGTGTACGCAAACATTTTGGTTATAACTGCATTCTCCTCTTTGTTGGTTATTCCACGCCCGACAGACAAGTGAAGAGCGCAGATGTTATCAGGCAAAATGTCAGTCACAGTCTGTGTTCTGCACCGTGAGCTAAGAAAAGTTTCTCAATAATTTTGGAAATTTGAAAGGATTTATTGTTGATTTAATAAGTCACCTGGAGTGTGGTAGCATTTGAAGCGGTAAGCACAGGCTGATGCTGATACAGTAATTGTTGGATCAGCACTGGAGACGGCAGCACAGAAAGCAACTGTGATGTTTGGCACAGATGTCTGTTCACTCGTCCTTCTAACTACACTTGTTCTTGGTAACGTGCCCACTGACTTTCAAAATTTATTTGTGGGAAAATGTCCTTCACCAACCTACCATATTACCTCCTCAAGACTTACTTGCAGACTAGTGTTAGGGGATACCATTTCTGTATGCTGTATCCGACTGTGACAAGGCTACATCTGTGTTTGGGGAAAAAAAAAACAACAACAACATTCAGACTTCTTCAAACAAAAGTCAATCTACGATAGATTACCCCAATGCAAATGCTCAGAAACGGACGAGCAGTTTCTATTGGCATTGTATGGCGCTCCTAAAGGAACGACGTCTTTAAATACTCTTGGTTACCAGAGATTCCTGGAAAGTAGTGACAACACGTACTATCAGCATTTGCGCGAATTCCCCCAATCAATGGCAGCAACAGAGCATTAAAAACAATTTAATATTCAGGTGCAGCTTCGAAGGAGTAAACACTTGTTACCCATTTCATGGTGATGGATCTCTAATACTGTTTCTCTACAATCAGTTTCAACCCATGAACCACACGCTCCCAACTTCATCTTAAAGTTCATATCTAGAAAGTGTGAAACTGAATGTGAGCAGTTGTTACAGTATTCTTTTTAAGTGAATATTTGATTGGTAGTGGGTGCAGGAACTGCAATATTCCAGATTTCTGCGCAACAGTCCCCCTAATTATTACTTATAACACTGACGAAATCTTTGATATTGCTACATAAACGTTATCTTCCTTTGTAATTTGGTGCAAAAGCCTTTCTGCATTAATTGTGTGGGAGCTTCCACTAAAGTTACTCTAGAAATTCTTACAGCGAGCATACTGATAACTTCATAACTCCGATTTCACAACCCGGAGTTACCTTTAGTTCATTAGGACATCAAACTGAGACTATTGTAAAAGGCTTATCAAATGTTTTTGATATGTCGCGTTTTGCAGCTCTAGTCAATCTGGAGCTTACAAAATTGAATGTAGTAAATGTGACAAGGCCTACATTGGACAGACAGGCAGACATTTCAAAATTAGATGTAGAGAACATATAAATACAAGCGAAAATTATGTTTCAGCATTCGGCACACACCTCAGAGAAAGTAAACTTTCGACTGGGAGTATAGAAGAAAATCTCAAAATTTTACATATCGTATGCAAAGGACAACTAATGGACGTTTTAGAAGAATTACAAATCTATAATCATATGACTAAATACCCAGAGCAAATGTTAAATGAACAAACAGAAATGCGCAATAAAAAATTCATCGAAAATTTCCATAACACCTTGACCAGCATATAAAGTATAATCCATCCTACCGTAATATACTTCCATATATGCAACAAAACGCGATAAATTATAGTAGCACTGCAATATTATCCCTATATTGCAATATAGTACACACAAGCAATTTATTACACTTAAAATAATTCGGAATGAAATATATAATTTATTGTACGATATTTGTCATGGTACTGTTTATGTCACACTGCATATAACCAACGATATTGTCAGAAACAAAATTAAGGAAAGAATATTTAATAAAAACATCTTTGGATCAACAGCTCAGGAAATTACACCAAAGTAATTACAACAAACAGCGTGACCTAAACAGTATCCAAATAAAAATATATATGAATGTAAGTAATTACAACTTATACATTCAATATAACATTGCCATATTAATGTATTTTCATGTAAAACACACTTTGTTCTCTGTAATAGGTGGCTTAAGAAAATGGACAAAGCCCGAAACTAGTCAGCATTTCAAATAAAAGCAGCTTTGGTGCATATATAAAAATGTCTTTTCTACAATATTGTAAAAGGTTTAGTATCTCCCCAATTTTTTCCTATTCAGGCCTTTCTTTTGCATAAATTTATTGTTGTTTTGTGTGCTAGGGGTTATCCTGATGAAACAATACATCTCCTTCCAGTTGCAAGAATGGCAGAGAAATTGGTCTTATGACATTCTGCACATGCCGACCGCTGGTCAGCGTTCCCTCCACAAGCAACAAAGGTGAACGAGCGTTGAAGCCGACATTAAGGCCTGGAGTGAGGCTAGTGTGTCTTGGACGAATGTACTGTAGTCTGGGAGAGAGCGCCCGTCCGGTCTACGTCGTACATAAGGACACCACCACTTGGCGTGCAGGCAGCATGTGCTTTTTTCGCTGAAGAACGCGGGCCGCCATTCCAAGTGATCGTCTGGCGGTACCAGCAGAGCCGAGCCGAGCCAGATGTGTTAACATGAACTGTTGCCAACCTGTTACTGGCAGTGGGACTATGGGCACGCACACCAGTAGACCACCTTCCACTGGCAGGCAGGGGGCGTGTCCCAGCGGACAGCCATGCAGCTGGCCGCCGCGGCCTGGTCAGTATGACGTGGTACGGGCTATTGTAAGGCCTTGTCTTCTAGGTGGTGTTGGCCAAGATTGTTGATGCTGTGGCGTGAGTGGAAGGTGGTCTACTGGTGTGCGTGTCCATAGTCCCACTGCCAGTAACTGGTTGACAACAGTTCATGTTAACACATCTGGACTCATAAACTCTCCTACCTGTGCTGTGGTAGATTTACTATCTGCAATTGCTGCCGTTTCAACGAGTCTTTTAGGATTAGTCATGTAGTCCCAGCAACCACGAATTATGCATTGTAACTCTCATCGTCTGTAATCACCATCATCATCATTTTCCAACTCCAGTTTCCCAGCTGTGGAGTACAAGCGCTCGCCATCTCCTCCTGTCTTCATACACCTTCTGTTCCACAATGTCTTCCCATTTGTGTCATATCTCCTCCACATCTGGTCTTACAGTCTCTATCCAGTGTTTTCTTGGTCTTCCCCGTGGTCTTCTTCCTATGAGGTTGAGGTTGAAATACTTTTTAGCAGGTCTTTCACTATTCATTCTCAGTTAGTGCCCATACCACTGAAGTCTACGTTTCCTTATGATGCTGGTGACAGGAACCTCGATACCAGATACTTTTCTATTCAGCTCATTCCTAATTTTATCCCGTCTGGTTGTTTGATTCATAGTTCTAATGAATCTCATTTCCATTGCCTGAATTCTACTGAGGTCTCTGTTTAGTAGGGTACATGTTTCTAAGCCGTATGTAAGGATTGTATCGAAATAGGTATGTATACGGCTGCTTTTGCTTTTTGTGGCATTTTATCATCCCAGATAAGGTTCCTTATTTGACTGTGAAAACTGGATGCTTTCTGTGTGCCGGCCGCGGTGGCAGAGGAGACTGAGGCGCTCCAGTCACGGTCTGCACGGCCACTACGGTCGGGGGTTCGAATCCCCCCTCGGGCATGGATATTTGTGCCGTTTTTAGTATAAGGTAGTTGATAAGTAGTTTGTAAGTTTAGGGACTGATGACCCCGTAGTTAAGTCCCATAAGCTTAACAAACATTTGAAACATTTGCTTTCTGTGTTCTGCTGAGTATTTCTTACTTAACGGTGTTGTCTTTAGAGATCATGCTTCCTAGGTATTTGAAATGAGAAACAGATTCTACTTTGGTCCCAACTAGAAATATATTTGATTTTGTTCCTTGCTTGTTGATGGTCATTTCTACTGTCTTTGTTTTACTTATCTTTAGTCCGAAATTTTTGAATGTTTTGTTCCAATCATTCAGTTTCCTCTGTGCTTCAGCTTCTGTCTCTCCCCATACCATAAAATCATCGGCAAAAACAAGGGCATTAGGTTCGCTGTCTATTTTCTTGATAGATTTTATAATTTTATCCATTACTATTACAAATAGGAGTGGTGATAGGGCTCTTCCTTTTTGGACACCTCTCTTTGTTTCGAACCATTCTGAACGTCCGTTTCTTATCTGGATACAGCTATAACACTTTTCGTATAGCATTTTGACTTTATCAATCAGATACTTTGGCACCTTTAGGTTTTCCAAACATTCCCATATCTTGCTTCGAGGAACACTGTCATATGCGTTTTCGATGTCTGCAAATATAATAACAAGATTTCTTCCATATTGCCAGTACTTTTCTGTTAGCATTCTTATTGCAAAAATAATATCCATAGTAACTCAGTCTTTCCTGAATCCATGTTGTTCTTCCTCAAGCTAGGGTTTAACTACCTTTCTAAGTCTCACTTCTACGATCTTTTCTAACAGCTTCAGTGTGTGGGACAGCAGCGTGATGCCTCTGTAGTTTCCACATTTTCGCCGATTGTCCTTTTTAAAGAGAGGGATGATGACTCCTTTAGTCCAATCTTCTGAGATTTTATTTCTTCCCAAAAGACTGATAACACTCTGTGCAGACATTTTAAGGCTGTTGTTCCTACTGCCTTTATCATGTCTGAGCTGAGCTCATCAAAGCCTGTTGACTTTCCATTCTGCATGCTCTTTAATGCTCGTCTGTAATGGTCGCGATTAATGTCTGCAGAAATAGTGTGAGCTATCGAAAGTAAGCTCTGTAGCCAAATAGGTGAGATTGGCATTCTTAAAGCTGATGGTACCACACGTTTTGTTTCTGAGCCACTTCGATTGCTTGCAGGAAATATCCGTTATCTTAAGAGTTGCAGCCACTGTTACGGAAAAAAGTGCAGCAAGCCTAATATTGCCATCAAACAATATTGCTTGTTTTCGGCGATGAGCTACTAATATATTCCACATTTATTTATTTAATGCTCAAACATTTGATACATAGTCATTAATCTTCTAAATTCCCAATAGAATGGACCATCTAACATCTCGTCACAATATTGTAGGTTCTTAGATGCTTCCAATTCACAATGGTGTTTTCTCTTTCACATATAACACACTTAGGTGAGGGTAAGATTCCAATCCTGTACAGATGTTCCGCAAGGTAGTCGTTGCCAGTAATTCTTCGAAATGCTGCCACCGTTTCCCTTCGTGGATGTTTAGGAAGTGCGTTCTTCTCTTCTAAAAGTAGAAGCCACGTTTTTCCTTGCCCTTGTGTTGTGATCTGGTCATAAAACTTCTTGAAACTATTGTTAATAACTCTTTTAATGGAGATGCATGATAATTTTGGACAACTTGTTTGAGAGATCGTGGTTCCTTTTTTGGCTAAAAAGTCTGCCCTTTAATTCCCATGGATACCTGTATGTGATGGTATACATTGAAAAACTATATCAGTTCCATTGTTTATAAAACTCTTCTGGGTGTTGGACCGCATCGTCAAAATATCGAATACTTCACCGACGTTTCGGCCACTATTGCAAGTGGCCATCTTCTGGGTGTTACGTTTACTGCTGGGTGACCCAGCCACTTGCAATAGTGGCCGAAACGTCGGTGAAGTATTCGATATTTTGACGATGCGGTCCAACACCCAGAAGAGTTTTATAAACAATGATAACGGCCGCGGAAGCCTTCGTTTACATATATCAGTTCCAGCTTCGGTGATTGAGGAAAGAGAGCATTTTGTATCATTTATGCAAGCACTTAGAGGTGTTTGGAAGTATGCTATTGCCTGTATTCCAGAAGTTGAATCACAAAATGTAACAACTTTTTTGTGACCTTTGGAGACGGACAAAAATTATTTTAGAGCTAGGTTTATTGCTTCCAACTCTCCATCAAAATGGTAGTAATGATGTCCTACAGCTTTGTAAAAACAAAATATTTCACTGCACACTCCAGCACTAGCGACACCATTTGCCTCAGTCAAGGATACATCTGCGTATATATGTAGTCATTCTGTTTGCGTATAGTTAGTATTTATCATTTGTAGAGCCATATTTCTAAGTAATTCTTTATTCATTTCTGTTTTAACAACCTTTTCATTCAGTTGAAGTCTGAATATGACTGGGCATAGTTTAAGAGGACTGGCTGATGGAGTGGTGTCTTCTTTACTGATTGGGTGACGGTGATCTCTTCTTACTGAATCAGTGCATTCCATTAAGCCTTTCGGTGTTTTCAGCCGGCTAGCATGTCGTTGGTAGTTGTTCCAGTATGTGACATTGAGTAATCTGGTTATTTTTCATATTGGAGTAGTGCCAGTCTCTATATTCCATATAGATCTCAATGTCTCATCCAGACATCTCTTATGTATTTAAGTGTAAATCGTTTCAGTTATTTCCACTAGGTAAATAAATTATATGTTGATGACTAGGTACATATTGTTCTTAATTAGTTTTGAGTTTAAATATATTCATATTGATTCACAGTTTATTCATTCATTAGTTACATATAATGGCTGCTCTCTAATACAACATAAATACAGAATTTACGTGAACTGTTGCTGGGGTTGTAACTTGAAGCTGGAGGTTTTTCTGTGTTTGCGAATTAAATAATGGTGAGACATAAACTGAATCTTTCTTTGACATAGTTAAAGAGATCACTGTAATGTATATCATTTATCTGTTACAGTACTACAATAAATAAAGACTAGTTCTAAATAACGCGACTGCCATCTTCCTTAATCGGTTGCTATCATCTAAGAAATCACGATGGCCGGTTCTGAAAATTAAATTCGATGTATTTGAGCCGTCATTGCGCAAAGAAAGAAATACGCATGTGGAAATATATTGAAATATAGAGTGGACAAATTCAAATTTTAAGATGTACATACTGGTCTGACGTCACTCATAAAGACAAGGCAGCAATGATATCGCCAAATTAATTAACGATCTTTTTCTGGAACAAAGCAATGTTTATTATTACGGCTATGAAGCAGTCATACTATCCATTTGATGTAGACTACAGAAATACTACGTACAGACAATATTATTCCGTTCATTAATTTGCCCACTGAGGTAGCAGAGATTCAGAGACACTACGGAGAAACTTCTCAACAACAGTGGTTTCATGCACTTAAATTATAATCTTTAGGAAGGCTCCAGTGTTCTGATATCATAAGAATTGTCGTCACGCTTACAATCATTCTATCACACCTTCATATGTCAAACTCACATTTCATATCCCACAATTAGATTTTGACTGTGCAAAATGGCTCACTTTCACATGCATATTATAATGGCATGCTAAATTTCAGATTTCCGGCATCATTGTCTTGGAAGGAAATTTGTTTCACGCGAACTGCATTTCATCAGCATGCGTCCTTCACTGGAATCCTATAACCCGCATATACAGTGCTATACGACGTGGTCAGACTTATGCCGGTCACTTAATGGTCCACTTATACTTAGCTAACATTTTTGTTTAACACCCCATTCACTTCAGAGGACTATTTACTACGCATTGCTAATTTCCTTCGCATGGAACATGAATGGATTTAAATTTGTACTCTGCTTACTTGATTTACGCTTTCTATTTTTTTTCTAAAATCACCACAAGTGGATGAATTACTTCCTTCAGCAAGGTACCATTGCAAGCTTTCTTACCGATTGTTTGAAATAAACTAATATTCCGTAGCTAACGGAACGATTAACTTTAACATACTTTCTTTCAATTCGCCGCATAAATTGAGTTTTATTATGAAGTTATATTCATAGTTTTGTAATATAAACTCTTCACTTTTTAATATTAAAGAAGTAGAGTTAGTTAAAATACGTTTGACGCATGTACAATATGTCCTTACTGCGGGAGATGGATGACTGGCGATTCGTGAGAGGGCTTTAAAAATTCCGAGGGTACACGTTTTTAAATTAGTGAAGAGTTATACCACTTCCTCGAATAATAAGAGTGATGGTAAAGTTAGAGACAGCAGTGTTTCTTCTTACATTTTATTCGCGAGTGTAATAAGATCGGGAAATGTTAGTACACTTTGCACCTTCCGCTACGCATCGTGTCTGACTTTCAGAGTACAGTTTTACATGACGTAGATGTTGATATACTTTGTATTTAACTCTCTCGAATCCTGACATCAGGAGTCTTCTATCATTATTAAGCACTGAAAAAATGTTTAAGCTACGACTATACCGCAATATGATGTGTAAAAATAAGTTTGCTTCACGGCGGTAGTATTTTAGTATTTTAGTATTTTAGATGTTTGTAGCAGTTTCCTATAGGCTGTAGACGGTGGTGAGTCTAAAAGCCTTGCACTTAGGGGAAGTTTACGACGCGATGGCCTTCGAGTACGCCACCATCGCATCGCCACAGACCATATTTTACGATAACCTATATATAAAGACCATATTCAATAACATCGCGCCTCTTTCAGCGTGATACAATCATGGTTTCATCCCTCTTATATTCACCTCAGCCACGGTTCTCGAACTTTCTCCAGGTGCCCCAAGATAAGAGAAATTAGGACACGTGCGGAGGCATATATAAGTCGTTAGCGTTTTAGCCTTTCCTCGATGTTATTGTCTTTACATTAAGCAGTATGTGAATGCAAGGAAAAAAATTGCAGAAGGGTTTAAGTTACATGGAGAAGAAATAAAAACTTTGCTGCATGTTAGAGATAGCAAAGGACCTGCAAGAGCAGGTCTTGAAAGGCCGATAATTAAGGGCGATGGAATTTACAGAGCCCACCAGCAAAATGTATACAAACTTTAAGGAACGAAAAGTATTACTTATCTGTTTATTATAGATTTGTAAGGAATGAAAAGTATTACGTGTTTATTTTGCATTTTGTAAACCTTCAATTTATCACATGGTTACAAATGTTCAAAATGTTGACTGTTGATGGCTATAAACATAGCGGAACGAGGCAAGGTCGCCGCGGCGGAGTGGCAGAGCGCATAGAGGCGCTATGCTCCGATGCGCGAGGCCGCTCCCCGTCGGGGGTTCGAATCCTCCCTGGGGCATGCACATTTGTTCTGTCTTTAGTATAAGGTAGTGCATAAGTAGTTTGTAAGTTTAGGGGCTGATGACCCCGCAGTTAAGTCCCGTAAGCTTAAAAAACATTTGAACATCGACGAACGGTCGCCGCAACTTCGACAGTCAGTGCTTCAGTGGAGATCACTGTAATCTCCTGGAGAAGTTCCTTCAGCGTGCGTGGCTTACGTCGATAGAAGTTATTTTTCTCAGTTCCCCACAAGTAAAAGTTCGTAGGTGTTAAGATCTGGCGACCGTGGAGGGAACTCAATGGCATCTCTTCGTCCAGCCCAATGTCACTGAAAATTGTCATACAGGAAAACTCGTACGGCTAGGTGGTAATGTGATGGCGCCCGTACTGTTTGTAGAAGAGCTCTTCATCAGCTCCATAAGGCGCACGTATACCTGTCACAATTGATGTGCGCAACAGTTCCAGGTCAACTTCTTCAGTGACAGTAGCATCACAGAAAAAGCGTCCTACTAAGCTCCTAGATGATAGTCCACGTGACACGTAAATCTCCAGTTGATTGACCACCTTATTCACATAAAAATGTGAATTTTCTGGTGACGAGTAAATACTGTTTGTCGATTCACGGTTCCATTAAGTTTAAATTGTACTTCGTCACTCAACACTACCTTAGTCACAAATTGTTCATCATCAGTTACCATTTGCTGATACCATTCGCAAAATTGCATTCGACGATCAGGATCGTCATCATTGATGACGTGCAGTAACAGTGGAATGTAAACTTTCCACATAGCAGTTTTCAGATTTATTCGTACGCTTGTATTGCTAAACCCCATTTCACGTACGCTTTGCGTAGCAGACTTCTTGGGAGAAGTAACAAACGTTTCCAACACGAAAGCCGACGAAGCAAGACTTCTAGCTGTACACTATCTTCCTTGTGAATATCACAAATGGTTCCATGTAATTCAATCTTGTCAATAATGCGTTTAATCGTTAGGCGGGTTGGCTTTTCTGTTTTAAACTTCCGCCTCGACTGACGTTGCATTTCAGTGGCATTATCAAACTTGAAAAACAATTTCACAATACATTTTCGTTGTTCGAATGTCAAGCGTGCTTAAGCCATCGGGTTTTCTTAATCCGAAATTAAAGTAGGACATTTGTTGAGTCTACGACCATACTAGAACACTCTCGTAACTGAAATTAAACGACTATATAGATATCTCGATAGAGCCTGAGAAACGGTGTACACATTTTTCTGGCGGACTCAGTAGTCTAAGAAAAACAGGCTATGCTAAAGGAAACAGATTAGGTTATGAGGCAATAAAAGTAGTTGATAAGGAGTTTTTTTATTTGGGTAGTAAAATAACTTTTGATGACCGAAGTAAAGAGGATATAAAATGCAGACTGGCAATGGGAAGAGCCGCGGCGGAGCGCATTGAGGCGCAATGCTACGATGCGCGAGGCCGTTGCCCGTCGGAGGTTCGAATCTCCCCCCTCCCTCGGTCATGGATGTTTGTGCTGCCTTTAGTATAAGGTAGTTCATAAGTAGTTTGTAAGTTTAGGGACTGATGACCCCGCAGTTAAGTCCCTTAAGCTTAACCAACATTTGAACACACACACAGCCAATCTTGTCAAATTGATCCTGGAAAAAGGACATCCACCATACTTGCCTGGAAATTCTTCCTGTTTCCTCGACTCACACTAGATATGAAAAAAAAGAAAATGTTCAAATTTTTGTATAGGGACTTAACTACTGGGTCACCAGTCCCTAAACTTACAAACTACTTATGAAATAACTAAGACTAAGGACGGCGCAAATATCCATGCCCGAGGGGGGATTCGAACCCCCGACCGTAGTGGCCGTGCAGACCGTGACTGGAGCGCCTCAGTCCCCTCGGCCACCGCGGCCGGCGAAAGAAAATACATTTGACTATATTCCTCACATCCAACGAAACGGGACAAGGCTTTTGAACACCATCCCAAAGGAAGAATTCCTGCAAAGTTCCCAGGAGATGAATCTCAGAGCTCAGCGATGCTTAGTTATGGGGGGGGGGGGGGTGACTATTTCGAACTGTCACGACTTACTGAAGGAAAGGAAAAGTTATCACACAATACTGCTGCAAATGTTACAGAAAGTGCAATCGATCTTCGAACTATAGTTTCTGGTATAAATTTTGTGTACTATATATTTTCGACATAAAATAGCCGATGGTCTCCTTGCGACCGCATGCACCGCAACATGACGATCCAGAACACACGGCCATTCCCGCACGGCCGAAATATATTGTACAGTGCATTCGACGGCCTTGTCAGTATCGTAATCAGTATCGTATGAGTGTAGGTGATTGTCAAAACATTTTACGGAGACTTTTAGCGGATTAGTCTCATTTATATCTCAAGAAACAAAAGTTGTAGATCATAGCACATGTTGTTGTTGTTGTTGTTGTTGTTGTGGTCTTCAGTCCGCAGACTGGTTTGATGCAGCCCTCCACGCTACCCTCTCCTGAGCAAGTCTCTTCATCTGATAATACGTTCGGCAACCTACATCCTTTTGATTCTGCTTACTATATTCGTTCCTCGGTCTCCCTCTACGATTTTTACCCCTCACGCTTCCTTCTAATGCTAAGTTGACAATTCCTTGATGTCTCAGAATGTGTCCAAACAATCTATCTCTTCTCTTAGTCAGGATATGCCAGAAACCTTTTCTCCTTGATTCGGTTGAGCACATCATCATTAGTTACGTGATCTACCCATCTAATTTTCATCATTCGTCTGAAGCACCACATTTCAAAAGCCTCTATCATCTTTTTATCTGAACTCCTTATCGTCCACGTTTCACTCACATACAATGATACACTCCAGACAAATGCTTTCATAAAGGAATTCCTAATATTTAAAGTATTATTGGATGTTAACAAGTTTCGCTTCTTTAGAAACGCCTTTCTTCTCATAGCCATTATGCATTTTATATCTTCTTTACTTCGGCCATCAGACGTGATCTTGCTATCGAAATAACAAAATTCATCTACTACTTTTATTGTCTCATTACCTAATCTAATTTCTTCAGCATCGCCTGATTTTCTGACATTGCATTCCATTACCTTCGTTTTACTCTTGTTAAAGTTCATCTTATATCTACCTTTCAAGACACTGTCCATTCCATTCAATTGCTCTTCCAGATCTTTTGCAGTCTCGGACAGAATTACTATGTTATCGGCAAACCGCAATGTTTTTATTTCTTCTCCCTGCACTTTAATGCCATCTCCAAATTTCTCCTTCCATTCCTTCACTGCCTGCTCAATGTACACATTGAACAACATTGGGGAAAGGCTACAACCCTATCTTACTCCCTTCCCAACCTCTGCGTCTGTTTCATGCCTTTCGACTCTAATAACCGCTGTTTGTTTTTGTATAAGTTGAATATAACTCTTCGCTTCCTATATTTTACCCCTGATACCTTCAGAATTTGGAAAAAGTGTATTCCAGTCGACATTGTCAAAAGCTTTCTCCAAATCGACAAACGCTAAAAACGTAGGTTTGCCTTTCCTTAACTTATCTTCTAAGATAAGTCGTAATGTGAGTATTGCCTCCCGTGTGCCTACATTTCTCCTGAATCCAAACTGATCTTCCCCGAGGTCGGATTCCACGAGTGTTTCCAGTCGTCTGTAAATAATTCGTTAGTATTTTGCATAGCACACAAAAAGAGCAAATAGAGTGAACGACATTTGAAAGAGACTGCATCGAGTTTCAAAATCGATAAAACAGACTGTCCAGAAGAAAGAAGTAGTTCATAACGGCTGTTAATATGAATTAATTTAGCGAACTGATTATCAGAGAGCAGTATCGGCTGCCGATGATTAGCTAATTGGAGTATCACACTGCCGGAGTAACTGATATCGGGTTCGGCACGTTGTGCAATTAAGCTGCTACTAGTGTGCCGAAGCGCGTGTCCCTGTAATCTGCTAATCTATGAGCATACAGACTGAAATGTACAACCAGAGGTCTGGTGAAATTTGCAGAAAATATTTTCCCAGTTTAATTTTTCTCATCTTCTTAATCTTAAATCAAGGAAATTATACTACACAGTCTATGTCAGCAACTCTGCAAGCCACAGTGCAGTGCGCAAAGACGCTGTACGGTGTGATAAAAATGTTCAAATGTTTGTTAACCTTATGGGACTCAACTACGGGGTCATCAGTCCCTAAACTTACAAACTACTTATCAACTACCTAATACTAAGGACGGCATAAATATCCATGCCCGAGGGGGGGATTCGAACCCCCGACCGTAGTGGCCGTGCAGACCGTGACTGGAGCGCGTCAGTCCCCTCGGCCACCGCGGCCGGCGGTATGATAAAAAAGAATCTTACTTGCATGTTACTTAACGTCTGGTGGTTCTCAAGAAATTAAGTCCACTAGAGTGATATTTTATTTTCTCCCCCTTAAATCCGTGAGGCTGGCCCCCCTCCCATCCTACAAATCTGCACTGCACTAAACAACAGAATCTGGAGATTCTTCTTTCTTTACTTCTTGTCGCTTTTTTATTTATTTGAACGTGTATACCTGCCTTTACGGTCTTCTAACGGTACACTGGCGGTCAGAGGGAACTGGAACATGAAGTAAAAGGTGGTTGCACAGGTAAAAACATCAAAACTAAATTTCTTTCATTGACCATCATGGAAAAACAACACGACTCTTTTAGAACATAATTATTTGTATGCAGGTACTTACGTGCAGAGATGGCACAAAAATGCTTGTACACTAAAATAAATTCATTTTCTTTTCTTCACGACAGAATTGTTATGTATTATTACTTTTTTATACCATGGCACTTTTGTTCAACACAAGACTTTTTTACGGCTACACTTCAAATATTACACTACCGGAGAAAATTACTACACTTGGAAACAAAACGTAGATTTTGATCCGATGACGGCAGATGCCACGTGGGGGATAGTGTGGTGTCGCACAAGTACAAAGTGCGCGCCACCTACTTTCGCCGCGCGCCGCCATGCACGCACGGCGCGGCGTTCTTACGACGACAGCCACGAGCGCCCTCTGCTGCAACTCCGCTCGTGGCCACCACTGAACGACATCGTTCACTTCGGACTTGGGACTGAGATAGCAACCAGTTAGGACCTTCGGAATCAGATAGGCACCAGTGAAGACTTGGCTATCGGACAGGCACTAGGCAGGCCTCTAACTCAACTATGTATCAGCACTCTGCAGTACTGAATTGTGTAAAAGTTAAGTATTGTATAAATTCTGTGCAATATATATCTCGTTCTAATTTACTCTAGTGTTTCTAGTTTCTGGCTGCTCCCCTCCGTACCTGCACCAGCGTGCTATCTTTATTCCTGTGTCGGTCTCATTCCACTCGGCCACCGACACCTACGACGGAAACGGGACACAAAAGCGGCGACGAGGCTGGGACACAAAAGTGGCGACGAGGATGGGATACAAAAGTGGCGACGAGGAGTGATAGAACCTTGGACCAGCCCGCTTGCAGCAGCCAGACAGCAGTAGTCGGAGCACGCAGAAATTGCTCCCACCCACCCACCCTTATTATAAGATTTTTGGGGGAACATTCAGTTACGTGTTTTGTGGACTTTTTTGTTGCAGAGCGAGCCCTCCTTTCATAATTGCATTTCTGTTTTGTTATAATTTACTTGTATGCGCGGCGCCTAATCGGTCAGCATGGCCACTACCCCGAACCCAAACTTAATGGAAATTATTCAGTTACAGACGGCGCAAATCACTCAACTACTGCAGGCCGTGTCGCAGTTGACGACACAGGCTGCTCACCAACAACAACAGTCGTCACATCAGCAGCCCACACCTGCCGCCGCAACGCTTCCTACGTTTCGTCAGTACAACGAACATGAGGAAGAATGGAGTGACTACTTCGCTCAATTTCAAGAACTCGTCGCGGCTCATCAAATAACAGGTCAGACGGTTAAACATTTCTTTCTCGCCGTAGTTGGCACCAAGACTTTCGTGTTACTGCAGAAACTGTTCCCGCAAGCATCGCCTCGTGATGTGGACTTTGAACAAATAGTAGATGCATTGAATGCTCATTATGAGAGAAAAGTTCTCGTAGCTGCGGCACGGTACCGATTATTCAGACTTAAAAAAATACCGCAGCAGTCACACCAAGAGTGGATTACGGAATTGAAGGGCTTAACCCGCAAATGTAAATTTACTTGCTCTTGTGGACTTTCGTATAGTGACGTGATGTTGAGGGATGCGATTATGCAGAACATCCAGGACCCCAGAATTAGGGCAGCAATTAGACAGTGTAATGCAGCTTATAGAAGCGCATGATACTTTTGACTTAGCAGATGTAGAAATGCAAAGCCACAGTGTAAATTCAGTGTGCCGTAACGGACGCTTTCCTAGCCGTAGTTCTCAGTATAGCAGTAGTGCTTCTTATTTTTCTACCGGCCGTGCTGAACAGACAGTGAACAGTAGCCAGTGTAAAAGTGCGACACAAAGGTCGCCCCGTCGTGTTAGAAACAGTAATTTGAATAATGGGCGCCGACGCTCATTTAAAAAAAAAACGTTCGTAAGTCTTGCCCCCAGTGTGTATCACGCCACAAACGTGCACAGTGCCCTAGTCGCAACGCAACCTGTTATCAATGTGGCAAAACAGGCCATGTGCAGACAGTGTGTATGCAAAGTAAATATCCTGAGAACGGCGCCGTTAGAAGCAGTGCTTCGCACAGTGCACGAGTTCATACAGTAAATGTTATACGTGCTGTGAACTTTGACAGTGCTTCTATTGGCTCTCAAATGCAAGACAATTTTTCTGCGCCCCCTGCACAACTATATAGTGAGCAACGTAGCAAGCGTCGTCGAGCGTGTAAAACAGTGCAACGGAAAAGGGTTCGGGACAAGCAAAATAACTATGTACAGTGCAATCATGTAGTGAACCTAGTGCCTTCTGCAACTTCTTATTGTAAAAGTGCCCAGTACTGTGTAGCTAGTGACAGTAGACATCAAGTAGCTGCTCAAGAGTGTAGTGCAGTAGTTAGTGACTCTGTAGTAGCCTCGCATTGCGCGGACGCCGATCCGGCGGTAGTGCCATCTAGTGACAGTGATATTAATCTGTGCAGAGTCTGCGCCGCTTCCTACCGCACGCAACCCGCGCATGAGCAAGTGCAGAAAACAAGTTGTATCAGACGTTGCCCACATTCGCGCACCTGTCGAGCGCCACAAGCAAAAGCTTTTTGTGAATCTCTCTATAGAAAATAAGACTGTGCAATTTCAGCTGGACACACGTTCCGCTGTTACATTAATTAATACAGACACTTATGAACTGCTGGGTTCGCCAAAATTGTCGTCGTGTCAACAAGTGCTAACAGCGTACACAGGTCAAAATATTCCCGTGCTTGGAACGTGTAGCCTGCCTGCCTCTTTTCAAGGTGTAACGAAGACAGTTGCTTTTGTTGTTCTTCAGGCCAAATCTACACAGAACATTTTTGGACTCGATGCGTTTGACTTGTTTGGCTTATCTATTCAAAGAGATGTGCTTCAAATTTCGTCAGTAGTGCCTCAGGACGAAATAAATGCATTGTGTGAAAAATACAGTGACTTGTTTTCGCCGGAACTAGGTTGTGCAAAAGACTTCGTGGCACATGTAACTTTAAAAGAATCTGCAGTTCCAAAATTTCGTAAAGCTAGACCAGTGCCTATCGCATTGCGTGATACAGTTGCCGAAGAACTTAAACGTTGGCAAGATAGTGGGGTGATTTCTCCTGTTTCTGCGAGTCAGTGGGCCTCGCCTATAGTTATTATACCCAAGCCGTCAGGAAAACTTCGTCTCTGTGCGGACTTCAAATCAACAGTGAACAGTCAAACAATTGTAGACACTTATCCCCTGCCCAGACCCGACGAACTAATGGACAAATTAGGACAGTCTCGCTTCTTTTCTAAGATTGATTTAGCAGAGGCATACTTACAGATTCCGCTTGATGACGAGTCAAAACAGTTTTTCGTCATTAATACTCACATGGGCCTTTTTCAATTTCAACGCCTACCCTTTGGCAGTTCTTCCGCTCCCGCTATTTTTCAGCGTTTCTTGGAACAACTGACATTTTCTGTACCGTGTTGCTCGAACTATTTAGATGATATTGTGGTATCCGGACGTACAGTTGAAGAATATTTAGCAAACCTGGAGTGCCTTTTCAAAGTTTTGGCTGCAGCAGGTCTTCGTTGTAATAAAGCAAAGTGTTCGTTTTTTTTTCAAACAGAACTAGAGTACCTAGGCCATGTGATTAATGCCCAAGGAATTCATCCCTTACAGTCACATCTTAGAGCACTCAAAGACTTGCCTTCTCCTAAGAATGTGCACGAATTGCAAGCAGTAATGGGAAAACTTAACTATTATTTCTGGTTTATTCCCAATGCGTCTCAGATTGCAGCTCCACTGCATCGCTTACGTAGGAAAAATGTTCCTTTTGTTTGGTCCAAAGATTGCCAGGTTGCCTTTGACAAATTAAAGACTGCACTACTCAGTGATGCATGTTTGATTCCCTTTGACCCACAGAAGCCTGTAGTGCTAGCAGTTGATGCCTCGTCGTACGGTGTGGGTGCAGTTTTGTCACATCGTATTGGATGTCACGATCGTCCTATTGCCTTTGCATCCAAGCTACTGACGCCGACGCAACAGAATTACAGTCAGATAGAAAAGGAGGCCTTAGCAATAATTTACGGAGTCACAAAGTTTCATCATTATCTGTATGGCAGAAAATTCTATTTGTTGACAGACCACAAGCCTCTCACGTTGTTGTTCTCCCCCACAAAGCCGATTCCGCCACGTACGGCACAAAAGCTTCAGAGATGGTCCTTGATATTGTCTAATTATCAGTATGAGATTTTGTACCGACCTACCACTAAACATGCTAACGCGGACACACTTTCCCGACTTCCGGTTGGCCAGTATGTGTCGTTTGATTCTTCGGAAATGGCGTGTTGCCAGATAGACTCCAGGGATGCTTCCGCTGTCGCAGATTTCCCTTTGAACTCTCTTCGGGTTGCACAGGAAACAGCTGCGGATGCAGACCTAAGTGTGGTAGCACGTTTTTTTCGCTCAGGGTGGCCTGCCAGAGACAAAGACATTGATCGGCCTGTGGTTCGACGTTATTTTGCACAACGTCATGCATTGTCTTTAAGTCAGGGTGTTCTATTATTGCATACCGACAACGACCAAACAAGAGTGATTGTTCCTCGTTCCCTGCAACGAGAAGTGTTACGCCTCCTGCATCAAGGACATTGGGGTATAGGTAGGACAAAGCAACTGGCCAGACGTCATTGTACCTGGGTTGGTATGGACGCCCAGATAGAGAACATGACGTCACAGTGTACTGTTTGTGCGGAGCATCAGGCGACTCCTCCGCAACGTTTCTCAGACTGGCCACGCTACGAGGGACCATGGCAATGTTTACACATTGACTTTGCCGGACCTTTCTGGAATACGCGCTGGTTAATTGTTGTAGACGCTTTCACCAAGTTTCCTTTTGTGATTGCCATGAACTTAACGACGGCGTCTAGTACAATTAGTGCCTTAACATCAGTGTTTTGCATCGAAGGTTTGCCTGAAACTATCGTCAGTGACAATGGACCTCAGTTTGTTAGTGCGGAATTTCAACAGTTTTGTCGTGTGAATGGCATTCAGCATATCACCACCGCACCTTTTCACCCTCAGTCCAATGGTGAAGCAGAACGTTTCGTTCAAACATTCAAGTTTCACATGGAAAAGATGAAAGGTCAGCACTCCAGGCAGCAAGCTCTTCAAATTTTCCTGTCTACGTATCGGTACATGCCACGTGACGGCCCGTCTCCTGCCGAGCTGCTACACGGCCGCCGTCACCGCACTCTCCTTCACCTGCTGCAGCCTCCCACGCACCGAGTCGGTTCGTATGGCGCTACGCGTTTTCAGGTTTCCACGCCGGTGCTGTACAGGGTGTTTGCTGGCAACAAGAAGACATGGTTGCCGGGCACCATTCAGCGCGTGCTCGGTCGCAATGTGTATGTTGTACGTTCTTCCACAGGGTCGGAGCTGCGGCGCCACGCAAACCAATTGCGCTTGCACAGACCGCGCGATCCTGTCTCCGGTTTCTTGATTCCAGACCCAGTTCACCGCCAGGGAGCACAGCCACATCACTAGCCGCCGGGCCCGGCTTCCCCGGGCTATGAGATCCCGATGGATGTAGACGCGCCTCCTATGCAGTCGGCCCCTTCACCTCCGTCGCTGCCTCAGCTGCCAGCGTCAACGAGAGGGACTCCGGGACCGTGCGGGCCCCCCAGCTTGGGCCACGCACCTCAGAAGATGACCTGCTCCCTCTGGGCGGGGGTGTGCTCTCTTCCCCAGGTTTCGGAGGGTTTCCTGGAGGATCGCAAGGCGGATGCCGGGGCGCGGACGGCGTCTCGATCCCAGCCTCAGCTACGATGCCCGTCCCACCAGTAACGCCCCCGCCCAGGCCCTCCTCCCAGTGCCGTCGCCGTGGGCCTCAGCCCTACGCCACGACGGCGCGGCGGTTTGGGGGGAGGGGTGTGGTGTCGCACAAGTACAAAGTGCGCGCCACTTACTTTCGCCGCGCGCCGCCATGCACGCACGGCGCGGCGTTCTTACGACGACAGCCACGAGCGCCCTCTGCTGCAACTCCGCTCGTGGCCACCACTGAACGAAATCGTTCACTCGGGACTGAGATAGGAAGCGGTTAAGACCTTCGGAATCAGATTGGCACCAGTGAAGACTTGGCTATCGGACAGGCACTAGGCAGGCCTCTAACTCAACTATGTATCAGCACTCTGCAGTACTGAATTGTGTAAAAGTTAAGTATTGTATAAATTCTGTGCAATATATATCTCGTTCTAATTTACTCTAGTATTTCTAGTTTCTGGTTGCTCCCCTCCGTACCTGCACCAGCGTGCTATCTTTATTCCTGTGTCGGTCTCATTCCACTCGGCCACCGACACCTACGATGGAAACGGGACACAAAAGCGGCGACGAGGCTGGGACACAAAAGATAGTAATTGTACTGATAATGGTTTCAAAGTCGTCCGCCAACAGATAAATAATTGTCCAAAGAATTATCAGTAGCCAAGCTCCAGAAACCTTGCAGCGATTCTCATTCTAGTCAAGGTGAGTGTTGTCATAGGACCCAAGAATGCGCAGTACCTTCTGTGAACTACAGAAAAAGCAATTTGAGTCTAAAGAACAATCGCAATGTGCGGCTGCAGTCTGCGTGTCCATGTACAATATCTGCAGAAAAATAGCCTGTTATTGCCAGCCCATAGCATAACGTAATGAAAAGACGACAACTGTAATCTGCATCTACATACTGTACGTACTCCGCAAGAAATTGTATGGTTCAAGGCGGAGGGTTTCTAGTACCGTTACTAGTCATTTCCTTCCCAGTTCTACTCACAGTTATTTTTGCTGCTGTAGTCTTCAGTTCGAAGACTGGTTTGATGCAGGTCTCCACGCTACCCTGTCCTGTGCAAGCCTCTTCATCTATACATCTAAACCTGACTGTATGAGAGTATGTGTGTTTATATATCTTCCACATCTCCTAAGCTACTGGACCGATTTCAACCAAACTTGGTACAAATATTCTTTAAGGCCAGGAATGATTTGATATGGTGGCAAAATCCATCTACGATACATAGTTCATACGATATCACGTCATAACCCATGAAAACTGCCCCATCATTCGGCGCGTGATAGCGCGATTTTATTCGTCAACTATTTGAGAATGAATCTTTAAGAAACTTTTACTCGATAACAACCCCTGCAAAATGATCAAATGAAAAACAATTGTCGCTTTCTACTTTTCCGAAGGTCATGACGGATGTACGGCATTTGGCATGACGTTCCAAGTTATTACTTCTACACTGTAAATTGTATTCACGAGACATTTCACAGACAGTACACATCCACACCACTGAATGTTCCTTCGGTATTATAGCACAGTTCGACATAGTTCATCAGATAAGATGTCAAACAATTTGGTTAATGAAAAATAGCATCATCATGCATGAGTTTTCGAAATGTAGAGCTTATGGGACTTAACTACGGGGTCATCAGTCCCTAAACTCACAAACTACTTATGAACTAACTTATAGTAAAGACGACACAAAAAATGTCCGACCGCAGCGGCAGTGCAGACCGTGACTGGCACGCCGCAGACTGCTCGGCCACTGTGGCCGCCTGAGTTTTCGATTTATTACGTCTTTACTACTCGTTACTACTAATACCATTCACTACATATACTGCAAGCATTAGGCACATGTATTACTGAATGTACCTTCCAATTTACAACATTGTACGACACATTTCAGGAGATATGACATCATAATGAAATTTCCGAATAACTGCTACTTATTCGCTATTTTTCCACAATGAAAAAAGGGTGGAAACGATTGATGGAATTTAGTTTAGAGAATATTGCACAAAATTATCATAACAGGGAACCCTTGAATTTGTATCCACTTAAATCAATACCACCATTCCCCATGGTAATCTAGCGGTTCCTCCATTCATATAACAAATTAGGCAATAGATACCGACTGGTCGTAACTTAAATTATGAAACAAATATTACAACTCCAATAAGGTTCTTGGTATCAACTATCAATCCTTCCTCACATACAGTTAAGCAACAGCTTTTCAAAGATACGATACATCGGACATTGTCAATTATAACCCAGCAGCCTCTGGTTCTATACATAAATACAACATCTGCACAGGAACAGCATAATGTCCACGCATGCTCGTTACCCGAGTCCAGTATATATCTATATGTAATAGCACCAAATAATCTAGGAAGACGATCGGACAAGAATACACATGTTCGCCCCTATACGGTGACAATGCGTAATCATAAGCCACATATTCGACTGTAGCAACCTTCCTTCCCTTGTGTATGTCCAGTCTTCCTCGGCCACAACCGCAGGATCCCTTTGGCCAAACTCATCGGCTCTCCTGGAACAGCCGCAACCTCGGCCGCACGTTAGTTATAGCCACGTGATACCCACATCACCGCTACCCTGGTGTCCACCGTCCGACTCTGCGAGCTTTCCCCCTGCCCGTGCGCTCGCTAAAGACCTTGTTCCCCACTTCCACCAGTGAGGTTACCTCTGGTCCACAATTGGCACCGTTAGCGTATCGATAATTTTCGGACATGTGCCGATCACGGCACACATGGGTTTGTTCAAAGAGTTGCAGGGCTGCAGCTTCCTGCAACAGCAAAGCAGGCACTACCGAGCATGCGCGGTACCAATGACGTCAGTAAGGCTACAGGCGAGAAAGACAGAAAGACAGGCCTCAGCGCGCACAACATGCCACGTAAGCAAGGTAGTTCCGAGCCGGTGCGATCGCTAGCCGATTGGCCGGACGCTGGGGCAGGCGGGAGCTTCTTTGAACAGCCGGTAGGCTGCAGCATGCTGCAGGATTGCTCTTGGAATACGAATTTGCTTACTGCGCATGCGCGGTAGCAGCCGTGCAGCTCTTTGAACGAACCCATAGTACACTTATTGCTTACTATAAGACAACAATGGCTGTGGAGACATAAACTACGTACGACACATAGTTTAGGAGATATGATGCCGTAAACAATGAGTCACAAAAACTTTCATATAACGAGACGCGTGATTTATGAAACTTCATTCATCCACTATTTATTCATCTTAGAGTTTCCTAAGATTACAAATTACAAATCTGGAAAGTTATTGTAGGACACATAGTCAAGGATATGTGATGTCATAAGTATTGAGCTGCATATTCAAATGTTTGTGAAATGCTGGGAACTAACAGCAGTGGTCATCGGTCCCCAAACTTACAAACTACCTACATTAACTTGTCCTAAGAACAACACACACAAGCACACATACACTCATGCCTGAGGGAGGACTCGAACCTCCGACGGCGAACGGCCGCGCGCACTGCAGCACGGCGCCTTAGTGCGCACGGCTATTCTGCAGCGGCTGAGCTGCATGAAAACGAAACTTAGATGGACGGATAGTACTGTGAAAGCCTATGGACAGAAAGGGAAGAACGAGATGGACTAAGAAAAGAAACGAATAAATACATGTACATCCCACTAATACCCCTTCTTCCGACAGACCAACCTTTTAACTTAAAAAATGTTCCAATGTTTGTAAATCTATAGAACTTTGGTTATCAGTCCCTAGGCTTAGAGACTAATTAAATTAGCCTAACCTAACCTAAGGACAAAAATACACACCCATGTCCCAGGGAGGACTCGAACCTCCAGCGGCGAAGAACCGCGCGTTTCGCAGCGAGGCGCCTTAGAACCCTCGGCCGTTCCACCGCGGCCTTTTAACTTCAAGAGGCTGCAGTTTCCAGTGAGACTTGAATTTTCTATTACTATTAACAAATCACTGGGACACTTTGTTAAATACTGCGGAGTGGATTTGACATCTGCATGTATCTCAAATGGACAACTCTACTTTGCCCTCTCAAGGGTGGGTTCACCTAAGAATTTGTTCATACTAGCTGCTGGACAATTAACAAGAAAATTGTTTATAGTCACCTTTTGAATTAAATTAATGTTTTACATCATTCTTATTTTATTACTATTTTTTAATTTGGCTACTGCGTTTATAATTTTGTACATTACGCATATTTCTTTTTTTCACTGTTTCACAATATCTAAGCTGTTTTCTCGAATATATGAAGATGAAATCTTTTCCGAATTTTATTTTTGTTTCTAATGTAAGACTGGAAAATGTATATATATTCGGGAAATACCGGGTTTAGCAGCTAGTCTCTTAATAAGAACGTCAGCGTACATCCTTTTCAAGCAGCTTACTGTATTTCTCTCTCGCTCCCTCTGCCGGCTCTAATGACCACACTGTCGACGGGACGTTAAACCCTAAGCTTCCTTCCTTCCTTCGGTCTCCCTCTACGGTTTTTACTCCACATACTTCCCTCCGCCGCGGCGGATTATCCATGCGAATAGGGGCGCCGTGCTGTGGTGCGCACGGCCGTTCACTGTCCGCGGTCCACGGTCCGAGTCCCTCCTCGGGCATCGGTGTCTGTGTTATCCTTAGGTTAGTTTACCTTAATTTAAGTAGTTTGTAAGCTACGGACTAATAACCAAGCAGATGAGTCCGATAGATTTACAAATATTTGAACATTTGAATACTTCCCTCCAACGCTAAACTGTCGATTCTTTGATGTCTTATGATGTGTCCCTGCGATCGGTCCCTTCTATTAGTCAACATATGTCAGGAATATTTCTTCCCAAACCTGTTCAGCACCTCCTAAGCTTTCGATGAACAGTACGTCCAAAATCGAATTTCTTCCCAGAAAAGTTTTATTAAAATGGAATTATAAGTTAACTTCTAACGACCCCCAAGTACGTTTGGACAGAAGTGGGCGAACCGACACAGTACAGTATCTTCAAAAAGCAATGAGATATTACTGTGGTCTCAATTTTTGATAAAACTTCGCTATCTCCTCTGAATTTTATACGCTGCTATGTACGAGGTCTGTTAAAGATATTCCGGAAGATTCTTAATTTTTCCTCAGATGGAGGGAAATGCGACTGCGTTGTTGCAAAGGCCTGTCTTGAATGTGCGCCGGCCGCGGTGGCCGAGGGGACTGAGGCGCTCAAGTCACCGTCTGCACGGCCACTACGGTCGGGGGTTCGAATCCTCCCTCGGGCATGGATATTTGTGCCGTCCTTTGTCTTAGCTAGTTCATAAGTAGTTTGTAAGCTTAGGGACTGATGACCTCGTAGTTAAGTCCCATAAGTTCTACTAACATTTGAAACATTTGATTTGAATGTGCAAGTGCCAAAAGAGTCATTGTAGTATATCTGTTAGTTATTTTTCAGTGCTGTATTGAGTAGAGCGTTGTGTTGGCAATTTGTGAACTTGGCATTGTTCAAATGTTCGTTAAGCTTATGGGACTTAACTCCGGTGTCATCAGTCCCTAAACTTACAAACTACTTATGAACTAGCTAAGACTAAGGACGGCACAAATATCCATGCCCGAGGGGGGATTCGAACCCTCGACCGTAGTGACCGTGCAGACCGTGACTGGTGCGCCTCAGTCCCCTCGGCCACCGCGGCCGGCTTGGCATTGTTAGTTGAGCGAAAAGCGTCTGTATTAAATTTTGCGTGAAACTCAAGAAATCTTTTACAGAGGCACACCAAACGATACAACCGGAGGCCTACGATGATGAGTACTTAAGCCGTATACTGTTACCAACTGTTCACGCGGATTAAAAGTCGTCGGACGGAAGATGATCCCGTTCAGGACATCCTTCAAAGTCTACCGACGACGCTCACGACACGAAAGTCAACTAAATTGTGCGTGTCAATCGAATGAATACTATCCAAGAGGTAGCAGAAGAAGGTTATATCATGCTAACTCCAATGGAGTAACTAGGACTTGGCTTTGGGGGGGGGGGGATAGCTCTGCTTGACGAGCAAAATTTTAGTCAGTTTCCAGACAGACTACCATCTACCACTCCCGTTGAGGAAACTAATTCACTCCCATCCAATGAAAGCTTATGGTAAAACAGCCCAAGTTTCCAATCTTTACCTGTACCAGATTGCTGTTATACGATTTCTTTCTTTCTTTCTTTCCTTGGGTTGGTCTGGAGGGTTCTATCCCCCTCATCCCCCCCCCCCCCACAGTTACGCCACTGCTATAAGATACTGACACGCATCATGAAATGCAATGTGTCGCCGCCTAGTTCATGCCGCGGCTCATGAGTGAAGACCAGAAAGACCATCGCTGAGCAATCTGCGAGGAACATTTGGATAGCACAATAGTGAACGAGGAGAGAGAGAGAGAGAGAGAGAGAGAGAGAGAGAGAGAGAGAGAGAGAGAGAAAGAGAGAGAGATGTTGAGGAAGAGAAAGAATCTTAGCATTAGAATAATTAGCTTTTACTTACAGGTAGCATGTGATTGTGAGTTTAAAAATGCAAAGAAGAAGAAATTATTCAGTATGAACGCAAACACATGAAATATGATTTTAGGTTTTGCTGGAATATCAAACTTAGGAGGACATACTCGTATTTTCTGGCAGTTTGTTTCTGACCCGTAACTGGGCGACCTTTTAGGATACGCTGCTTTACCAATTTCTCCACTGTTTGCTAATGTAATGACACAGCTACTTCGGTTATTGTATTGTTCGGCCACGGTATGTTGACGATTCGTGAGCTGGCTGTTGGCAGCGGCAGAGCGGCAGGAAGCGTGTACTATGGCTGCCGGAAAGGGAGGGGGAGGGGGCGAGCATCGGCTAGCAGAAGGCAGCGTCGCAGTGTTGGAAACGTTACCCGTAACAATGTGTGCAGTGATATTTCGCGTCTAGGGACAGCGTAACGTTGGCAGCAATCCGAAATAAATGGATGTCCTTCAAGTAGTGCAGATGTTTTCTGCTGCTGGCATCACCAGGTAAAGTCGTCTTGTCAAATTATACTTCCATCTATAGTCGGTCGCGGTGCCCGAGCTGTCTGCGTCGCGCCAGTCACGTTCAGCATGGCCACTACGGTCGGGGGTTCAAATCCCCCCTCGAGCATAGATATTTGTGCCGTCCTTAGTAGTAGCTAGTTCATAAGTAGTTTGTAAGTTTAGGGACTGATGACCCCGTAGTTAAGTCCCATAATCTATACAAACATTTGAACATTTTGAAACACTTCGATCCATGGCTCCGCCTACTAGGCTGGGAGACCGCCCCGGCCGCGGAAACGCAACACAACTATGTTGCCAAGTATAGTCGAGCCGAAATACGATGGTCCCTGGTGCTTGCACCAATCTTCGCCGGTTGCGGCAGACCTAGAAGAAAATGCCTCACTGCTGGCCGTGCCTACGTCACACGTAAAGGCCGTGGCTGCCAGCTCATTGCCCGGCCGCTACAAGGCAGTGGGCGTGCCCCAGCGGACAGCCAGTTAGGTGGCGGCCGGGGCCTTTATGTGTGACGTAGATTCGGTCAGCTCGTGGCCGGCGAGAAAGACAGGCGTCAGCACACACATCATGCACCTTGGTAGTTCCGAGCCGGCGCGATCGCTAGCCGATTGGCCGGCCGCTGGGGTTCACCCCACTGCCTCTTAGCGGGCAGCCACAGAGTTAGCGATCACTCCGGCTCGGAACTACCTTGCTTACGTTACATGACGTCTGCCCTGTGAGGCCTTGTCTTCTACGTGGTGTTGCAGCAGACCATTGGAGTAAGTAAAACGTGCGTCCGACTGCGCTGGGCGCTTTTGCCAGTTCTGACAGATAGCAGCGACAGTTAGCTATGCTGTCCGGCAGCGAACTAACTACTTTATAACGTAGTTGTATTCCGTGTCCGCGGCCGGGGCGGTCTACCACACTGGTAGGCGAAGCCATGGATCATCGTGTTTCGGCCCGACTATAGTTAGTGTATTTTGTGTCCCGGCCTCGTCGCCACTTTTGTGTCTCGTTTCCGTCGTAGGTGTCGGTGGCCGAGTAGAAATAGACCGACACAAGAATAAAGGATGCACGCTTGTGCAGGTATGGCCAGTGGGACAGCAGAAACTAGAAACACTAGAGTAAATTAGAACGAGATATATATTGCACAGAATTTATACAATACTTAACTTCTACATAGCTCAGTACTGCAGAATGCTGATACATAGTTGAGCTAGAGGCCTGCCTAGTGCCTATCCGATAGCCAAGTCTTCACTGGTGCCTATCTGATTCCGAAGTGTTAACTGGTTCCTATCTCAATCCCAAGTGAACGATGTCGTTTAGTGGTGGCCACGAGCGGAGTTGTAGCAGAGGGCGCTCGTGGCTGACGTCGTAAGAACGCCGCGCCGTGCGTGCATGGCGGCGTGCGGCGAAAGTAGGTGGCGCGCACTTTAGACTTGTGCGACACCATAGTGTATCCACAAATCAAAGCCATGGCGATAGTTTTAATATTTGTAGAGCTTAGGAGACTTTACTACAGGGTAATCAGTCACTAAACTTACAAACTACTTATGAACTAGCTTATACCAAAGACGGCACAAACATCCATGCCCGAGGGGGGATGCGAACCCCCGACCGCAGCGGCCGTGCAGACCGTGACTGGCACGCCGCAGATCGCTCGGCCATTGCAGCCGGTCGATAGTTTTCTTTGACTTTGAAGGAATACTTCATCTTGGATGCATGCAACTGGGACAAACTATTAGTCGATGGTACTTTGAGGACGTGTTGCGACGCTTGTGAGAAAATCTGAGAATAAAACGGGCTGAAATGTGGCGAAACAATTGATGGCTCTTGCATCACGATAACGCACCCGCAAAATGATCACTGTTGGAGCGTGATTATTGTACAGATAAGGAGATCACTGAACTGACCCATCCTCTGTACTCTCTTGTAGGTTTCTTTTTTTTTTTAATTTACAAAGTTGAAAACCTTTTTGAAAGGACGAAGTTCCGCAACGATAGAGTGGATAAAAGAAAATTCGTAGACGGCGCTTCCTGCGATCCAGCAAGAGGCGTAACAAGACTGCTGCCGGTAGCGGAAAAGGCTTTGGGAGCGTTAGCTCAATTGTGGAAGAGTCTGTTTGGAAGGACGCCATACACCACAAGTAAATGATAAGCGTAGAAAAATGTGGTGTCGCACAAGTACAAAGTACGCGCCACCTACTTTCGCCGCGCGCCGCCATGCACGCTCGGCGCGGCGTTCTTACGACGACAGCCACGAGCGCGCTCTGCTGCAACCCCGCTCGTGGCCACCACGGAAAGACATCGTTCACTTGGGACTGAGTTAGGAACCAGTAAAGACTTCGGAATCCGATAGGCACCAGTGAAGACTTGGCTATCAGTTAGGCACTAGGCAGAACTCTAGCTCAACTATGTATCAACATTCTGCAGTACTATGTAAAAGTTAAGTATTGTATAAATTCTGTGCAATATATATCTCATTCTAATTTACTCTAGTGTTTCTAGTTCTGGCTGCTCCCCTCCGTACCTGCACCAGCGTGCTATCTTTATTTCTGTGTCGGTCTCATTCCACTCGGCCACCGACACCCACAACTGAACGAGACACAAAAGCGGCGACGAGGCTGGGACACAAAACTGGCGACGAGGATGGGATACAAAAGTGGCGACGAGGAGTGATAGAACCTTGGACCAGCCCGCTTACAGCAGCCAGACAGCAGTAGTCGGAGCACGCAGAAATTGCTCCCGCCCACCCACCCTTATTATAAGAATTTTGGGGGAACATATTCAGTTACGTGTTTTGTGGACTTTTTTGTTGCAGAGCGTCCTCTTTCATATTGCATTTGTGTTTTGTTATAATTTACTTGTATGCGCGGCGCCTAATCGGTCAGCATGGCCACTACCCCGACCCCAAACTTATTGGAAATTATTCAGTTACAGACGGCGCAAATAACACAACTCCTGCAGGCTGTGGCCCAGCTCACAGCGCAAAGCAGCTAACCTACAACAACAGCCGCCGCTTCAGCAGCCCACACCTGCCGCCGCAACGCTTCCTACGTTTCGCCAGTACAACGAACGTGAGGAAGAATGGAGCGACTATTTCGCACGGTTTCAAGAACTCGTCGTGGCTCATCAACTTACAGGTCAGACTATTAAGCATCTTTTATTGTCCGTGGTGGGCCCCAAAACTTTCGTGTTACTGCAAAAACTATTCCCCAACGCATCTCCTCGTGATGTAGACTTTGAACAAATTGTAGATGCACTGAATGCTCATTATGAGAGAAAAGTTCTCGTAGCTGCGGCACGGTACCGATTTTTCAGACTGAAAAAATTACCGGAACAGTCACACCAAGAGTGGATTACGGAATTGAGGGGCTTAACCCGCAAATGTAAATTTCCTTGTTCTTGTGGACTTTCGTATAGTGACGTTATGTTAAGAGATGCGATTACGCAGAACATTCAGGACCCCAGAATTAGGGCAGCAATTCTAAAACAGTCTGACCCCTCATTAGACAGTGTACTGCAGCTTATTGAAGCGCATGATACCTTTGACTTAGCAGATGTAGAAATGCAAAGCCACAGTGTTAATTCAGTGCGCCGTAACGGACGCTTTCCTAGCCGTAGTTCTCAGTGTAGCACTAGTGATTCTTACAATAGTACAGGCCGTGCTGAACAGACAGTGAACAGTAGCCAGTGTAAAAATGCGACACAAAGGTCGTCCCGTCGTGTTAGAAACAGTGATTTGAATAACGGGCGCCAACGCTCATTTCAGAAAAATGTACGTAAATCTTGCCCCCAGTGTGTGTCTCGCCACAAGCGTGCTCATTGCCCTAGTCGCAACGCAACCTGTTATCAATGTGGCAAATCAGGACATGTACAGTCTGTGTGTATGCAAATTAAAAACTCAAAGAACGGTACCGTTAGAAACAGTGCTTCGCAGAGTGCGAGAACAGTTCATTCTGTAAATGTTATACGGGCTGTGGAATTGAACAGTGCTTTCCTTGGATCTCAATTGCATGAAAGTAGTTCTGCGCCTATGGCAAAACTATATAGTGCACCACGTAGCAAGCGCCGACGAGCGCGTAAAACAGTGCAACGGAAAAGGGTTCGGGACAAGCAAAATGACTATGAACAGTGCATTCCTGTAGTGAAAATAGTGCCTTCTGCAAGTTCTCCTGGTAATAGTGCCCAGTACTGTGTAGATAGTGACAGTAGACTACTCAAAAGTTTAGTGCAGTAGCCTCGCATTGCGCGGACGCCGATCCGGCGGTAGTGCCATCTAGTGACAGTGTTATTAATCTGTGTGCCGAGTCTGCGCCGCTTCCTTCACTACGCGGCCCGCGCAAGTGTAGTAAACAACCTGTAGCAGACGTTGCACACATTCGCGCACCTGTCGAGCGCCACAAGCAAAAACTTTTTGTGACTCTTTGCGTAGAAAATAAGACTGTGAAATTTCAGCTTGATACTGGTTCCGCTCTCACTTTAATGAATAAAGACACTTATGAACTTCTGGGTTCGCCAAAATTGTCGCCGTCACAGCATGTGTTAACAGCTTATACAGGTCAAAATATTCCCGTGCTAGGAATGTGTAGCCTGCCCGCCTCTTTTCAAGGTGTAACAAAAACAGTTGCTTTTGTAGTTCTTCAGGCCAAATCTATGCAGAATATTTTTGGACTAGATGCTTTTGATTTGTTTGGTTTATCTATTCAAAGGGATGTGCTTCAGATTTCGTCAGTAGTGCCTCAGGACAAAATAAATGCATTGTGTGAAAAATACAGTGACTTGTTTTCGCCGGAACTAGGTTGTGCAAAAGACTTCGTGGCACATGTAACTTTAAAAGAATCTGCAGTTCCAAAATTTCGTAAAGCTAGAACAGTGCCTATCGCAATGCGTGATACAGTTGCCGAAGAACTTAAACGTTGGCAAGATGGTGGGGTGATTTCTCCTGTTTATGCGAGTCAGTGGGCCTCGCCTATAGTAGTTATACCCAAGCCGTCAGGAAAACTTCGTCTCTGTACGGACTTCAAATCAACAGTAAACAGTCAAACAATTGTAGACACTTATCCCCTGCCCAGACCCGAGGAACTAATGGACAAATTAGGACAGTCTCGCTTCTTTTCTAAGATTGATTTAGCAGAGGCATACTTACAGATTCCACTTGATGACGAGTCAAAAAAGTTTTTCGTCATTAATACTCACATGGGCCTTTTTCAATTTCAACGCCTACCCTTTGGCAGTTCTTCCGCTCCCGCTATTTTTCAGCGTTTTTTGGAACAGCTGACAGTTTCTGTACCGTGTTGTTCGAACTATTTAGATGATATTGTGGTATCCGGACGTACAGTTGAAGAACATTTAGCAAACCTGGAGTGCCTTTTCAAAGTTTTGACTGCAGCAGGTCTACGTTGCAATAAAGCAAAGTGTTCGTTTTTTCAAACTGAAATAGAGTACCTAGGCCATGTGATTAATGCCCAAGGAATACATCCCTTACAGTCACATCTTCGAGCAATCAAAGACTTGCCTCCTCCTAAGAATGTGCACGAATTGCAAGCAGTAATGGGAAAGCTGAACTATTATTTCAGGTTTATTCCCAATGCCTCTCAGATTGCAGCTCCACTGCATCACTTACGTAGGAAGAATGTTCCTTTTGTATGGTCCAAAGATTGCCAGGTTGCCTTTGACAACTTAAAGTCTGCACTAATCAGTGATGCATGTTTGATTCCCTTTGACCCACAGAAGCCTGTAGTGCTAGCAGTTGATGCCTCGTCGTACGGTGTGGGTGCAGTTTTGTCACATCGTATTGGATGCCACGATCGTCCTATTGCCTTTGCATCCAAGCTACTGACGCCGACGCAACAGAATTACAGTCAGATAGAAAAGGAGGCCTTAGCAAACATTTACGGCGTCACAAAGTTTCATCATTATCTCTATGGCAGAAAATTCTATTTGTTGACAGACCACAAGCCTCTCACGTCGTTGTTCTCACCCACAAAGCCAATTCCGCCACGAACGGCACAAAAGCTTCAGAGATGGTCCTTGATATTGCCAAATTATCAGTATGAGATTTTGTACCGACGTACCACTAAACATGCCAACGCGGACACACTTTCCCGACTTCCGGTTGGCCAGGATGTATCATTTGATTCTTCAGAAATGGCATGTTGTCAGATAGACTCCAGAGATGCTTCCGCTGTCGCAGACTTTCCTTTGAACTCTCGTCGGGTTGCACAGGAAACAGCTGCGGATGCAGACCTAAGTGTGGTAGCACGTTTTGTTCGCTCAGGGTGGCCTGCCAGAGCCAAAGACATTGATCGGCCTCTGGTTCGACGTTATTTTGCACAACGTCGTGCATTGTCTTTAAGTCAGGGTGTTCTGTTATTGCATACCGACAACGACCAAGCAAGAGTGATTGTTCCTCGTTCCCTGCAACGTGAAGTGTTACGCCTCCTTCATCAAGGACATTGGGGTATTGTTAGGACAAAGCAACTGGCCAGACGTCATTGTACCTGGGTTGGTATGGACTCACAGATAGAGAGTATGACGTCACAGTGTACGGTTTGTGCGGAGCATCAGACGGCTCCTCCGCAACGTTTCTCAGACTGGCCACGCCCCAAGGGACCATGGCATCGTTTACACATTGACTTTGCCGGACCTTTCTGGAATACGCGCTGGTTAATCGTTGTAGACGCTTTCAGCAAGTTTCCTTTTGTGATTGCCATGAACTCAACGACAGCGTCTAGTACAATCAGTGCCTTAACATCAGTGTTTTACATCGAAGGTTTGCCTGAAACTATCGTCAGTGACAATGGACCTCAGTTTGTTAGTGCGGAATTTCAACAGTTTTGTCGTGTGAATGGCATTCAGCATATCACCACCGCACCTTTTCACCCACAGTCCAATGGTGAAGCAGAACGTTTCGTTCGAACATTCAAGTCTCACATGGAAAAGATGAAAGGTCAGCACTCCAGGCAGCAAGCTCTTCAAATTTTCCTGTCTACGTATCGGTGCATGCCACGTGACGGCCCGTCTCCTGCCGAGATGCTACACGGCCGCCGTCACCGCACTCTCCTTCACCTGCTGCAGCCTCCTACGCACCGAGTCGGTTCGTATGGCGCTACGCGTTTTCAGGTTTCTACGCCGGTGCTGTACAGGGTGTTTGCTGGTATGAAGAAGACATGGTTGCCAGGCACCATTCAGCGCGTGCTCGGTCGCAATATGTATGTTGTACGTTCTTCCACAGGGTCGGAGCTGCGGCGCCACGCAAACCAATTGCGCTTGCACAGGCCGCGCGATCCTGTCTCCGGTTTCCTGATTCCAGACCCAGTTCACCGCCAGGGAGCACAGCCGCATCGCTCGCCGCCGGGCCCAGCTTCCCCGGGCTACGAGCTCCCGATGGATGTCGACGCGCCTCCTACGCAGTCGGCCCCTCCGCCTCCGTCGCCGCCGCAGATGACAGCGTCACCGAGAGGGACTCCGGGACCGTGCGGGCCCCCCCAGCTTGGGCCACGCACCTCAGAAGATGACCTGCTCCCTCTGGGCGGGGGCGGGCGCCCTTCCGCTGGTTTTCGCGGGTTTTCCAGCGGATCGCAAGGTGTATACCGGGGCGCGGACGACGTCTCGATCCCAGCCTCAGCTACGACGCCCGTCCCACCAGTAACGCCCCCGCCCAGGCCCTCCTCCCAGTGCCGTCGCCGTGGCCCTCAGCCCTACGCCACGACGGCGCGGCGGTTTGGGGGGGAGGGGTGTGGTGTCGCACAAGTACAAAGTGCGCGCCACCTACTTTCGCCCCGCGCCGCCATGCACGCACGGCGCGGCGTTCTTACGACGACAGCCACGAGCGCGCTCTGCTGCAACCCCGCTCGTGGCCACCACGGAAAGACATCGTTCACTTGGGACTGAGTTAGGAACCAGTAAAGACTTCGGAATCCGATAGGCACCAGTGAAGACTTGGCTATCAGTTAGGCACTAGGCAGGACTCTAGCTCAACTATGTATCAACATTCTGCAGTACTATGTAAAAGTTAAGTATTGTATAAATTCTGTGCAATATATATCTCATTCTAATATACTCTAGTGTTTCTAGTTCTGGCTGCTCCCCTCCGTACCTGCACCAGCGTGCTATCTTTATTTCTGTGTCGGTCTCATTCCACTCGGCCACCGACACCCACAACGGAACGAGACACAAAAGCGGCGACGAGGCTGGGACACAAAAAAAAAAAAAAAAAAAAAAAAAAAAAAATGATAGACAAAGTTTTGGAATTTTTTCAACAGACCTCGTATGAGGTAAGTCAACAAAATGCAAAGACGACGCATTGTGTATTTACCCTTTCAAACTGTTTAAAATATTTTATAATATGATCATCTTGTGATGGAGCAGCTCTTGTATCTTCCGTGTTTGCTGTATCCCTTCCAGACCCAAGGTTGTAGGTGCTGTGACAGTAATATAGAGAGGACGTTTAAGGTACAAAAGACGTACAGTAATTCTTTGCAAAAACAGAAAATAAATTTATTTTCATAAATTCAAGAAATTTTGTATCCACACAATTGTGTGGTTTGGGCCTTCACTACAATTTTTTTATGATCTGCTCAATCGTACAGTAACATGCTTTCATACTCATTTCTTCACATGATATAAGCGAAAAGTTTGCATCGTTTGACAAACACAAATACAAATCACATTTATCACTTCTTGCTCTTGTACGCCAGTTGCAACCGCTTCTGCGACAACTTCTTGCAGTTTTTAAAAATGTTCAAATGTTTGAAGAGGCTATGGGACTTAACTACGGGGTCATCAGTCCATAAACTTACAAACTACTTATGAACTAGCTAATCCTAAAGACGACACAAATATCCATGCCCGAGGGGGGATTCGAACACTCGTCCGTAGTGGCCGTGCAGACTGTGACTGGAGCGCCTCAGTCCCCTCGGCCACCGCGGCCGGCTGCAGATTTTAAGTTATCAACAACAGGCGAATGATCAAATTGGTCTGTGCAAGGTAAACCGTTTCTTTCGACCTGTGTTTACGTCGTCATCTTGATCATGCTCTTCGTCACTGAATGGCAATCCATTTGGTTGTGTGACCAGGCATTCCCCACAGCCATCCGGAATTCAAGAAGGTCATGTACGTCTTTTCGTCCCACTTCATTAGCTTTACTGTCGTGCCTGTAGTGAAGCCATGAATTCACACGTGCCATGTCCATCATTTTCAATGCATTTTGAAGCAGATGTTTCGCCAAAATCTCCACCTGAAGAAGACGATCCAGATGAACTTTACCAAAAGTTTTCAGCATTATTCTTTGCAGTTGGGAAGCGAGTGGAATCGAGGGTATCGCCATTACTGCTTAAATGCTCTTCATCTGGCGAGTTGAGTAAAACAGCAATTGCGGAATCACTCAGAGGTGCTGAAATTGCACCAGTAATTTTTATATTTCTGTTCGTGATGATTACCGGATTGGGTGATTTTTTTGAAAGAAATGACGTAATAACATCACAGGATCATATAAAATCAACTGGCTGATATGATAGCCTCACAAACCCTGCCAACAAGTCTTTATCATAAAGAAACTGACATTAAACGAAACATGCAGAATTGTGCATGTGCTAATGTTTCAGGTTATACCTGCAATAATTAAAAGAAAGGAATAATTGAAGAGATATTTACGTAAAATGATCTATCTACAGTAGACCTATTCATTAAAATGAACGAAACCAAATTTATGTAACAACAGTATAGACAAAACCTTCGAACGTGCGCTTCCTTGCCGCCATTGTACGTGTACTGGAAGTTCGCCGACTTTTCACCCAGTATAGAAACAGGGAACTAAAACACGTTGCGCTCGTTACCAAAGTCCATCTACGATTGTGTGATGCATTTCTGAACTTCTTACTGTGGATCACAGAGAAATAAAGCGAGTAAAACCAGACCCACACAATTGTACGTGCAGGGCCAGAAAGGGGTATTAGATACGTGAGTAAACCCGCTGTATGCAAGTCACCTTGTTTTGTTTTAACATGCAAACATGTTTCGACACTTATTGTGCCAGCTTCCGTGGGGTTTTGTCTTTTATTTTCTAGAATAACATGTCACAGATTTTGATTATACAGTCATTTGGACGAGTTTTTTAATTTGACAGTTTTGTAATATATATTAGGCCTAATTTAATTAATATAAATAAAATGTTTGCGTGTTAAAACAAAAAAAGTGACTTTCATAAGGTGAATTTAATCAGAAATATATGTTGCAATACTTTACATAATTTTACGCTGCTCAGGAACTGTAACAAACAACGAAAATAATATCAGTCATTCATTAAGCGAAAACAAGTAAAATGTGAAAAAATTCTTTTTGTCACCAATCAAATGCGTTAAAACGAATTTTAAGTTTCAGCGCTTTTGGTATCCAAATATCTTAATTTTTCAGGAGTATCTTGATAACGGATAAAGGAAAAGAGGCTTTTCTGTATAAAAGTCTACAGAATATATTGTTAAAATTTGAGTAATTTTCTTTGGTTAATTATTTAAATATTTGAGATCCACGTTGGAAAACGACTAAACCAGGTGTTTGTAATTTTGTGTAAAAGTATAATAACTTAGAATCTGGATCTTGGTAGCGGATAAAGATATCGAAAAATTTTTGAATGTGGTTTTGAAATATCAACTTTAGAATATATGATACAAATTTTGATGATTGTAATGAATAAAATTTCGTGGTTTTCTCGGGGACCACCCACGATCTCATGAACAAATGGCGCTTTTAGAAGTCATATAAAGACCTTCCTAAGACTACGTGATGTCAGCACAAAAAAAAAAAAAAAAGAGAGAGAGAGAGAGAGAGAGAGAGAGAGAGAGAGAGAGAGAGAGAGAGAGAGAGAGAGACGTAATTGCTTAATTGGGCTGTGTTTAGCGAATTGTGTAATGTTTTAATTTTGACACTGAAGTGTAAGATAGATTCAGTATGCCAGTTCTTTTGGTATGTATCACTAGGCCAATGGATATCAGAAACTCTAAACCCATTATCCCCGTGATTAAGAGAACCTGAAAAAGGACACCTTTACACGCGGTGCATTATCGTGTACGGTATGAGTGTAAGCAGTTGTAAATGCATGAAATGATGTTCTATGAACTTAATACAACTCAGCTTTGTCTCTCTAGGTGTTAAGCTTTTAAAATAAAAGATTATTAACTGCTTCAAATACACTTTATTTTATGTTATACGATAAACGGGCTTGTTCTTCGATCGCCGGCCGCGGTGGCCGTGGGGACTGAGGCGCTCCAGTCATGGTCTGCACGGCCACAACGGTCGGGGGTTCGAATCCCCCCTCGGGCATGGATATTTGTGCGGTCTTTAGTATAAGGTAGTTCATAAGTAGTTTGTAAGTTTAGGGACTGATGACCCCGTAGTTAAGTCCCATAAGCTAAACAAACGTTTGAACGTTTGAACAAACACACACACACACAGACACACACACACACACACACACACACACACACACACACACACACACACACACACACACAATACTCTCTCTGCAAGCTAAATAAAACAAATCTTACAGTCCTACACGTGCTAAATATTTAAACAAAATATCATCACGTTTAGAGGGGGAGAGAGACAGAGAGAGATAGTGGGCAGGGGACGTAGTAATTAGAAGTTAAACATAAAAATAAAGAAACATTGTTTGTTTGGGAACCTATTCGACGCTACGGGTGTCTTTTTTTTTTTTTTTTTTTTTTTTTTTTTTTTTTTTTTTTTTTTTTTAAGAATTATAGGACGACTCTCGTGCTTCTCTACTACAACATTTACTAGGCATTAGAAAACTGGTTCGGTATCTCAGTAGATATCTTTGTAAGATATAGTTCAACTCCCATCTGAGATATACCTATTGTACTTTCTGAAAGAACTGCGCTGTCAGACGATGATATGTGGAATTTCCTGTGATCGCGTTAATCATCTAAAAAATTGAGAAACTTGATAGTGAGTGATAGAGGTGTGCTCACTAGTAACAGTTGGTTATAATGCTGTCAACTGTGTGTGAACTTCATATTATGAACAGCAGCATACTTGCTACTACTCTTCAACATCATATGCATGCTGAAGAACTTACTCCAATGACTAGTTACATGTTTAATTTCAAGGTTGTCGTCTTTGGCAGAGATATATTTTGTTATAGATGATGAACAGTATATTTCAGAATTACCTGTTGATGGTAGACAGTACCGAAAGCAGTAGAGAAGCTTATTCATAATCGTGTGTGTCAATTTATCGCCGATAGAGATGCGCATACGCAGTTCCATAAGTGGCTATGCACATGCGCAGTGCAGTTTACGTGTGTCAGTTTGTCGCCGATATATATTATAAACGTTTTCCCGTGAAGCAATTGCTTGAAAGTAATGCTCTGTGCTAGAGTTGATCGATATTCATCGCTGTTAGATAAACATTGGTGTTAGAATCAATTTTAAAAAATATTTTTAGACTGATGCTATTACCATTAGTGATGGAAATATGTTACTACTGGACAAAGACAGAGAGCAATACAGAATACAGATTTATATATATTTCATTTGTGGCTTGGTATCCTCGACCATATCAAAATTTTATTAGAGAATCCAGATGAATCTTCAGGATGGAGATAACGATAGTCATATATTGTATTCATACCAGAGATCTGTTGATATTTTAGAGAACTTAAAACCGATGTAGGAACATCGATGTTTCCCACTAAACACCATTTAGAACAGCAATCAATTCGTTGACTGTCGGGCTTTTATTAGTAAATAATAAAATATTGTACAGCTGTTGGGTCAATAATGATTGTTTCAAATTACGTAGTGGCTGTAGACCACCACTTAAGGACAACCGAATGGAGCTACTGTGATGTATAAATTAAAAGTCAATCTATATAGACCACAGTAGTTTCACTCGGCTTTATCTCATTCTTAAACGTTTAATATATATTACACTGCTGTCATATATGGATTCAAATTTCATTCTGCTTAATCTCACTCTTATATGTTCAGAATATTTGAACTATTACATATGAAATTGTGATGTATAGATTAAAATTTTTAATCTATGTATCATATCTGTTTCATTCAGCTTAATCTCATTCTCGTATGTTCAAAATATTTAACCTGTTGAAGATACTATCATTTGTTAAGCCAATTTCTATGAAATACGTCAACACAGTTTTTATTTAAGCTTATATTTCTTCGTAAGATAATTTACTATGTTTGATGTTGCACATATTTTATCTTTATTCAGTAATTTTACGCAGTAATTTCTGAAAATTAACTGAGATACTCCGTATACAGCACTTTAACACCTTCGAGCCTAAACTTTCACAGCCACATGTTTATATACCTGTATTCTGTACATGATAATGGCTTAACGACCGAAATCCGGTTAGTAAAATATTAAACACTGCAGAATATTACACAATTATGTGGTTAATCAAAAATAAATCAAATGGTTTACCAAGATCCGACGGATCAGTCAAAAATTCAAAAAGCGAAGACTTATGTAAATTTCAAGAAATGTGTATCTAGACGTGAACAGCTGTGTGACTCCTGTTGCTTATGTAAACAATGTTACTAGGGTAAGTCAATTATTATCCGCAAAGTATTTATGAAATTTTATTGTAATAAAATACGAAACTTACAATAACATCATTTTTGGACATAGTCTCCTTGCTTTTCAATGTACTTCGTCCATCGCTCTACAAGCTTCCTTATGCCCTCATAAAAGAAGGTTTTTGGTTGAGCTGCGAGCCAGGAATGCACCACTGCCATCACTGCTTCGTCCGAGTCAAATCGACGGCCCCTTAATGCCTGTTTGAGTGGACCAAACAAGTGATTGTCAGAAGGGCCAGGATCGGGACTATATGGAGGATGATCCAGTACTTCGAATTTGAGTTTCTGTAGCGTTTCAGCAATGTGGACAGCAGTATGCGGACGGGCATTGTCGTACAACAACACAACACCTTCTGACAGCAATCCTCGGCGTTCGCTTCGAATTGCAGGCTTTAGCCTGTCAGTAAGCATCTCACTGTAACGTACACTGTTTATTGTTCCTGTGGACAGTTAGGTCTGGAACTTTTCCTTGCATGGGGAATTTGTATGTTTCCATTCCATACTCTGCCGTTTATTCTCCGGCTCGTAATGATGGATCCATGTTTCGTCGCCAGTAATGATTCTGTCTAAGAAGTTGTCACCTTCGTTACCATAGCGATCCAAATGATTTTTGGAGATGTCGAGGCGCGTTTGCTTATGCAACTGTGTGAATTGTTTTGGGACCCATCTTGCACAAACTTTATGAAACCCAACTCTGTTGTGAATAATTTTGTAGGCAGAACCATGACTAATTTGAAGACGATGAGCCGGCCGCGGTGGCCGAGGGGACTGAGGCGCTCCAGTTACGGTCTGCACGGCCACTACGGTCGAGGGTTCGAATCCCCTCTCGGGTATGGATATTTGTGCCGTCCTTAGTGTTAGCTAGTTCGTAAGTAGTTTGTAAGTTTAGGGACTGATGACCTCGTAGTTAAGTCCCATAATCTATAGAAACGTTTGAACGTTTTGAAGACGATGAGCCACTTTATCAATAGTTAGTCGTCTGTCTAAGAGAATCATTTCACGTGATCGCTCAATGGTTTCTTCATTTGTGGCGGTAAACTGTCGTCCAGCTCCTTCATCGTGCTTAACACTTGTACGACCATTTCGGAATTTTTCAATCCACTCGTACACACTTCGTAGTGGCAAAACACTGCTCCCTTACTGTACTGAAAATCTTCTATGATTTTCGGCCCCTGATACCCCTTCCGCCCACAAAAAACGTATCACTGAACGTTGCTCTTCTTTGGTGCAAATAGACAGCGGAGCAGCCATGATTAACAGCACGGCAGCGACAACGAAACTAAGGTAGCAGCTTGAAAATTACAAAGATATAACAACAAATAAAGCATGCGTCACCAACGTAAACAACATAAACAAAAATATAACTAAATTGCGGATAATAATTGACTTACCCTCGTATAAAAAGTGGGTTGGTAGCTCCTTCTTTCTTAGTAAGCATCAACAGTCAGTATCCACTATTACAGCATTCGTGAGATGGTTGAAAGAAGGAACTACATTACGATCTTTCGCCGTGAAAACAATTCCGAAGATGGAATTCAGTATATCTGTCTTCTTTGAGCCATCTGTTCGACCGAACGAGGTGGCGCAATGGTAAGACAATGGATTCGCATTCGGAAGGATGGTGGTTCAAATCCACCTCCGGCCATCCTGATTTAGGTTTTCCGTGATTTTCCTAAATCACTCCAGGTAAATGCCGGGATGGTGCCTTTCAAACGGCACGGCCGATTTCTTCCCACAACCTTCCCCCGAATATCCGAGCGTAAGCACCGTCTGTAATGACCACGTTGTCGACGAGACGTTAAACTCTGAGATTCCTTCCTTGCATCTGTTTCGGTGCCAATATAATCGCTGAACTCCTGATTCATGGAATTTATGTGTTGCATACGTATGTTATGTGCGCCAAGTGTGGGTTTTAAATGACAGTAACGTGCACTGTGAGTGTGGTACAAATATATTAAACTTTAGTCTCAGTTAAGGCACGCAATTTATGATTTTATGAATATTGCTACTGTAATTTCCTGTAATGTTTAGGAAACAGTGGAATTAGTGTATGTTTGTTGCGGGTTTAGTGGGATACATTCGACAAATGGAGACGGATTAAAATACTATTCGAATGAGGAAGCATTCTCATAAGTAGGTAGTATTACTGCATCGCCCTGTTTTGTGTAAATCTGCGGTATCTTGTGTAAATACGTACACCAAACAGATGCAAGAGGGAGCAAACACTCGATTGACGTATGGCCGCTTCGTTGACATAAGAGTGTTTGCATTTGGGACAAAGGATACAAGGCAATTATCTGAAATCCGTTTATCTCGCAACGCCTCGTTAGTGTGATTAATGGCTTCCGATTCAGCGGATAGCTGGGTGGGGGGGGGGGGGTCAGGGGCAATGGAGGTGGCGAGAATTTGCACCTCGTCAAATCACCCCGAAGCACTGGAAAAAACTTTTGACTGACGCTGATGTGACGCTGCGAAACATAAACGGCCGTGATTGGACGTCTACTTTCATTAATTACTGCCACTACTAGTGATTTCTAAACGGAATCGTAGGAACGAAATATTCTAAAGCTGCACATGCCGTAAATACGAGTAGGAAGGGCGCCTTGTGATATCTTGATGTACTCGCAGTATTTTTCGAATTTTTTTTGAAGCCGTCGAGCTGTCAGGATATGAAGGTAAAAGCTTTTACCATTCTAGGTGAGGCACGATTTGAGGAGGAGTTACAAATATTTGCGAAACCTGAAGGATGATTCAATTTGCTTGTGCAGTTAACGTAACGTAAGAGTTTCTTAAAAAAACTTTTAGTTATTTCACTGTTTCGTTCCGTTCTCAGAGAAAATTGCAACTTTATACACCTTTGCTTGGTATGAGAACTGAAACTTTCAGAATAATGGAAATCAGCTCCTCAGCAATACTAGAAATCTGTTACCAAGTGGGACCGTATAAGGAAAACTATTGATAAAATCATTGACAAAGAAGGTACTTTTATCTGTTTTACAAGCTCGAAATTTTTGCTATGTCTAACCCGTGAGTAAGAAGACGGGGCCAATTAGCAGAGAGAATTTATTTCGTTAATCTTCATGCACGTACTTCTGTCAGCAAAGGAAAGTCAGTTTACTTTCGCATATGGTAGTACGCGAGCTTTCCAGTTCATTGATAGATGACAGATTTATTTTTTCTTTGACGTGAAAACTGATTACACTTAAGGCAGTGAATATATAGGAATCTGAAGTGCTTTTCAAAATTTTTGCATGTAATTTTGAGTCGAGGAAATCTGAAAAATGGTAGTCCACACAGTTGAATTAATACATCAATATTTATCTTTTGTGACAAGAAACTTTAATCCCTATTTAAGCTAAATTTGAATACTATATTTTCATTTAATATCATTTCAACGAGTTCAAAACTGTAATGAGGGGCCGTTACGAGAGTATTTTTTTTCCCACTTGCTGTTCTGTATGTACCACTGTTATTATTGTTTTCTCAATCTGTTTAATATGAGATAAGACGTTTGGCGAATGTCATAATATGTTGCTGTGTTAGGGTCGTGTAATGTCTTAAATCGAGACTAATGGGGGTCAAACTCTTTTGTATTTAAATTATCAAAACTTTTCCTTGTGAAGACCGGAATGGTCCATTAATTTATTTACACTTAGTCTTGTCAAACAATATCTCTTCTGTTGGGGATCACCCAAATACTTTAAAAATTTCTTATATTTCAATATTTTCGTCATAGCTATATAATTACATGTTATGCATTTAGTTAGGGAAACATAGTTTTCATCTATATTTGAAATTACTTTTACTGAGCTCAAACATTTTAGCTACATGGTTAGATTTTATAATAACGCCTTTCTCTCCCTTCCGAATTGTGGAGACAATTAAACGGTTTACTGACAGCTAATTTAATCAATGTTTACTGTGATGTGAAACTGTCTGCTGAATCTCTGAGTCTATATTTATTTTGTATTCTTCATAGGTAAAGTTAAATAGTGTAGCTGAGGAGTTAACCGCTATAGCTTTTGTGGGTTAAATTACAGGAAATATATATTCTGAGACAGAGAACGAGCTACATCACAGTAACAAAGTTTCAAGAAAAAATGAAGTGCACAATACACAATAGCCTGTTATTTTTATAAACTAATGAGTATTTTATCTTAAAAATAATGGGGTAACGTAAAAACGATTGAATGCGAAATTTACATGGATAACAATTTATGAATGGTAGTAATGTTTGTGATAATGATTTACACAGACATAGACTCTAGGTAAATGAAAACTTATTTCGAACAATTTACGGAAGTTTGCAAAAGTTAACTGCCATTCATTCAATTTGATCCCATTCATGTCCCTTCGCCTCTGCTGAATTTAAGTTGCTGTACAGGTTATGTTGCACAGGTGGTACAAAAACAACAGTGACAGTAAGACCCGGTGCTTCAAGAACCTGATTTCTCTTCCAGTCTCTTTTAACACTAAAGATAAAGGTGAAGCATTGAATTGAAATTTGTGATGGTGCCGGGAATAGAACTCGGATCTCCATGATTACGAGGCAGACGTCTTACCACGTTTTTTTCTTTTTTAATTTTTTAATTTTTTTTGTTTTGTTTTTCTCGCGCATGGGACCATAGCGCCTCAATGCGTTATTATTATTATTTTTGCCTCCCTTCTTCCCTTGCAGTTCATCCTTTCGCTCGCCAATATCACCTTCTGCGGCATCGGCTTCAATGCCTTTAAAAACAAATTGTTTTCCCTTATCTATGTACGCCATATATGTAAATTTTCCTTTGCATGGATTATGTCTAATGTATCTAACCACAACACCAAACTGATATCACACCACTAGACCACCGCATCATTAGCGATTAATGCGCCTCGGAATAGTCTAAGCACAATTTCCCTCCACGTCACAAACTTTAATTCAATGCTTCACCTTTATCTTTAATGTCTTTGAAACGTTTGAGACGAAAAACATCTCAGGGTTTGTTAATTTCTACTTTCTTTTAACATTGTTGCAGTCAATTAGTTCTGCCAATGATTTTTTGTACGACAACAAGTTTGTTACTAGTATATATGGACCTTAGTCTATGATTGAAGTTCTGAGTAATAGTATTAAAAATACTGCACTTAGTTTTATCTTCAAGGCATCACTGATGCTAACTTTCCTTTTATTGGCACTTTTACTGGCTCTTGCAGGTGTGTGTGAAATAGTTCTTTTTTGTTGTTCGTCAAGTAAGCCAGAAAATGTTATCCAATACTTGCAAATCTTTAGAAATGTTATCGAATGATCTTATGTTTGAATGACACCTATTATTTCAAATCCTACACCAAATGATGATGTGTAACTGAAATACGAGTAAAAGAAGGAAGATTAGAGTGTAATGTTCCGTCGACCTTAGAGACAGAGCACAAGCTCTGATTGATTTTTCTTAAGGATGAGGAAGAAAATAGGCCATGCCATTTCAAAGGAAGCACTCCGGCATTTTATTGGAGTGGTTTGGAGAAATCGGTGACATATTAAATGTGGATAGTCCGAGGCGGGTTTGAAGCCCGGCCGTCAGGAATGCGAGGGCAGTATCGTATCACTATATATATCTGAAATGATACAACTGTGTGCAAATATGATATTTCTGAACCTCTAAAAAAATGAGTAGCATTGGTAAAATGGCGTACTAACCGGAGGGGGGGGGGCGGAGGGGGCGGACCGCCCCGGGCCTCTCGTCTTAGGAGGCCTCCAAACACCTGAAAAGCGCGTTTTTTGTTTGTTTTAATGATCAAATGTTTGTAAAACTTAAGGGACTTAACTGAGGGGGCATCAGTCCCTAAACTTACAAACTACTTATGAACTAACGTAGACTAAAGGAAACACAAACATCCATGGCCCGAGGGGGGACTCGAACCTCCGATGCGGGAGGCCGTGCGATCCGCAACGTGGTGCTCCAGACTGCTCGGCTACTCCCGCGCGTCCATGCATCTTTCTTTCTCTCTCTTTTTTTTTTTTTAACCCCCTTGGCCTTTCGTTTGTTCTGGGGCCTCCATGTGTCGGGAACTATTTTTCTTAAATTGTTCCATTCCTCCCGTCCTTGGAGGCCCCCAAATCTCAAAAGTAACTTTCTTATTGGGATACATGTATTTGCAAATGGACAGGGGGGCCTCATTTTGTTCTGCCGCCGCCCCGGGCCTCCGACAGCCTTAGTTCGCCACTGCATTGATATTCACCTCGTAGAAACTGGTAACGATTCCAAGCATTCGAGCGTCATGAAGCAGCTGCAGCCACTGCTGCGGATCTGACATTAACCCTTCTCTTTCTCATGGAACAGCTGACGCTCTTGCTACTTTTTATCCACAATATGTTGTACAAACCAGTATTGCCAACCTCCGAAGCTCAAAAGTCCCATCCAGGAATTCAAAATGTCCCTTTTCAGCATTAAGTGTCACATGGCAAATAAAAACACGAGAGAAAAAAATGCTGTTTATTCTCTATGATGGGCAGGGAAACAAAGAGGAAGGATACATTTCTAAGGTGTGTAATTTCTTATTGCTTTGTGAATGGGAATTGCATATGCAACCTACACCCACTGCTCCCCTTATCTTCATTCCCTCCATTCCCCTCTTTTTATCTATATCCTCCTCCCCCCTATCCCTTGTACCTCATCCTCTCCTAAGCGAAGGTGGATTGCGGATATAATTGATCTGAAAAATTCCCCTACCACTCGGTACGCTGAAACGTCTCTCGCATAGTAATTTTAGTCTTGGTATAACTTACATTCAGCGATGCTTTGTTTATCTGGGGATTCGACAATGTTTTTACACGTGTCTCTCTTTCATAAATAAAGGTGCATTCAAGTCGTGAACTAAATATAACTACTCTACAATGGGAGTGCTGAATGCTGGTTGAACAAACGACAGCCAGCACAGCAGGTGTCGTTTTAATTACTTCCTTGAGCTGTTTTACCTTATTATCACGGCTATTATCACGGCACGTGCCGTGACATGAAAATCATACCTACAATAACAATAGTGGACATGTTGTGTAAGCAAAACCACGCCCAACGAGAAAACCAGACAGGTTTCAGCACAAACTAGAATCGTGAAAAAAATCTATTTCGAATTGTATGTGGCATAGCCCCTTATCCGACTCATGCACTAAATTACTCTTGTCGAAAGAGTAATGTACCAATCTCTCTTATCAGAACTACTATATTTCAGCGGCATCTCTGAGCATTGATGTAACATTTTCTATTATTTGCTCTTACCACGGTAATTTTTGATACAAAAATTGGATGACTATTTTTTCAAACTTTAAACCTATGTAAAACTAATGAAGTATTCCTAAAACGTACTTCTTTTATCTATATTGATGCGTCTACGCTCGGACAATGACTCATCGATGTATACATTTTCGTAGCTTAATAACACACAACTCCTCAGTACCCAATGCTAGCTGCAGGTGGTCCATTTCTTGTAATGCCAGGGGTCCAGAGAATTTCAGTCATCATTATTTCGTGAATTTAAATGTTTCTATAGACACTTCTATAGAGACAAATCATCGACGAGAAATGTGTCAGCTGTAGCAGCGTGGGAGTGGAGGTGATAGGGATCTGCTGTTGTGCCCCAAAACAAAGGCCGACTTCTCCTAACAGCTGGGAATACAGTGCTGATGTTGGGCTATAACGTGTAATTACGGCAGCGGAGGGGCTGGGTTTCACGTGAAACTATCTGGATAATTGCTATCAAGAATAATTAGGATCTTCCCTTCTACTTCACATAGTTAAGTACATCTGCGGCCTACGTTCCATTTTGTTCGGATTTTCCATTACACTACCATTATCTTAGAGCTGACAAGCACTGGAAGCATTATGAATTACTATCCCCAGAGGAGACAGTGAAGTTGTAGCTGGAAGTTACATATTAGTGATTCGTTGCTTCTAATCACAAATTAGTCGACATGTGAAATTGGAGTGACATTTTTCTCTAAGCTGATGCTACGCAGAAAAATGAAGCCTAAGACAAAGGGGGAAAAAAGCACAGAAAAACGTAGGAAATATCTGAAGACAGACAAACAAATGAGTACAAGTCAGAAAAATGGACGATTATTCCAAGACAGAGAGCTTCATAAATTAAGGGAGCACGTTGCTTTGAAGAGTTGTTGGGTGACTTCCTTTAGGACTTTTTCTGAGTCGACAGTTTGATTACTGGTTTGACGTGACCTGACACAAATACCTCATCTGTGCCAAGCTCTTCTTTTCACAGTAGCACATGAACCCTAGGTCCTGAATTATTTGCTGATTGTATTCCTGTCTTTGTCTTTCCCTACAGTTTGAAACCTCCTCACTGTCTTCTATTACGTGGAGGTTTTTTTGATGTCTTACGCGTCTTATTATCCTGTGCTCTCTTCTTGTTGTCATAGTTTTCCATATGATTCTTTCTTCGCCGACTTACTGACAACTGTCCATTAGTTAGCATATCAGTACACAAAATTTCCAACATTATTCTGTAGCACCATGTTTCAAATGCTTAGATTCTCTTCTTTGTTTACTTTCCACTCTCACACAAAACTGTGCTCGAAACGCAGATTCTAAGAAATTTCTCCCTCAGATTAATGTCAATACTTGATACCAGTAACTTCACTTGACCATGAATACCATCTTAGCCTGCGTCAGACCACCTTTTATGTCCTCCTTGGTTCGTCCGTCATGGCTTACTTTGCTTCCGAGGTAGTACAATTTCTTAACTACACAGACGTCATGATCACCAAAATTGATGTTAAGTTTATCACTAATTTCATTTTCGTTGGTTAAAATTACTTTCGTCTTTCTGCTGTTTAGTCTCAGTCCGTATTCTGTACTCATTAGGCTATTCATACCATTCAACATATCCTGTAATGGTTCTTCATATTACCGAGAATTCGGATTCCACATTAAGCCGTAGGTCCCCTTTCCCTGGTTGGGTAGGCTATGGACACGCATGTCACCGAAGTGGCGTCCAATTGAAAGACTTACGCCAGGCCAATGAGTGACACACACACACACACACACACACACACACACACACAAAATAATAATAATTTAGCAATGACGTCTGTGAATCTTATAATTGATACCCTTTCATCTTGAGTTTTTATTCCACTGTCGAAACTTTCTGCTATTTTTTCCATTGCGTCTTTGGGATATTTTAATAGTTGGGGCGAAAACCTGCATTCCTGTCCTACACCCTTTTTAAGCGGGACACTTTCTTCTTGGTCTTGCAATCTTATTATTGCTTCTTTGTTCTTGTGCTACTCGTATTTACCTATAGCTTACTACTGTTATTCTCTGAATTTAAAACGTGTTGTTGTTTATTGTTGTCTTCAGTCCGGAGCCTGGCTTGATGCAGCCCTCCACCCTACTCTATCCTGAGCAAGGCCCTTCATCTCCTCATAAAAACGGCAATCCATATCCAACTGAATTTGCTTTTTCTATTCGTCTTTTGGTCTCCCTCACCGATATTTAACCCACGCACTTCTCTCCAATACTAAATTCACGGTTCCTTGATGTCTAAGAATGTGTTCTACCAATCGATCCCTCCTTTCATTCAGGGTCTGCAGAAACTTTGTTTCACCCAATTCTGTTCAGTACCTCCTCATTAGTTACAGTGTTACACGATCTACCCACCTAATTTTCAGTATGATTCTGTAGCAGCCTCTATACTCTTTCTGTTTGAACTACTCGTATTTATCGTTCAAGTCTCACTGCCGTACAAGGTAACACTCCACACAAATTCCTTCAGAAAAGTCTTCCTTACACTTAAATTAATAGTCGACTTTAGCAAATTTCTCTTTTTCACAAACGCTTTTCTTCCCATTACCATTCTGCATTTTATATCCTCTGTACTGCGACCATCATATGTTACTTTATTAATCGAGTAACAAAACTCATCTACCACCTTTATTGTGTCATTACCTAACGTAATTCTGATTTTCTTAGGCTGTATTCCATTAGCCTTGGTTTATTTATGTTCATCTTATACACTTCTTACAACACACTTTCCATTCCGTTCAACTGCTCCTGCAGATCTTTTGCCGTCTCTGACAAAACTACAATGTCATCAGCAAACAACGGAATGTTTTTATTTCTTCATCCTGAACTTTAATTCTTTCTCCAAGTTTCTCCTTGCTTTCCTTCACAGCTTGCTCAATGTACAAACTAAATAACATTGAAGAAAGGTTACAACCCTCTCTTAATCCCTTCCCAATCAATGCTTCCTTTTCGTGCCCTTCGACTCTAACAACAACTGTCTGGTTTTTGTATTTTATCCCTGCTGACTTCAGAATTTGAAAGAGTGTATTCCAATCAAAAAAGTCAAAAGCTTTTCCACATCTACATATCTAGGAATTTTGGTTTGCCTTTCCTGAATCTATCTTCTAAGATATATCGTAAAGTGATTATTCCTTCTCGTGTTTCTCAATTTCTCCTAAATCCAAACTGATCTTCTGCGATGTCAGCTTCTACCAAAATTTCCAATCTTCTGTAAATAATTAGCTTAAAAATTTTGCACTCATGACTTACTAAACTGATGGTTCTGTAATTTTCAAACCTGTCTGCGTCTGCTTTCTTGGGAATGGGTTATTACATTTTTCTTAAAGACTAAAGATATTTCTTTTGTTTCATACATCTTTCGTCATGGCTGGCTTCTCTGACAGAATAGCGTCTACTCCTGGGGCTCTGTTTCGAGTAAGGTCTTTCAGTGCTCTGTCCAATACTTCTCTCAGTATAGTATCTCATATTTCAACTTCATCTACTTGCTCTTCATTTCCTTTATAAAGCCCCTTATGGATTCTTTCCACCTTTCAGCTTTCCCTTCTTTGCTCAGAATTGATTTTTCACTTGAGTCTTGAGATTCATACAGCTGCTTTACTTGTCTCCGAATGTTTATTTTATTTTCCTGTAGGCAGTAACTATTTTTCCCCTAGTTATACATTCTTCTACAAACTTTCATTTGCCCTCTAGCTACTCCTGCTTAGTCATTTTACACTCCCTGTCAATCTCATTTCTTAATTGTCTGTACTCCATTTTACCTGCTCCATTTAATGCATTTTTTATATCTTCATTTGCTAATTTTATATCATCAATTAAATTCAGTATTTCCTCTGATATCCCAGGATTTTTTGCACGTCTGGCTTTTCTATTTGTTCCCCTGCTGCCTTCACTATTTCATCTTTCAAAGGCACCCTTTCATCTTATATTGTGGTCTTTGCTCCCATTTCTGTTACTTGTTGCCTAAAGCTACCTCTGAAACTCTGAAGAACTTTAGGTACCTTTAATTTATCTCAGTACCATCTCCTTATTTTTCTACCTTTCTGCAGTTTCTTCAGCTTCACTCTACAGTTCATGTCGAATCAGACATGGTCAGAGTCTATTTCTGCCCCTGGGTATGTCTGTTTAACCTGGTTCCGAAATCTGTGTCTTACCATTATAAAATCGTCTGGTACCTTTCGGCGTCTCCTGGTCTGTTCCACGTATACAGCCGTCTTTCATCATTCTTAAACGAAGTGTTTGTTATAATTAAATTATGTTCGGTGCAAAATTCTACCAGACGGCTTACTCTTTCATTCATTTTCCCCAGTCCATATTCACCTACTATTTTTCCTTCCCTTTCTTTTGATACTACCGAATTGCAGTCTCCCATTACAATTAAGTTTTCCTCCTCTTGACTGTCTGAATAATTTCCTTTACCTTCTCAAACATTTCTTTGAGGTCCTCTTTATCGGCAGAGCTAGTTGGCATATGAAGTTTTACTACTATTGTCGGTGTTGGCTTCGTATATATATATATATATATATATATATATATATATATATATATCTTGACTACGATAATGCGATCACTGGGCTGCTCATAGTAGTTTCCCCGCATTCCTGTTTTGTTATTTATTAATAGACCTACTCGTGTAATGTCCCCAACTGATTTTATATTAATAATCTTGTGCTCCCCTGACCTGAAATCCTGTTCAATTTGCCACAGATCTTAACTAATTCTCACTTTATCTACCTTCATCCTATCCATTTCCCTTTATAAATTTTCTATCCTTCCTATCCGATAAGGTATCTAATATTCCACGTTCCGTTGAATGTCAGTGTTGTCTTCCTAGATGACGACATCCTCCTGTGTTGTCCCCGCCCGGCGTATACACTAAAATCGTATGAGAGATAATGTAAATATCCCTTATTGCACTAGTGATATTCCCGCATCTGCAAAACTTTGCAGTCGTCCGTTAGAGGCCTCTGTGTGTGCCATGCCGCATTGCACTTTGACCTGTCGGTTCGCCAGTGGGGACGGTGCAGTGTGCCTCCGAAGTCGCGTTTTGTGATGTTATTTGTGTGGTGAAGCGTTAGATGGGGCGGCGATTGGTAATCAATCCTGCTAATGTATTGCGATTGGTTGAGATGAAGTTAGGAAGAACCCTTCTTCGTGAAGATGGTATTAGTATAGAAGATGAATCATTCGCATGCTTTCTAGTATCTGTTATGGTACAGAAAAATTAGCATAAGTTAGATACTGTTGTAACAGTAACACATAATGATGATAATAGGGATGATAATGACGTACAACTCATTGCAAGCGGTAGTGCTACGGTAAGTGCGGGAGGAGGCAGTGAATACCAACAGTATTCCGAGAATAACGTTAACATTACAACTATCATCACGGCTTACATGACAATACGCTAGAGAACATGTACGATGATTATTACATAAGTTATAGTTAAGATATCTGAATTACGTATGACGTCTACAATTAAATCTACAGTCAGTGGCGTAGCTACTACACCAAGGGCCCCGGGGCAAAAATGACGTTGGGGCCCTCTCTAAACTAAAACTATGCCACAGGCGCCGACTTTTGAAAATCTTGGGGTGTGCTCAGTGGCGTTTCCAATAGGGGGCAGGTGGTTGCCGGCCTGCAGCCCTCCCCCCCTCCTCCACAGGTATTTCTAAAAAAAAAAAAAAAAAAAAAAAAAAAAAAAAAAAAAAATATATATATATATATATATATATATATATATATATATATATATATATATATTTCCAATTCCAGGTACAAATGTAAAGTAATAATTTTGTTTTATTTTAGTTTTATTTCTTCTTTTTTGCTTCATCTGGTGTTAATTTAGGACCATTTTAATCTCTGAAAGAAGAAAATTAATTTTTAACACACAGTAAAGAAATTAACAGTCATTAATTCCAATTTCACGTTTTAGAACTACTGGGCAGCTTTTGCGACCATTTGAACCTGTTTTTTCCGTTGTAGTAAGTACAGAAATCATTTTCAGAGTTTTCGTCTTCTGATACATGCATATCAGATAATGATGTGCCTGTATTGTGAATACTGCGTTCGTTATCGCAAAAACTAACATCGGATGGTGTTCCTGCCTTCTTTCTTATGCAGATTTATTTTCTATACAGTATTACAAAAATTGTCCATTACCACTTCTGCTGTCATACCATGTCTGTCGATACCAATAGGTTTACAACCCATTGTTACATCACACACCAATTCAGTAAACAGGATGAAAAATGTCACGACTTAACACTAACACGATTCCTTGAAGACAATTGATTTCTAAGAGAATAAATAAACGTGAAATTAGTAGTATACACATTTTCATCGTATCGCAACAAACCCACTTCATTACTAGTTATTTAATACGACAATTGAAGGTTACCGCCTTCAGTTTACGATATTGAACTTCCAAGGAGCATTCCATTAACATTCGGATTATTTAGAAAATGATCACTTTACTCACATGTCAACATCAATTTTAATGCCCACGAATTCAATTACCTGTTTTAGATAATCTTTTTACAGCGGTGTATTACAAAAGCTAGCCGCCCATCAATGGAATGAGAGAGTCGAATTTAATTACAATCAAGAAATATAACGTAAAGAAACAAATAATACCAAAATTTTCAGTGGTGTATGCCGAGCATACCTATTCAAATTTTGGGGTATGCTTGAACGACCGAGCATATCCGTAATCGGCGCCTATGAACTATACAGATGCAATACTACATCAGGTCCTTACTGCTTACTGGAAGACCTAATAAGGCAAACCTAAATACTCTTAAGTAAATTACTGTGTGTTACGCAGCAGATAATATTTAATCGTACTCTCTAATATAATTATAACTGGGAAAGTTAATTAAGCATTCAAGCAGAAACTCCAGGGTGGATTTGGATGAAATTTTGGAGAGGGATAGAGTTGGACCTGGGTAGGACATACATATAAAACTACCATGGAATAGTTTTCGAAATTGCTCCATATTAGGTGAATGAAGTCGCAGGCAGAAGCTAGTAAAAATGAACAATGAAGTTTTACTCGACCACGAAAATATGGCCCCCTGCCGCGAATCACACCATGAACAGTATTGTCACACACTGCTAGAAATTCAGAAGGTGGCAGGGTGCACGTCTTAGCGGACAAGCAATACCTTTTTATGTTTATATTCTGAGATGGGAATAATTTTTGGGTTTCACTTCGTGCGTTTGAAGTTTGTTGGCAGTGTTCAAAAAGTTAAAAGTCGAAAATCCTTCATTCGGCTAAAATATTATATACAGTAGAACGTAGATTATCCGAAGTGTAATTGGGAGACATGGATGTTCGGAAAACCGATTATTCGTAAAAATCGAACGGTACACTTCTACTTGCCAATAAGTACTGTACAGTAAATGTATTTATACAGTATTTGGAGTCAGGCGATCTTTCACATTGCGCCGAGCGGCACGTAGCAATACTTGGAAGGCGCAGCTGTTGCTGTGAACAGCTTTGATGCTTCAGCTACTTCTGCCGACAAGAGTGTGCCGATTTTTGTACTCAGCCGACTGTCGGCTTGGCCTGTCAGCAAGCCTCACAAGAAACAATGTTCCGTCACCCTGTGGCCCAGTGCGGCTACTGTGGGAAGCTTAGTTTGAGGGGAGGGGGAATTGATGGAGGGTAGGGTGGGAACGTAAAAAAAAAAAAAAAAAAAAAAAAAAAATGAAAATAAAAAACGACGCTGTACTCTAACTTTTTCCGAACATTGCTCACAGAGGCCGAGGGGCCCCTTGATCTCGGGGGCCCCGGGGCACTGCCCCGCCTAGCCCTATGATAGCTACGCCACTGTCTACAGTGCTATCTAGAGCATGATTGCAAAGTTTTGCATAAAATCGACACCCATCAGCACACTAAGGTGTACGTAGAGATCCTGTTAGCTAACGTTCATACAGATATGTTTGTTCGAGCCCAAGTACTTTCCTTGTAAGTCACAATCGTCCTAAGTCCTTATCTGGCGTCATCACATCATTATGGATATCACAGCCACCATCCTGCGCCATATTGCCGACTCTCCAACGCCATTATTTCACATTCGGGACTCCTCAACCTGTGATGGTCACTTGAACCTCTTGGATCATTTACACCATCTGTCCTCTCCTTGCCACTATATCTCCATCCCCTTCACACAGTTTGTTCCTAACCAGATTTACATAATCTGCTTACCTTCTCCACCTAATGAAAATTCTTACTCCCATCTTTTCCAATCTATCACACTCTATCTTTTGCCATACTCACCAGTTCCCCTGGATCGCCTGCATTAATCACATACCTCCATGCCACAATATTTACACCAGACGCCACAGCGTCATCCACTAACAGCTACACTTGCCCAGCACCATATTCTTTCATCTTCTATACTCCAGCCACCAACCCATCAAAAAATCACAAGAAACCTCAGAGCGACCCATTACCAATAACAAAGCAAGTACATCAATCAAAAAACAACAGACCAAAACTAACTACATTGTACACATGAACACTTCTTTCTCTCACCCACATTCTCCCGCAATTGTTCACACCTCCATCCTTGCATGCCAAATCCTTCACCCTCGGAAAATATTCATCATCCACCAAGATTTTATCCTTATCAAATCAACGAATTCCATTCACATCTTCTTCCCTAACTACCCTTCCTCATCTTGGCATCTCTCTCTACCTCTCCATCGAAACACCTCCAGACTCCTCAGCCTCATTGCCATGGTCACGAATCTTGCAGCAGAGGTGATGATCTCTGAACTCAGTTCCAATCCTTCCACAGAAACACACGCTGCCCATAGTATGTTATGTGACTCAGCTTACACCTTCGTCTTGTAAGAATAAATCCATCTGCCCTCTTGTAGGCAATCCCATTTCCTCGTTCCCCAACCTTGACCCCGTCCCCGCCTGGACCCCCACCTTCAGCACCTGCAAGGCCAAATCTTTACCTCTCAAGCATGAATTAACTACACCTCTCCATCTTATTGATCATCCCATATATTCCAGCAACTCCCGCTGCCCATCTTCCACTGTGAAGGACACCATCCATTTCCTCACAATCGTTCTTCAAAATATTCTCATTCAGCAAAATTCCCTTACCGTCTGCTCTGTATTCCACCTCATCACCCAAGCACCTACTTTGGAAATCAGGTCCACACTGTCTTCACCCATCTCAACCCCCTCGTACAAACATTTATATCCTTAACCCACGCAACACGCTTTCTAGTCTCTAACAAGGCACGAAAATTCTACAATATCCTATACAGCAACATCCAGACCCTACAAACCAGTTTTGGTAATTAATTAACAGACGATTATAAACAGTCGCACCGTTTCCGCGACAATGTTTCCGCTTGTACTACTGTCTAGTGTCCACCACATAATCAACATGTACGACAAAGTTAAGCTGATGTTTCCTTTTGTTCTTGTTTATGGCGTCAATTTTTTAGAAGATATTTGAAAAAAATAGAACTGAAGTTGGTCATCACTGCCAAAAACCGGTAGACTGCAGACCTACGTTTTTGATCAGCGACGTAAATAAATCCTTCTTAAAGCATATTGATCACCGACTTAAATAAATCCTTTTTGAAGCATACCCTGTCCCAACACAACAACGATACCTTCATAAATGATATGTTCCTTTAAATCTACCACACCTTCCATATCTCTCCCTATATACCCAGTGCATAATCGCCACCTTTCCTTGGTCGGAGATGGAGTAGTCATTGGCCATCACCAGAACATTATTTGGCCTCAACCCTTACTAAACAATCCCACGAATAATCGTATACTTAGCGTCTTCAAATCCCTGTCACCTGTCATAATATCAACCCAATCTACCAGTGCCATCCCATAGGACTTCCCCACCCACACTGACCGACTGTGCCCACTCCACCTGCTCTATTACTCTGTACACAGATACAGAAGCAATTTTTATTGCACAAAATTCTACTACTTTTCCACATAACTACCGAAATTTTGTAGGCACTTGTCATAGCCTGCCACGAATGTTTGCATGCATCCTTCACAGAAGGTTGCCGCCTGTGTATTCAACCATGTGGTAACAGCTCTTTATAATCGTCGAAGTGTTGACCACCAAGGACAGATTTTAGGTGTAAGAAGAGATGAAAGTCGCTAGGAGAGAGGTCCGAGCTGTATGGAGGATGATCAAACAGGTCCCATTGAAATTTCCGTAAGAATTGTTTGGTTACATTCGGTGTGTGAGGTCAGGCATTATCGTGAAAAAAAAAAATCTTTTGACAGTAATCCTCTTCTTACACCTAAAATCTGTCCTTGGCGGACAACACTTCAACGATGATGACGAGCTGAAAGAACATATTATCACATGGTTGAATACACAGGCGGCAACATTCTATGAAAAAGGCACACAAAACTTTGTGCCATGCTATGACAAATGCCTACAAAATTTCGGTAGCTATGTAGAAAAGTAGTTTAACAGTTGCAGATTTTTGTACAATCAATATTTTTTCTGTATCTGTACCCGTTCGTTTTATATAACCAAACGGAACTTACTTTCTGGATGCGCCTTGTAGATACCCTACAGGACTCCAATGCTGGTATCTATTCATAATCTCACACCAAGGTGGCAAAAGCCTGAAAGCACCATCACCTCAAAGGTCATCATGCTGCCTAATTACAGGCCCTCCATTCAATTGGATGTGACCACCTACCTGTCTCTCTCGCCATCCTCTACCCTGCCCAATCCACATGCAACTCATGTCAGTCTTTGTCCAAATATTATCCTGGACATCTTCCTAGCCATCTGGAAAGCTCATCCATAGAGTCCCAGATTGGAAGCCACTCCTAATCTTCTAGCAACCCAATGATAACACTCATGTCGACGCTTTTTTTCGCAGGAGACGTTGTCAGATACTGTATGTGCTTAAATCCCTACGTAGCAAACCCACATATCCCAACTGACTCTCCCACCACAAGCTCTTTACTCTTGAAAGATTCCCATCACTTATACCAGTCTTTTCTATCAACTCGTTACCGGGTTACACTCACGCAGCACAGGCAAATATAGTTACAAATTAGAAATTTATTCGATGCCACAAAGCGGCGGGACTGGTGCCATACATGCACCAGATTCAACACGCCCAGTTAACTGTTCTAACTACTGGAAAGTATTCGACCACTCACTGGCACTCATCCCTTCCATTACAACTCGATTTGAGGGCTGGGTGTTGGTGGAGGAGGGTCGTTAAGAGGCCTGGGAGGTGTTGAGGTAGAGGCGTTGGAAGGATGAAGGTTATTGTGTAGGAGGGTGGAAGGGTAATAATACGGTAAGTGCAAATGAGATAGGGGATTGAGGGAGAAGGGTGAGACTGTTGAACACTGTATGAATAGACATATCAGCGGTACATAATTACACAAACTAAAACTGTAATGAATATAACAAACTGTTTCATCCACACTGAGGATAATATTCTGAATTCTATGGGGATATATTTTTCGGCTTGATACTTGAAAATGGCTGAAGGCCAAAATTATGATCTTATACTGAATAAACATTTTTCATAGTGGAACGTTCATAAAGATAAAAGTTGTGAAGTTGTCGTAAGTTAGTATTTCTTTTATTGGTCATAATATCCAAGAAATTGTGAATGACGAGCAGTAGTCAATCGCAAATATTTATGTGTTATTGGAAATCTAGTTTTCGATCACCGTATGACCATTAACAATGCTTAAAAACAGATCCAGTTAAAATCAATTTACATGCATGCCGTATTACGCATCAATTGTACATCTTTAGGTCAAATTTAAAAACGTGGTTTAAAACATCGAATTTTTAATTTAGATTTTTAAAGGTTTGTATTTTATTATTGACCTAAACATTTACAGTTGATGTATAAAACGACATGAATGTTAACTGATTGAGGATAGATCTCTTTTTAAGCATCGATAATGGTCATATTGTGATCGAAATCTAGATTTCCAATAATAAATAAAAATTTGCGATTGACTAGCGCTTACCATTCACATATCATAACAGTCGCTGAGCACGGTGATCTAATGTGGAATCAAATTTGATCGAAGAAATTACTGACCAACAACATACTTATCCAAATTGTCAATTTGGATATTTATTGTGTACACTTTGCTTTTGGTTGCCTGAAACGTAATCCGCACGGCATGGTTCTCTCGTGCTGCAATTTGCACACCGCAGACTTCCGCGTATTTAATATTTGGCTTGTAGCGCATATTCCGCCATATTTTTCGCCAGTACTGTAATTCCTTTCTCCATATCTTTGTCAGTAAATTTAATGACGTTAATAGCATCTCGTCGCGGCAGCCCACAAAGAGTTTTTGAGTGATGACTGCAGTGCTTAAGGCAGCTTTCCTTAGGAGCAGGAATTTTGCGCCGAGCGAGGAGGACGGGGCGGTTTGCGTTGGCAACTTAAATACGTCGCCCATTTGCGTTTTCCTTGGGAAAGAAAATCGTAAGCGCATTACTTATGCAGTAAAAACTTACTGTTACTGTTACTGTTAATCACTTTTCATCAGTGGCAGGAAATTATATGGGAAAATAAATTTTCACAAAACACACACACACACACACACACACACACACAAACTCATCTACATACAACCACAGACAACGTTAATACATAGCAGTGGTTTGCGTATGAATTATTCTATAAAACATCAAACACTGTTTTGTTCTATATTATTTGTTGTACCAGTACCACAAAGGAAATTTACAACGGAATTACTGCAAACACGGCCAAACAATTGCGTTTGCTTTTGACATGTCACTTGTGTATGAAAAAAAAAAAAAAATGATCTGTAGGACATTTTCACTCACAAACACTCAGATTTTTAGAAAACTGCCCTTGAAGTTCATGATACTAAATTAAATAAAAATTAACTACATTGATAGAAAATACAAATTTATCATGGAATAATATTCGTTTGATGTGTATCGATAAGGTCTTTTCTCATATGTATATGTATTTTAGTTTTTAGTTATTTTTTATATTTTTTCTTATTTAGAGTGCGCTGAGCTTCCGCGTTGGCTCAATTCGGTTAGCGCCGGTTTTCGCTGAAGCACTGTTAGTTGGTTACCTTAACTTTTACAGCCATAAATGTTTCCTTTCCTGACTTTTCGGAAAGAATTGCAGCGTTCGTTCTTTCGGACATGTGATGCTGCAACTGTTCTAAATATGGAGTTAATGGAGGTATTTTCGTCTCAGCTGCTATAGATACTGTAATCATGATTGTACATTATGTGTATCCGGACACCTGGACACCCTCCATCGGTAATGCTGGAATTCAATATGGTGTTGGCCCACTCTTAGCCGTCCTGAAACGGGACGTGCTGTCCCAACGTGGTGTATGTCAGACGTGCTACCTACATAGCTACAGCACGCTCAGAAACGACCTGCTACATCTCACGGAACGTGCTGCTCATCGTGATTTGCTTTGGGACCACAGCGCTCTCCAGCGCCCGTTGCGGGCTGGCGCGTAGATCATTGTGTCATTATGTTTACAAAGATGGATGTGCGTAAAATTACACGCTATCACTGTTAGCGATCGTCGGAAGAAAACGAAATGCTTTCTTATGCTTGCGTGTGGCATGCAATTACTCTTACAGAAATTGTATTTCTTCTTCTTCAAGAAGCACAAAGACGCTACATTTATCTCAAAGCAGTTGAGAGTAATAACGAAATTTACGACAAAATCACTTTTGGGAAAAATTATTAAAAAAATTGTCAACGGTGAAATACATCATTTGCACCAGCTCCAATTGTCTTGCTATTATGTTCCCATTTTCCACGTTGTACATAATTCTGCATATTCGCAGATAATAGGTTCTGACCAATACATTTTACTTGTTATACACGCGGGACAACTCCTCTGTTCGACAATGTTCGTTGTGATAATTTTTGCTTTTAGTATTATACGTAAACACTGTTCCTCCTACACTGCATCTGCTTCCGTAACCACGCGCTACCCATGTTAACTTTGCACTGTGAAACTGAACTATTTCAACACTGTACTGAACTACAACTTAATTCAAACACCGTGGGGAAAACCGAGTGACGTAGGGTACTGTCTTGAATTTAAATTTTCCTGTGGCCTAGAACGAAAAACCTGAACAAATTCTCTCATGGACATAGTTAGTTCTTGTTTCTAATAAGTAACGTCGAAAACCGAATACTATAATTGTATTAAATTAACAAAGTAGCTACGTAAACCGTAAATAAACCAAATCGGAGAGTGTAGTTGCAAACCTGTTATTGACATATCTTTTTCTTCACAGCTCGCGACGCTATCCACCACGCTAAAACCTCGTTTTAAAAAGGAATAACAGCGAATATCGGATATTATATTTGAATTAGCAAGAAAGAACCAGAAACGTTAAAAAAATTTCGATACTACACAGACACGAACCTGTTCCGCTTGCATTCTCTATACCACAGCCTGCGACGCTACCAAGTACGCTATTACTAAACCTCTGGAAATGATTCTGTTTTTAGGTATACTACGCTTCTAAAATATGTTGTAATAGGTTATTTATGTATGATATAGGATCACAAAGACGCTTCTTTGATAGAATGCATTATACCGTAGCAAAGGAACGATATTCTTTCATATTATACAAATTATTACTCTGACACGTTAAATACGAGGACCTTTAAAGCTATGAAAATGTGTTCCCGGTAATTTATTGTAACAAACCATATCTAAAATGACGCGTTTTTAAAAGTTCCTCAATATTCTGACGCTTTAAAAAGATTATATGCATACATCGTACGCTACAACGAAAAAATGAACGAAATACGTAGTTTCGTTTGCAATATGGCGGCTCAAAAGTTCTGATTGTTACGTGAAAACCTGGTCGCTTCTTATTCACCACGTTCCACTCCACGAAGCAAAAATTTAACACGATAGATCCTTCGTTCCACGCTTCGCAGTGTAGTGGCACGTGGTATTCCACGCTGCAGTGTCACCACAACCTCCTCTAGGTGCGTTTCACGTCCTGTGAGAGGACGGCTTTAGCCTTGATGACAGCTTCAACTCTCGCAGACATACGTTCAATCAGGTGCCGGAAGGTTTCTTGGGGAATGGAAGCCCATTCTTCACGGAGTGCTGCACTGAGGAGAGGTATCGATCTAGGTCGGTGAGGCGTGGCACGAAGTCGGTGTTCCAAAGCATCCCAAAGGTGTTCTACAGGATTCAAGTCAGGAGTCAGTGCAGGCCAGTACATTACAGGGATGTTATTGCCGTGTAACCACTCCGCCGTGGGGTGTGCATTATGAACAGGTGCTCCGTGATGAAGCAATCCCCGCATTGCTCTTCAACAGTAAGAAGCAAGTAGGTGCTGAAAACAAGGGTTTCAAGCCTCCTGCACGATAAACACGACCACACCATAACGCCACTGCCTCCTGTTTTTACTATTCACGCTGGCAGGTGACACTCATCAGGCATTCGCCATACCCACACCCTGCCATCGGATCGCTACGTTCTGTACCGTGATTCGTCACTCCACACAACATTTTTCCGCCGTTCAAAGGTCCAACGTGTATGTTCCTTACACCAAGCGAGGCATTATCCTGCTTGATGTGTGGCATGGGCAGCTGCTCGACCATGAAATCCAAGTTTTCTCACCTCCCGCCCGTCAATACTTGGAATGGATCCTGATGCAGTTTGTAATTCCTGTGTGATAGGATAGATGCCTGCCGATTGCACTGTACGACCCTCTTCAACTGTCGGCGGTATCTGTCAGTCAACAGACGAGGTCGGCCTGTATGCTTTCGTGCTGTACGTGTCCCTTCACGTTTCCACTTAACTATCTCATCAGAAACAGTGGACCTAGCGTTCAGACTTCTGACACAAGTGACACCCAATCACCTGACCGCGTTCGAAGTTCGTAAGATTCGCGTAGCTCACCATTCTGCACTCACGATGAGGTCGCTATTATAGAGTACCTGGCAGTAGTGGCAGCACAATTCACCTAAATGAAAAACGTTTGTTTTTGGGGGTGTTGTGACATTTTTGTTCACTTAGGGTATCGAAATTTGTGCTGGGCCTGGAACTGTTCGAGAATGTCAAGGGTTGATGCTCATTTCATTCCGGATGCTCACGACGACCGTACTTCTGACGGGAATAAAAGGTTAGTGCGAGCCAAAGAGTACAAAGGTCAAAGTGCAAAGGACATATGGGAACGTTAGTCGGAAGGGATTAAGATGACCACATTTTCCACATCAGTAAGCGGTATATTTCCGATTTTGCACGTGAAAAAGCGGGACATTTGAGAAAAAACTGGAATAAAAAGAGGGACGAAAATTATTCTTTCTACGAGTTTTGGATTACACTCGGCACGGTGGCTGACTGGATCGGACGCATGAATTTTTAGTTTCGGTGGCTCCCGTTAGCTGCAGCGCCGAGTTTCAACTTCATTTGAGTTAATAATATTTACACACAATGCGGTTGTTCGGAAATTTACTCATTAGGAAATGTAGTACTAACAAATGCAAAACAATATGACAGAAAAAGTCTTGAAGCACAAAGGAAGGATGATCATATGGGTTACATACTGGTATCGTAAGTTTTTGGTTATGAAATGGCAAGCCGGCCGCGGTGGCCGAGGGGACTGAGGCGCTCCAGTCACGGTCTGCACGGCCACTACGGTCGGGGGTTCGAATCCCCCCTTCGGGCATGGATATTTGTACTGTCCTTAGTATAAGTTAGTTCATAAGTAGTTTGTAAGTTTAGGGACTGATGACCGCGTAGTTAAGTCCCATAAAAAAAAATACAACTATATTTACTGAAGTTGAAGCACGCCAGTAAAATACACCTAGCATTTTTCACAATAAATCTGTTTCTCTCGTCTGTCCACTGTGACGACAGTAAACAGAAAACTCTTTCAACATTTACATTGTGGGCAGGGAGTAAAGAGATGTACTGTTCTATGTTAAGCGAATTGTTCTTTACATTTACAAGAACTGAAAAACCTGCACAATTTCTCATTTGCCATCAAATGACTACAGTTTTCACTATTTGTTTTCTCTTGTTTTACAAATGAGTGAATATGAACTATTTCGTCAAATAAGACTGTATCATTTAGTAGACTGCTCTTTTCTTGGAGCTACTTTAAAGTTTCCTCTACTGCCGACCATTCTGGTGGCTCAGTAAGCAGCATTCATGAGAAAACAGAAAAGTCAGATATTCCATGTATCCAAGAGGCTAAATTACTGAAGCATCATAAAATTTTGATACTGCTTTGTCAAATTTCTTAACAGACTTATCAAAATTACTCAGCACCTTTTTTATACTTAATGGCACAAAACGGTCTTGTTTCCTTGAACTGAGACACTTAAAAATTTTATTTAAGACTGGCTGCGGTTACCCTTGACGCTACAGCACAGAGAGGAACGCCTGCGATGGTGTACGCAACGACGAATCTGAAAACACGAATGGCAAAACGCCATTTTACGGATGAATCCAGGTTCTGTTTACAGCATCCGTGTTTGGCGACATCGCGATGATAGCACATTGGAAACGTGTATTTGTCATCGACATACTGGCGTATCACCCTTCGTGATGATATGGGGTGCCATTGGTTATACGTCACGGTCACCTCTTGTTTGCTTCTACGGCACTTCGAACAGTGGCCGTTACATTTCAGATGTGTTACGACCCGTGGCTCTACCCTTCATTCGGTCCCTGCGAAACCCTACATTTCCGCAGGATAAAGAACGACCGAAAGTTGCAGGTCCTGTAGGGCCTTCCTGCATACGGAAAATGTTCGACTGCTGCCCTGTCCAGCACATTCTCCAGATCTCTCACCAATTGAAAACGTCTGGTCAATGATGGCGGAGCAACTGGCTCGTCACACTACGCCAGTCACTACTCTTGATGAACTGTGGTATCGTGTCGCAGCTGCATGGGCATCTCTACCTGTACATGCCATTCAAGCTCTGCTTGACTCAATGCCCAGACGTATCAAGGCCGTTATTACGGCCAGAGGGTGTTATTCTGGGCATTGATTTCTCAGGATCTATGCACCGAAATTGCGTGAAAATGTAATCACATGTCAGTTCTAGTATAATATATTTGTCTAGTGGGAGGAAGGGCATCCCTTAAAAACTAACCATGTCACAACCATGATAATCATCTCAATATCTGAAAAATCCCTAAATCACTCCAGGCATATGTCGGGGTGGTTGCTGTGAAAGAGCACGGTCGATTTCCTTCCTAATCCTTACCAAGCAATCCAAGCGTGAGTTCCGTCTTTGGTGACCACGCTGTCGACGGTACGTTAAAACCTAATCGTCCTTCCTTCATCTCCATCCCGTGCAAATGGGGGAGAAAGGTGAAGATAATGACGAAACTGATTTAGTCCATGTCGAAGGGACAGCACACTACGCTGGGTGCATTACGTACAACGCGGTGCAAAATTCCTGCTCCAAGAAAATCCCGAGGTAGCAACGTTCTTCACTTTGACCCAGTCACGTGACCAGATTAGATCTCATTACATCAGGACTACTGTTCGTTTTGTCCTTCAAGCAGTGTCACTGCACCGGTGTAAACGTTAATACCGCGGTTCTACCGTGTACACAGCGACGTCGCCACGCTTTGCTGTTAGCGCATGTACAGATGTAAACACAGATAGTAGGCGCGTGCTTTACAGACGGTCCTTGTGTCAGTGATTTACAGCCAAGACCCGTCAGTTGGATTGTACCAGTTGAGGCGCTCACAGACAGCCGCCACGTCTGCAGCGACCCACGGGTCTTACGAGCAAGGTCACTTCGCGCGAAGCATGCTGGCTGATGCCACTTGCACACCTTTGACCTCGAACTTTTTCGTATTATACAAAACCAAGCTTACAATAAGAACTATCGTTCGTATGCCCCTTGCGAACATAATATACTAGCACAACACCAAGGCTGGTCAAAAGAAAAAAAAAAGAAAACTCAGTATCATCTCACCCTCTTTGTCTTCATCGGCGGTAAGTCTCCTATAAATACGAGCTGGCTCAACCGCCATTTTGTTGCCCATAGTTGTTAAGTCATAACATGTTGTTGTTTGTTGTTGTGGTCTTCAGTCCACAGACTGGTTTGATGTAGCTCTCCACAATACCCTATCCTGAGCAAGCCTCTTCAACTCCACATAAGAACGGCAACCTACATCTGTCTGAATCTGCTTACTGTATCCGTCTCTTGGTCTTCCTCTGCGGTTTTTACCCCACACACTTCCCTCCAACGCTAAATTCACAATTCGTTGATGTCTAAGAATGTGTCCTAACAATCGATCCCAGAAATTCCTTTTCTCCACAATTCTGTTCAGTACTTCCTCATTAGTTACGCGATCCACCCACCTAATCTTCACCATTCTTCTGTAGCACCATATTTCAAAAGCCTCTATCCTCTTCCCGTCCGTACTGTTTATCGTCCATATTTCACTCTCATACAAGGCAACACTGCCGGCCGATGTGACTGAGGCGCTCCAGTCACGGTCTGCACGGCCACTATGGTCGGGGGTTCGAATCCCTCCTCGGGCATGGATATTTGTGACGTCCTTAGTCTTAGTTAGTTCATAAGTAGTTTGTAAGTTTAGGGACTGATGACCCCGTAGTTAAGTCCCATAAGCTATACAAACATTTGAACATTTGAACAAGGCAACACTCCATACAAATGTCTTCAGAAAGGAATTCCTTAGGCTTAAATCAATATTAGATGTTAACAAATTTATCTTTTTGAAGAACGATTTTGTACCCATTGCCATTCTGCATTTTATATCCTCTGTACTGCGACCATCATTTGTTATTTTACTGCCCAAGTAACAAAACTCATCTACCTCCTTTATTGTTTCGTTACCTAATCTAATTCTTTCAGAATCACCTCATTTTCTTAAACTGCACGCAATTACCCTAGTTTTGCTCTTGTTAATGTTCATCTTATATGAACGTTTCAGCACACTGTCCATTCCGTTCAACTGATCTTCCAGGTCCTTTGCTGTCTACTGTGGTGCTTTTGCGTCACGGCACTTTAGCACGAAATTGTGGGTGGCTGTGCTGCCTTCAACTGTTTTAATCATTCTAGAAATAGATTTAGAATGGTTCGTTTCTCAAAAGATTCAGAGAGAAGAAAAAATGGACTGCCAACTGTCGTCGCGAAAACTTGGAACCCAGATGGAGCGCACTGTTGTGTATTTTAAGTAAATTCAAATATGAACTGAAGCAATATCTAATAGTAAAAATCATGTATAAAATCTAATAATGGAAAATCCAGGTTTGAATTCAACAATATAATGACTAGTTGACCCGTGCAAATAATTCGCACTCTATCCTGATCAGTCATAGATAGGTATGATAGTAATGGGGAAACGGCAGATGCAAGTAGATATGTATAAAAGATAATAAACTTTGAATAATAGCAAGGAATATTAGTCTCATCGTAAGAAAATTTATATAATTAAATAAGTATGGTTAATTCTGAAACATATAAAAATGAGATATTGACTTTTACATCTATATTTTATTTTTTGAAAACTTGTTTATTTTGCGAAACTTACGCGAAAATAATGTTAGTAGTTTTAATGTGAGCATCGTTTACCTTTTGGCTGTATGTGTCTTTAGCACGAACATAAATATCACTGAATGAACGAACTCATGAAAAAGACACGTATAACTGTTCAGAAGAAAAAAGAAAAAAAAAAACTATACATATGTTCTGGTAAGTATAATTCTGCCCTTTGAAGCGTCTGAAATTGTGCTTCTTTTATGGCCATAGCGAAGGCTACTTTTAGTGGGAATTGTCTACTTATCATTTGGAAAGGTATGGCTGGATCAGAAGCTGTGAGGTTAATGTGAGATATTAGCACAGTTTTATCGGAGTCACTGAATTTAGCAGTGATGATGTACTCGCTTAAGTGAGTCACCATTAATCTTGCACCATTAATTAATCCCTGATTAGCGTTATGATCTCTAATTAACATAATAGAATTTTCTTTAAAAGCAAGTGATGAGGTGGTAAACCGAACGGATTTAAGGAGTTCAAGAATTCTACGGCGTACAACTGAACGTCGTTTGTTACTTCAAGTTGGACAGAATCATAAAATCGACGTATATAACCGAAATAGTGTGATAAACTATGCTTGCATCAAAGAAGGTCTTTGGATTGCTTAAAGAATCTAAACAACTGCCAGACCTGTCGTTCATGTTAAATAGATTGTCAATAGGTGGCACCTTCTACATTGCTTTTATATAGCCCGCGCAAATTAAGTTGATACTCGGCGCGGTAGCTGATGGGAGCAACCGTAAATACATGTCCAAAATTCAAATGTTCAAATGTTTGTAAAGTCTATGGGACTTAACTACGGGGTCATCAGTCCCTAAACTTACAAACTACTTATGAACTACTTACGAACTAGGACGGCACAAATATCCATGCCCGAGGGGGGATTCGAACCCCCGACCGTAGTGGCCCTGCAGACCGTGACTGGAGCGCCACAGTCTCCTCGGCCACCGCGGCCGGCAATACATGTCCCATTGACGTTCGTGCCGGGTATCAAATTAGATTGTACGGACAGTACAGTTATTTTTTTCAAAATAAAAAGTTTTTTTGTGAAAACAATAACTTTAAACTTTCTGTGTATTTTTCGGCATTAGAGGAGAACGGAACCCTGAAAATGACACCTCAATCATTAAATTCGGATAAGTAATGCGGAAGATATGGCGTACACACACACACACACACACACACACACACAAAAAAAAAAGGATGAGAAATAATATATATGTTAGCTTATAACTCAAGGACGTAACGACATGCTGCAAGAGACACATAAAAACACACACACATATAACATTTCAGCTATCGGCCATCACCTTCTTCAGAATAAAGCAGTCACACAATTACAGGCGGATTCGGAGTGCGGTAGCCGGAGATGACGGTTGTGTGACTGTGAAGTGTGCCTGTGTTATTGTGTGACTGTTCTTTATTCTGAAGAAGACAATGACCGATAACTGAAATGTTGTATGTGTGTGTTCCTGTCGCAGCTCATCGTTACATTTTTGCGGTGAGTTGTAAACTGTTCTTATCGTTAAAAATAGTCTGTGATATTCATCGTAAGTTTTTCTTTAGTTATTTTGAAACTACTACCTTTTAACGGAGATAATTCCTTTAGGAGTTAGCAGATCCAAATTATCATAACACAGAAAATAATTCCAGAACATACAGTATTTAGAGTACAATATGTGTGTCTTAAAGTATGTTGACAAATACACATCAATGAGTTGTGTACTCATGTTGCACAAACTGCTGAACATAATTCTATTACGTTATTTATAAAGATCCAGAATATATAACTAAAACGAAGAAGCGTATAAGTACACTGCTAAATTTTTATGCGTGCGGCCGTTCGCCGTCTGAGGTTCGAGTTCTCCCTCGAGCATGGGTGTTTGTGTGTGTGTGTGTGTGTGTGTGTGTGTTGTTCTTATTTTGTAAGTTTAGGGACCGATGACCACTGCAGTTAAGCCTCATAACTTTACAAACATATGAAAATTTTTCTAAAATTTTACTTACTGTGGTGGCAGCGTACTGTGCTGATGTTGGCAACAGTCGTTGAAATCTATTTGTGGTATTTCGAAGTTCTGGCGTTATAACATGCAGTTTGAAAGAATACTACATGAAGTTTTATCACAGTTAAATTTCTTGTAAATGTCTGCCGCGGCGGATTAGCCATGCGCACTGGGGCGCCGTGCTGCGGTGCGTGCGGCCGTTTGGGGGTTCGAGTCTCCCTTCCGGCATGGGTGTTTGTGTTGTTCTTAGTTAGTTTACCTTAGTTTAAGTAGTTTGTAAACTGCGGACTGATGACCAAGCAGTTGAGTCCGATAGAATTTATTTGTTAAGCTTAAGGGACTTAAATGTGGGGCCATCAATCACTAAACTTACAAACTACTTATGAAATACCTTATACTAAAGACGACACAGACATCCATACCCGAGGGGGGATTCGAACCCCCGACCGTAGCGGCCGAACAGGCTGTGACTGGCGCGCCGCAGACCGCTCGACGAGTCCGATAGATTTACAAACATCTGAATTTGAGTAAATGTCAACATTGATGCATGTAAATAAGAGACTGTAACATAACTAACGCAGATAGAGTACTGAGTAAAGTTTACTTATGACTGCGGTGGCTTAGTGTGCTAATGTTGCTAACGAAATGTTTGCTTTACAAGGTTGTTTAATTTACTGACACGACAAGGGTACTGATACGTACAAAAAACAGCTTACCTTAAAGAAGGAACAGTATTACTTACTTATTTCATGGTTAAAACAAAGTATTATTCCCCTCATTCTATGTGCCTGAGTTTTCAAATAGCATTCAACGGTTGTTACCGAATCAGCACTGTACGCCCCCACGATCGTAAGTAAGCTTTTATCCTGTATAATAATATTGTTTCGAAATGTTTGTAATCCTATAGGACTCAACAACTTAGGTTACCAGTCCCTAGACTTGCAAACCACTTAAACAAAGGACGATAAATACACCCATGCTCGAGGGTGGACTCGGACGGGCCGATGGGGGGGGGGGGGCGAGGGGACTAAGGCGCTCCAGTCACGGTCAGCACGGCCACTACGGTCGGGGGTTCGAATCCCCCCTCGGGCATGGATATTTGTGCCGTCCTAGTTCATAAGTAGTTGATAAGTAGTTTGTAAGTTTAGGGACTGATGACCCATAGTCCCATAGACTTTACAAACATTTGAACATTTGACTCGGACGGGGAAAGACCGCGCGCACCTCAGCAAGGCGCCTTGGTTCCCGCCGCTATTCCGCCGCGGCAGTATTGTTTCTCGTTTTAGTGTTTGCAATACATTCTGAAACTTCCTGAATAATGTAATGGAATTATATGCAGCAATGAGAGCTCAAAATTGCGATGCGGTCACAGCAGACAACAAACACTTACTGCAAGACGAACAAACCTCGCATACTGACACATTATTCAAATACAAGCCAAAATAGCTTAAAACAGTTTTTTGGATGACCGGTTTCGGCAGAATTAAGTTGCCGTCATCGGACCAGTATCACATTAGTAATCATAATATATACGCACTTTAGATGCAGGCAAGCCAACTCATACAGGAGCCTTGTACATCTACATACAAACTCCGCAATCCACCGTAAGGTGCGTGGCGGAGGGTACACTGTAGCACTATTAGGCATTTTCTTTCCAGTTCCACTCCCAAACAGAACGAGGAAAAAAAGAATGCCTATGTGCCTCCGTACGAACCCTAATTTTTCTTACCTTGTCGTTGTGATCAATAAGCGAAATATAAGTAGGAGGCAGCAAGATAGTACTACACTCAGCTTCAAATTCAGGCCCTTTAAATTTCCTCAATAGAATTTCACGAAAAGAACTCGTCTTTCCTCTAAGATCCCCAATTGAGTTGCCGGGGCATATCCGTGACACTCGCGCATTTGTCGAACCTACCAGTAACAAACCTAGCTGCTCGCCTCTGAACTGCTTCCATGTCTACGTTTAAACTGAGCAATACTCAAGACGTGGTCGTACAAGCGTTTTATACGCGATATCCTTTACAGATGAAGTACATCTTCCCAAAATTCTCCCAATAAACCGAAGTCGGCTGTCCGCGTTACTCACAACTGTCCTTATATGTTCGTTCCATTTCACATCACTCTGCAATGTTACGCCAAGATATTTGAACGACGCGACAGCATCAAGAAGCTCACTTCTAATGCTGTATTCGAACATTATGGGATTGTTTTTCCTAAACATGCGCATCACCTTACATTTTTCTACATTGAAAGCTAGCTCCCATTCTTCGCACCAACTAGAAATTTTGTCTAAGTCATCTTGTATTCTATTACAATCAGTTAAAGACGACACCCTTCCATACACAAAAGCATCATCAGCAAACAGCCGCAAATTACAACTTACTCTGTCCATAAGATCAATTATGTAGATAGAAAATCATAGCGGTCGTATCACACTCCCCTGGGGCACGCCTGACGATACACTCGTCTCTGATGAACACTCGCCGTCGAGAACAACGTACTGCGTTCTATTACTTACGAAGTCTTCAAGCCAATCACAAATCTGTGAACCTAATCCATAAGCTCGTATTGTATATGATATGTTCGTTTTGAATTCCGAGAAGAAAATAAAACGTAAGCATTGTACGCAATTTTATTACAGAAATATATATCTTTTTTGCAATATTATTCTTTATTCGGATAGCAAAGAAAAGCAGCAATAAATAGAGAAAACGCGAGTTTTTGTGTCTAATCTAAGTATAAGTGTAAAAAAAAAAAAAAATAGTACGATCTAAGGTTCTACGCAGCACACAAAACTTGAACAAAACGTAGACAAAACAACTGAGTTCGCATAAGCTACGTGCTTTATTTAACATTCGCTGGAAACAAAATGGTGGATGCGCCAGCCGGTATTTTTAGGAGCTATAATCGGCGGTGGTGAATTCACACTTTTATGCTGCTTGTTTGGCTTCTTTGTTGCCATGTCATAGCGACATGCAAGCCTCTCGTCCATGGTGATTAGATGACTAAAGACATCGCATGGATTAGCTAATAACAGCTGCAACATTTCTGCCACTCTCTCGGTTAAACAGAACTTTTACATTGGTGTAAGCAGTTATCTTTGCAGTCCTCACGCGAAATGTAACTTGGCGGCAGTAGAATCATTCTGCAATTAGTTTCAAATTCCACCTCTCTAAAATTCCTCAGTAGCTTTTCTTGAAAAGAACGTCGCCTTCCTTCCAAGGATTCCCGTTTTCCCCGAAGTGTTTCTGTAACACTCGCGCGTTTATCGGACCTAACCGTAAGAAATTTAGTAGCCCGCCTCTGAGTTGCTGCTACGCCTTCCTTTAAACCGAACATATGAGGGTCCCCAACACTTGAAAAGTACTCAAGAAGGATTCAAACAAGCGTTCGATACGCGGTATCCTTTACAGATGAACCACATTTTCCCAGAATTCACCCAATAAGCCGAAGTTTTCTTCGAAATGTCGTTACATGCTCATTCGATTTCATAGCGTTCTTCCCACGTTACAGATCGAGCGGCCTTCTGCGGCGGTGGTTCGAATCCTCCCTCGGGAATGGACGTTTGTGTTGTCTTTAGTATAAGTTGGTTCATAAGTAGTTTGTATGTTTAGGGACTGAGGATCCCGCACTTAAGTCCCATAACCTTAACAAACATTTGAACATAGCGTTATTCAACGTCAAGCCTCGATATTTAATCGAAGAGACTGTGTCAAGCAGGTCACTAATGATGATGTATTCGAGAAATAGTGGATTGCCTTACATTTTCCTACATTTAGATCTAACTGCCATTCCTCACTCTACAGCATTATCAACAAACTTTTTTATGTATCCCTTTTAAAATCCGTATTAAAACTTTATCTACCAATTTATATTTGAAGCTGAAGCGTGTGTTCTTTTGGAGGTGCCTTTCCTTGAGGGAAAGACACCCGAATTTCTATACGGTTAGGATATTCATAGTGGTTTTTCCGTGTAGATGTACTCCAGAGTCCAAAGCCCTTGCGGGAATTCAGCGAAATACGGGAGAATAGGAAACATGTAAGTAGCGATATTTATTCTTTTGGATCGGACGGAAAGCGTTTCAAGAAGGCCGAATAGCGCGGCACCACGAAAAGCGTGGGTCCGGGTCGAGTCCCAGTATGAGACACTTTCACTTATGTCACCCATCTATTCTCACAACAGCTACAGTGCAAGAAGATCTGATATTCAGTTTGATTCTATGTCTGCTAAAGAATATCTACATCCCATAAAATCTATGACGTACCTGATTAATATATGAGGGGGAGTTGGAAAATAAGTCACCCCTGTCTACTGTGGGCAGAATTGTGTATGAAAGGAAAAAAAAAAATAGAATTAGACATTAGAGATAAGACACTGAAGAATGAATGTATGGTTTTGTATATCTCTGACGCAATATCTCTGTCTCCGCGAGGGCTATCTTTGGCTCGGAGGGGCTCGCGTTTGAGCAGTGGTATGTTGCGGCAGAGCTGAAGTGCTTCGGATAGGGGAAAGGCCCTAGTAAGCTGTCGTGGTAGTTAAACAAGCATTATGGAGTGGAAATAATTTTTGCTATTTTTATGATGGAAGAAATAGAGCTGGACAAGAGGTAAGCTAACTACAATTTCATACTGTTGTAATCCAATCAGTATAATCCATGTTTGACCATCAAACAAATAAAAAAAAAAAAAAAAATTAACGAACTACGCAACACTCACGAAGAAATAATGCTGTTTTCTTGTAATTTTGTGATTTTGAAAGGAGAAGCGAAATGCGGGTTAGTATTCTTGTAATTTTTTGGTATTTTTGATTGCAACATGTTAATGGACAGTTTTTTAATACGATGAAGAGTGGATTGTAAATTTAATTGTACTTAACTTCATGTCTTGTGACACAACATCTCATTTAGATAAATACTTGAAACTTACCTAGATTGTCGACTTGATCATTTTCCCAGAGCCGCGGTGGAGTAGCCGAGCGGTCTAAGGCACCTCGCTGCGGAGCGAGCGGCTGCTCGCCGTCGGAGGTTCGAGTCCTCTCTGGGGCATGTGTGTGTGTGTGTGTGTGTGTGTGTGTGTGTATGTGTGTTGGTCCGTAGGTTAGTTTACCTAGGTTTAAGTAGTTTGTAAGCTACGGACTGATGACTACGCAGTTTGGTCCGATAGATTTACAGACATTTGAACATTTTGAATTTTCCCAGAAAACAGCCCCAGTAATTTATTCGCCTTTTTTAAAATCAGTATGAACATGGATTGTACTATCAGTAGTTAGTTGAGGATTCGCATCGTACTTAACGAATCATGTAGCTAGTATTCTTTTGCAGTGATTTTGAGAGCAGATGTGCAGCTGTGGTACAACAAAGGTTTGTGTTAGTTGTCAAGGAAATGACTTCAGGAGTCATCAAAGCATTTACATATTTTGGTTCAACGGTCGTGTGTGAATTTGTTTGGTAAGCATATCACAAAGGGTGAGGATACATTTTCCTTATGAACTTAGGTACAAATCAGAAGTGGTTTTATTACGTAGGTTTGCTTTCCAGATAGCTTTCCATAGTGTGCGTACACAATGGTTTAATCAGAAAGAGTTGTGCTGTGGAAAGAGGAGCAAAAAATTTTGTTTCAATCTATATAGACACAAGAAACAATCACGTTATATGGTGCGTTGGAATTTGTTTGAATTTGTTATTAAAAAGACGAGTTAGATTCGTAAATAGGTTTTTTTTACATGTGCTAAATGAGCTCGTATAATTACAGCAAAATTTCTAGATCTTTTATAAACCATTGTTACTTAATCATCACAGTGACTTATCTTGAGGCCTAGCAACTCTGATTCAACTTTCATTCAAGTTTTACTGTGAGGCTAAATATCGCACAGATAAATTTGATTCAGGTAAAGTACTTATAGACTGGCAACCTGAGTGACACAAACAAGTTTCAATTATTATAGTAACAACTCCCACTTAGGTCTCAAGTTCAATTTTTATTATCTATTAGCAACTATCACTAAGCAGAAGTATAGCTTTCAGCAGACAACAATAATAATACTATATTTTTAATTAACACTTTTCAACATATCTTTATTTTTCTACATAATTTACAAGTACATTGAGACATTTGTCAAACCTCTTTATAAGCTTCAAAAGCGGTCCAGGAAAAAATCTAGGCGTTGAATACGGAAGAACGGCTATGGGCTAAAAACGACACAGCAAGTGAACGCGCACGTGCAAGACACCGATACACCATTGGCTAGAGGTCGACCTTGAACATGGCAATGACTTTCTGTTTCGGATTGTGACGGGGTATGAAACGTGGGCCACCATTACACGCCCCAATCGCATCAATGGGATGGAAACATCCGTCATCACCTGTCATTACTTGCAGGTAAAGTGATACTCATCGTTTTCTGGGACGCAATGATTCTTCCGTATCCAACGCCCAGATTTTTCCTGGAAGGCTTTTTGAAGCTTATAAAGCGGTGTGACAAATGTGTCAATGTACTTGCAAATTTTGTAGAAAAATAAAGATTTGTCGTATCTTTAATGTCGCATTCTATCTTTTTTCCTTTCATACGCAACTCTGACCACAGACGACAGGAGTAACTTATTTTCCAACTCCCCCTCGTACTTACTGACTGTGAGAAATTGTATTTTCCTTTTAGGTTAAGGGGTAGCCCAATAATTTACCAAAAGCGCCATTGAGAGAATGCCGAACGCTGCCTACGATAAACTGGAACGATCTTACGTTTGATCTCTGTACAGTCCTATAAGAACCCATAAGACTGCCGACGTACAATACTGAATGCGAAAATATATCACATTACCCTAAATATTTATTCCGGCAGTGTCAGTTGGGGTTAGCAAGTTTGCTTGTTAGAACCACACCTGATTCAGCGACTCTTGCAATGGTCTGGGACGTCATTGGGTCATAAAGTTTTACGGCCTCCACTTAGCAGAATCGCCCTCTTGTAGCCGCCTTTGGATCCTATTTTACGGACTTTTCACGGCCAATTACACCCAATTATCCCTCATCTTCTGCGTTTAGTTCCTCTTCTCCATGAGGAGCCTGAGAATCGACGCTCTACACGGCGGTACTAAACCTCTGTCTCGATGCACTTCTGTTTACGGGCCATGTCACACACAGCTGCACCCTATCGTAAGAAACAGGTTGCAAGGTGACAAATATTATATGACTGAGTGACCTAGGCACCATTGACACTAATTTGAGAAGCTGATTCGGTCTATTGTCACACTTGTATATAGAAGAATTAATTGAAATAAAAGAGTGAATCGACATTAGTTATATAACTGTCTAATAACATTGCTATAATCAGTGAAGGCGAAGAATTACGGGTTCTACCGAATGCCATGAACTGTAGACTGCACACTGGATGCGAGTCGAAGGTTAACCGAAGAAAGTAATCTGGAGTAAAAGGAATGAGTCTGGTGAGACACAAGGAAAAAAATGGTGCAAGGAATAGAAACAGCGTAACAACTCTGCAATCTTGGACGGAGAATAAAGGAAGACGGGCGAAGCATGGACGTAAAACGTAGACTAACTGAGGCGAAGACGGTATTCCTATCCAAAAGAAATATATGGTTTCAAACATCGGCCATAATCTGAGGAAGAAATTTCTGAGACCTTAGTATGTTGTAAGGTATTCATTGAGGGACTGTGGAGTAACAGAAAAGAAGAGACTCCAAACGTTTCAGATGTCACGCTACGGAATAATGTTGAAAATTAGTTCGAGAGGTAGAATAAGAAATGAAAGTTTTATCAGTAGAATCGGCGAAGAAAGAAAAATATAGAGCTCACCGACAAGGGAGGGGACAGGAGAAAAGGACAAGTGTGGGAAAAAGGGAAATATTTTCCATTTAGAAGCCGGGACATGATCGCGAAGAGAACAGTGATCCGGTAGTAAATTGATTTTCTGTATTAAGGTCGACGATTAAAATTATTTTATCATTAGACAACCGGTCTCACTTGTGTCCATGTTCAGATCAGTTATTTCTATAAATACAGTTGAGCCATAATGCCATTGTCGTAAGGTAAACGTAAAATCAGCTTTGCTTCTCCATGTATTTTTAAATGTAAAATAGGCCCCTCTGTTGGCACACACAACTTTTTATCGTAGCTACTGTCCTACAATGTGTGATAGCATTGGAACCTATTTTACATGAGGGACTGTGGAGTAACAGAAAAGAAGAGACGCCAAACGTTTCAGATGTCACGCTACGGAATAATGTTGAAAATTAGTTCGAGAGGTAGAATAAGAAATGAAAGTTTTATCAGTAGAATCGGCGAAGAAAGAAAAATATAGAGCTCACCGACAAGGGAGGGGACAGGAGAAAAGGACAAGTGTGGGAAAAAAAGGGAAATATCTTCCATTTAGAAGCCGGGACATGATCGCGAAGAGAACAGTGATCCGGTAGTAAATTGATTTTCTGTATTAAGGTCGACGATTAAAATTATTTTATCATTAGACAACCGGTCTCACTTGTGTCCATGTTCAGATCAGTTATTTCTATAAATACAGTTGAGCCATAATGCCATTGTCGTAAGGTAAACGTAAAATCAGCTTTGCTTCTCCATGTATTTTTAAATGTAAAATAGGCCCCTCTGTTGGCACACACAACTTTTTATCGTAGCTACTGTCCTACAATGTGTGATAGCATTGGAACCTATTTTACATTATATTTCAAAAATATTTGGCGAAGTGTTGCTAATGTTTCGTTTATTTTGTGACGATGTCATTGACTCAACTGTCTTAAGACATTTTATGAAAACAACAGACTTGAAGATAGTTACAAATAACTGAAATCGATTGTATAATGACTAATAATTGTGATTATCAGGGCCCGGATTTTAATGACAAGTCATATTTTTTTCCGAACTTCAGGGTGAATTTTAGAACAATTTATACACAAATCTAGGCATTTTAGTGTAGAAAAAAATGTATTTTAATTGTGCATATAAGTCATATCTCAACATATTTTGGTAATAGGTCATATTGTGGCTAACTTTTATTATAACAGGTCATATTCCGCCAAATTTTGCAAAATTCATATACTGTTTCTCTTGTATCTTTCGGGATACAGGAATAAGAAAATGAATATTTTGCTCACGAGACAATATTTAACGTGATGTTATGAAACATAAACAGATAAATTAGGTACAGAGCTTTATTTCTCAGGACTGTAGTAGAAAAGCAGTGTAGCACAACAGTCTTTTCACGAACATAAAACACTGTTGCGCTGAGTCGACAATACGCTCTCAGAGCCACCAAAGGCGGCTTCTGTCGTAATAATAATCATAGTCGCGCAGGTGTTCACAGTAACCAGTTTGAATACAGCTTGTGTCTTGTTCATCATGCCTAAAGCAAAGTACTGAGACAGCGTGAAGTTGCATTTGTTCGAGAATTTGGAGAGAAGTTCTTTAGTACTGATGGGAAAATATTATTTTCTAAACTGTGTGACGTTAAAGTTAATACAGGAAAGCGCTTTAATGTGCAACAACACGGTAATACCGCCAAACACAGCATCTGTGTGAAACGAAGTGATGAAAATAACAGCAGACAAATGTTGTTATTTGAACAGACACGTCAATCTTCAACAGTGCAATCATTCTGCAAGGATTCGTGTGAGATGATGGTGTCCTGCAACATCCCATTGGAAAAGCTGAAGAATCCATGCCTCAGACGGTTCTTGGAGAAGTACACAACACATCCAGTTCCAGATGAATCTTCACTGAGAAAGAACTATTTATCGATATGCTACAATGATGTGCACAAAAATACGAATTACTGTTGCTGAGCAAAAGATCTGGCTGTCGATAGATGAAACTACGGATGTTAGTGGGCGGTATATTACAAATGTTGTTGTTGTTATTCTAAAAGTTGATGGGCCTGGAGATATTTTCCTACTAACGTGTGAAGCTCTCGATAGAGTAAACAATTCGACGATTCTGAAGCTACTGTGGCCGGATGTGAAAAGAGACAACGTTCTGCTGCTTGTAACAGATGCCGCTTCATATATGGCTAAAGCAGCCAAAGGACTTCAGATTCTCTACCCCAGTATGGTGTATGTCACTTGCCTTGCACATGCGTTGCACAGAGTTGCTGAAGAGGTACGATCAAATTACCCTGACGTGGACCAATTAATTTCCCGTGGCAAGAAAATCTATACCAAATCTCCGCTACGGGTGCAGAAATTCAAGGAACAGGGCACCTTCAATACCCCTCCCACCTAAACCTGTTCTTACGCGATGGGGTTCTTGGCTTAATGCTGCTGAGTATTGCTGCACCAAGTACACCAAAATAAAGACAATCTTCTGTGAGATTCATAAGGATGAATCAAGTGCTATGAAAACTGTGAAAGACGTATTTACAGATACATTGTCTGGAAACATGGCATACGTCAACGCCAATTTTTCAGTGATATCAAAAGCCATCAAACGACTGGAAGCTGTTGGCCTATGTAAGGCCCTGAGTATTGTGCAATATGTGCAGAGTGAGTTGGATCGAGCCCGTGGTCATGTGACTGACAAAGTGAAAAACAAACTGCAAAGTGTTCTACAACGAAATCCTGGATATTCTACAATGTGTAAAATTAGTGACAGTCTTTCTGGGAATGCCGCAAATTTTATGATAGTGAAGCAAAGCTGACATGTAGTGACCTGGCTGCCTTCAAATACGCTCCAGCGACGTCGTGTGAAGTCGAGAGGAGTTTTTCCAGGTACAAAACTATACCCAGCGACAACCGTAGATCTTTGACAATGGAAAACCGGAAAATGCACCTTGTGATCCAGTGCAACTTTGCAGATACTGAAGATTAACAAACGGTATTAAATAATGTAAAGTGCTTTAAATAATTTGAGTAAAGAAATAAAAGTATTGTTTTACTGTTTCGATAGACGATCTCCTGTTCACTGTACTTTGTGTTTAGATAATAAAAGATTCAGACGTTTAAAAAATAGGTGCTAATTAGCCTCAAACCCTACAGAAAAAAAGAACTATACTTACAATATTTTGAGAAGGGAATTTTGTATTATTTTATGGTAAATAAAAAATAAAATAAAGAAACAAGAATGCTTGAAATAAACTTCTATTAAGTCATATTTTACTTTTTTAAGGTCATATTTATATAAGTTTTAGGACATAAATGCTTGCATATTTCACTGTTTTTTAGGTAATTAAATTCCGGGCCACTGCTCATTAACGCAAATAAAGAAAAAAAAAAAAACATACGTCCATGTTTTAGAGGGAGAAAGGTAAAAATATGTTGTGGCAGATATTCGAATAAATGCTACAAGTAACTGATCATTGCTACTTTGAGTTGAAGAGTTCGGTCCAGGAAAAGAATTTCTATCGGTCCGTACCGGTTAAAACACAATCATGACGCCGTAAGAACTCTCAAATGGACGATGATGGGTGGGACTGCTGTTTGTAATTGCTAACCACTTTTCTGGATATTGAACTAGTTATATGCTGTAGTTCGTTTACCGATCTGATTTTCCTTGGCGTTTTATTTGCCCCTGTTGGAAATGAAACTCCACCCCCTTCATTTTTAGTTGGACATGGAGAGGAGAGCCGATGTCGTCTCGGTTTCCAGAGAGCGCCCGCCGGAAACTGGCGCTCCGGTCTTCTCAAGGTCGAATTAAAAATTACCTACTCATCATCCCCAGCTGATAAATTATTCAGGGGTGGCGGCCGTGGATTTGCATGTTTAACGGCGCGCCACCGCCCAGCCAGAGTGCTCGCCAACAGACCCGCACAGACACTTTCCGGGCGCTTGCAGCTTCCGCTGCGTGTGGCTGATACGAAAAAAAAATAGCGTTAGTATTATAATGCACTGTTTCCGCAACAAAGCTACCATAGAAACAATATGCTTGTTGTTTTGAAGTGCCAGTTCCTGTATTTCATGCGATTACGAAGGTAGGAATTTTAAAGCTCTTCAAAATACAGTGCCAAAATACAGTGCCTGTTAGAGTTTTACAATTCACTCAAGATTTATTGTTGAAACAGTGCATAAGGAGTACATGGAATGATGACTTTTACATATCAATAGATGGAGCGGTAAAGAGGTACCGCCGGCCGCGGTGGCCGAGGTGACTAAGGCGCTCCAGTCACGGTCAGCACGGCCACTACGGTCGGGGGTTCGAATCCCCCCTCGGGCATGGATATTTGTGCCGTCCTAGTTTGTAAGTAGTTCATAAGTAGTGTGTAAGTTTAGGGAGTGATAACCCCGTAGTTAAGTCCCATAAGCTTAACAAACATTTGAACATTTTTTGAAAGAGGTACCGGGTGTCCATCCATTCCGAATCAACCATATTAGTACGTGGTGTAGTCTCCACGTGCGGCAATGAACGCGCTGATTCTGACATCCATTCGATTAATCAGCTGGCGAACACTGTCTAGACCAGGGGTGGCCAACTTCATGATACCCAAGATCTACTGTTCATTGATAAAACCCTGTGCGATCTACCACTTCTTCAAATTTTAAATGAAAGACTATATTCCAATGTACAGTTATGTAATACTTTTATTTCATTTAGAGGACGTTATTCTTTCTACCGTTTAAATACATCTTGAAATTTTAAATGAAACAGTATATTACAGTATACACTTATGCAGTATATTAATTTTATTAAGAGGAAAAATATTAAATTGTAAATTACTCTTTCTGCCACTAATACACTTCTTGAAATTTTAAATGAAACAATATAAAAATGTTCAAATGTTTGTAATTCTTATGGGACCAAACTACGTTGGTCATCAGTCCCTAGACTTACAAACTACTTAAACTAAGTTAAACTAACCTAAGGACAACACACACATCCATGCCCGAGGGGGGATTGTAACTCCCGACGCGGGAGGCCGCGCGATCCGTAACGTGGCGCTCCAGACCGCTCGGCTGCACCAGCGCGGCTGAAACAATATAGTTCGGTATAAAGTTATGCAGTACTCTTATTTAGTCAAGAGGAAAAGCATTAAATAGAAAACTATTGTCTCTACGATTACAAATTTCTTAAAAATTTAAATAAAAACAGTATAGTTCAGTTTACAGTACTGTAGCATTTTTATTTTTTAAGAGGGAAAAAATTAAATTGAAAATTATTCTTAGTAACTAATTCTTCATATTAGTGTGAGGACTGTGTCTGATCATCGCGTGTCATGTTAGCAAGGTCAGGATCGTAGTTGGAAATTGCCAACCTTAAAGAATCCAATGTGTGAGTGTCTGTCAAACGACACCGGTGTCTACTCTTTGTTTCAAGTCGGAAAATGGTGATTCACATAAATATGTTGAACCAAAACACGAATCCAGGTGTTCAACACATTTCTTCAAACAAGGATCTTTCCCGTTGGAAACCAATGACCAGAAATCCAGACCAAAGGATGACCTTGATTTTAGAAATATATCGCAGTGGAGAGTAATAATTTCATTTTGCAGTGTTATAGGGTCCATTTGAGATGTGTCTCCAAATTTATTAGCAATTACAAAGATGTCACTATGATCAAAAGGAATTGTTAAATGGGTAACTGATGAAATGCACCAAATTCTCATATTTGTGTGTGTGTGTGTGTGGCGTCTGTTCAGAAAGAACAGAGGTCACTTATAATCCTGCAGTCGTTATTTGTTCATATTCACAGAATATATGACAATGATTCTTTCGTTACTGGGGAGGGGTGGGCAAAGTTTGAAGCTCGGGAATTAGTACACAGTGACTACGAGTTTGAGTACTGTGGGCAGGGTAAAGCTGGGAATTTGTATCTGACGGGAGACGTGCTTAGTTAGTCCTTGCAGGTGCGGTGATCACTGTGTCCCCAGTGGTGTAGAGGTCAGCGCAACTGCCTAGAAAGTGAGAGACTGCCCATTCGTAGTTAATGTCATATATTCTGTGAATATGAGGGAATATTTTCAAATCGCTGAAACGAATTTCAATGTCAGATACCACTGCCTTAATTTCTGCCGTGTACTTGTCAGAAATGAATTTGTAGATAGGATGTTCTTCCATGCCGGCCGCGGTGGCCGAGGGGACTGAGGCGCTTCAGTCCCGGTATGCACGGCCACTACGGTCGGGGGTTCGAATCCCCCCTCGGGCATGGATATCATGGATATTTGTGCCGTCCTTAGTCTTAGTTAGTTCATAAGTAGTTTGTAAGTTTAGGGACTGATGACCCCGTAGTTAAGTCCCATAGACTGTACAAGCATTTGAACATTTTTTTGTTTTTCCAAGTGATCCTTGATGTTTACAAATTGTTGAAATTTTTTTCTTCTCAATGGCAATTATCATTGACAGTGTTTGACTTTGAAATGCTGGAACAGAACTCATTATTTCTGTTTTATTGTTGCCTTGCAGTTTCAGATTTAATGTGCTCAGTTTTCTGCTTAAAATGTTACATGATTTATACTTTCAAGATCGACTAGACTAACAGCCGCGTTCGACCAGTCGATCTCGATCGACCGGTTGGCCACCCCTGGTCTAGACTCTTGACGTACATTATTTCACGCCTGCTGGACCTGCTCATGTAGTTCTGCAAGAGTTTTGGACTGGCGAATCGCAAGTATCAGTTGTTGTCCCATCATATTCCATACGTGGTCGATTCGAGACATGTCCGGTGATGGTGCTGCCAATGGAAGTTGCTTCACAACTTCCACAGCACGTTGAGTTTCACGAGAAGTGTGTGGGCGACCATTATCCTGATGGAACAACACGTCATCTTACAACATTCACCAAGTACCGACACTAGAGGTTACGGCTTACCGTGTCCCAGGTTATGAGGCCTTGGGTGGGGCCAATGTGTGTTGGACTTGTGCACTTTACGAGACAGCGCTCGCCAGGTCTACGTCGCGTCCGTAAACGAAGATCACTTGCGTTCAGCCAGAATCTTCTTTCATCGCTGAAGACCGTGGCCATCCAAGTGATTCTCTAACTGCACCAGTCGAGTCGTGCACGTCGACGGTGTGCTCTGAGTGGAATTAGGGCAACAGGTGTGCTTGTCCGTAATCCCACTGCTAGTAAACGGTTAGCAAAAGTTCGAGCTGACATGGGCTTACAAAACCTCTTAGTTGTGCTGTGATAGGTGTAGATTCTGCCACTGCTGCACTTACAATACGACTAATTTGGCAGACGTCTGTGCCGGGTTGACCTCCATTGCAACCACCAATGTTGCACAAATGACGCAACACGTCCACCTTCATATACATCTGCATAAATACTCTGCAAGTCACATTGAAGTGAGTGGCAGAGTGTTCATAGAACCGCGTTTATGATATTTTTCTACATTTCCATTCTCTAATAGCTCTCGGAAAAAAGGCAACACCTGAATCTTTCTGTTTTCGATCTGATTACTTATTTTATTCTGATGATCACGTCTCCCTATATAGGTGGTTGCTAACAAAATATGTTCGCATTCGGAAGAGAAAGTTGATGAAAGAAATTTAGCAAATAGATCTCGTCGCAACGAGTGACGCCTTTCTTTTAACGATTTCCACCCCAACTCTTGCATCATTTCCGTCACACTCTCTTCCACATACGCGATAATTCAAAACGACCTGCCCCTCTCTGAACTTTCTCTACATTGTCCGTCAGTCCCACTAGGTGGGGATCCCACATTACTCCAAAACAGAACGCACAAGTGTGGTGTACGCTGTTACTTACGTGTCCGAAAGAACCATCATGTCACTCGGTTCCTTTCAAACTCGTTGACTATAGGAAGCAGGTCTGCTGTTTGTTTCACACGTTGATAACCCAGCGTTATGGCAGTAAACATCCCGTATTATAGGGTATACAGATTGCACTTTGGCAGCTGTTATTATGCTATCTGTTGGCGGCGCAACACTGTCCCCCAGGTGGCATCTGCCGTCCTAGGATAAAACCGTCCTCATATTTCCACGTGAACTAATTTTTTTCCGGCAATGTACATAATTATGTATGATATGTTTTCTCTGGTTGATTACAATTTCTTCGCGTCCAACATACGTTAAAGATATGGCAACAAAAGATCGAAAGAATGGGACTTGGTCGCAGAAGAAATTGGATGATTCTCTAAAGCCTTACAAGGGAAGTTCCCCATGCACCCATCCTCGGATTTAGTGGTAGTATGGCGCATTGGATAGCCCATCAAAAACTGATCACAGGTCAAGCATGAAAACAGACAGAAATTGGGGGAACTATGACAAAAGAAGCAAAATAGAAACATTGAAAATCCCGAGTAGAACATATAAAACAAGAGGGAAACATCTACAGCGAGAGCGTCGATCTTGTGGTTATGAACTGCGAAACAAACTCGCTGGTTTAAACCTTCGGCAGGGAAAAAAAATCTTCTTCGCGAGATTATGAAATGTCCGTCCATTGACGTGTCTGTGCGCTGTTACCAGTTTTGTGTCTGTGTTGTGCTGTAGCGTCCGCACCGAGAACTTGTAGACTCCTTAAAGTTCGAAAAATGTTCATCGATACTATTATACAAGTCCAAGGTTTATTTTCTGGACTCATATTGCCCACGGAATACGGAATAGTCGGGCGACCCCTTTCAAACTAAAATATCGTGGCGACCCCCCTCCCCCCTCATGATCCATAACAAAACACTGTTTTCTCAAAGGAAACAAATTTTATCTTCTTTCTTTTGCTTCAGAACAAGGAGGCCTCATATACTCCCGTCAGAGGCCACTGAGCATTGAGGTGGGTGGTTGTAAAGAGTCGCTTGAGGTCACCATAAATACTAACTCGTGAGGTCCAAAGTACATTCGTGTTCGGAAGAAATACAACACAACGAAAGAGAAGTCATAGAAAGTTTATGTTTACAGGACATATTGATTAGTATGTTCTGAAGAAATTATTAGCATTTCACTTCGGTTCACTATGAGTTCTTTTACCGACTAGGATCTGCCATGGGCCTTGATAACGTAATCCAAGCTTGTAAGACGAAAATATTTAAACGTTTGTAAACCTATTGAACCAACTGCTATGGTCATCAGTCACTAGACATAAAAACTACTTAACTAACCCAACTGCAAAACACACACACACCGATGACACAGGGAGGACTCGAAACCTCGACGGCGAGCAACCGCGCTCTCCGCATCAAGGCGCCTTAGAACGCTCGGCCACTCCACCGCGACTTGTAGGACGCTAATGGCGTCCTATGGTATAGCCATCCATGCTGCATTCACCTGGTTCCAACGTTCATATGTGTTGTTTGGCGCTACACCTGTCATTTCACCATCTTACAAACATTGGTGGGAATTCTGGTGACCTGGCTGGCCAGGGTAAAAGGCTGACATCCCGTGTCACCATAGAGTAACGTGTTCGTGCACCAGTGTGTGGTCTTGCATTGTCTTTCTGAAAAATGGCGTCTAATATGTAGTGCAGAAAGCGTGTGGCTAGGGACCGCAGGATGGCATTCACGTAGGTCATATTGGTCACAGTGCCCTGGACACTCACCAAATGTAATTTCTAATTGAACCCAAAAGGCCTTGAGGTGGCGCTGTATTTCATTGAGATGCCGCTCGCCTTCTATGCGGTGAACCAAAATTCGGCCAGCATTTTCTGACAAACAGAACCTGGCTGTCAGAAAACAATGATGCCCTTCCTGCCCTCAGTGACGTTTTTCATTACACCATTGCCCTCTGCACATTAGTCACAGGTAGGCAGAGAAGTGGTATTACAGCGCAAATTTGGGACAGAGAAACGTGTTAAAATCGTCAAGCAATCGCCAGACAAGCTAGGCGGAAGCAGATCATTGACTCTGTCGTAAATGCGACGCCAGTGTTTCGTGACGACAGCAGGCGCTGCGTCGGGAGTTGAAAGCCTGCAGTCCGCAGACTGTTGGCAACAACGGACGACAAGAAACATTTCATAACTACACGTAACTCTATCACAAGAGCGAATAAGACCGAGGATACGTCAGCAGTTGAAGGGCTCATTGGGTGAACGCTATACTCACAAGGACACAATCAGTCATTACGAACCACCCCCACACGTCGTAGCTCCAGACGAGTTTGTATATAAACTCCCGCTTTTACAAGTTGTAGTCACTTGAAATCGAATATGCTCAGGAGAGTAGTCGTCGAACCAACGATCTAAAAATTATTCAGCTTACCGGTATCTCAGATAAAGCAGTACAGACTAGTATCCACTAGTCGCAGCTAGGAGACGGTGTCCGGAGACAACTAATACAACTGACCATCATCCGAGATGGTGAACCGCTGCCTACCTCTTCACACCTAATGGCCAATGATCCTGCCGACGCGCTAGCACTTTGATGCTAACCCTGCCAGCTGTATCGAGAGATCATCTGTCACCACGGCATCCGACTCCAATGGTTCCAAGCAGCTGCATAGACCGGAGGAGAGATAGAGGATCTTCTGGCAGTCTCTGCTTCAATAGACGTCACGGCGTGGGAACCTCCGTCCGAACCGTACAACAGCCGGACGCGGCGAGACGGCTAGCTAATGCGGGCAAAGGAGACGTCACCTGCCGTCTAGCTCCCGCCGAGCTAACACCTACGCCTCGAAAGCTTGTATTCAGCTGAATAAACTTGTAAACTCTAATACTGTTTTACCAGCGCCCTCCGGCACTCCATCGGGTATCCCGCCTCATCCTGACATAAAACTGGGAATCTACCGCTCGACCCCAGCTGTAGATTACGCGCACATAACTGGTTTTCCTGATAGTCTTCGACATGTCACACTGTTGCGCAAGAGCCGACGAGGACGAAGATCTGTACTGCAGTGCCATTCAGATCAGGTGTCGAGTCGTGGGGTGGTCTGGGAGGTGAAACATGACTTATTTCGCGTGTTCTAGGGCCTTCCGTGAACTACTCTGCACACACCCCTTGCACTGCCAAAACATTTCGTGCCACACGAGTAGAAATTTTTCGGATGAATGTATCACTCCCATGGCAATAATGCGCCCTCTTTCAAAGTCACAGATTTCGCACACACGTCTGTGAGACATTCTGCACGTCTCAAGGCCCGCTGAGCCATTACCTTCGTTTTATATTGACAACGAGAGCCTGTAGGCGAGGTGATGTACTGGTCGCCGAATCGATGTTGATCTCGCTGGTTCAAATGATAATTGTTTCTGCGGAACATACTAATTCCCATTGTGAATATAAATTTCTTATCTCTAGTCTTTCAAGGTGTTCTGTTTTTTTCTGGACATCAGTATACTACCAACGGTACACATAGCACATTCACATGTTTTTTTTTTTCATCTTGTTTCCTAAAAGGTTTTCGCATACTCTTGTTAATTGAACACAACTATGTCTTGCAAGATTCTGAGTCGTTCAAAGGTAATAGCGCTTTCTCTGAAAAGTGCATTTGTTCTATTTTGTGAACATATCATGAAATACATACCAATGAATTGCAAACATAGACTTCTTTATCACATGTTCACAAAGTGTGGAGATACATTTACAGGGAATGCTGTATATGATGTAATGATAATAGTAACTTTGATATTGATTAAGTACTAGAGATTTGTGGAATTGGGTATTACCACACTTATTTCGTATGTTCTTTTAGTTGTAAAAGAAAACGTAGTCACGGTTTGAAACAGAATATTTGCTCTTTATTTTAGCGCAGAACAAACTAACATAAACAAAGTCATATCTGACTACAGAAAAAATAATACAATCTACGTTAAAAGCGACTATAGTAACCATACCGAAGACAAATATTTAAGTAGACTCATTGATTATAATTAATGAATTTCAACATATGCCATTTATATTGAACAATTGCTTTGGAGAAAAGCAGGTAATTTGTAGCAATGTGTACACTTCCTTTCCGTTTGATTAAGGAGCGACAGTTGTCACAGAAATCAAGGACTCCATTTATATATGAAACTACCAGTATCTACACGTTTTTCAGAATATTCAATATCACAGTATCCTCCCCGTTGTTGTGAAAATGCTTCAGAAGACCATTATTAAATTCGTTGTTGCGTATTTCACGGTACGTTCACGAAATAGAACAAACGCACATTTTACGGGGAGCACTCTTACACCCTCAGAACTCTAAATATTGCAGAAGATAGCTCTGTTTAGTTAATACGACTACTGGAAACCCTTTTAGGAGCCAAGGTGAATTAAATAAAAAAAGTACCGCCGAGTTTCGAAGTACCGGCCACATACATCACAACATAACGTACTACCCACTACACCACGGCAAACAACTGCGGCTTTGCCCATTAATTCTCGTACTGTTGCTGGCAGTTTCTAATAGCTAAAATAACATTTTTAGTCACTAGATTATAATTTATCGTGCTATGAACGATGTGCTTTTGTTAATTTTTCATTGCGCCACTGATTTGAAATGACAACGCGTAAATTATAATCATATAAATAAAAAGACTGCTCGCTGGCGCTAGTGTCGTGTCCTCAAATTGAACATGACAGAAGCCGCCATTTTCAGGGAAACAGTGCGTCAACATGGTTCGTTCGGGTGCTGCTTTTAACTGTAACAGTAAGACTGAAGCAAAGACGAAGACGGAAACAGTGTTACATTTCACATGCCAGTCATTACTTGTATACCGTATTTATTTTCATGGAGAAATAATGACTCATGAGCGTTTGTTTTTGTTTAGGTTTCCTCTTACAAATTATTCTCTAAAAGTGAGAAAAGTTCTTTGTTGCATGTCAAGTACTTATATTGTATTTGCATATAAATTAGTAAAAATCATAACACGAATTATGTTCTAAGTTGAGCTGAATGAACAACTAAGCGTGTAAGAGGTATTTAGATTTTTAACTATACTTGTAAGTATGATTCGTTGTAGGTCGAATGATTGTTTTTAGACACTCAACAGGTGGTAATTATAGTTCGTAAATGGTTCAAATATTTGATCGAATGTTGCATACTCAACCACTTTGTGAGGTACTATCTCTGTTAAAACGTAATCTGCGAATGAAATGCCTACTTAAAGTTATATGGATTATTACAATTATTCATACCAAAATTCGAGGAAGCTGAAAGAAAAAATCTGCGCAATATGGAAAGGAATGTAGAGAAAATTGTGCTGCACAAAAATAAGCGTGCAAAATGTATAGAGCAGTCAGCAAAAAGTAAACAGGAGTTGATAGAAAATTACGTGAATTAAATAATAAACACATTCTCTGCTACTTTACAAGTTTCATTTCAAATGTTCAAATGTTTGTATAGCTTATGGGACATAACTACGGGGTCATCAGTCCCTAAACTTACAAACTACTTATGAACTAGCTAAGACTAAGGACGGCACAAATATCCATGCCCGAGGCGGATTCGAACCCCCGACCGTAGTGGCCGTGCAGACCGTGACTGGAGCGCCTCAGTCCCCTCGGCCACCGCGGCCGGCCATGCAGTCATCTTATGCAAATATCTCGATGCAAAATCGCTCCATCTTCACAGAAAAGAGCCTCCCATACTTAAATTTTTTGCAAACATCTCTGTAATGGCGCGAGTCACGAAGAAAACATAACAGAGGAAAGTAGTAGAGAGTTTTCTCCTCTACAAAGTCGGTTATTCAGTTTTCGTGTCAGATGAACGGTTAGTTTGTAATTACATTACAAACGGCTGTTTTTAGTGTTACTAACATATTTTGTATCCGAAAAATTTGAAAAAGGGGGGTTCTGATCTCTGGAGGCCAACTATTACGCCTGTAAAATTTGGTGCTGATCGGTTGAACGATTCGACCTAAGAAGTGGGAACATGTTACGGACAGACAGACAGACAGACAGACATCGTCAAATCGCCGTTATTTTTGCAAATATCTCTGAAACGATGCAAGATATGAAAAAAAGAAATAACAAAGCAAAGTTGTAAAGAATTTTCACTTCTTCAAATCTGTTTATTCACTTTTAGTGTCAGATGTACGGTTAAGCCGTTATTTTCATTTAAATTTCGAGCTGTCAAAAGGCGACCGCAAAGGCCTACTTTTAGTGTTACTGCCGTAATCTAATGTGGACCAAAATAAGTAGTGATTTTTGCTGTATTACTTCGGGAGCGTAACAGCTGAATAAACGTTACAGGGTTTTAAGATTGTATAGCGAGAAATAAGATACGTCAACATAAACACAGTGTCTCATAAGAAGCACTTGGTGAATGATTGATAGAGGAACACAGGCAATCAATCTTCACTTCGACGCCACACGGATATGTGTAAACACTCAGCAGAAATTGTGTATCGATCATATTGTGGCTATTACTTGCAGTATCAATCATGGCCACATGACAGTGTAAGGATGGTCACCACTATACGGTGACATAGAGGAGTTAGTTCTTCTTACTATACGAGTTACATTTACAAATAATGTGAAAAATTCACTGGGTAGCAAAGAGACGCGCACTAAAAGAATGGTAAGATCCGGACTTTTCAGAGAGAGTTTCGGCAGATAACATGGTAAGGTTAAATAGTTTTGTAAATAATGTCTTAACAAATTTGATTTACTAATAACTTCCACAATTGTTTTTATCCCTACTATTTTGACAGAGAATATTTTCTGCTGGCAAAGGATGTGGGTAGCGTGTGGACTGTTCGCACTCCAGAAATGAAGTGTATGCATTCAGACTTGCGGTTGTCACATAAAAGATATTCTTAGGTTCTTGTTAAGCAGCTTAGGGTAAAATGTCCTACTATGGGCTAGCTTTTAATTTTGTTTCATAGTGCTAACAAAATGTCTCATAAATTTACAATATTTGAACATTTTTGTTGAAAATTAACAAAAATGTTCAAATTTTTAAAGCTATGAGACCTAATTTCAGTGGTCACCGCCCTTTCAAACTACTGTAACTAACCATGTAGAATATTTATACTACATACAAGGAAAGCGGAAAAAATAACCCTCTGCCATAACACGGTCGATTGAGTGGTCATGACAGGCGGTCATTGAAGTAGATTGTAACAAAAAATAAGAAGTGTGTAATTCAACTATGCTCATACTGCACATGTAAGATTGTCAGTATATGTCTAAAGAAGAACACTAAGCGTTCGTAACCGGACGATAAAATCTGTATGGGGGCAACTGGTCACTGATAATTTAAAAACCAAGTAAATAGCAGTTGTAGTCATGATCAAAATACTAAAACTTGCATCTGAAAAATCTACGGCAGAACTAAATGTCTCTTATGCGAACAGTGACAGCTACAAAACAACAAGATGCGAGCTGCTTAGAGAGCTGTAATTAAAAAATAACCGAGTGTTTAACAAGAGAACGTGTCGCCGAAGCCAAAAAACCTGCACTATGGAACAACGGGTCATTTGTTCGGAGGAGTTGCATTTCTCACTGTTTCCGATTTCTCAGTTTTTTTTTTCCAAAGACTTAAGCTTGGGAGGTGTTGGGTGATGATTTTAACATTGGTATTCTATGGGCCTCATAATTCACGTACGAGCTTACATTACTGCCAAGGATTATGTGATCAGTTTAATTGATCTAGTTCATCCTATGTACAATGTTTTCTCCCCAGTAGTGACGCTGTGTTCCGAGACGACAGGGCCCCTGTTCACATCGCCCAGAGCATGATATTAAGTTACCTCCTCTTTCCACTGCGATTTCCCTAAATCACTCCAAGCAAGTACCTAGAGAGTTCCTTTCAAGGAGCTTCGCCTTAGCCAAAATGAGTGCTCCATCTCTAATGACGACGATGTCGACGGGACGTTAAACCCTAATCTTTCTTCCTTCCATTCATTTTGCACCTGATTTCAATATCACTCAGCTTTACTGAGCGTGATAGCCGTACAGCTCTATCATTGTTTCCTGTACTTACCACTATTTGATGGGAATTATTTTTAAGATTATTTTGAAATCATAGATGACCTGCATTTATCCAGTCCGAGGCAACATGTTAACGGTATCGGATATGGTAATGTGTTTGGAGTGTTTCTATATATTTGTATACCCCACGTAGTTTACATCAGAAAACTGCCGCCCTACCATGTTTATATCCACGCCCCTGACTGCATGCATAATTTTCTACTTTTTGCAACTATACTAGTCCGCTAAGTAAACCAATCTCAATACCAGATACAGTGTCTGGACCTATGTGGAAAATCGGGTGAAAAGTAGCAGATTGAAAAGTTTCTCTAATAGCAAGATAGGCCGCGTTGAGAAGTAAGTTGTTAAGAAAACATTGAACCGTTCCGTTTGAGTAAACGAAACGAAGAACAGAAGCTGCGGCGGAGCGGCCGAGCGCACTGAGGCCGTTCCCCGTCGGGGGTTCGAATCCCCCATTGGGCAAGGATATTTGTACTGTCTTTAGTATAAGTTAGTTTATAAGTTTAAGGAATGATGACCCCGCAGTTAAGTCCCTTAATTTTCACAGACATTTTGAGCAAGAACAGAACACATTCAGCAGTACAGCCTCTGGAAGGTTACTTGATTTTGTGGCTGTTAGGACAAGATAGACTAACTTCAGTGCTAACTGAATTGTCGTTATGTGTGAAATTTTTCAGTACATAGCCAGTCCGTTGGAAGTACTGTTTTATTGATCTTTACCATGGTTTCAACATCACTATGGGTGTCCTCTCCTAAAGGATGTAATTTATTATTTATTTGTTTATTATTATTTTTACTGGTTATCTCACAAACTGTTACAATTGTCATGATATATATCACGAGATACAAGGTATAAAACAACTCTCTACATTGTGAAAATGTCATGTCTTCACAGTTTTGTTCAATGACTTGAGCGATATAAGTCATGCCATTTGTGACAGTTTTTGATGTTCATCAACTCATATATTTACTGAGTTGAGTTATATCACAAACTGTTACAAAGGACATGAGCTTTCTGAAAAAGACATAGTGGTGTCAAAACCTTGGTAAAAATCAATAAAATATTTATATACATGTAGCGTCACTTCTGATCCTGCAGTTGTTATTCTTTCATATTCGTATAATATATGACATCAACTGCGAATGGGCAAAGCTAAAAATGTGTACCCAGCCGGAATTAGAACCCAGTTCTCCTGCTTTCTAGGCAGTTGCGCTGATCGCAGGGTAAAGCTGGGAATTTGTGTCTGACGGGAGGCGTGCTAGGGAGTCCTTTGCAGGTGCGGTGATCACTGTGTCCCCAATGGGTATGATTCGTTTGATTTTGTATGAGGGTGACAGAGCAGATGAATATTTACTTTATAGATACCCCTAGATGTGCAAGGAAGGTTTTAATTTTACTTTGTAAGAGGATTTTCAGTTAGCATTATAGTTACCGTCCACAACTAGAAGAAAGACCAACTGCAACGTGCGACAGTCACATCATAATACTATGGGGCAATGAATGCTGCAATGCTGAGATGTCGGCGACTGGTGTTTTTCGGGCTAAGAGAGGATACTGTATGCTAAGGACTGAGTAACTCGACGTATCTCAACATAACGAAAGCGACACGGAGACATTAGCCGAGCTTTGAGAAGCCAAAGTGCTGAGATTCTTGAAATGTTTGATTAGTATTATAAAAAATGTTCTAGATGACAATATTCTTTATTTCTCTACTGAAGAGGGATAAACCAGTTTTTGTTTTTTTACAAGAGAAAACAATTTTAGTTATTTCAATGTGGCAGCATTTTTAAAAATTTATTTTGCCTTAGGGGAAAAAATGTATATTAGTAACTGTGGGTCGTGGGGGCAGTCTGGCGGCAGGCCATCGGCTGCCAGCAGCCGCGACTTGTCGCGCCTTCCTCCCTGTCCAGAAGAAGTGTTTCGTTTCCGATATACAGCAAAAAAAAAAAAAAAAAAAAAAAAAAAAAAAAAAGTGGTGTAGTGGTCAGCGCAACTGCCTAGAAAGCAGGAGATGCGGATTCGAATCCCGGCTGGGTTCACATTTTCAGCTTTGCCCATCCGCGGCTGATGTCATATATTCTATGAATATCAATAAAATATTACCTGCAACTGATTGGTTGTGTTATTGTGAATCTGAAGCTTTGTACGGATTCTGACGACAGCTATGTTCAATTTTATCAAATTTTTGGCTAATTTCCTGACGAAACCTATCCCGTACCACCCTTACACGCTTTTCAGAGTGTTTCTAACCTGCATATATGGCATTCCTGCAGAAACCCATTATCAAGAAAACGGTGTTATCCAGCCCTTTTTTAGATATGAATACCAGTACAGCTTTCCAATGTATCACACCAGTTTTTACTTTCTTTGTTAGAACTAATATTCCAAATTATTTTGTACTCTGCTCTTACAGTAATTCTTTATTTAATTGTGAACACTACAATTAAATATGTTTATTTTAACCGTTTTCCAGTTCGAGTGCATACCTCCGATTTGTTAAGCTTCACAATGTACCCCACATATACCCTCCTCTCCCACCCCTATATTTTCGTCTATTTGTTTGTCTTAACAGTGTGCCAGGTTTCTAATATTGATTTCATATTTCTTAGATTTTGTGACACTTTATGTTTTGAACAACCCTTTAAACATCAGAATCTTGTGTAATTTTATTTTATTCGCTGTAGTCATTGTTGTAAGAATTTGTGTTTGCACTGTTTCTCGATGTATAGTATCTATTTTCCAGTTTTCATTACTATTAATTTATAGATTTCATTTAAATATTTACTTACACTGTAAATGTTCCATCAAAGAAGGTAATTTATTTTTCTGTGTCGTAACATTTCTTCTGGTTTATTATGTCTGATGATAGCCTAAGATGCCGAAAATCGATTAACAAAATAAACAAACCTGTAGAACAAACACAAATTGTGTATTTTAATTTTCATAATGAATTTGTTCTACCAAGAAGCGACGGAAGAATAAGTTGACAAGATGTAAATAAGTTTTTGTCCAGCGTACTTTTTATTCAGAATTTTAGGTTAAACTCGTAGTCTGCAAAAAATTATTAGGTAAGCATGATTAATTTTGTGATAGCTTCTACTGAACACAAGTTGCGTCCACATACGGCAGAAGTGTAGGTATTTAGTTTTTTCATACAAAGTCAAAATGCGATATAACAAAAAAATCGCAAAGATAGATTTAAGAAATAATTATCAGTGCTGAATAATCTGCTTTTATCATTTAGTGGAAAACAGTATCCGTTTTATGCCAATGAAACGTTTTCTTCACATGGCTTACCTGAAAAATAATTTACGGCTTTATTTTAAAATTGATATATCTTCCAAATATAGTTTACAAATTGTATTTCGACTGTACTGAATTTTAATCCAAATATCTACTTGCTTCGCCGTGCGGAAGTGGCCGTGCGGTCTGGGGTGTCACGTTACGGATCGCGCGGCCGCTCTCATCGGAAGTTCGAGTTCTCCCTCGGACACGTATGTATTTGTATATATGTGTGAGTGTGTGTGTGTTTGTGTGTGTGTGTGTGTGTGTGTGTGTGTGTGTGTGTATGGTCCTTAGTAAAAGTTAGTTTAAGCAGCTTGTATGTCTAGGGCCGTTGTCCATGGTAGTTCGATCTCTTGGAATTAGAATCATTTGAACATTTTTTTCCTACTCCCTTCAGAAAATCTATACCGGTGGAGACTTTGTGCCAAATTTTCTGATTGTCCATTCAATATGGAAGTCGTCATAAACCTGTCGGTTAATTCGAATACGTCAAGTAGTGATCAGTTCAGCGAATAAATTACGGGAGACGTACGGTTCAGCATGGAACATGAAGTGCAAAGCGAAGCCGCGTTTTTCACTCTGCAGGCGGTAACTCCAGTAGAAGATGAAAAATTCAAATGTGATCCAGTTACGTGTCGATATTTCACGTTAATGACGAGGGTACCTGTTTGAGAATCGAGGTTCCCACTTTAATGGCAGACATACGAGAAGGGCGTTTTCCGATACAGTCGTGTTAACATAAACGACACGTTTTAAACTTTTCCGCGCTGTGTGCGCTTGTATAAAACTGTTGAAGAGTTTTACAAAACAATTTTCCCTCTGGTCTATTACCTGAAAATTGCATGTTATTTTCCCTCCGAGGAAACAGAACGTACATGTTTGTTAACTCCATTATACATCGTAGTTGCAAATTCGTTTGATCTAGCATTTCTTGTTTGTCACGTTCCAGTGCTGAATAACAATGCATTATATAAGACTATGGAGGTAGCATCCAACACCAACACATATTTTTCCTGTAATATTGAAGTGTAAATTAGAGGAGAACATGTTTACGAAGGTAACAAAGAACTTTATTCAGATTCTTACGCCATATAACAAATATGTACAAGAACAACAAAATCAATTATAGGTTTAGTTTATACGATGAGAAATGAAAAAGAAAGGAGAATTTTCTCTGAATGTTTACCATGTTAACTTGTAGGTCGCTATGTGGAGTAAATTACTAATGATTTGACATTAAAACAAAAAATTCACTTTCAGACAAGTAATGTGAATGAAGTGTAGGACGCCGCGGCAGAATAGCCGTGCGCACTTAGGCGCCCAGCTGCGGTGCACGCGCCGTAGGGGTTCGAGTCCTCCCTCGGGCATGGGTGTTTGCATTGTCCTTAGCATAAGTTACTTTAAATTAGTGCAAATAGTTTGTAAGCTTATGGACTAAAAATCAACGTAGTTAAGACCCTTAGAGTTACAAAAATTTGGAACATTTGAAGTGTAGAACTTATCAACAAACTGGGATCTATATCTGGGAATCAAGCTTTGCAGATTTAGGTTATTCGTGGTTTCCTAAATCGTTTACATAAAAATCAAGATGATGTCTTTGAAGAAACGACGAATGATTTGTTTTTCTGGTCTGAGCTTGTGCTTCTTCTCAAATGATGTAGTTATCAAAAATGTTCAATTGGTTGTAAATCTGTGGGGCTTAACTGCGTTCGTTATTAGTCCCTAGGCTTACAAACTACTTAAACTAAGTTAATCTATCCTAAGGACAACACACACACACACACACACACACACACACAACACACACACACACACACACACACACACACACACACATACACACACACCCCCATGCCCCAGGAAGGACTCGAACTTCCGACGGCGAGCAACCGCGCGCTCCGCAGCGAGACGTCTTAGACCGCTCGGCTGCTCCACCGCGGCAAGTAGTTATCAACGGGGCGTTATACTAAGATATTTCTTATTTCCATTATAATAGCGCACATTCAGATTCTCCATTGAGAAACTTCACTATCGCGAAACGTGTTACAGTAATTGAATCTTTGAATGGAGAAGGTGTGTAGCTCCTATACGTTTGGAACGTTCTGGTGGATCAGAACTGTTTGCCGGATCGAGAACCTGGCACATTTATCGACTGAATTACGCAAGAACGTCCCCACCGTTTTACTTCCGCCAGTACTTCATCACATACATTCCAAACTTGACAGAACGCCGGACGCGGTGGCCGAGGGGACTGAGGCGCTTCAGTGACGGTCTGCACGGCCACTACGGTCGGGGGTCCGAATCCCCCCTCGGGCGTAGGTAGTTCATAAAGTAGTTTGTAAGTTTAGGGACTGATGACCCCGTAGTTAAGTCCCTTAAGCTTAACAAACATTTGAACATTTTGAACTTGACAGAACATCTCTTACATAACTTACTCGACTACAAATCATGAAAGAACGGATGAAGTGGGAGATATTGTTTAGTTATAGCCTATGTGATTGTTTCTAGAATGAACCTGCGGTAGGGTATGCCATAAAAATTTATGGCAAATTGAAACTGTAGACTGGTGCGGAAATCGAACCAAACACCTTTTGCTGCCAAGTGCTGTACGACGCAGTTAAGCAAGCACGATCCTCTAGCCACCCTCATAGCTTTATTCTGCCAGTAGCTAATCTCATGATTCCGTAGAAGTGTAGTAGATTCGATAAGAAATACTGCCGGAAATACAGCTTGGAGCGTGAGTCGTGTTTCTATAACTTGCCTAAGAAAAGCGAAGGTTCTAGTTTGGAGCCCCACTATGTAATAAAGTTTTAATATGACTGTAAGTTTGAATCGAGCGCACATTCCAACGTAGAGTAGAAATTCAGTCTGGATAACCTACTATTATGCGATTCGAAAGAATTAAATATTATCCCACAAAATCTCATTGTTTCGCGAAAGTGCATCTCTCCACACAGCAGCAACACTAAACACAGAGTTCTGTTTCACATGCGCCTTACTATCCACTCTTAGCGCCAAAAGACTGTCACATTTTTCTTCCAGTCGATGACATACTCCATGCGTAGAAATCCACCGCAGTTTCGGAACAAATCTGGCTTTAGAATCAACGTAGAACTTCCTTTCTTGGCCGGTGTAACAATTGCACTGTCGTAGAATGCAAATTTTGGGAAGAATCAATCTTTCACTTAGTCCCAGTGACTATTGTTTCAAAAGCTACACCGGTCGCGGAGGCCGAGGGGTCTGAGGCGCTCCAGTCACGGTCTGCACAGCCACTATGGTCGGGGGTCCGAATCCCGCCTCGGGCATGGATATTTGTGCCGTTCTTAGTGTTAGCTAGTTCGTAAGTAGTTTGTCAGTTTAGGGACTGATGACCCCGTAGTTAAGTCCCATAAGCAAAACAAACATTTGAAAATTAAACATTTTCAAAAGCTACAAGAATATTATATAAATATAGCGAAAAAGTAGGCTGAAATTCTTCTTTAGAAGAGGTGTACTGTGAACTCCGTGGACAATAGAAATGTCCTACGTTCAATTTTTCTGATAATCACCAGTGATATTAAGACGTAACTGTAGGTTTTCCCGGCCATTGTCACTATTATTAAAACTCATCAGAGCGTGAGACCGCATTGTCAGTTTATAAAAATGTCGTAAGTTTCGTAAATTTGCAACTGTCCAACATTTCGGCCACTTACGAGATGGATGGATAGATGCTTAGGGTTTAACGTCCCGTCGACAGCTTGGCCATTAGAGAACGGAGCTAACGCTCGGAGTTTTTGGGTTAGGATGAGGAAGGAAATCGGCCGTGCCCTTTGAAAGGAACCATCCCGGCATATGCCTGGAGTGATTTAGGGAAATCACGGAAAACCTAAATCTGGATGGCCGGAGGTGGATTTGAACCACCATCCTCCCGAATGCGAGTCCAGTGCGTTACCACTGCGCCACCTCGCTCGGTCACTTACGAGAGTTGCTGAAGTGATGTCCGAGTGAATTGCAAGATACCATCTAACACCGATGAAATCTTAGATAGACGGTGAGGTTCCTCTAGTTTTCAACGTTTCGCGTGAAGATGAAACCGTAGATTTTGTGGAAGTCCGTACCTAAAGTACCTATACAAAATTTACGTAGACAGTGACCTTTCTTTTGTTCTGAATATAAAGCGTGCAAAGTTCCATCAAGATCAGAATAAAACAGTACATATTGTGAAAGTCCGTGTCTAAATTACATTCCGAATGCACTATACGAAATTTTATGTAGACAGTGGACATCATCTTGTTATGAAATTTAAGTGTGAAAAATTTCGTGTAGGTCGGAATGGAACTGTAGATCATTATGTCATATAAATACACACGGACAATGTCTGAAAACCCAACGTTTCCCCGGATTTATTTACTCAGTCTATCTCTTTTTTTCTGCACATCTCCCTGTCTCGCTTCTGTTCATCTCCCCCTTACATCTCTTGGTCCATTTCGTCTGCTCTCGCTTTTAATCTTCTACTCTCTCTGTCCGTCTCCTGCTTCATCTGTCTACATATATCTACCAAGTATCATTTTGAGCTGTGAAACGGTGAAAACGTACCTATTTTCATGTTGTTTGGCCATACAGTGTTGAAGTCTGCTGTAACATAGCCTTACCGTACGACATTTCGTGTAGACAGTGAGCTTCTTCTTCTTTCGAACGATACGTGTGCAAATTTGCATCAGAATCGAATTAAAACTGTAGATTTTGTTGAGGTCCATAGGTAAAGTACAATCCGCCATGCATCATACGAAATTTTATGTAGGTAGTCATCCTCCTCTCCCTTTGAAGGTCGAGCTTACAAAATATAATCAAGATCGAAATAAAACTCAAGTTTTTATGGTAGTCTAAAGTACCCTTCGACACGGACCACATGCGTCATATCTCCTGAACTATTTGTTTCGGTGGTTTTTACCGTAAAGTAATTGTTATTTTACAGTAAGGAATATGTACCCATTTAGTTCAAATCAGTCTTGTGGTTGAGAAATGTGCAAAATTATCGCGTTATGCAGAAGTTTTTCGCGTATTTGTTTATGACGGCATATTTCTCCACAGAGACCTCACTCTTCCTTTGAACGTTAAATGTGCAACATTTCATCATGATAGGAAGAAAACGTTAAATCTGTTTGCAGGTCAAACACACAAAACTCAGGAACACACAGACTCTATGCTTTATATGTAGAGAATAAGAAAGAAGTAGAAGACAAAGCTGTCTCATTCCCTGGAGAATATAACTGATCAGTGATATTAGCTTATTTTGGGGCTGGTTATGGACGGAAATCGATATGTGTGCGACTCGAGTACGACGAAGTCGTTCAGTTGATGCAGGCAGAGGAATCCATTCCAGACGTTCTCTCTGCTTTAAAGAAGTGTATGTACTTGATGCAATCGCGGCTAGGAGACAGTGTCGACTGGCTTCTTGCCACCACTGAGGTCTCTCAGTATGTCCTCGAGGGCCTTCCCCTTCGTCTCGGGCAGCACTGACAGTCCGATGACGGAGCACGCGAGGCAGACGGCCGCGAAGAACCAGAAGGTTCCGTGGACGCCCATGGTCTCCGACATGAGCGGGTACAGCTTGGTCATGAGCGCCGCCGCGGCCCAGATGGTACCGAAGGCCAACACGGACGCCACGCCTCTGAAACGGGGCGCGACGATCTCTGACAGCAGGACGTAGGGCAGGGGTCCCAGGCCGAACGCCATCATGAGCAGGTAGACGGAGAGGCAGGTGACGGGCAGCCAGCCGATGGCCGACACGTCGACGGCGGCCTCCGTCTTGAGGTAGAAGTAGGCGCCCAGCGCCGTCACCGACAGCCCCACGCACAGGTTGGACAGCAGCAGGATGGCGCGCCGCCCCAGCCGGTCCATCAGCGGCGCTGACGCTAGGCCGCCGGCCACCTGCGGCAAACGCGACACACCTATATAGCGAGCTGGCCACGGTTGTAGGCAGCTGAAGGAATAACAACTTTGCCGAAGACATTTTAGTTCTATCAGAGACAGCGAAAGAGCTGGAAGAGCAATTGAACCGAATGGACTTGAAATGAGGGTGTAAGACGAACACTAAAAAGAGCGAAACAAGGGTAGTCTCAGAACAAATCAAGTGGTGCGAGAGAGCGCGCGCTGTGGCTCACAGAGATTCCCAGAGGTGCCTCACACAGAGAGCATCCCAGAGTGCCCCTGACAGCTACAACACCAAGAAGAATCGCTTCTCGGCTTTTGGCTAGATTAATGATTTTTTTAAAAAAATTTTATACTAAGGAAAAGGATCAAGGATACAAACTTTATTTAACTGTTGTAATAATATACAAGATCACCAGTCAATTATTTTGTAACAATTATCATGACTTTTCACCCAGATACAAACACCCTCTTGCTCATTAATTTTTCGATGATTCCTCGTCCTCAATGTAAAAAGGCATGCTACCGGTGAAATAAGACTTCCCAACGTCACGGTTGTACACTTCAGCAACTTGAAATGTACGAAAAGCAATCACATCTCTGTTATTAAAACTCTCCAATCCAGAAACTGCCTTAACAGTAGTACCCTTGTACATTTCAAGTTGCTGAAGTGTACAACCGTGACGTTGGGAAGTCTTATTTCACCAGTAGCATGCCTTTTACATTGAGGACGAGCAAATAAATGAGCAAGAGGGAGCTTGTATCTGGTGAAAACTCATTATAATTGTTATAAAATAAAATTGACTGGTGATCTTGTATTTATTACAGAAGTTAAAGTAAGTTTGTATCCTTGATCCTTTTCCTTACTATAAAAAAGTAAATAAATAAATAATAATAAAAAATACACATCTTGCCAAAAGCCAAGAAGGGATTCTTCTTGGTGTTGTAGCTCTCAGGGGCACTCTGGGATGCTTTCTGTGTGAGGCACCTCTGGGAGTCTCTGTGAGCCACAGCGCGCTCTTTCTCGCACAGTAGGTATGGAGGGGGAAGTAGAGGAGGTGCCCCAGATTAGGTAACGAGACGAGTGAAACGTGGTTCTGGACTGTGTGTCATGTAAGCAGGAAGACTGCAATAAGTGTGTAAAATCACATAAAATGCCAGTATGATGCAATAGCCCCATACCCCCATACCTATAATAAACAAGCGCTCGCTCAGCGAAAGATCCGCAGAATTACAGGCCTATATCATTGACTGCAGCAGGATTTTGAACATATAATTTCCTCAAATATTGTGTACTACCATGATGACAACGACCTATTGACTCATAGTCAAATCGGTATCAGAAAGTATCGTTCTTATGAAAACCAGCTAGCTCTTTACTCACATGATGTGATAATAGCTATCGACAAGGGATGTCAAACAGATTTCGCTTTTCTTGATTTCCGGAAGATCTTCGACACGGTACCTCACAAGCGTCTTCTAATCAAATTGCGTGTTTATGGAATATCGACACAGTTGTGCGATTGGATTTGTGATTTCCTATCAGAAAGGACTTAGTACGTTGTAATTGTCGGTAAGTCATCGATCAGCACGGACGAGATACCTGGCGTTTCCCAGGGAAGTGTTATAGGGCCCCTATTGTTCGTTATTTTTATAAACGATTGAGGAAACTCTCTGAGTAGCTCTCTTAGGTTGTTCGCGGATGATACTGTCATTTATCGGTTTAGTAATGTCACCAGAAGATCAAAAGCAACTGCAAAATAATATAGATATCTGCATCGTTCAAAAGCTGGCAATTGACCATTAATAATTGTAAAGTCATCTATACGACCACTAAACGAAATCCGTTAAACTGTATGTACACGATGAATCAGTCAAATATACTAGCCGTAAATTCAGCTGAATACCTAGGAATAACAATTACGAGCATCTTAAATTGGAAAGAACACATACAAAATATTGTAGGGACGGTGAACCAAAGGCTACGTTTCATTCGCAGAACTCGTAGACGATGCAACAGTTCTCCTAAAGAAACTGCCTACACTACACTTGTGCATCCTATTTTGGAGTATTGCTGCGCATTGTGAGATATACAACAGGTGGGACTGACGAACGATTTAGAGAAAGTTCAGAGACGGTCAACTCGTTATGTATTATCGCGATATAGGGTATATAGTATCACTAAAATGTTGCAGTAGTTGAGGTGGAAATTATTAAAAGAAAGGCGTTATTCGTTGCCTCGAGATCTATTTGCGAAATTTCTTTTACCAACTTTCTCTTCCGAATGCGAACATACAGTACTGGCCATTAAAATTGCTACACCAATAAGAAATGCAGATGATAAACGAGTATTCATTGTAAAAATATATTATACTAGAACTGACATGTGATTACATTTTCACGCAGTTTGGTTGCATAGATCCTGAAAAATCAGTACCCAGAACAACCACCTCTGGCCGTAATAACGGTCTTGATACGCCTGGGCATTGAGCGAAACAGAGCTTGAATGGCGTTTACAGGTGCAGATGCCCATGAAGCTTCAACACGATACTACAGTTCATCAGAGTAGTGACTGGAGTATTGTGACGAGCCAGTTGTTCGGCCACCATTGAACAGACGTCTTCAATTGGTGAGAGATCTGGATAATGTGCTGGCGAGAGCAGCAATCGAACATTTTCCGTATCTAGAAAGACCCGTAGAGGACCTGCAACATGCTGTTGAGCATTATTCTACTGAAATGTAGGGTTTCGCAGGGATCGAATGAAGGGTACAGCCACGGGTCGTCACTGTTCAAACTGCCATCGATGCGAACAAGAGGTGACCCATACGTGTAACCATTGGCACCCCATACCAACACGCCGGGTGATACGCCAGTATGGCGAAGACGAATATACGCTCCAATGTGCGTTTACCGCGGTCGCCAAACACGGGTGCGACCATCATGATGCTGTAAACAGAACCTGGATTCATCCGAAAAAATGACGTTTTGCCATTCGTGGTCTCAGGTTCGTCGTTGCGTACACCATCGCAGGCGCTCCTGTTTTTGATGCAGCGTCAAGGGTAACCGCAACCATGGTCTCCGAACTGATAGTGCATTTGCTGCAAACGTCGTCGAACTGTTCGTGCAGATGGTTATTGTCTTGCAAACGTCCCCATCTGTTGACTCAGGGATCGAGACGTGGCTCCACGATCCGTTACAGACATGCGGATAAGATGCCTCTCATCTCGAATGCTAGTGATACGATGCCATTGGGATTCAGCACGTCGTTCCGTGTTGCCCTCCTGAACCCACCGATCCCATATTCTGCTAACAGTCACTGGATCGCGACCAACACGAGCAGTCGGTTAAATTTCGCGTCTGTAGCACATCATCTTCTTGGTGTAGCAATTTTAATGACCAGGAGTGTATTTTGTTAGCACCCACCTACATAGGGAGACATGATCATGATATTAAAACATAAGAAATCAGATAGAAAGATTTACATGTTATCTTCCCGCATACTACTAGAGAATGGAACTGTAGAGAAATATCATAAAAGCAGTTCGATGGACCCTCTGTCAGGGTAATTATGTAGAGAGAGTAATTATGCAGAGTAATTGCAGAGTAATTATGTAGATGTAGATGTGAGGGCGGAGGTTTCTCCGTCTGCTTCTGAAGGACACTAAAATGTACGCGGGATATATAGGCTGATTTTTTTCCACAACGTCTAGGGATTCGTCGACGAGAGGATACAGAACAAAATTGGTCTAATGAATTTAAGTTCCGGAAGTGCATGGTTTACATCCTAGAGCTTCAGTTAGTGTTGAAAACGGTATCCATGTGCCTCAATGCATTCACATTCATGCTGCCTTACAAAAGAACACTAAAATGGCAGCTGTTCCTGGGGCTCCACATCTGGAATGGGCTGTGCATGCACGATACTTGTGAGATAATCCGTAACTAGAAATCGCACGGGTTGAGATTCGATGAATGAGTCGGCCATGCGTCTGGATCTCCTCGTCCCATCCACCAACCAGGGAAGACACGATTGGATGCGGTCGGACGTTAACGGTGAAGGGAGCTGCAGCACCATCATGTAGCAGCGAGATAACCCTTTGAATCATGAATGGCACAGTATGAGTAGTACGACGTTCTAGGAGGAAATCGTGCATACTGTACTGTGTCCACATGGCACAGCACTTATTATGACCCCGGTCTCTGTAACTAAGTGTGATTGAATAAATAGACACTAGCATAGAAACCAAGCATTTCCGGACATATGTTCATTATACATATTTTTTGTCCCTTATCGTCTCCTCGATCAGTACCTAGAGCTTGAACACGGTGGAAGGAATCTCCCTATATAACATCCTTTCGTCAAAATGTAAGGAACCTAAACAGAGAGTACAATCGAAGGTAAAATAGTACTGGTAAAATAGAATGTAAAATAAAAGGAATTGTGAAATCTCTTTGTTATGTCTCTCTCTTTACCATTTATATTTACAGTTTTATTCGGCGATCTGATGATAAGCCATAAAAGCGAAACGCTTAATTATAAATAAAAAAATTCTGCAACAGTGCACTACTTTGTTTTACAAATAATCAATATTGGTTGCTGAACCAGACGGTTAAAGTGGAGTGGAATCATTATTACAAGTTCAAATTGCTGTATTATGCACTTCGGTAGTGACGAAATTCAGCGCTTATCAGTACAGGACAAAGATGCATTCCATAAGTATGGATTACTTCTTGAAAACAGTGACTCTATCAACACCTTTTATTCTAAAGCCCTAGGAACTAGAGTGAGTCTTACTCTTCAAGAAAATGGTTCAGCTTCATTTAACCGTAAGGATGGGAAAGGGGAGAGAAAGGTTGATGTAAAGTTGTGTCATTTGTAAATTCCTAATTCTTGATGAAAATTTCGTCTTTTGATACTACTCTGTGATTAATAACACAGAAATAGATATAGTCGTTAAATGAGGAACTGAATATAAAACTTTGAGTTTGCAACTGGAAAGGGTTACTAGCGCGTATGTCTGTCGTAAGTTAGTATAGGAACTGTGCAAGATCGATTACCTCAGTAAATTGGTCCCTTATGAAAAAAATAATATTAACACAGAGGTGCTGAATATAAGTTAACTAGAAGGTTTTGAAAAAAGTCAGTGATGACATATAAGCTGGGTATGGTAACGCAAAGTTGGGTGAATTCAAACCAGAATGTAAATAGGAACGAAACTTCTAAGACTGTGTTATCATTTCGGAACACAAATGGTAACATGGTTTAATATTTGAACCATTATGATAAATAGACCTATTTCTTATCTTTTTTTGATGAGACCTGCACTCCTGTAATTGCCTGTAACTACTATCCTAGACATGTAAAATTACGCTGAGGACTTCACTAGCTGTTAGAGGCAGGTATCGGGCCTGCACACCTTTTTTTTCCCTTCTGCAGCCACTTGTGTGATGATATTTAACAAATTATGTCGTCGGAAACTTGTTGCAGACTCTAGAGACATCACTTTCACTGTGTCATTGTCTGCAGCATACACCTATCTCATTCCACAGTCCATTAGACTATTGGAATCTCTGGGCGTAGCAAAGCAACACAACTCTTGCATTGACACACTACTCATATAATACTATGCCTACAGGCAGTCAGGGAGTCAGTAAGCCTTATCCGTTGCTTACTGTTGCACTTTAACAGAACTGAAACTCACGAACACAGCGAGACGGCGCCTATCTGCGGTGCGCGCGTGGCCGCTCGCCATCGGATATTCGAGTCGTCTCTCGGGCTTGGGTGATTTTGTTGTTCTTAGGATAAGTTAGTTTAAGTAGTTTGTAAGTTTAAGGACATTATCACGGCAGTCCCATAGCTTTACAAACAGTTGAACATTTTGAAAGTTAAACCATATCTTTTGAAACCCACCAGAAGAATTAATTATCTACGCTACTGTTTGTAGGTGACACGGTAGCTGTAGCCCTGCCAGTGGAAACCGTAGAAAATGAACAATTCGAATCCAGAACAGCTGCCGGCAAGTGTAATTTAGATGTAGATATCCTTGGAGTATTAAAGCAACTTAAATCTTTTAACAAAAGCAAGTCTCCCGATAGACATTTATACCAGTTACGTTCCTTTCAGAGTATGCAGTTGCAATAGCTTCATACTTAGCTGTGATATAAAACCACCCGTGCGGACTGGGCCGCCGTGCTGCGGCGTGCGCGGCCGTTCGCCGTCGGGGGTTTCATTTCTCCCCCCCCCCCCCTCGGGCATGGGTGTATGTGTTGTCCTTAGATTAGTTTAAGTAGTTTGTAAGCTAGGGACTAATAACCAAGCAGTTAAGTCCCATAGATTTACAAACATTTGGACATTTTACAACCGCTCGCTAAGAGGAAGATCCGTACAAATAGATTGAACAAATTTATAAGTATGTCCAATATTCAAGAAAGACAATAGGAGTGATCCGCAAAATTAAGGCCTGTATCATTGACAGTTTGCAGCAAGATTTTAAAACATACACTTTTCTCAAACATTATGAATTTCCTCTAACAGAACGACCTATAGTCAACACGGATTTAGAAAGTATCGTTCTTGTCAAACACAGCTAGCTCTTTTCTCGCATGACGTTATGAGTGCTGTCAACATGGGATACCAAATCGATTCCAGGAAGGCTTTTGACACTGTACCTCACAAGTGTTTTCTAATTAAATTGTGTGCTTATGGAATATCGCCACAGTTGTGCGATTGGACAGAAAGGACACAGTACGCAAAAATCGACGGGAAGTCATAGAGTAAAACAGAAGTGAACTCTGACGTTCCCCAAGGGAGTGTTTTAGAGCTCCTACTGTTCCTTATCTTCATAAACGTTTTGGGAGATAATCTGAACAGTTCTTTCAGACTGTTCGCGGATGATGCTGTCATTTATCGGTTAGTTACCAGGAGATCAAAATGAACTGAAAAACGATTTAGATATTTGCATGGCGCAAAAATTGGCAACTGACGCTAATAAAGATAATTGTGAAGTCATCCACTTGGGCATTAAAAGAAATCCGTTAAACTTCATTTACGCGATAAATCAGTAAATATACAGGCCGTAAATTCAACTAGGAATTACAATTACGAACAACTTTAATTAGAAAGAACACAAAGAGAATATTATCGGAAGGCGAACCAAAGGCTACATTTCATTGTAAGAACACTTAGAAAATGCAATACTTATATTTAAGAAACAGCCAACACTATACTGTGTGCCCTACTATGGAGTATTGTTGCGCATTTTGGGATCCCCACCAAGTGGGACAGACGAAGGATATATAGTTCAGAGACGGCCACCTCGTTTTGTATTATCGCGATTTAGGGGGAGAGTGTTACGGAAGTAGTGAACGAGTTAGGGTGGAAGTAATTAAGGCGTTATTTGTTGCGGCGAGATCTATTTGCGAGATTTCTTTCACCAACTTTCTTCTCCCAATGTGAACTTATATTGTTAGGTCCCATCTACATAGGGATACACAATCACCATAATAAAATAAGAGAAATCAGATCGGAAATGGAAAGATTTACATGTTTCTTTTTCCCGCGCGCTACTAGAGAATGGAACGGTACAGATATATTGTAAAATCGGTTTATGACGCCTCTGCCATGCACTTAAATGTTATTTTGCAGAGCATTTCCGTAGATGTAGTTATTGACTGTTGCCGCTTGACTCACAAACAAACCAGTGTACTGATATCGTGAGGCATTTATGGATGACAACGTTCAGGAGTAATGTTTAGAAAACGTGGACCTTTAATTATCTTATATTATTTTATATTTATCACGTTCCGCAGGTCAGAACTGAGCAGTAAGTCTCCACGTCATGGAACAAGTCAGTGCATCTCTGTATATATAAAAAATTGTGTTGATTTGGGTGTGTTTCAAAATCTCAAAAAGTTCTTCACCTATTGAGCTCAAAATTTGTCACAACGTTGTACCGTAACACATGAAGGTGTTTAGATACCTATTTATTTAAAAGTTACAAATAACCTGTATATGTGACACTTTTGCTATTTTTGGTAACAATTTTTCCACATTGTAAAATTTATATAAATTATTATGTGGCATATATTTAAAAAATAGGAATGTAAAAACATGCACGTATTCAAGTAGTACTTTCTATCAATATTTCAAAGTATTCGATCACGAACTTTCTCAGATATAAGATTTGAACATAACACTAAACATGGTTCACAGTTGGAGTTCTAAGACGAGATGGAGGAAGGTTAGGCAATGACGAAGAGGGGGAAGGGGAGATACCCACGTACTTTTTTTATCTGTAACCAAGACTCCAAATACCAACTTTCGTAGTTCAGGCTTCAAAATTGGCTTAATAGCAGCATTTTTCAAAAATCTTTTCATCCCCTATTTCACCTCCTTAATGGCTGATTTTCAGAAAAAAGCCAAAAGACGTCTTTTATAGATTACGCGTTACAAACTGTTGTGATCTCTCTCGAAGGTGGTCTTGGCAGTGTCCGTTATATACTATTACCAAGTGGAGAGCAGCGGAGTCGCTTACAAAGCCATACACAAAGTCGATATACATATAGAATTCCGTTACGTTTAGTTTTGAGGTAATGATTAAATTTTACTTATGGCGGCGGCGTAGCTTTCTAATGTTGCAGCGGAATGTTCGTATCATGAGGATAATCAATTTACTTTCAGGCCAAAAGTACATAAAAGAACCTGTCAACTACACAGCAAGCACAGACTTAATTATCTGTTAAATTGTAAACATAAAAAAATGTTACCCTTAGCTTATGTTATTGATTGCTCGTTTAAATTTCACTTACGATGTCTGCAGCGTAGAGTAGTAATGTTGGCAACGAAATGTTCAGTTTAAAAGGATAATTGATTTATTGACTGGACAGTGGTTCGTAAAAGAACGTATTAACGACAGAGCAGGAACTACATTAAACGGTTATTTTATGGTCAACAAACGATTCATTCTATGTGATTGGCTTTCCGAAGAGCTGCAACGGTTTTGCTAACCTCAGTTATTTACTTCCTGGCCAACATACGATAATACGCCACACATTGTGCGTGATTGGGTTCATTTGTCGATCGCTGCCAACTTCAACACACTAGGCCGCCGCTGCCATAAGTAAAATTTCATCGTTTACTGAACAAGTAAATTATGTGCAAAATAGAATATAGATTTATATTCAACTTGTTAGTCTGTGTCTTGGCGTCTTAGACTATATCAAAATTTTATTATACCATCAAACAGAAACTTCGGTAAAGTTTTCATACATGTAGGCAGAATTTCTCGATACTTAATTACGACATACCTTACCTTAAAATACGTGTTTTTCAAATGTCTTTCAAGCGCCGTTACATTTAAGTCGCCAGCTTTCGTAATATTGAAGTATAAATACAAAATCCACCAAATACGGCACATTTGCTTCCGATCGCCTGAATTGGAGGCTGCGCAACGCGATGTTCATTTGTTGCAGACCACGTGATTATGTGGCTAGCAAATCACAGCACAAAGAAGAGTATCGTCGTCAACCAATGGTAACCAAACCTCACCACCGCGCAACATGCAAATAAGATTTTTTGACGTTGGAAATTAAATATGCGGTAATGTTTTTATACACGAAACCGCGCAATGTTTACGAGATGTGAAAATTAGCGTGTTAACATGAAGTTTCAATTATTTTATTTTCGAAATCACTTGATTACACTTTCAGACAGACGATAAAATAAATAAAACATGCTATACCTGCTCTATGGTTGACAGGTTCTTGTACGTACCCTTGTCCGGTCAGTAACAGTAATTGGCCTCGTGAAATGAAGATTTAGAATTACTTGATCACTGTTTAGTACAGATCACAGGGTTAATAAAAAATGCTATACCTGCTCTATGGTTGACAGGTTCTTGTATGTACCCTTGTCCTGTTAGTATCAGTTATTGGCCTCGTAAAATAAAGATTTAGAATTAGTTGGCGACTGTTTCGTACAGATCACAGGGTAAATAAAACATGCTATACTAGTACCTGCTCTATGGTTGATAGATTCTTGTATGTACCCTTGTCTGATCAGTAAAAGTAATTGGCCTCGTAAATTGAAGATTTAGAATCACTTTATGCTCTCAACTATATAGTACTATAGTACGTTTTACTTATTTTATATGTACGAAACGTCGACTAATTCCAAATCTTCATTTTACGAGGCCATTAACGGTTATTGGCCGGACAAGGGTACATACAAGAACCTGTCAACCATAGAGCAGGAATAGCATGTTTTATTTGCCCTATGATCTGTACGAAACAGTCGCCAACTAATTCTAAAGCTTTGTTTACGAGGCCAATAACTTTTGCTAACCGGACAAGGGTACGTACAAGAACCTGTCAACCATAGAGCAGGTATAGCATGTTTTATTTATTTTATCTCCTGTCTGAAAGTGTAATCAAGTGATTTCGAAAATAAAATAATTGAAACTTCACGTTAATTTTCACATCTCGTAAACATTGCGCGGTTTCGTGTATAAAAACATTACCGCATATTTAATTTCCAACGTCAAAAATTCTTATTTGCATGTTGCGCAGCGGTGAGGTTTCATACTCTTCTTTGTGCTGTGATTCGCTAGCCACATAATCACGTGGTTTGCAACAAATGAACATCGCGTTGCGCAGCCTCCAATTCAGGCGATCGGAAGCAAATGTGCCGTATTTGGTGGATATTGTATTTATACTTCAATATTACGAAAGCTGGAAACTTAAATGTAACGGCGCTTGAAAAACATTTGAAAAACACGTATTTTAAGGTAAGGTAGGTCGTAATTAAGTATGGAGAAATTATGCCTACATGTATGAAACCTTTACCGAAACTCAAAATACTATGTGTAGTCCAGTCAAATGGTAGTTTGAAGTCAAAAAATTTGGTGTAATTTTTTTAGTGGTTTATTTTATGTTTTTTGGGGTGCTGAACACGAATCTGAAGTTTTCCAACAAAAATTCCCTCGGCAAATATGAGAAATCACTAAAAAATCACTAAAAATAACACTTTTTGCGGTTAATTACTCACCGCAAAGACGTGGCGACGAGCTGCGACAGGCACATACAAAAGACACACACATACAACACATTCAGCTATCGGCCATGGCCTTCTTCAGAAATAGAGCACTCACGCAATCACACAGGCACCTGGACTTTCCAATTTTATACTTTTTGCGGTTATCAACTTATAACTCATAAAGCAAGCTATTTACACGAAAAGTGGCCCAGTAGTAAAATAAAGAGGAGAAAATTACCTACAATTTATGTCTGTAACATTTTTCTGTAAGTCGTATGATTTCCACAAAAAACAGTGGTAAAATATCAAGAAAATCAGTTATTTTTTGAAAGCAACAAAAAAGAACATTGATATATAGTTTTTATTTCTTGAAATTAAAGATTATTGTAAATTCTTATAAAAGAGACCACCTATTCTGATGATGATATTATCAAATTCGGGATCTCCTTGTTGGCAAGCTACAATAAATCTTGCCTTTAGGTATAGAGGCTAGTCGAAGGTGTTCACATCTGGTTGTTGATTAATTGATTTGCTCCGTTCTATCGATGCGATTAAAGCTGTATATATTGTATTGTGATTAGATGGTGGAGCGTTTATAAATGGTAGACAAGCAACATAGGTTGTATGAAAGGGAAGACTACTTGTGATTTGCTCCATTAAGCCACTCCCTCCTGGAATTCCAGGCACATTTTTCCACTTACCATAAAGCCAAATTAGATCTGATAAAGAGGGTAATATTGAATCAGGTGGTACAAATAGCTGTTTGAGATCCTCAATGTTGATATTCTTTAACCCAAGAGAACGTGTCTTCTCAAAATGTTTTAAGGAAACAGCTCCCATCTCACCAATTAGTGGAGCTGGTATTGGTTTCTTTACTTGGACAATTCTTTGATCCGGAGCAAAGGCACTTCTAGGAGTAATTAAATGTATTTCTCCCATTGCATGGAAGGTATTATATCCATCCAATGTACGTGTGTTAAACCAGCGTTGTCATGAACAAATTGATGGAAAACTGTCGGATCAATGTGTGGTGGTGGTCACATTATTGCTGACACTTCAAGACGAACAGCTTCGGAATAAGAGGCGCAAAATCCCCAGATGACACAACATCAATCAGTTTTCGTGATCCATACTTCTTATAAAAAAAAAGCTGATAGCCCAATTTGTAACGTGGAAAGAAAGAAGTTGGCCTGACAGCACTAATAACACTATGTGAAATGGCAACTTTTTTTCCCCCACTTGTCAGTGCTTGTTCGCTTCTTCTTGAGTATCAGTCTTTCCAAGAAAACTTTGAGAACCTCCAGGACAAGGCTTTCATTTTCGTCCATGAAAGAGTCTGGATGAGGATAGTCGTCCATAGGATACGGTTTTGATTGTATCTCTTCGAGAATTACATCAGCTGCTGTCTCAACTAATCGAAGACGTTCTTCCCTTTCTGACGAACGTCTTTCATGTACCGTGCTTCAGTCAAAATCTTATGGCCTGTATTTTTTAAACATACGACTATATTCTGTTTGATATTCGATACGATAATATCTTCCCCATATCTATCCAATAAATGTTGTATTACAGTTCTTCTTTCAGGAATTAAGTTGCCCTCTGAGTTAGCTGATCTAATGAAAACTGACATTCGTCGTCATTCCTTTCCATAAAATTGAAAATGTAATTCATAGCCCTCTGAATCTCTTCAGCATAAGGGCCAACGGTTTTCTTTTTATCAGTGTTGGACCTACTAATGTAAAGATTTTTTAAACATTTATCATGGTACTTACAGTCAGCAGCCACCATGTATGTTATCGGCTGGATCCTGTTAATAACTGCTGCACCGAAATAATCTCCAAGTAGTTGAGCCTGTTTCACAACTGTGTCTTTCATCTCAATTTTCGTCACCAAATGCACCATTATGAGGACGCAGTTTTTGTTATGACCTTGCGTAATCTTCAGGAATACCTGTTCCACACACAAAACAATATGTTTTCCAATGGAAATAGTCAGAGGATGATCTTAATTTTCCTGAAGATGTGCTTGGTTCAGCAGCTTTCTTCAAGTAGGCAGCTATCATTCTTTCAATTATGTAACTTTTCTGGCATGAAACATGTACGCTGTCAGATGTTTTACCCGCTAAAACAGACACGTTCCTATCATTTCTTTTTTTACTAGCATCACGTAAAGTTTCTATTCCTTGGTCCTTGACCTCTATCACTGCACCCTCACCTAAATCTTTTTCACAAATAAAACACTTATCACTCGACATTGCGCCCGAGTTGTTGCGCTGTACCTCAACGAAAACATTCAAACATAGCTTCACGTCTTTGAGAGAAAGGAAAATAACGCGATCACGGCAGCGAACGAACACAAACTGGAGAACTGAGGACAGTTCGGTGTTTCGGCAGGAAGACCCCCCTTCGCCTGTCATAAATTTAAGGGCAGCGGTCGCAAAGGTGGGACGGAGGGGCGGGCCGCAGCCACAGGTAGACGGACGGCGTGGGCGCGCAGCTGAGTGCACGCTGTGAAATCAGCTGAAGAATGAAAAAAACAATAGCTTTTTACTAAGGTGAATTTTACGTCACATGGACCAGAGTCGGTGAACTGATCTGCAAGTTTGCGGACAAAACTAACGACAAAAATGTAATCTATCTTATGGGTTTAAAATAACGAATATCTGAGAAACTATATTTTTCATAACTTTTGTTTCACATAGCCACAGTAGCCCAACGAACGATATTGATTTTATTAAGGCATTCTCTCGGTGATTATATGTTCACATGTATTTCAGTATTTCCTTTTCTATTTATTTCATATGAGAGTGAGCCACAGCGAAGCGTGGCCGGGTTTAGCTAGCCGGATTATAAAGTAGTAGTAATTGATGAAGTGAACAGTATACACGCGACAGGATTAAGCACAAGTAGAACAACAACGTAACATAGACATTAACATTTTTTAAATATTTTTCCGGAAATTCCTTGACAGAACAGAAAAAGTGATTCATAAGGGAACTTCTGAGTTTAGCCTTGAAAGTAAGTGGATTATTACTAGGTTTTCTACATTCTTGTGACAGATTATTGAAAATGGATGCAGCAAAGGACCAAGGAGGTGTGATTCAAATGCAGATTCGATTTCTCTCTAGTATTAACTGAGTGAAACCTGGTAACTCTTGGAAATAACTAAATATTTCTAACAACAAACGACATTAAAAAAGCCAATGTCAGAATTCCAGGCTACAAAACAGAGGTCGACAGACGTACGAATCGCCGTTTCTGAACCAGAGGACTTTCCTAATTGAATGAATATAAACGAAGTAGACTATTTTTCTTGTTGGACTGTCACTTATTTCACAAACTGTTCGAAAGGTGAACAACACAGTATTTAGGTTTTGAACAATATTCTGAACATGCGCTTTCCACGACAGCTTACTGTCTTCCTGAATGCCTAGAAACTGTATTATGTGGCATCAATACTGGCAACAACATCTTTCACTATCAATGCAGTGCCATCAGAAAACAGAAATCTCTTACAATTAACTATTGTAGTAAAAGGAATATTTTTATGTAAAAATCCCGTGTCGCGATGTTTGTTCGTGATGAACTTCGAAACCCTTTCAACTGATCTTAATGAAATTTTGCTGTTTGTGTTATTTGGTCGAACTTAAAATATAGGATTTTTTCATTTTTTAGATTTAACCTAGAGTTCACCTCTCAAGGATATGAGAAGTCACCTGAAACGACAGGTGGTACGGATTCCACGTTAAACAGTAGGTCCCGTTTATCCGGTTGAATAGCTGGGCTAAGTTAGGGACGTTAGGGCCTGAAGATGAGTGCAATCGAAAGACTTGCACCTTGTGACTGAGCCACACGATATTGTTATTAATATGTTCGCTTTAGGACATTTCCTTGATGCTATAATTTATATCCCATTGCACAGTTTTCCAAGTTTACATAAGGCATATCCGTGCTTTTTCACTTTTTCGTGTATTTTACTTTATTCTAATATTGGTGTGTATTATCTATGTATACAAAAATCAATTGCTGTCGGTTAGTCTCGGTAAAACTCAGGAATGGATTCACTGATTTTTATAGTATTTTGTTTTGTTGGCTTTAATATCAGGGTCGTCAGGAACGGCTGAAAAACCGAAAATAGTAATTTTGTAAGCAGGTCATAGCCATTACAGAATAGATTGGTATTATAAGCGCTGCCATACTGTTCATCCGACTGCGATAAAATTTGCACAGATGAGCTTCAAAACAAGAGGAACATCATTGTCTACATAAGCTTTCGTACGGTGCATGGTGGAGAGTACCTTACTTACTGATCGATCACCATCAATTCGAGAGTTATTGTTATTTATCATGTACGGAGGATGAACAGAGAGGGAGGGCAGAAGGAGACTTACAGATAGCGAAGAAAGTAAATGTAGAGGCAGGATGATTAGATACGAGGACGAGGAATGGGAGGAGAACGAGGCAGAAGTATGTAGGCAGAGAGAGGAGTACATGGACTAACTACTAAATAAGTTATATATACGTGGTGTCTTCTTTAGCACATGACCGATATACTACATGCCGATGACGAGCAATGATTTTTATTCATTGCGGAGACCATCCTAGGCCCTTACTCTTACGGGTAACAGTTGACAAAAAGTACGAGTTTGAGAAAAAATGGGCAGGGTAAAGAATGTGTATCTGACGGGAAGCGGACGTGAGTAATCGGCGCAGGTGTGATGATCGCTGTGTCCCCCGTGGTGTAGGGGTCAGCTCAACTGCCTGGAAAGCAGGACACCCAGGTTAGAATCCCAGCTGGGTACACATTTTCAACTTTACGCATTCGCTGTAATGTTATACATTCCGTGAATATAAATATTAAATATTGGAATAACTGACTACACAAGAAACGCCGGATTTTCAGGTAGCTAATACAGTGAGAAGCCTAAGAGAACAAAGAAGTCAGAAATAGGCATAGAGATTAACGAAAGGAGACTAGGATGTATATCCAATTCCCACACTTGTTTAGCAATTGCGAGGCTGTGCCGCAGTGAATATATTTATATAAATGAGAAACAACAGTGGGCCCAGAGTTCTACATCTACATGGGATACTCTGTAAATCACATTTAAGTGCCTGTTAGAGGGTTCATCGAACCACCTTTATACTATTAATCTCCCACTCCATTCTCGAATAGCCGGCCGCGGTGGCCGAGGTGACTGAGGCGCTCCAGTCACGGTCAGCACGGCCACTACGGTCGGGGGTTCGAATCCCCCCTCGGGCATGGATATTTGTGCCGTCCTAGTTCGTAAGTAGTTCATAAGTAGTTTGTAAGTTTAGGGACTGATAACCCCGTAGTTAAATCCCATAAGCTTAACAAACATTTGAACATTTGAACATTCTCGAATAGCGCGGGAAGAAAGACACCTGAATCTCTCCGTTCGAGCTCTGATTTCCTGTATTTTATTCTGATGATCATTTCTATCTATGTAAGTGGGAGTCAACAATATATTTTCGCATTCGGTAGAGAATGTTGGCGATTGGAGTTTCGCAAGTAGCCCACGCCGCAGCGCTAAGCGCCATTGATCTAATGATTCCCATCCCAGATCCTGTATCATTTCCGTAGCGCTGTCTCCCCTGTATCGTGACAATACGAAACGAGCTGCCCTTCTGTGGACTCTTTCGATGTCCTCCGTCAAACCCACCTGATAAGGATCCCACACTGGGCAGCAATACTCAAAAAATGGACGGACAAGCATAGTGTATGCAGTTTCTTTTGTAGTTCTGTTGCATGTTTTAAGGGTTCTGCCAATAAAATGCAGTCTCGTTTTAAGGGTTCTGCCAATAAAACGCAGTCTCTGGTTCGCCTTTCCCATGACATTTTCTACGTGTTCTTTCCAATTTAAGTCAGAAGTAATAGTAATTCCTAGTTATTTTGTGGAGTTTACGGCCTTCACTTTCGATTGGTTTATCTTGTAAACAAAGGTTAACGGATTTCTTTTCGTACTCATGTTGACGACTTCACAATTCTCATTATTTAGAGTCAGTTGCCAATTTTTATACCATAGTGATATCTTATTCAGATCGATCTGCAGTCGGTACTGATCTTCAGATGAATTTACTTTACGGTAAATGACGGCGTCATCTGCTAACAATCTAAGAGAAGTACTTAGATTTTCCCCTAAATCGCTTATGTAAATAAGGAACAGCAGAGGACCAATAACACTACCCTGTGGAACGCCCGATATCACCTCTATTTTAGGCGATGCCTTACCATCGATTACTACGAAATATGTCCTATCTGACTGGAAATCCCCTATCCAGTCGCAAATTTGGCACGATATACCATAACTACGCAATTTGACTAAAAGCCGTTTGTGAGGTACGGTGTCAAAAGCCTTCTGGAAATCAAGAAATACGGAATCGATTTGCGAACCCTTGTCGATAGCACCCATGACTTCGTGTGAATAAAGAGCTACTTGTATTTCGCATGAACGATATTTTCTAAAACCGTGTTGATCTTGGGGCCTTCCCCTCCCCCCCCCCTCGAGACTTCATCTACATCTACATACATACTCCGCAATTCACCGTAAGGTGAATGGCGGAGGGTACACTGTACCACTACTAGGCATTTCCTTTCCCATTCCACTCCCAAATTGAACGAGGAAAAAAAGAATGCCCTAATTTCTCTTGTCTTTGTGATGTTTACGCGAAATGTAAGTAGGCGGCAGCAAGATCGTACTACACTCAGCTTCAAATTCCGGCCCTCTAAATTTACTTAAGAGAAATTCACGAAAAGAACGTCGTCTTTCTTCCAGCGATCCCCAATTGAGTTACCGGGGCATTTCCGTGACACTCGCGCATTGTTCGAATCTACCGGTAACAAATCTAGCTGCTCGTCTCTGAATCGCCTCTATGTCTTACTTTAAACTGATCTGCTGCGGGTTCCAAACACTTGAGCAATACTCAAGACGTGGACGTACAAAAATTTTGTACGCGGTCTCTTTTACAGGTGAAGTACATCTTCCTAAAATTCTCCCAATAAACCGAAGTTGGCTGTCCGCTTTACTCACAGCTGTCCTTACATGATCGTTCTATTTCATATGTGCGAAAGAGTTTATTGTAGTCTAGATTAAAAGCTATTCCAGGTTCTCTAGTCATTTATATACATGAGAAACAACAGTGAGCCCAGAGCAGATTCGTGGGTCACCCTGCCCAGCTGTGTCCCATTGTGAGTGCATACCGGAATGGACCGCCGCAGCACTGAAGCCGTACCTGTAGGAGTCCCAAGACGATGGTGGCGAGCTCTGGCGAGAGCGAGCTGCCGGACTCTTGGAAGATGAAGACGGCGTAGCTGATGACGGCGAAGAGGCCGGCCATCTGCTGGTTGATGGCGACCACGATGACGAGCGAGACGCCCACCAGGGTGACGGTGGAGCAGAGCCGGCCGCCCAGCTCAGAGCTCTCGACTTCGCCGTCGCTGTCGCCGTCGCCGTCGCTGCTGACTCTGCCCAGAGACGCCTCCAGGCGGGCCATCTCGCGCTCCACCTGCTCCTCCGATATCCCGCGACGCAGCCACCGGATCGACTGCGAACGCAGAATCTTTAATTCAGTGCAAAGTTCAAGTGATTGAAAAAAAGCGCAGGTGACTCCCGTTTATAAGAAAGGAAAGAGAACTAACCCACACACTCACAGGTCAATATCGTTGACATCAGTTTCATGTAGAATTTTAGAGCATATTCTCACTTCGAATATAGTAAATTTCCTTGAAACGGAAAAGTTTCTTTCTGTAAATCAGCACGGGTTTAGGAAACATCGTTCATGTTTTCTCAAATGACATCTTGCGAGCTATGGATGAAGGGCAACAGGCGGATTGTGTTTTTCTCGACTTCAAAAAGGTGTTCGACGCGGTGCCACACTGCAGACTGCTAACGAAGATACGAGCTTATGGAATAGGTTCACATATTTGTGACTGGCTGCAAGACTTCCTAAGTAATAGAACGCAGTAGGTTGTTCTCGACGGCGAGTGTTCATCAGAGACGAGTGTATCGTCAGGCGTTCCCCAGGGGAGTGTGATAGGACCGCTATCATTTTCTATCATCTTTCTTCCTTTCTGCGGACTCAAAATCCAAACAAACTAGACTTACACTGACACTAATTACACTAGTCTAAAAGTTCATCCCCAAATCCAGATGTAACTTCGGAATTTCTGTATCGCCTTAGTTTCCATATAATACTGGTTTATTATGTAAATACTGATGTCAGCCGATGTACGTATAATAGCACTGTATGTTTCTGGCAAAAGGACAATACAAAAAATCGCACTGACGTGTTTTACGGCCCACTATAGACTGTAGTTTTATAAGTTTTTGCAAACTTTTTGGACCAAAATAATAATCTAAATAAACAAAAAATATTAATAAGAGTGTCTGAAACCATTTTAAGGAAGAAAATTTAGATAGTGGTGGGTTTTGAACCACTTACCTTCGGTGCATTGCCCACTACGCTACAGCTATCAGTTAGGAATTGCGTCCTTTAATCTCATACTATTGATGGCCGTTTTATTTTTTATTTATTATTTTTTTTTTAAATCTATTGGACCAAACTGCGTGGTCATCAGTCCGTAGCTTACAAACTACTCAAACCTAGGTAAACTATCCTAAGGACAAACACACACACCCATGCCCCAGGGAGGACTCGAACCTCCACGGCGAGCAACCGCGCGCTCCGCAGCGAGGTGCTTTAGACCGCAAGGCTACTCCACTGCGGCGATGGCCGTTGTTAACTGATGCTAATATGGCATTTGTAGACACTAGATTATCATTTATCGTACGAAGAACGACGTGTTTTTCTTAATTATTTAGTGCGCCATTGCTTTTAAATTACAACGTGTAAGTCACAATAGGGAAATCATCAAATACGCAACGCAAGATGGCGTATTCCAGAGAGACTTCTGGGCGAGGAATGTCACGTGACATCTGCGCACGGCTGGTTTTCGTAAATTCAATGGAGAATGTCAAAACTCCTTTATTTTTGCAAATATCTCTCAAATTATACGAGACATGAAAAAAAAAGAACACATAAAGGAACAAAGTTGTAGAGAATTTTCTCCTCTACAAATTCGTTTATTCAGTTTTCGCGTCAGATGAACGGTTTATTTGCCATTAATATTACATTACAAACGGCTTTTTTGGTATTTCTTGTCCGAAATATTTCTCGTCTCTGGTAACCAACAATTATGTCTGTAAAATTTGGTGCCGATAGGTCGAACGGTTCTGCCTAAAAAGTGGGAACACGTTACAGCCAGATAGACATCGTCAAATTGCCGTTATTTTTGCAAATATCTCTGCAACGATGCAAGATATGAAAAAAAAAAAAACATAATGGAGCGAAGTTGTAGAAATTAGGTTATTCAATTTTCGTGTCAGATGAACGGTTCGTTTGCAATTACAATTGTATTACAAACGGCTTTTTTGGTATTACTACCGTAACCTAAAGTGGGCTAAAATCTGCGTCAGTAGTTATCGAAAGAAATGAGCAAGGTAAGAGCACAGAAAACTGAATAAACATGCTAATAATGTTTTGTCCTGATTTTATGCGATATTTTGCATGATAAACATCTCTTAGTAAGATCTAACAGTATTCGGACAAATCTCTGTCTTAGTAAGAAGATACATTTCAGACGTGAATCTAGAAGTTCGGCCTGTTGGTGCGACAACTTTAAATCACGAATATCTCGCTAAGATCCATTTGAGAAGAAAAGAAATGAAGCGGTGGAGTTGAATCACAGGAGCCATGAAATGTTGTGTCCGCATCCACATGCCTTTTCTGTCTTCTAGTAGTTCGCCTCTTCTTCACTGACTTCACATTCTCAGGAGACACTGGTACTAGCAATTCTTACTGTAACTTATAGATCTTAAAGCATATGGTAAATTAAGATATTCAGCAGTTTTCCTTGTTTTAGAGGTAATTACTGCAGTTTTTGTCACACACAACTAATAGTCTATTGTGTTGTGGAGATTAAGTCCGAGCTGACTGCAACAAGCACAACCGGTTTCACGTCTTACAGATGCATCATCAAGTTCCTAAATAATAATTTAGCCACTCACAATCGTTCACGTCGGATGTTTAAAGTACTGAACGCTAGCTTTGATGTTTTCAGTTATGTATTTTTATATGTAGATTAAGTGCTATGTCACACTTGTTATTTAATCTTCATTTAAAAAAAATAACATGACCAACTTATAAAATGTAATACGACCAGATGATTATGGCACAGTCCTCCGAAACCGATCGTCATTAAATAAGTATTTCGCGATCTTGGCGTTTCACTTTTGAAGAATGTTAGAATACACTTTGCTGGAAATAAAAATTAGTGCGCTCTCTTAGAGTTTTCCACTTAACTCAGGATTTATTGTTGAAAAAGTGAATTTGGAGTACATGAAATGATTAGATTTACAGGTTAATAGCGCAACCCGTACAGAGGGACCAGCTGTCGATCCATGCTGAAACTCCCATATCACAGGTGGCAATGCACACATTAATTCTGGCAGCCATTCGCTCATACGGATAGCAAACACTATCTTTGTGTACTTTACTCCACGCATACTCGACGTACTTCTGCAAGAGTTGTGAGATGACGAGTCGCACATGTCAGTTGTCGTTCCATCACAACCGGCACGCACACCGTTGGAGACAGGTTCGGAGATGATCCTGGCTATGGGTATTGCTATACATCTTGCAGAGCACGCGTAGAGTGTGGCCGAGCACTGTCCTGTTGGGACAACACGTCACGTTTCTGTTGAAAGAATGACAAAAGTACGGGTCCTGAAACACTGTGCATGCACCGAGTGCTGCTTAATATTCTCTCCACAGACATCAAAGTGAACGATGGTTGTGACTTATCACAGTGTAGATCAAAAGGTCGGGTAGGGCCAGTGTGTCTTTAAGTAATGCACTCTACTACATAGGACTGCCAGGTCTACATCGTATGTGCAAACGACCATCAACTGTGTGCAGACAGAATCTGATTTCGTCATTAAAGACCACGGCCTGCCGTTCGATCTTCTAAGTGGTCCTCTGACGGCACGAGAAGGGCCATGAACATGGTGTGGCATGAGTGAAAGTCCCACTGCTAGTAAACGGTTGGCAAAAGTTCGTGTTGACGCTTCTGGGCTCAAAACACCTGTGCTGTGATAACTGTATGAACTGCCATTTCTACCGTAATTATAGACGATCTTGTCGGCCGTCTGTTCTGCATGGACGTCCGGAACCTCGTCCAGGGTGTGAGAATGTTCACGTAAACAAGGCAACCAGCATCGACCCACAAGTGACGGACCCCCTGCCCTCCTCCTCCCCCTCCCCATCGTATTCTATATACGTAATATTTGTCTTATTGTGGCAGACCTCTTAATGAACAGATTATGACAGTTTAAATTTTTTAAGTTCGCTCAATAGTTTACGCAAAATATTGAAAATTTTTGTTCCCCCTATAAGCCATTAAATGGATCGATTTGCAACTGTAACAGGGTTCCAGTTTTCCGGTTTTCGGGACAGAGAGTTAGTAGTGTAGATGAATCGTCGTTGATGTTAATATTCCTTTACACAGAATGACGTGAAGAACAACGAAATACTTATTTTGACGTAGCCGATAGTACAAATTCATTTCTTACAACCTAAAAAATATTAAATCTTCGCACGGTAACACAAATTTATGTGGAACATTTCCATGGGAGAGGTAACAAATGTCAACAAAACTTTCTACTTGGATTGTTACTAACCTGATTAACTTCTGAGGCTCGGCTAATATTTACAAGTCACTCTAGTGATACTTTTTCGATGATTCTCGGTAATAGCATGGCCTATTGAGTCTTGAGACCTATTACTATGCAGTCATATCCAGTGTGCAGAATGCACTTTCATCTTATTCGGCAGTAACACGATGTCTGTACTTTTGATGTAAATGAGTAAATGACAAATCACATAGTGGCTGCCACATTCTCCACGACTTAAGTGGTGCAGCCATAAATGTATACACGACTACGATAAACGGCGTGCAGTTACGGTCTCGATTTAGGTTTTCCCCTAAATCTTCTAAGGTTATTACCAGGATGATTTATTTGGAAAAGATATACTTCTTCACTGCTATCCAAATCATACTGGTCCAATGTTTTCAATGACTTCATCGTGTATAAGAAAATGTTCAAATGTTTGTTAATCTTATGGGACTTAACTACGGGGTCATCAGTCCCTAAACTTACAAACTACTTATCAACTACTTACAACTAAGGACGGCACAAATATCCATGCCCGAGGGGGGATTCGAAACCCCGACCGCAGTGGCCGTGCTGACCGTGACTGGAGCGCCTCAGTCACCTCGGCCACCGCGGCCGGCCGTGTATAAGATATCAAGTATTAATGTCACATAACGTCACTTCTTTTCTTCCACGATGTCTCTGAGTCTTATCAATACTGATGTATGTAGCATTGTATATAATTTTGAATATTTTAGTCATGCACGCTATCTGGTGTCAGTACATCAGCATTTATTTTTCTGTTTGTTAAGCTTAAAGGGCTTAACTGCAGGGTCATCAGTCCCTAAACTTACAAACTACTTATGAACTAGCTTACACTAAAGACGACACAAACAGCCATGCCCGAGGGGGGATTTGAACCCTCGACGGAGGACGGCCGCTCGCACCTCAACACGGCGCTCCAGTACGCACGGCTAATCCGCCGCGACTTTCTTATGTTAGAAGCCTCTGTGTATTCACCTGTTGATCTAAAAGAATACCGTTCGATTTCAATACTACATGTATCTTTGAGTTTATCTGATTTCATGGCACAATCATTCACTGATGATGAAGATGCAGTAATGTTGTAACATGACGCCACGAGAACAACAAAAGATTTGCGAACTCCATCACGAAATATGTAATTTGTTCTTTACCACGTAATCGACTAGCCAAGCGGAAATAACCAAGCGGTTCGAGGCACCTTCTCAGGGAATGCGAAGCTGCTCCCGCAATGTTCTAGTGTTCCCTCGGGCATGTGTGTGTGTGTGTGTGTGTGTGTTGTCCTTAGTGTAAGTTTTTTTAAGCAGTTTGTAAGCCTAGGGATAGACGACCAAAGTAGTTTGGTACCACAGATTTACAAACATCTGAACCTATTCGACTATTCTAGGTTTCTACAGGAACATTTTGTACAATAATTTTCCCACCAAATTATGTCAAATGCTTTTGTTATCATTGTTCTTGCTGATTTTATGCAATCAGAATCCAATATTAGTGCACTACTTAGATTACTTACCCAGTCTGAAACACTCAATCTGATAAGAAAATTGTTAGCTTATCTTCGATTACAAAAGAGTCTATCAAAGAAATTAGCGTATTTTGCGGAGCTAAACTTGCCATTATACCTTAACTGAAACATTTATGTGCTAAAATAAACTTATATTTGAAGTCAGAACAGGGATCAGACTCGTAATTTTACGGTGTTTTATATTTTATTATTATTATTTTTTATGTATACAGCGCTTGTAAAGTTTTGTTTTCGAGGTATATGTATGTTAAATTCGTGAAATCTCAACACGGCTGTTGTGCTGAACGTTGCATCGTCCTTTGCTGAAGAAGCTTATCTTTGCAGACGCCTTTGATGTCTCCGGTTCCCAGCAGCTCGCAATCCTGGCACTGTTATCACTTTAATTAAACAGTCAGTCCTAAACCTGGTACTTTTCGAATGACGTTGACTGTCTTTCCGAAAACAGGTTGCAGTGCATTCACGTATATGCATCGTTGTCACAGTTAACACTACTTCTAAAGGCAGTGTTATACGAGACACTCATCAAGTTTTATTTTTCATCTAAATGCTGAATCCACTGGAACCAGTAACTAATTCTAATTCTACGATGTGCAGCATCCGTGTTTGACTTACGAAGTGGTACAAATTTTATAAAGAGGATATGAATTACTCTGTTGTTGTTGTTATGGTCTTCAGTCAGGAGACTGGTTTGATGCAGCTCTCCACCCTACTCTATCCTGAGCAAGCCTTTTCATCTCCTCATAAGAACAACAACCCACATCTATTTGAATCTGCTTACTATACGCGTCTCTTGGTCTCCCTCTGCGATTTTTACCCCACACACCTCCCTCCAATGCTAAATTTGCAATTCCTCGATGTCAAAGAATGTGTCCTACCAAGCTATTCCTTCTTTTAGTCAAGGTTAATCCAAAAATACCTTTTCTCGCCAATTTTGTTGAGAACCTCTTCATTAGTTATGCGATCTACCCACCTAATCTTCAGCATTCGTCTGTAGCACCACTTTTCAAAAGCCTCTATTCTTTTCCTGTCTGCACTGTTTATCCTCCATGTTTCACTCCCATACAAGGCAACACTCCACACAAATGCCTCCAGGAAACATTTCCTTACACTTAAATTAACATTCGATGTTAGCAAATTTTTCTTTTTCAAAAATGCTTTTCTTCCCATTGCCATTATGCATTTTATATCCTCTGTACTGCGACCATCATATGTTATTTTACTACCCAAGTAACAAAACTCATCTACCACCTTCATTGTTTCATTACCTAATCTAATTCCTCCAGCATCTTCTGATTTTCTAAGACTGCTTTCCATTATCTTTATTTTGCTCTTGTTAAGGTTCATTTTATATGCTCTCTTCAACACACTGTCCATTCCATTCAACTGCTCTTCCAGGTCCTTTGCTGTCTCTGATAGAATTACAATGTCATCAGCAAAACGCAATGTTTTTATTTCTTCCCCCTGAACTTTAATCCCTATTCCAAATTTTTCCTTGCTTTCCTTCACCGCCTGCTCGATGTACAAATTGAATAACATCGGAGAAAGGCTACAACCCTGTCTTACTCCCTTCCCAACTGATGCTTCCCTTTCATGCCCTTCGAGTCTAATAACTGCGGTCTGGCTTTTGTACAAGTTGTAAATAACTCTCCTTTCCCTATATTTTACCCCTGCTGACTTCATAATTTGAAAGAGTGTATTCCAGTCAACATTGTCAAAAGCTTTCTCCAAATCTACAAAAGCTAAAAATGTAGGTTTGCCTTTCCTTAATCTATCTTCTAAGATAAGACGTAAAGTGAGTATTGCCTCCCGGGTTCCTACGTTCCTCCTGAATCCAAACTGATCTTCCCCGAGGTCAGCTTCTACCAGCTTTTGCATTCTCCTGTAGATAATTCGTGTTAAAATTTTGCAACCATGACTTATCAAACTGATGGTTCTGTAATTTTCACATCTGTCTGCGCCTGATTTCTTTGGAATGGGGATTATTACATTTTTCTTAAAGTCTGAGGGTATTTCGCCTGTCTCATACATCCTACACACCAGTTCAAATAGTCTTGTCATGGCTGGCTCTCCCAGAGACTTCCCCAAATGTCTCTTTTATTTTCCTCTAGGCGGTATCTTCTTTTCCCCTTCTTATACATTCTTCTACAGATTTGCATTTAGCTTCTAGCCACTCCTGCTTAGCCATTTTGCACTTCCTGTCAATCTCATTTTTTAGTCGTCTGTACTCCATTTTGCCTGTTTCATTTACTGCATTTTTATATTTTCTCCTTTCATCTATTAAATTTAGTATTTCCTGTGATATCCAAGGATATTTTGTTGGTCTTGCCTTCTTACCTATTTTGTCTTCTGCTGCCTTCACTATTTCATCTCTCAATGCTACCCATTCCTGTTCTACTGTTTTATTTCCCCTTGTTTCTGTCAATTGTTGCCTAAAGCTCCCTCTGAAATTCTCCAGAACTTCACTTTCCTTCAATTTATCTAAGTCCCACCTCCTTATTTTCCTACCTTTCTGCAGTTTTTTTCAGTTTCAGCCTACAGTTCACGACTAACAAGTTATGGTCAGAGTCTATATCTGCCCCTGGGTATGTCTTGCAGTTTAGAACCTGGTTCCGGAATTTATGTCTTACCATTATAAAATCTATCTGATACCTTCCGGTGTCTCCTGGTCTCTTCCACGTATACAACCTTCTTTTGTGATTCTTAAACCACGTGTTTGTTACGATTAAATCATGTTCCGTGCAAAATTCTACCAGGCGACTTCCTCTTTCATTCCTCCTGCCCAGTCCATATTCACCTACTATGTTTCCTTCTCTTCCTTTTCCTACTACCGAATTCCAGTCTCCCATCACAATTAAGTTTTCCTCTCCCTTAACTGTCTGAATAATTTCCTCTAGCTCCTCATATATTTCTTCGATCTCCTCATCATCGGCAGAGCTAGTTGGCATATAAACCTGTACTACTGTTGTCGGTGTTGGCTTCGTATCTATCTTGACAATGATAATGCGATCACTGTGCTGCTCATAGTAGTTTACCCGCATTCCTATTTTCTTATTCATTATCAGTCCTACTCCTGTGATACCCCCAACTGATTTTGTATTTATAATCCTGTACTCACCTGACCAGAAATCCTGTTCATCCTGCCACCGAACCTCACTAATCCCCACTATATCTAACTTCAACCTATCCATTTCCCTTTTTAAATTTTCTAATTTTCCTACTCGATTAAGGGATCTAACATTCCACGCTCCGACCCGTAGAATGCCAGTATTGCCTTTCCTGATGATCACATCCTCCTGAGTAGTCCCCGCCCGGAGATCCGAATGGGGGACTATTTTACCTCCGGAATATTTTACCCGAGAGGATTAGTTCATACAGTAGAGCTGCATGTCCTCGGGAAAAGTAAAGGCTGTAGTTCCCCCTTGCTTTCAGCCGCTCGCAGTAGCTGTGTGGCAAGCCACATTAGCTGATGTTACAAGGCCAGCTCAGTCAATCATCCAGACTGTTGCCCCTGTAACTACTGAAAAGGCTGCTGCCCCTCTTCAGGAACCACACGTTCGTCTGGCCTCTCCACAGATATCCCTCCGCTGTGGTTGCACCTACGGTACGGCTGTCTGTATCGTTGAGGCACGCAAGCCACCCCACCTCGGCAATGTCTGCGGTTCATGGGGGTGGATGAATTACTATACGAATGGGAATCTAAGTACTGAGGGAAAAAAGTATTAAATGCAGTATATGCAAATGAGACACCTAATATCAAATAAGGCAATTTTTTTTTTTTCGAATTTGTGATACCGACATTTTCTTACACTATTTTTTGCACTGAGTCGGATAGTATCTTCACTGATCGGATAGTAGCATCACGGAAGAAAGTGGTTCAAAAAGCCATTTAAAAGTGTGACTTCTTTCAAAACTGGCCAACTCGAAGCAGATGTTCTTTCAAAAGTGGCCAACTCCATCAGTAGCTATTCACAACACAGGACTCGGGTTAGCCGGCCGCGGTGGCCGAGGGGACTGAGGCGCTCCAGACACAGTCTGCACGGCCACTACGGTTGGGGGTTCTAATCCCCCCTCGGGCATGGATATTTGTGCCGTCCTTAGTCTTAGTTCATAAGTAATTTGTAAGTTTAGGGACTGATGGCTCCGTAGTTAAGTCCCATAGACTTTACAAACATTTGAACATTTGACTCGGGTTAATAACTGCACCCATAATTTTGTAGTTGCTTCAAAAATATCCCAGTAAATATGGATCCGCAAGCGAGCCGTTTGTGAGATAATTACGAATGTATGGTTCCAAGCTGCCTCTGACGTCATTGTAAACATCGTCCTAGTTAGTACAAATTAATTTGAAATTCAGACTTTATTATTAGGTTTCACATCGCATTTAGTTCACGTTTCACGCATGGGTTACCTGTTAAAGGAGGTGTTCGAAGTGTCTTCCTTGCATCTGGAAGCAATACTCGTCTCTGCAGTGAATTTCGAATTCTTTCGAAAACCCCTAGATAATTTCGGAGAGTTATACACCTTTTCAAGTAATCCGAAATGGTCCAGGGGGTTTCTAGAGAATTTAAAGTTCATTGCAGAGGCGAACACGTATTGCATCTAGATGCAAGGAAGACACTTCAAACACCTCCTTTAACATGTAACCCATGCGTGAAATGTGAACTAAATGCGATATAAAACCTAATAGTAACGTCTAAATTTCAAATAGTAACTAAGACGATGCTACAATGACGTCATTGATGGCTTGGAACCCTAATTCGTAATTATCTCGCAAACGGCTTTTTTGCGCACCCCTGGTGACTGGGTATCGTGTAAGTTTGTGCCATCCTTTCCGATACGCCCTTTACACACACCTTGTTGGTCTCACGACATTCACTCATTACAAATAATGGGGAATTGTTTGAGTTGTAATTACCACGTCGGCTGCAAGCTCGACGGATAACATGCATGCTATTGCGTCAGAGTCCCGTATCAGATTGTCGTTAGTATGACTCTTAACTCTTTGAAACTCTGACCATTACATAAGGAAACCTTTGGCTTTGTTAAGAACCCTGATTGCACGATGCTCATTTGCATAGTTTTGTTATGTTCGATCTATTATTACACTGCTGCAATGTTATCTGCAGAAGACCCACATTTTGTTATCTAAGACCATTTTGACAATTAAAACGCACAACACTTTTTTTTTACCAAAGTATATTCTTAAACACAATGTCAGAGGAAAATCTAGAGCAACCAATCATCCAGCTCAATATCGTAGAAACTATAGCCTGCGGAACCGAGCTGAGAATTTCGTTAGAAACGACCGAATTAGTGATAAATGACGATTATAGACGGAAACTCCCAGAAACAGTGGTAGACAATTTTATAATCATGAAAAAGTTCAAGGACCTCGGTGAAACCGTACAGACAAGAAAAAGCTACAACAGGCGATCGGAACTAACAGAATGCAGCAAGAATTTGAGACGAAAGAAACAAAAATAGCGCTTTCTTCAGTTGCAAACTAAAATAGTGTAATCAAAACAGAATGATTGTACGCCAATAAATGCCTGTCGCCTAGAAGTCAGCTAGAATGTGATCTTTACCGAGTGATGAGGTGCAGCGTCGTCAGTGGTTCGAGTCCTCCCTCCGTCATGGGTGTATGTATTGTCCTTAGTTTAGTTTAACCTAGATTAAGTAGTTTATAAGCTGGGGACTGGTGACCAAGCAGTTGAGTCCCATAGATTTAGATATTTTGAACACTTTTGATGAGGTGCAGAGGTAACACACGGGATTTACATTCGCGCCTCCAGCCACCCTGATTTAGGTTTTCCGTGATTTTCCTAAATCACTCTAGCCAAATTCCGCGATGGTTCACTTCAAAGGGCATGACCAATTTCCTTCCCCTTCCCTGATAAAAGCTGTCCGAGCGCGTGCTTCGTCTCGAATAACCCCGATGTCAAAGGGACTAATCTTCTTTCCATCCTGTTTAGAGATCTCGAGGAAGAGAAGGTGATACTCCTTAGGCGCCCTTATAGAACGAACATAAATAGTCTCTCCGAACAAATTCTTTGTTAACTTCAGAACAAGAATAGACTCAGAATCCCAGGTGTCCTCATGTTTGGACGGACACGTTTAGAAACAGGATACAAAGTTGGAAAGATTTGAAGTCGGGAGATACGGAAATATCATGGACGGAAGAACAAAGCAATAAAATGTTCAAATGTTTGTAGAACTTATGGGACTTAACTACGGGGTCATCAGTCCCTAAGCTTACAAACTACTTATGAACTAGCTAAGACTAAGGACGGCACAAATATCCATGCCCGAGGGGGGATTCGAACCCCCGACTGTAGTGGCCGTGCAGACCGTGACTGGAGCGCCTCAGTCCCCTCGGCCACCGCGGCCGGCAACAAAGCAACAGCATAGCGACTGTATGAAGCAGTATTGGCAAAAGAGGAAACTCAGTTTAACTTATTCTGTCAAGTTGAGTCGTGATCTTAATTCGTCAATAAGAAAAGCTGAAATTTTCATTCAATTAGCAGGTGTTGGACAAAAAAATAATAAATGCACTTTTTAACTGCAGATGCTAGCCGAGTCTCCAACTTTTAGCAGTTGTATTTGAATACGAATGACACCAGTACAATTCACTTCCTGCCGTGTAAGTTTCAGTCGTGGTCATAACAGTATTCAGTGTAAATGTGAGTGCAATATGTAGGCGGTAAGCGAATTCGGAGTTAAGGTAGCTATAGTGTTTCATGTTTCAAGAGCCACTGTGATGAAGAAATATACAGCGTAAAGCGAAAGAGGAAAAAACATACACAGTTACAACGCGCGAAATAGCATTTTGAGACGGTCAATTAGGAGTGTCATAACAAAAACTAAGTGGACAGCTGAAAATTGCAGACCTAGGTGTTATTCCAGTACCAGACATCAGTGACGGAAATTTATTGCTTCGCTCTGTTTTCACCCTATAGCCCCTTTGGCTGTCACTAAACCGTCCAGAAAGAAGGACGAAAGAAAGGAAGGAAGCTTAGGAGTTTAAAGTCTAGTGTACAGGCGGAGCTCAAGTTTGTATTTTTGGATAAAGATGGGGAAGTTAACCACCGGTGCCCTTTTAAAAGGAACCATCCCTGGAATGGATTATGGAAATTACGAAATACGTTAATCTCGATGGGCGGAGGTGGATTTGAGCTATGCCGTCCAGAGCATATGGTGCACAGAGTATTGCTGCCAAAATTGAAGCATAGCGAGGGTGCAGCCATATCATGGTATTTGATAAACTACTGCCGAGTATTATGGGACCAATTTGGACGATTAGGCCTATACCATGATACAATGTTTTTTGCTAAATGGCGAAGCTGTGTTGCACAGCGACAGATCTGCTGTTCACAGGGCATCGTGGCGTTTACTTTTGTGAGGTTTTCGACCAGTCCTGTTAGTAACTTTTCTTCGGCCGTGCTACAAGTTGAACTGTTTTGGAAATACACTACACCAAATTTTACCAAGCACCTAATTATCTAATTCGCTGCTCCCTTTGGTGCTGCTTCTGACTACAAATAAATGTTACAACCTTGACCTTTGCTACTTTCATGATAATAAGAACATCCCTCCACAAGCACGTACTACATTAGCATGTTTAAATGTTTATAAAAACATTTTTTTAAATTTTTGTAGTTGCTGTTATTGAAAATTACCGTAACAAATTGTTAACATTGTTTTCTTATGTTATCCATTGTAATTCCTAATTCAGTCTTGTAAAATGGCTAGAGATTTTATACACCTTCTTAAATCTTCAGAGTCTTCATGTATGTTTATAATATTTTTTAATCTTTCCTCAAGATCCATGTATCTTTCTTTACTGTCTCCTTATTCAACTTTTGACTCAGAAAATACACATTTGGATGATGCTGATTTATTAAGGAGATAGATTTTCTATTTCAGGCTTCATTGTTCTGTGAGACTGGTTAAAAAATATTCAACTTTTCAGTACGTGTACCAGTATCTTCCATCCATTTATCAACAAAATGGTCAGCACATGAGCTGTGATCTTCTTACTACTGCGTATTTGTTTCATGATTGAAATACGTGCTTCATCGACAGCGTTATGTGGAAGATGTGTAACTGCAGCACACATGCCACAAAACAATGAGACTTCTTCCGTTTGCTCGGTTGACTTCCGTTTTTCCCAGTTCTTGTATCATGTTCTGTAGACACTGGTTAAAGTAAACATTGCAAATGGAAGGTGATGTGTACAGAAAACTCTGTATTTATTGCTTCAACTGCAGACACATCACAAACTAGTAATCTCACACTGCAGTTCTTGGTAGCATCTTCCTTTTCACCCAGAAAAAATATTTCATATAAAATTTGACTTTCATTTGCGAACAAAGTAAATACAACAGGAAATAACTTCATTGCCTCTTTTGTACTTGTGTATGGGTGAGGAGGTATGTCTTTTACGGCTGAACATGTACTGAACATGGACGTCACCATGAAACACGCCAACTGCAATTTATTTATTTATTTTTTTAGATGGGAACAGGGTCGTGTGAAATATCAGATAATATAGGAACTTTTTGAAGAAGTCATTGCTGAAAAAAATATTCAACGTAGCAGCTATGGTTCAAAAGGTATAAGATCCCTTTTTAGCCCAAGGTAGCTTGTTCAGTATTGAGGGAAACCTTTTTGTCAGTGAAGAAGTCAACCGTCACAACCACGTACAGTGGTGTGATCAGAATTCATACTGGATGTAAACTTCAAAGGTAGTAGATGACGCAAAGGTTATCGCGTGCTATGGAATACGGGCTACCAATTTCCATTGACCAAGCTACATGGAGATGCTGCAAGAAGCAGTGTTTCCCTTAGTTCTGAATGAAGACGGCAGCTTTCCCTCTTACTTCAAAGATAGGTCTCCACCAGTACCCAGTAGTTGTTCATAGTGTTTGCACGGTCAGTTTACTGGCCATCGTGGTTTTGTGGAATGGTCGCCACGCTCACGTGATCTCACACCACCAGTTATCTGTGGGGCCATTTCCAGGAAACCGTATACGCAGGGAAAATAAGACACACCATCTCGAGCTACGCATTGAAGAAGCGTGTGCCAGCCAGCGAGCACAAAATAACATAGAGAGGCCTTACAATGACAGGAAAATGAAGCCGGCTGAGAGGGCGACAGCCATCCAACATGGCGACCGAGCGCCACCCGACCTCAGCAGCAAGCACAGTTTATTGAGTTCGCTGTCTGTTAATCCCTTTATCATATATTTTAAGGCTTTTCTTTTTGACAAACTATTTTTGCCATAAATAATTACAAGTTTCGGCTAGGGATAGCAAATCGTACTATTATACAGTATAAAATAGAAGCAGATTTTTCCTCTGTCTGTCCCTTTAACCTTTTATAACTCGAGAAGTACCGAACGTATCGTCATGCGGTTTCTTTTAATTTCTTCTTTAGAATCCTGGGATAATCTTAGGCTATATTTAATGTCAATAAGAATATATATATAAACTAAAATAAGAATCGTAACGTAGAATCTTTTACCGCTTCTGTACTTTAGCCAGCTCTGGAGCCTAAACTATAATAGCTAGGCGAGTGTACTTAGTATAAACTTGCAGAACTCACAGACACCTACAAAAAACACGCGAGAGCATGTTACTAACTTTTACGAGTGAACCACCTTTATAATTTTTCTTTTATAAACCGCCGGTGCCAGATGGCTTCAGACTACAGATATAGTTATTTTATTTTCTCATTTGTGTGTTGATTAAAATGTTTATTGCTAAAGAAGGTATTGAATTTCATTTCTTTCTGCAAAACCAGTCTCATAGCACACACCAGAAAAGCAGCTTATACTCGACCAGTACGCGAGCAGAACCATGGGTTTAATCTAGTATCTATATGTTGTTGTTCTGGTCTTCAGTCCGGAGACTGGTTTGATGCAGCTCTCCACCCTACTCTCAAATGTTCAAATGTTTGTAGAGCTTATGGGACTTAACTACGGGGTCATCAGTCCCTAAACTTACAAACTACTTATGAACTAGCTAATACTAAGGACGGCACAAATATCCATGCCAGCGGGGGGATTCGAACCCCCGACCGTAGTGGGCGTGCAGACCGTGACTGGCGCGTCGCAGTCAGCTCGGCCACCACGGCCGGCCCACCCTACTCTATCCTGAGCAAGCCTCTTAATATCCTTATAAGACCTGCAATCTACATCCATTGGAATCTGCTTACTGTACTCATCTCTTGGTCTCCCTCTGCGATTTTTACCCCACGCACTTCCCTCCACTGCTAAATTTACTATTCCTTGATGTCTAAGAATGTGTCCTACCAATCGATGCCTTTTTTTAGTCAAGGTATGCCAGAAATTCCTTTTCTCTCCAATTCTGTTCAGTACTTCTTCATTATTTATGCGATCTATACACCTAATTTTCAGCATTCTTATATAAGACGACAATTCAAAAGTCCCTATCCGCCGCGGGGGAGTAGCCGTGGAGGTTCGAGTCCTCCCTGGGGCATGGGTGTGTGTGTTGTCCTTAGGTTAGTTTAGTTTAAGTAGTTTGTAAGCTACGGACTGATGACCACGCAGTTTGGTCCGATACAATTACAAACATTTGAACATTTGAGTACCTATCCTCTTTCCTGTCCACACTGTTTATCGTCTATGTATCGCTCCCGTACAAGGCAACATTCCACACAAATGCCTTCAGAAACGATTTCCTTACACTTAAATTAATTTCTTAATAAATTTCTCTTTCTCAAAAACGCGTTTCTTTCCATTGCCATTCTGCATTTTATATCCTCTGTACTGCGACCGGCATATGTTACTTTACTGCTCGAGTAACAAAACTCATCCACCACATTTACATCAGCATCGCCCGATTTTCTTAGACTGCACTCCATTACCCTCGTCTTGCTCATGTTAATGTTCGTTTTATACGCGCCTTTCAACACACTGGCCAATCCGTTGAACTGCTCTTCCAGGTCTTTTGCTGCCTCTTACAGATTTACAATGTCATCAGCAAAACGCAATGTTTTTATTTCTTAATTCCTTTTCCAAATTTCTCCTTGCTTTCCTTTATAGCTTGCTCAATGTACAAACTGAATAGCATTGGAGAAAGGCTACAACTGTGTCTTACTCCATTCCCAACCACTGTATCCCTTTCATGCCCTTCAACTCTGATAACCACTGTCCGGTTTTTGTACAAGTTGTAAGAAACCTTCCGTTCCCTATATTTTACTCCTGCTGATTTTAGAATTTGAAAGAGTGTATTCCAATCAACATTGTCAAAAGCTTTTTCCAAATCTACAAAATCTAGAAATGTAGGTTTCCCTTTCTCATTTTTCGTCATTACATGGAACATTAATCTATATCTATGAATGTGAATGTCTGTTCGGTGTACGTTTATCACGTCTGAACCACAAGACATAAAGAGCTAAAAAATTGTACAGTTGCTAATGTCTACACGGGGAAGGCTTTAGGCACGGTTTTATGGCGATCCGATAGCTATTATCTATTTATCTATCTATCATGTGAATGTCTGTTCGATGTACGCTCATCACGTCCGAATGACGAGACGCAGAAACTTAAATATTTTTACAGTTACTAATTTATACATGAGGAAGGTTTTAGACTCGGTTTTATAGCGATCTGATAGATATTTAGTAATCTGAAGAATATAACGTCAAATGCGGAACAATATATACTCTTTAAAAATTATAATTTCTCTTTGAAAATGGTTTTATTGGCTGCATTGTTGCTTGACGGTTGATAATGATAAAAGGGTGGAGTATATTGGGATGGAAAGTTATCGGTGTATATAAAGATCTACGTGTGTGTGTGTTAATATTTCGCTCTGCAGCGAAAACTACAGAACGCAAACGAATGGTCTGTGTGGAATTGTTGTCCGAAATCTCCCGTTGTATACCATAGCAGTTCCATGCCGATATCTATAAGGGTGGTTGAAAGTCGTCAAGTTATAAAAAAAATATTCGGACTGAAGGCCAGCGATTTGCGACTCTATAGCAAGGAGGTTACATACAGTGAAACGTGATGCCACAGAGCATATCTTTGGTCTATGCTACAAGGGCCGCAGGTCTTTCTCTGTAAGGATAAGCATACGAATTAGGAAATATAAGAATAAATAAATAAAGTAGTAAAACAGAAATTTCTTTTGATACATCTCTTTACAAAAAATCGATTTGACATTTCGCGCTTTACATAAAGTGATCTATCTGTGATATTATTAGAATCATTATTGTTGAATATCGTGATTGGATTCTTCGTAACGAGTGCATTTTTACGTCTGATTTCTTATTTCTTATATATTCTCTGATAAATGTAACATGTTTTTAGAAAAAAGGAGATGGACAGACAGAGAGTGGATAGGAAAAGTACTACTCAAGGCTCGAATAAATAAATAAATAAATACCCAAGCAACGCCGGGTTTTCAGCTAGTGTTTCTATATCAGTGCAATAAATAAATTTGCGTCGTGGCAGTAGCAATGCTGCAGCACCGGCATTGCGGCTCGGTGGCTCGTTTGGCAATGACACTGGAAACACCTGTTCCAGCACAGGCACTGCAATTTGCATCACTGTAGTTCGCGTCATGCAGAAAGGCGCTTCCGCGCATAGTTGGAGCGATAGGGAAAGCATTGAGGGGAGGAGCTACGGCCGAGTGCCAACAATAGAAACTTCGGGAGAAGCATTTCATAACTCGCAGCCAGTCACGCGCGTAGAGAATGAATATTATTGGCTGCCAGTGAGGTAATGGAGGGGGATGCGCAGATTGGGTGATAACCTATGCGCCTTCCTACATGACGCGTAGTCATTTCACAGCCGAAAACATCATAGGAGGACCGATTTAGTTATTTCTGTGTATCCAGAACATCATGGATCAAGAATGGTAATTGGTGTAGTTAGGTGTGATACGTACCTTCTTGGCCTCCTCAAGTTTCCGAGCACTGGTTAACCAGTAGGGCGTCTCCGGCATGAAGAAGAAGGTGAGGACGAAGAGAGCTACGGGCAGGAGGCAGACGTAGAGCACGGCGTCGTAGGGCAGGTAGGCGCCCACGACGTAGGCGAACAGGATGCCCGAGTTGCCGGCGAGCGCCAGCAGGCAGCCGAGCGCGCCGCGCACCTCGTCGCTGGCCACCTCGCTCACGTAGATGGACGGCAGCACCAGCGTGCCCGCCGCGTTCACGCCGACTAGCGCCCTGCGGCCGTTCAGTGCTGCATTTCATATTCCACTAGTAGTCACTAGTGGTGCTGGGAGGACTACCAATTACAGTCTCCCCCTCTGCTTTACACACTGTTCAAATGTTTGTAAACCTAACGGACCAAACAGCTCAGGTCATCAGTTCTTACAGTTCACGCACTTTTTCGTGGCCCCTCTGTGATCGGCGAAATTCGGCTGAGTTCGTGTGTCTACGGAATGTTTATCATCTCAACCAACCTTACCTCGTAACAGCATTGTACACCGTAGATATAGTCAATGTATTGTTGATATGTGTTTGGGATTGATTGTTGTCTTCCACTTTGTTGTTTGCTAAAACAAGTCCACATACCCCGACGATTTCTTTTAGAAAAAGGAATGCTGTCCTTGAAAGTGGTGTGAGGAATTTTAATTCCGATTGTTATTCATTTACTACAATAAAAATAGGCAGAAACCGTTGCTACACCTACTTAACAAATCTCTAAAAAAAAAAAAAAAAAAAAAAAAAAATAATATTAATGCCGCGGTGGAGTAGCCAAGCGGTCTAAAGCGTCTCGCTGCGGAGCGCGCGGTTGCTCGCCGTGGAGATTCGAGTCCTCCCTGGGGCATGGGTGTGTGTGTTTGTCCTTAGGTTAGTTTACCTAGGTTTAAGTAGTTTGTAAGCTACGAACTGATGACCACGCAGTTTGGTCCGATAGAATTAAAAAAAAAAAAAAAAAAATAAATAAATAAATAAATAAAAAAAAATAAAAAATAAAAAAAAAAAATAAAAAAATAAAATAAAATAATAATAATAATAATAATAATATTTAGCAGATATACGTTCCAGTTTTCTATTACTCAAACATTAAAGTGATAATTTCGTGTTTCATCGGTGACGCTTTAACCCCATACACGTGTTATTTCTTTTAAAAACTGTAAGCTATGGGCCAAAGGCTGGTGGCACTGGAGAAAGAGGCGGGGCTTGTTCTAACAGCCAATGCGCTACGAGTTGAATGCAAGTCTTAACTCCCAACATTCTTCTCTCAGGGGCCACGTTTCAGTGCGTGATCTGTAACTGTACATACTACTTAAACTAAGGGCGACACACACACACACACACACACACACACACTCATGCCCCAGGAAGCGAAAGCGCAATCTATAACGTTTACATGCTACACATCTTCCGGAAGACGAAAACCGAATTTCGTAAACCGTCTTTCGCTGTCCTGTTTACATGGTAAAGCGGATTTAGTAACCCACTAAACATGGCGGCTGAAAAACAGCTGATTCAGCTCCTGATTTAAGACAGCACAATCGCTATTTTTCGATACTTAAATACATAGATTCAGTGCTCACTCTAATATTTATACATCTCTTTCACTGAATAAAATGTTTCTTTATCCATATGAGCCGAAAACTCTTAACAAGAAAAAAAAACAATCTGACAAGCCAAGAACGTTTCAAAAACGGTTGCGTTTACATGGGCACGAAACTCAATTGTGGAACTGGGAAACCGCTTTACAGAAGTGGATTTCCAGAATCGATTTCGGTGTGTTTACATGACCAACCAAAGGCGGATTTGGGAAATCGGTTTACGAAATCCGGTTTTGGGAGCCCATGTAAACGGGGTGAATGACAACGCACCTCAGACCGCGAGGACATCCCTGCGTTAGATGCTGTGGTTGTCGCTAATTGCAGCCTTCTGTAAATGCCTGGTCGGTTTTAGAAATCTAATATATAAAGAAGAGTCTCCGTATGTTTGTGTGTATGTCTTGCATACAAATCTACAGTTTTGTTCCAATCTTTGTGAAATTTTGTACACGCAAGCTTCAATCCATGAGGACGGTCGCCGTAAGTGTAAGAATCACATATGATACATAGTTCACAATATATGACGTCATAAACAGTCAGATACGCGAAAAACTGCTGCATTTAGCGACAATGATGCTCATTTTCTCCTAAACTACTGTACCGATTTCGGTACACATATTCCTTACCATGAGATAAAAATTACTGCAGGGTTTAGAATCACACACGATACATGGTTCAAGAGAAATAACGTCATAAACAATAGGAATCGCAAAAAACTGTCACATAATGCGGCTAGACTTTATAAATACGCGGTATGAGAATGAGAGAACTTAGCGACTTGCAACAAACTTTAAACATAATTTCAAACCTTTATTAAACTGTTTCTCGCTGACAACCAAAGAAAAATGATGAAAAGAAAAATGTTTCTCGCTTACTACTGTTCCGATGTTTATGGAGTAAAATTACGGCATTCTGTATGACGTTACATTTTATAATTTGTACACTACAGATTGTAGCCGTATGTAATTTTACAGACTGTATAAACACGTATAGTTGAATGTACCGTCTAAATTGTATCACAGTACAACACGTAGTTCCTGAGATATAAGCACATAAGCAGTAACGTTCATGGAAAACCGTCCCAACGCACGAAGTTTTAATCTATTACTTCATTACTACTAACTGTATTCCCAAGAGATTTTACAAACATACAACCCTTATACAAATGAATATATACCTGAAAAATGGCAGGAATAAATAAATAAATACCCGAGCAACGCCGGGTTTTCAGCTAGTAACAGATAAAAGATAGTAGAAGTACAGTTTATTTTAAAATACACTAATCCCTTTTCCAAAGCTTCTCTCGTGAATACATTCAACGTGTGTGTTGATTACATCTTTTCTTACGCCCTTATTTGTACATCTCATCTGTTTGTTTTATTTACCCACCAATTTCCTTCCATTCTGCCCATCTCCTCCTTCTACTCCCCTAGGTCCCTCTGCTCCTACCCCTTCCCATCTGTGTCTATCTTCTCCTCTTCCTTCTCCTCAATCTTCACTTCCTTCATTCTCATTCCACTCTGTGATAAGCCCTGACTATCGCGTCTTCTGGGCTCAATGCATGCCATTCGTATTTGCACAACATACCTCTCGAGCAGGGCAGTAATGTGGAAAGGGCAAGGCAACAGACCAGTGCCCCTACCGTGTAAGCTGTACAGGGTATACATAAAGTCCTGGAATACTTTCAATTATTGCACTAAAAGCCAAACGTTGTTCAGATGTCACACACATGTAATTTTGAAGACAAACCCTGAAAGTTTTTCTTTCATGTAGACCGCCACAGCGTAGTTTGGTAATTTGCTGATAGCGCTAGACGCAAACATGGCGAGTTCAGGTGCCAAGCGAGTTTTCTGTGTAGGAGTTCGACAAAAACACTTGTGCTGCAACTATTCAACGGATGTGTAGGACCAAGTACGGTAAAAAGCCGCAACAAATTCGTTACGACAGGTTGCTTGTGCCCGGCAAAGAGAAGCGGTCATCGCAATGTGAGTGAAGTCAATATGGAGCGCGTACGAGAGACATTCATAAGGAGTCCAAAGGAATCGTTGCGTCCTGTATCCAATTAACTCTAAATAGCTCCAATGACAGTACGGGAAGTGGTACCCGTAGAGAATATATGTTCCCTAAGTATGATTACATAGTTATCTGTTGGAATTCGATTCAAATGCGTGTCAGTAGTACACCAAAGGGTTGGTACAGTCAAACAATTTATTGTAACTTAAACTCCATCCTATAGGCCTCGAGGCCCATCGGTACGAACTACCTGCCGTGTCTTCCTCAGACCAATGGCACTGATGGGTGCTTTATGGAAGGACATGTGATCAGCACATAACTCTTGTGGCCGTTTCGTCAGTTTCCGTGCTTTACAGTCAGGAACTTCCTCCACTCTTGTGCCATTTATCAGTTTCTATGATCGGATATGTTGCTTTTTAGTAAGGTAGATTCTTTGCTCTGCCAATTGTTTTATCAGTTTCCGTGAATGGAGCGCAACTTCTCAGTCTGCTACATTCTGTGTCTCCAAGGTGTTTATCAGTTTCCGTGACAAGATACAGTACAGTGCTTCTCAGTCAGGTAAATCCTCCACTCTCACAGCCATTGTGTCAGTTTCTGTAACCGAAGACACTACTTCTCCATTACAAAACCCAGCAGTTTTTATCAGTTTCCGTGAGCAGCATTGCTGCTACTCAGTCAGGTAGATCCTCCACTCTCATGGCCATTTTGTGAGTTTCTGAGACCGGAGACGCTGCTTTTCACTTAGGTAGTTCCTCGACCCACTTGGACATTTTGTCAATTTCCATCACCGGAATCACTACTTCTGAGTCAGGTAAATCCTACACTCTTCCGACCATATTGTTAGTTTCTGTGAATGGAGACACGACTTCTAGATCAGGTAGGTCCTCTACTCACCACCTGCCATTTTTCAGTGTACGTGACTGGAGATGCTACTTTTCATTTAGGTAGATACTCCGCTCTACCAGCCATTTTGTCGGTTTCCATGACCAGAGATGATACTCCTCAGTCAGGTATAACCTTACTCCCTGGGTTGTTTTGTCAGTTCCGTGACTAGAGATACTGCTTTTCAGTTATATAAATCCTCGACTCTCCTTGACATTTTGTCTGTTTCCGTGACTGGAGACACTAGATCTTCAACTCTCCCAATAGTTTTTTCAGTACCATGACCAGAAACAGTACTTCTGAATCAGGTAGATCCTCCATTCTCCTGGCCATTTTCTTAGTTTCGACGACCAGAGACATAACTTATCAGTGAGGTGGATCCTCTGCTTTTGTGGCCAATTTGGCAGTTTCTGTGACTGGAGACAGTAATACTCTGTTAGGTTGATACTTCACTTTCCCAGACTTTGTGTCAAGTAGTGTGACCACAGACGGTACATCTCAAACGGGTATATCATCAGACATTTTGTCAGTTTCTGTAGCCAGAGATGCTGATTATCAGCCAGGTAAATCTATCCTCCGGAGATGTTTTCAGTATCCCTGACTGGAGACGCTACTTCTCAGTTAGCTACATCCTTCTTTCTCCTGTCCATTTTTTTCAGTCTCCATCACCAGAGATAGTGTTTCTCAGTCAAGTAGATACTCTGCTCTCCTGGATATTTTATCAGGTTCTGTGATCAGAGACGCTACTTCTCAAAATTCACCAAAATCCCGCCCGTTTTGACAGTTTCCTTGAGTGGAGACGCATCTTCTCAGTTAGGTTGATCATCCACTGTTTAGGCCGTTTTGTCAGTTTCAATGAATGGAAACATTAATTCTGTTAGGTAGATCCTCCACTCTCCCAGCCATTTGTTAGTATCCGTGGTGACTGGAGAAGCTTCTTCTTAGTTAGGTGGCTACTCAGCTGTCCCGGCTATTTTGTCAGTTTCTGTGACGAGCGATGTAGCTTCTGTCAGGTAAAACCTCTGCTTTCCAGGCCATTTGGTCTGTTTCTATAACCGGAGATGTTACTTCTCAGTCAGGCAGTTCCTCACTCTCTCGGACTTTTGTCATTTTTCGTGATCAGAGACACTATTTCTCAGTCAGATAAATCTCCATGCTCATGGCCGTTTTGTTAGTTGCTGTGACTGGAGACGCTACTTTTCAGTTAGGTAGTTAGGTAGTTTTGTCACTTTTTGTGTCCAAAGACTGAACTTCTCATTCAAATATATCATTTACTCTCCAAACCGTTTCGTCAGTTTCTCTGACGGGAGACGCTCTCTGCTCTCCCAGCAATTTTGTCAGTGACAAGGCTACATGCTATTTTGTCAGTTTCCATGACCAGAAGCGCTACTTCTCCATCAGGTATATCCTTCGCTCTCCTGGCCATTCTGTCAATTTCCTAGACCAGAGACACTAGTTCTCAGTGAGATAGATACTCCGCTTTGGTAACCATTTTGTCAGTGTCCGTGACTGGTAAATTCGCAGCTCCGGCCGTTTTGCCAGTTCCGGCCGTGTTGTCAGTAGATCCTCAACTGGTTTGACAAGGGCTGCGGGCACCAAAGTACTTGGCAGACCTGGACGGTGATCCATGTAACACCTAGTTTAGCTCAACAGTGTTGAACTTCTGTGGATAGATACGAAACAGGTGTATCCAATACAGTATGGCGTTGGTGAGTTACTGGAGCAACGAGATGATCAATTGTTTTATAATGCAGATTTGTGGAATAGCTGGAAATCGGGTACCTTCATTTAAATTATACACTGACGTGTTGCAGGACGACGAGTCACTCAAGTCAGGTCGTTACATAATATCCCATACATGCTCAATTGGAGAGTAGTCCAGTGCTCGATTGGAGAGTAGTCCAGTGCTCAAACAGACGTGTGCACTATTTTGGTTATTACTTTACGTACTTTTACTGTTTTAATTTTGACCAGCCATCCATTTCATTTCTGTCTATTCACCAGCACATGAGTTTATATATAACTATCATCCAGTACATCTACCAGATTTTATGTGGAGCACTACAATAATGTCAATGAGACCTGATGATGACACCATAGAGTATCGAAACCGGTCGTCTTGAATAAATAAAATAAAAATTGCGATCTTGACATCAGTCCTTAAATTTGGAATAGTGGCTCTTCACTATTCTAATCAGCATCCATCATGAGTAATTTACATTTTACAGGTATTGTATATTTTTGTAACTGAAGACAGCTAAAATTGCTTTCTGTATAATACATATATGTTTTACAGGCAGCATAAAAGGAAATCTGATTATTTCTTCAAAATTTTTATCAACGGCAGAAGACATATTATTCGCGAATATTTTTTATTATTATTTGTACATTTTTAGATTTCATCTCCTTTATTTAATATTTAGTTCTTCGTGTAACTTTTAATCATTTCCCTAATATCCAGTGTATTAGTGTAACAAATAGATTATTCCCTTTCGGCCATCGATCATAGATGACACTTAGATGGCTGCAATTTTTAAGTTACTTTATGCTTTCTTTGTGTCAGGTTTTTTGCGTAAAATTTAACAGAAAATAGTTGTGCATGATATCAGCTGAGTACGAATAGCGACTTCAAAAGACATGGATTGCAATAATATCGTATTTACTTTTTTAAATTGAATCGAAAATTGCTAGAGATTGCTTGTATAATCAATAGATGTTGTCAGTGGGTTATTTATTTTCAGTTGACATGTTTCGGGCTTAGTCCATCATCTGGTGATCTGTTAATAAGATACATTTACAGCCAAAAAGTATATACACAAAATAATTTGCAATTTATAATTAAAATATGTTAAATTTTTTATAGTTTTACATAATTTAGAATTACATACCGATATTATGTATATTTAAATTTGATGCATTCAAATTTGTCATTTAAAATATTGTAGGTATGAGTTGCCAAATAAGAATAAACATCAATTGTGATAAAGATTATATATATAAAGATTAAAATTCTATGGCAAGTTATCACGTGAGTAACATGGAACTTAGAGTGCAGGCTGAACAATTGGCTTTATTTATTTAAGATACAAGGAAAAAATAGCGCTATTTTAAACAAGTATCAAAAATAAAATTAATACCACATTTGCCAAAAAAGTGAAATCATCAAAATTAAACACTGAAAAATGTTGCTTCGAAAAGTTGGAAAAACCAGTCCCTTGTACTTGTTCGTTAAGCAGTGGATCCTTCAAGGTCTATCTAGACACAAAAATTTCTAAATCTTCCGAAGTGTCAAAACATGTGCTTTTATTTTCATAATGAAGAATTTTCAAATTGTTTTCGATGTTAAGAAGTTGATGAAGATTCACACACAAATGAGCACTTAGTGCACTGCCATGACTGGGATAGCTAAGTTCTCTGTATCGTATTTTAAATTCCCTTCCGTTTGCCCAATGTAGAAAATGGCAAATGTCCCACATATGTCTTTGAGAAACATTACTCTTATAAATATTTATGAATTCATACAATGTATTAAAGACCTCAGATCCCCAATAACTGTTTTTTTAATGTCCCTAGACATCACCAATTTGCTTACTAATATAGCTATAACTGAAACCTTAGAACTAATTCGACCTAATCTTATTGCACACAAAAAAGTGAAACCAGCATATATACAATAACTTTTCAATCTTATACAACATTCCCTTTCATTTAATTACTTTATTTTTAATGGGCATATATATCATCAACATGATGGTATAGCAATGGGTTCACGTCTTCTGGTATTCTTTCTAAAACTTTTATTAATAGTAAGGAACAAAAACTTTTTGCAATGCAAAATGAGCTTGTTAATAAATTCATAGTTTACAAATGTTATTTTGATGATCTTTTCAACATCTTCAATGGAAATAATGAAGAGGCTGACCAACTACTAGATATTTTTAACAGTTTGCATCATAAGATAAATTTCACCTTGGAATTTGAAGTTGAAGGCTCTCTTAATGTTATGGACTTACAAATAAGTAGAAAAACCAAAAAATTAAAATATGATATCTTCTGTAAACCGACTACAACAGATATCATTATTGATGCAAATTCTAATCATCCCCCATCCCAAACGAAAGCATTTTTTTCGCTCTATGTTTCACAGGATAAAAAAATTTGCTCTTGATCAGGAGGCTAGTGATAGGGAAATCCATACTATAATACAGATAGGAATAGTCAATGGTTTCAAAGAATGTGATATTAAGAAAATTGTTGAAAATATACTTTCACAATGTCATGCAAACAGCACAATAAAAACTGAAAAATAGCATGTTAAATATGCTGATATAAATTATGCAGGCCAGTTATCATTAAAATTATTAATGAATTTACAAAACATGATGTCATAATAGGATTTAATACGTGTAATCATAATCTGTGTTATGGAATTATGTTACTAGTCAGTTTCTAGCTGTATTGATCACTAGCTAAAAGTCCGGTATGTATTTATTTATTCCTGCCTTGAGTTAGTACTTCTCCTAACCTTCTGTCTCTGTCAATTTCCTTTCTTCTAGAAACATGGTATATTTATCAGAGAATGTATAAGAAATAAGGCTTTCTTGGATATGTACAAAATTATACGTGCAGTATCCAAACAAAGAAAGAAAGCAATCAAAATACAAATGGAATACAAAATTTGCACGATATATTTATTGAGTTGTATGTTGTACAATTATATAATTTTTCAAGTATATGTTCATTGTATAAGTGCTGTATGTCTCTAAAGTCTGTTGCGAATACAATTAGTAGCAAAGAAGCAAGAGATTAAAACTTGGTACGTGATAGGGCGGTTTGCCATGAACGTTACTGTTTATGTGCTCGTATCACATGAACTACGTGTAGTATTGTGATACAGTTTCGAAGGTACATTTAGCTATATGCCTTTTGTTATATGCTATATTGCGGCTGCAATTTGTAGTGTAGAAATTATAAATTGTAACGTCATACCGAATACCGTAGTTTTCGTCCATGAACAGCGGAAAAGTAGTAAACGAGAAACTTTTTTGCTTTCATAATTTTGCAGTGGTTGTCAGCGAGAAAAAGTTATGTTTAAAGTTGTTTGCAAGTCGCTAAGTACTGTCAATCTCATACAGTGTGTGAATAAAGTCTAGTCGCATTATGTAGCAGTTTTTTGCATTTATATTGTTTATGACGCTGTATCTCCACAACCATGTGTCGTATGTGATTCTTACTCCTCATGGTGAGGAACATGTGCACCATATTTGGTTGATGTCAGTCCAGTAGTTTAGTAGGAAATGTGTAACACTGGCGTTTGATGCAGCAGTTGTCACGCATCTTATTGTTTATGACGTTATATCTCGTGAACTATGTGTTACAAGTGATGCTTACACTTATGGCGATCGTCCCCGTGGATTGAAACGTATGTGTGCAAAGTTTCATGAAGATTGGAACAAAACTGTAGATTTGTATGTAATACGTACATACACACACAAACATTCGGACACTCTGCTTTATACACTACTGGCCTTTAAAACTGCTACACCAAGAAGAAATGCAGACGATAAATGGGTATTTTGCCAGGATCGTCATTGCGTACACCATCGCAGGCGCTTCTGTCTGTGATGCAGCGTCAAGGGTAACCGCAACCATGGTCTCCGAGCTGATAGTCCATGCTACTGCAAACGTCGTCGAACTGTTCGTGCAGATATGGTTGTTGCCTTGCAAACGTTCCCATCTGTTGACTCAGGGATCGAGACGTGGCTGCACGTTACAGCCATGCGGATACGATGCCTGTCAGTTCGACTGATAGTGATAGGAGGCCATTGGGATCCAGCACGGCGTTTCGTATCGCCCTCCTGAACCAACAGATTTCATATTCTGCTAACAGTGATTGGATCGCGACCAATGCGAGCAGCTATGTCGTGATACGATAAACCGCAATTGCGATAGGCTACAATACGACCTTTATCAAAGTCGGAAACGTGATGGTAGGCATTTCTCCTCCTTACACGAGGCATGACAACAACGTTTCACCAGGCAACACCGGTCAACTGCTGTTTGTGTATAAGAAATCTGGTGGAAACATTTGTATCTCAGCCTCGTCGCCACTTTTGTGTCCCAGCCTTGTCGCCACTTTAGTGTCTCGTTTCCGCCGGTTGTCGTAGCTGTCGGTGGCTGAGTAGAAAGAGACCGACACAGGAATAAAGGATGCACGTGTGTGCAGGTACGGAGGTGACCAGCCAGTGGGACAGCAGAAACTGGAAACACTAAGCTAGATTAGGATAATAGATATATTTCAAGAAAAATTACGGTACTTAACTTGAAGAGCAGCAGACTAGTAGAATGTTCATACATAGCTTAGATAGAGGCCTGCCTACTGATGATTCCTAGTGCCTATCCGATAGCCAAGTGTTAACTGGTGCCTATCTCATTCCCAAGTGAACGATGCAGCAGTCGTGGCCACGAGCGGAGTTCCAGCAGAGGGCGCTCGTGGCTGACATCGTAAGAACGCGGCGCCGTGCGTGCATGGCGGCGCGCGGCGAAAGTAGGTGGCGCGCACTTCATACTTGTGCCACACCATAGAAACTTTCCTCATGTCAGCACGTTGTAGGTGTCGCCACCGGCGCCAAACTTGTGTGAATACTCTTAGAAGGTAATTATTTGCATATCATCCCATCTTCTTCCTTGTCGGTCAAATTTCGCGTCTGTAGCACGTCATCTTCGTGATGTAGCAATTTTAATGGCCAGGAGTGTATATAAAGATGTGTTATTGGACAAGAAAGGAATGGTAACGAGTGGAAAGGTACGGTCGCAAAGAGTAATGATCGTCAGTGAAGTACTTCCCAAAAATCAACTAGGTCGGCCATCTGCAGCGTACACACCTGGCGACATAGAGGACGATGGTGGACGATGAGGCTATCTTGAGCAGCCAGGCGAGCAGCAGCGGCACGATGGTGAGGTAGCCGAGCGCCTTGCGGCCGACGCGCGCGGTCAGGCCGCAGTAGAGCGGCGTGAGCAGCAGCGCGGCGATGGGCGGCAGCGACGACACCCACGAGCCCTCGTCCGCGCTGAGCGGCGGGTCGCGAACCGCGGACTGCAGCTGTGGCAGCGCCATCGCCGGCCAGCCCACGCCCGCGCCGTACGCGAACGTGTTCAGGTTCACTGCCACACACCGACAGCCGCGGCTCAGCGCCCTCTCTAGCGGACTGTGGCCGAGCGCTTAGTGCTAGAACCATGTTTACTGCACTACTGACCATTAAATGTTCAAATGTTTGTATAGCTTATGGGACTTAACTATGGGATCATCAGTCCCTAAGCTTACAAACTACTTATGAACTAACTAAGACTAAGGACGGCACAAATATCCATGCCCGAGGGAGGATTCGAACCCCCGACCGTAGTGGCCGCGCAGACCGTGACTGGAGCGTCTCAGTCCCCTCGGCCACCGCGGCCACTGACCATTAAAATCGCTGTTATGGTTAATCTTCATTTACTAGTCAAAGTTACAGTTAAAAGTTTTTATCCTTATGTGCGTGTAACTGCATGTTATATGTTAGTTGCTGCCGTACATGGCGTTAGGTTTGTCCTTTGTCGTATTTTAGATTCTTGAGGAATCAACTTCGCTTCGGTTTCCCGATCAGTTTTGTCTTCTATAGCTTCAAGGCGAAGCTCTCCACACCAGTCATCCGGGTACAGAGTACAAGGATCGACGATGGCACCGCGGACGTTCCTGAGCTCACCAAAGGACCGAATCCGCGGGTGTTCCACGGATTTCTCCCACACAACGGCCTCCCAGTCGCTTGGATTACAGGAGTGAGCCAACACTCCCGGCCCGTAATTGTGTGGTCGAACGGAACCGCCGTCTCGCACCTTGAAGTGCGCTGAATTACGTATTTGTGGGTCATGCCAGTTCTGTAAATTCCTAGAACATATAAATACGACGTTTGCAGCTAAGCATTAGAAAACCACCTGGAGTCCGCGTACGGAGATTCACAACATCAACTGTTGAATTTACGAGATGGCTACAGGCACAGTCTAACATATACAGTCACGACACTCACTGCTGTAAAAGTAGTTACCAACTGACAGTTGCTGCGACACTAGCGCTCCTAGCGGTGGGAAAGCTGCCGAAGAAGTGATGTTTGTTTATAATCGATTTTGTACGTAATTAACGAAATACTTACTATAATTTTTGCATTTCAAGCATTATTAAAATATCGAGAGACAAACATAATACGGAAATTAATGTAAAAACAGCATAATTTAAATGATTCAGTAGTATAAAGAACAACTCTGACATGAACAAATACTTACGAATATGTGTATATTTGCAGCTTATTCCGATGAAAGTAAGTTGCATATAAACATAATGGTATAATAAATTTCTATTATGGCCTGTTCTTACTATGACAGCCAGTTTTTGACATGTATCAATTCGGTATGGAGTCTAATGATTCCCACATTTTTGCACGTCACTCTTCTTTCTTATACGTGCATATTGTTTTAAGTGTAATTACTTTAGCTTTAAAATATCAATGTTTTGATGATTCCTGCTGTTTGTGGTTCAGATGTAGCAACAATTGTGGAATTGAGTTGTTCTTTGTTGGAAAATGGTTTGGTTGCTTTTATCGTTATATTGCCACATCTGTGACGTTCTTCCTTCAGCTACAGCTGTGATGGTTGATTTGGTACATGAAATACCGTATTTATTGCATTCCTTTTCCTTTTTTTATGTTCCACCCTCACCGATTTTACTGGAATTGTAATGAAGAATACTTCACGTTCCTGTGTAGAAATTGACATCTCTCTGCTAAAGGGCATGTCTCCTGCTGTTTCCTTAGGCATTCTTATTTTTAATACAAAATGAAATTATTCATTTGAAGCCTGTATGCTACAGGATAATTGTAAATTAACTGTCCTGTAATGTACCGTTTCGTACCTTGTCAGGGATGTTATGAAACCTAAGAAAGACAAATGGGGAGCTATTTTAAAATTATTACGTATTTATAAGGCACTACATACGTTCCCTAATGTAAAAAGTAAGCTGAAGTCAATCTAAACGATACTATTCGCTCTCATCAACTATCGTATTCAGAAACGTAGCTTGCCGGCTGCTTGGAGCGCTGCTATCACAGCGTATAACAAAAATCTGTGGGAGTGTCGTGACTGTATATCTTAGACTGTGGCTGCAGGTTCCTTGTCAGATCTGCTTTCTTGCTGCTCGCTGATTATGTTGTATCCGTTGTGGCACAATACAATTAGCATAAGGCGTGGGATTAACCAAAACACAATTTATTTTCAACAAGTGTGGTAATCTGTAATACAAGGTTTGTCGGTGGCAGGCAGCAGAATGGAGTCCCTAACAGAATCCTTTTAGAGTCGGCTGAAGCGTAGCATGGCGTCCTGATGGCGTAAGGCGACGATCAGCACGAGAATGCTGGATGGGGTGGAAAGTGGGCTTATAAAAGCAGGGTGGCTTAGGAATACGCCCGCCACAACCGCGTCAGCTGTGGCGTGTCAATCCGCGATTGGTGCGGCCTCAGCGGAGAGCTACATTGCGAGACGACGCCGGCCGTGGTTGCCATGGAATCGCGGAAGTACTCTATGTGTCGGCGCTGTCTGGCCGTACGGGGCTGCGCATGCGCCGGCGGGAGCGGAAAGGCGCCCAGTGCAGGCCACGGCGCGGGAGACCTAAGGCCGGCGCCACGTTGCGGGCCTTGACGATATCACAGATTACATCGTCTCAGGATGTCTGAAACACTCTTGAATGTTTAGATGAGAGTTTTGTTATGTCTTTTCTTCGTTAATTCTCACCTTGATTATGTGTACAGAGTCGCGAAGACGGTTCTTTCTAGTTGTTATTATTCTACGAGAAGAGAAACGTGTAACGCGAATTTGTCTTTGACTATCCTCTTTTATTGCATTTACTTTCTTTTAACTGATACAAATTAAATATCAACATTCCTGAACATGTATCGGAAAACTAGCCTCATTCCGTCACCAACAGAAAATCAAGACCGAGCGAGTCAACAAATTCAGAATAATCATATGATCTCAGAATAATCATATAATCTCTTTGACATAATAATCTCTGATACAGTACAATCGCAGCACTGTACTTTGCTAGATACTTTCGAAGCACCGTATTTTAGCAATCTGTGGATATCCAAAATTCCACTACATCGCAACGCGGAAAATGGCATGAGACACATGTCAAATTGGTGCCACGTGATATGTTTTGCGTTTATTGGTAATTTCAATTAGCCCGTATTGGGAGGCGGGCTGGCAGCAGTATACAGGCTGTTATTCAGCAAAGCTTTTAACAGAGTGGAGTTAAAGGGGACGTACACAAACAATAAAGTAACAAGGTCAAACGAGAAACACAGAAAACAAACGGAGATAGTTGGAGATAGTAATGGGAGTCAAGACACAGGCGGCTCAGGTTTTCCAACGATATAGTGGGCCGCGGTATTAAGGAGTCCTGGACGTGAAAATGACTGAAAAAATTGCTTACTCTGAAAGACAAATTTCTCTCATTTCTACAAATGTATCATTTACTTACTTTTAAATAGTTATTATAGTCGTAAACGATCCTTGAACAAATGTCGCCACAGGGTCACGCTGATGCTTCTAGGAAGGAATATCACCATCTAAATCTACATCAACATGGGATACTCTGCAAATCACATTTAAGTTCCTGGCAGAGGGTTTATGAAAGCAACTTTATACTATTTATCTCCCATTCCATTCTAGAATAGCGCGCGGGAAGAAAGAACACCTGAATCTCTCCTTTCGACCTCTGATTTCTCGTATTTTATTCTGATGATCTTTTATACTTATGTAAGTGGCTGTCAACAATATATTTCCTCATTCGGAGGAGAATGTTGACGATCGGATTTCCGTAAGCAGCCCACGCCGCAGCGACAATTGCCGTTGTTGTAATGATTCCCATCCCGGATCCTGTATCATTTCCGTAACGCTGTCTCCCCTGTATCGTGACAATACAAAACGAGTTACCCTTCTCTGGGCTCTTTCGATGTCCTCCGTCAAACCCACCTGATAAGGATCACACACTGGGCAGCAATAGTCCAATGAAGAACGGACAAGCGCAGTGTATGCAATCTCTTTAGTAGTTCTGTTGCATCTTTTAAGGACTCTGCCAATAAAACGCAGTCTCTGGTTCGCCTTTACCATGACATTTTCTACGTCACCATTCCAGTTTAAGTCTGAAGTATTAGTTATTCCTAGGTATTTTGTGGAGTTTGTGTCTTCACGTTTGATTTATATAACTTGTAAACAAAGTTTAACGGGTTTCTTTTCGTACTCATCTGGACGACTTCACTCTTCTTATTATTTAGAGACAATTGCCAATTTTTACACCATAGTGGTATCTTATTTAGATCGTCCTGCAGTTAGTTTTGATCTTCGTATGATAGTACTAGACGGTAAATGGCGGCGTCATCTGCAAGCAACCTAAGCGAGCTACTTAGATTTTTTCCCAAATCGTTTATGTAAATAAGGAGCAGCAGTGGACCAGTAAAACTACCCTGTGGAACGCCCGATATTACCTCTGTTTTAGTTGATGCCTTACCTTCAATTACTACAAACTGTGTCCTCTCTGACAGGAAACCCCTATCCAGTCGCAAATTTGGGGCGATATACCATAACCACGCAATTTGGTTAAAAGCCGTTTGTGAGGTACGGTGTTAAAAACCTTCTGGAAATCAAGAAATACGGAATCAATTTGAGAACCCTTGTCTATAGCACTCATCACTTCGTAAGAGTACAGAGCTGGTTGTGCTTCGCATGAACGATATTTTTTAAATCCGTCTTGACCTTTGATCAATAGATCATTCAGTTCGAGATCATTATATTTGAGTACAGGATATGTTCCAAAACTCTGCTGCAAATTGACGTCAATGAAATAGGCCTGTAGTTTAGTGGGTTACTCCTACTGCCTTTCTTGTGCAACTTTCCAATCTTTTGGTACAGATCTTTGAGAGAGCGGTTATATATGGCTGTTAAGTAAGGAGATATTGCTTCAGCATAATCAAATAGAAACCATAAACATTCCATGTCTGACACAGTCATGGAAACAATAAACACAATATACAGGGACCTTGCAGATAACTTACTTAGCAAATGTCTACATGAGCGTACACAAAATCCTAATAAGAGTCAACAGCTGCGTGTGGCAACGAGTACCGGAAACAGTGTTTGTTTGGTGGACAATACTCAAAACAAGATGCTGTTTTTTGTTTCAGTGATGATGAAAATATCAGAACAAAAGTAATGGACAAATTAGGCAGCCAACCAGGAATAATATGATAGCTGCTCTGACTGCTACAGATCGTCAGCGACTAGTTGAAGCTGAAAGAGCTGCGGAAGCCACAGCTAACGAATCCTGAGTAAGGAAAAGACACCTGAAAAACTCTGCAGTGGATAAAGAAGCAGCTGGAATGTTCTGAAAGAGGCATAAGGCGAGTCAAAAACACTGTGAACATTCTTCTCTCACTTTCTCGAAACTTCATTTTCAGAACATTAGTTACATTTATCTTCATAACGGTTTTAGCTATGTTCACTAAATTTCTTCCTCAGATATACTCCGAACTACAAAACAAGAGGCGTAATGAGTTCCTACGAATGTTGACAGCAGCCTGCCTCAGTCTAAATGTCATTAGACTGACGATGTACCAGAAAATGGTACCCGAATCCGAACGTGTATTATAAAAATCATCTATTAGCCGAAATATTGTAATTCTTAAACTATAACAGGTATTTGAATAAATTTCTTATTCCAGCATGAGTTAATGTCATTCAGTGTTGGTACAAAAGCTCTCCTGTAGATGTAGATCAGGTGCTCTTATTTATTTATTTATTTTTTTAAAGAAGGGGGAAAAATAAAACGACCCCGAAGACACTCACACTGGACACAATCATAAAATTGCACTGGCACAACATCACTACACTGTAGATATGGGTTAGGGGAGGCGTAACGGGCGACACAGAACTACCGCGTGGTCTAAAGCGTCGTGCTAAGGACTGGGCTGATGTCCGCACCGGAGATTCGACTCCTCCCTCAGGCATGGGTGTGTGTTGTCCTTAATGTAAGTTAGTTTAAGTAGTGAGTAAGACTAGGTACCGATGACCATAGCGTTTTGGTCCCATAGGACTTTATGCAGATTTGTTGATTTGTGCCGAATAGTGTGGCTGGGGGGGGGGGGGGGAGGCAGCAGGGAAGGGAGAGCAATGGTGCTGCTCTGGGAAGGTGGTGACAGAGTATAGGAGGGTGGAGGAGGATACGATAGACAAGGGGAGGTGCCGGGAAGTGCAAGAATTTGGGGGAGTGGGGGAGGGAGCGGAAGGACTGAAAGGGAAGCGAGGGGGACGGGGAGGTGTAGAAGGATGCTTTGAATTTGGAAGGAGTAGTGGATGTCAGAACGGTACTATTGGAGTGGAAGTTGTAGGGCAAGTGGAAAACATTGGTAACTGCGTGTTGAGGTTGCTGAGGAGAGGTACAACAATTGGATTGAGGGAGTCCAGATTGTGGATGGTATATATGGTATGGAGGTGTTCGAGGAAAAGGAACAGATACGTGTAGGGGGTGAGATGGATTCGCATCGAGTAGGGGAGGTTGAGTGCGTGGGCTTCGCTGATTTGGATAGCTTTGTAGAATTTTTATTTTTGTGTTTGGAGGGCGGCATGGAGGGCCAGGATACATTGTAGGAGCAGAGGATAGGGCGTATTAAGGACTTATGTAGAATGGTGGATGGGTGGAGCCACAAGTCTGGCCAGACAGGAGCTTGCGGGGGCGGTTATGGTGGTTGTTGTTCGATGTTTTTTGGTTGGGAGTCCAGATGAGGATGAGGTCCAGGGTAAGGCCAAAGTATTTCACCGTAGGGTGATGTGGATGGGACTGTCATAAGGTGCGAGGTAAAAGTTGTGGAGCTGGAAGGAGGGCGTGGTGCGACCTAAGATTGTCTGTGTTTACTGCGAGGAGCCTCTGGTTACACTAGCAGGATATAAGCGTAAGTGGGTTTGGTGGAGGCGTTGGGAGCATCTGGGCATATCGGCTGTGTAGAGGAGATACAGGAGAGGGATAGAAGGACCGCGACTTAGGGAGCTCAACAGGAGACAAAGGACCCGTTAAGACGGACACGATTTACACGAAGGGTGCGAAGTGAAATACATGATTGGATTTACAAATGTTGTATTTCCATAGAATAGATGAGAAAGACCAGGAGGCACTAGGACAGAGAAGATCAATGAGACGAACAACACATACGAACAAAATCGATCTAAAAACAATTTTGATAAGAGTGTTGAGTCTAGATCAGTGGTTGCGCGTCCTTGTGTACACTGGTTCAGTGAACCCCCCCCCCCCCCCCCCCCCCCCCACACACACACACACACAAAAACTTGCCGTGAAGAAAGTAAATAAATAAATTAATGAATAAAGTAAAAAGTGATTTTAAACTATCATCCGGCCTTAATATTTGTTTTTGGTATGTTGAAGATTCATCAGGGACATGTCATATTTGGTAAAATATCTTCTAATATATAAAGCAGAGTGGCCGTATGTTTGTACGTGTTGCATACAAATCTACAGTTTTGATCCAATCTTTATGAAATTTTTGTACAAGTAAGCCGCAGTCCATGAGGACGGTCGCCGTAATTGTAAGAATTACCTACGATACCTAGTTCACGAGATATGACGTCATAACCAATGACATGCGAGAAAAACTGCTGCATTTAGCTAAAATGCTGCTTATTATCTTCTAAACCTCTGGAACGATTGCGACCAAATTTGGTACACACATTCCTTACCGTGAGGTAACAATTGCTACAGGGTTAAGAATCATATACCACACATGATTCAGAAGATTGACGTCATAAACAATAGCAATCGCAAAAACTGCCTCATAATGCGGCGAGACTTCATAAATACGGTATATGAGAATGAGAGTACTTAGCGCCTTGCAACAAACTTTAGAACATAATTTCAAACCTTAATTAAATCTTTTCTCGCTGACAACCATAGCAAAATGATGAAAGGAAAAAAGGTTCTCGCTTACTACTTTTCCGCTGGTCATGGACAAAACTACGGAATTCGGTATGACGTTACAATTTATAATTTCTTCAGTACAAACTGTACCGCAGTAAATTTTATAGACAGTATACACGCATATAGTTGAGAGTACCTTCTAATTGTATCACAGTAGTTCATGCGATTTGAGCACATAAACAGTAACGTTCATGTCAAACCGCCCATCAAGTTACCAAGTTTTAATCTGTTACTTTTTTACTACTAATCGTATTCCGAAGAGATTTTACAGACATACAGCTTCATTACAAATGAATGTATAGCTGCAAAATAGCAGGAATAAATAAATAAATACCCGGCAACGCCGTGTCTTCAGCTAGTATAACTATAAATTAAAGACACATCAAGTGTAAAAGCCTTCAAAAGGTCCGATCATGAAACTGTTGTTTTTTTTCCAAACGTTTGAAATGGTCGTGGGTAAACCTTATTGGAATTGATAATTTAGTTGAACTAAGTTTAAATATTTTGTGGCTTTAATTTGCTAAACTTGTTATTCTTGGTACTTTGGCTAATTTTAAATAATGTTCGTGATCTAAGTTGCGAAATCAGTTATTATTGATACTGAGACTAAGTTTGAATAAATTTACAGCTCTAGCTTGCCAGATATTTCATAAAGTTGTGTTGTATATTAATGCATGTATTATTGCGATTTCAAAGACAAATCTTAAATAATGTAGTGGCTTCAATCTGGCAAAAGTTTGATAGGGTTATTATGCTTTCAGGCCGGGACTATATTGTTCATACTGAGGGAACTCATTTAAATGTTATAACGCTTCAGATTTGGCAAAACTTTGATAAGTTTGTGACTGAATTTTTGTGTACTTGTTATTGTGAGTACTCTGTAAATTTTGTTACATGATGTTCTCAGTTTTTTCCTTGACTCTACTATTGCTAACATAATGGCTTAATACGATTGTGATTCCTGTGCCTGTTACGGTTACTTCCATGCTATCCTTGAGTGGAATGTCAAAGATGGATTTGATCGTGAAACCAGCCTTGTATATATGTCTCTCCTCAACCCAGTACCGCTCATTCCCATTAGGACTGCTCTCCTGCTACATTACTGGTAAAAGAGTGTGGTTAAGGGTTGGTGCAAGGAAGATACTTAGGTCTCACTGACCTGTGGTTGGTCATAGTCTTCCGAGGGTTAGGCCCTTTGAAATTGTTATATGTTTTCTTACGCTGAGTAGAGGCTACCGACTAGCGTTTGGTGTTTCAGGATGGCAACCACGGAGGTGTCACCATTATGGATCTAAGTCTTACAAGGAGACCACATGGATATCGGATTTTTTTTGTACGTGTTAGTTCATATCTCAGCAAATTACATTTTTGGAACAATACTGAAAGAAGCGGAGCCAACTACCGCCCATTAATACTGGAAGAAATGTAATTTGTAAGTTTTTTAAAATTGAAACAATCATTAATAACCTTTCATTAAAGATAGATAATTAAGAATAAAAAAGAGATACCTTTTAAAAAAATAATGGTCACAGAGCGCTGGGACCAGCAAGCCACAGAAGTACCCTTCACGCACATGATACATGGAAGAGACCAGGAGACACCGGAAGGTACTAAATAGACTTTATAATGATAAGATATAGATTTAGATACCAGATTTTATCTGTAAGATATATCCAGGGACATAGACTATGACCTAAACTTATTGGTTATGGACTGTGGATTAAAACTTAAGAAACTGGAAAAAGGTAGAAAAGTAAGGAGATGGAGCCTGGATATATTGAGAAAACCAGATGTTGTTGAGTGTTTCAGAGGGTGCATTAGGCAAGTACTGACCGAAACGGGAGAAAGAAATACAGTAGAGGAAGAATGAGTAGCTCTGAGAGACATAATAGTAAGGGCGCAGAGAATCATATGGGTAGAAGGAGAAGGCCTCAAATAAATCCTAATAACACGGCAGGTACTAAACTCAATTGATGAAAGGAGAAAATATAACAAAAGCAGCTAGTGAGGCAAGGAAAGTGGCGTAAGGGCGGTTGAAAAATGATTTTAACGGGAAGCGTTCATTGTCTAAGCAGAAGTAGCCAGAGGACAAATGCAAGTCTTTAGAAGAAGTTATAACTATGGGAAAGATAGATACCACCTACACGAAAATAAAAAAAGATGTTTGGAGACAAGGAAAGAAACTGCATGAATATCAAGAGCTCAGATGGAAAACCAGTACTAAGCAAAGACGGGAAAGCTGAAAGGTGGAAGGAATATATGGAGAGCCTATCCATTGAAAATGAAGACAGTATTTCAGAAAGGGAAGAGAAAGTAGATGAAGTTGAGATTCGATACTGAGAGATGAAGTTGATAAAGCACTGAAATATTTGAGTCGAAAAACGTCCTCTGGAGTAAATTATGTTCCATCTGAACTGCTGACATGCAAGTTGTATGAGACAGAGGAAATACCTTCCGACTTCAATAAGAATATAGCATTATTATAATTACAAAGAAAACAATTGCAGACAAGCATGAAAATTATAGAACTATCCGTTTAATAAACCATAGTTACAAAATACTAACACGAATTATTTGCAGACAAATGGAAAGTTTGGTGAATTCCGACCTCAGAGAATATCTGTTGGATTTAGGAAAACTGTAGGACCACGCCAGGGAATACTCGCATTACGAGTTATCTTAGAAGACTGGTTAAGGAAAGGCAAACCTACGTTTTTAGCTTCTGTACATTTGGAGAAAGCTCTTGGCAATGTAGACTGCAATACACTGTTTCAAATAAAGGGAGCGAAAAGTTATATAAAACTGGTACAGAATCCAAATAAGAGTCGAAAGGCATGGAAGATACTCACTGTTTGGGAAGGGAGTAAGATAGATTTGTAGGCTTTCACCAGCGTTATTAAATCTATACATTTAGCAAACTTTACAGGAATGCGAGGAGAAATTTGGAGAAGGCATTAAAGTTCAGGCAGAAAAAGAAAACTTTGAGGATTGTTGATGACATTGAAATTCAGCCAGAGCCATCAGAGGACCTGGAAGAACAATTGAACGGAGTTGATAATTTCTTGAAAAGAGGTTATAAGGGGAACATTACCAAGAACAAAACTAGGTTAATGGAATGTAGTGCCAGAAAATCAGGCGATTCCCTAGGAATTAGATTAAATAATGGTGCAACAAAGATAGTAGATGAGATTTGTTATTTGGGTAGCAAAATAATATCTGATGACCGAAGTGACCAAAATGCAGAATGGCTATGGGAAGAAAAGCGTTTCTGAAAATGCGAAATTTGTTGATATCCAATATTAAATTAAATGTTATGAAGTCGTTTCTAGTAGCATTTGTCTTGAGTGTAGCACTGTATGGTTGTGAAATGTGATCGATAAGGATTTCAGACAGAAAGGTGATAGAAGCATTTGAAATGTACTGCTACAGACGAATGCTGAAGATTAGATGAGTAGTTCGTGTAACCAGTGAGGAGGCGCTGAACAGAATTGGGGAGAAACGAAATTTCTGGCATACTTTCAATAAGAGAAGTGATTGATTGGTGGGGAACATTCTGAGACGTCAAGCAATCGTCAGTTTAGCTTAGGAGGAAAGCGTGTGAGGGAAAAAAATCGCAAAGGGAGACCGAGAGACGAATTTAGTAACCAGGTTCAAAATATGTAGGTTCTTATTCCGAGATGAAGAGGCTTGCATAGAACAGGGAGCATGGAGAGCTGCATCAAACCGGTTTTTGGACAGAAGACCGCAATAACGCCACTGCCAACAACAACAACATCTAGCAAAGTACAATGCTGTGTTATCAAGTGAAGCTAAGACTACAACTGTACTACCACTGCTATCGTCTAACGTAAACTGCTAACAAGATACTGGGATCACAGACTCTGAATACAAGCTGAATGAGGAGCAGAGAGCGCTGCGCTGCTATGTTGGCGTGTGAAGCCTCTGCCAGCAGAGGGACATTAATTCTCTGCAGATGGCGCGTCTTTCGCTGACAGCCTTTGGGTGTGGCTTCACCGTTGGTGGAGTCAATACTGCAGCAAATAGCACGAAGTCCGTCTATATGCAGTCGAATAACATCTGAGGAGATATAAAGTACAGAGGTTGTACCTGAAAATCGTAAGAAGTTAATAATTGGTTCCTTTTACCGGCCTCCCGACTCTGACGATACAATAGCAGAAAGGTTCAAAGAAAACCGGAGTCTAATTACAAAAACGTACCCGACTCCTACGATAATAGTAGGCGGTGATTTTAATTTACCCTCGATCTCTTGGCGTAATTATATTTACAAATCTGGAGGTACGCATAAAACATCGTGCGAAATTGTACTCAACGCATTCTCTGAGAATTACTTCGAACAATTAGTTCATGAGCCAACTAGAATTGTAAATGGATGTCAAAACACACTTGATCTCTTAGCAACAAATAATCCTCAGCTCATAACGAGCATCAAAACGGATAGAGGTATTAGTGAACACAGAGCTATCGTAGCGAGATTGAATATCGAAAGTCCCAAAGTTATCAAAAATTTTGATATTAGGTAGTCTTTTCTGAAGGCATTTGTCTATGTGTAGCATTGTATGGGATCACAATGTGTATAATAAAGAGTTCATACAACAATCGGATGGTAGATTTTGAAACTTGGTTCAGTAGAAAAATTGGTAGGACGCATTTTGAAACATCTGTGATTTGGAAGTTTAGTACTTGAGATAAGTGTAGTGGATAAGAATCGCAATAAGAAGGATGTTTGTTGCCTTTTTTATTCAAGTTTGAAGAATCTTTCACAGCTTAGTGTATCGTTGAGAGCTGTGTCAAACCAGTTCACGGACTGAACGTGCAAGGTTTAATCAAATTCCCTTTACAGTAATTGAGCACTTGTGGTGGAAGCCAAAAAGGGTAATTCAGTAGAGAAACTCGTTTCCGGAAACATCCCGTTTCCCCGCGACATGCAAAATAGCACCGCACATGTTCCGATCTCGCCACTGACAAGGTATTTTCATGCCATTAACGGATTATCGGATTATGGGCATGCCATTAATCCGATTTTGTGATTTGCTCAGACAGATTTTTGTCTATTGCTGTGCATATGGTAGTTTCGCTACTGTACCCGTCCAAAGAGATTGTACCTGCTGTACTATTTGTGGTATTTGTTCATTCTGTATCACAGCAGAAGTAATACGACGTCACTTACCAGTATGACGGTATGCTTTCTCTGGCCCAATGTCAGCACTGATACGGATGGGAAGGCCTTCACTGAAGCAAGCTGGCTCACAAATACTGTAACTGTTCGTTGAAATCCTGTAGTCTGGAAGGACACAATTGACGTCGGACTTACATATTATACTGGAGATAGATACGGGACCTCAATATCACTCAGATAATGCATGGACACGTGCTATTTGTGAACGCGAACTGTACTGATAAAAATAGTGTAATGTTACTTCCATGTATAAGGAAACACAGGAGATCGCAGGATGTTAGTGATGTACCGTAGTAACATCAGAGTTCTCTCAAACATTGTCAGCAACAACCTGAAGACATACGGCATGGCTACCCACATCATGACACCAGAAGAAGCATCGCTGTGCTTCTCTTGATCGCCACCATACTCCATGAGTGGTCATCCACGGTGGTCCATTCAGATGAGTGTCCAAAATTCGTGTTCTTGAACGAAATGGAACGCAATCGAAAGCTAGCAACGACACTGCCAATTCTCAACGATCATTTACGGCGATTCGATTATTACACGCCAGAAAAGGTTTTGCACAACTTGTGTGTGCGATGAACACATTGCACTGGACCACCATTGACATGATTTGAAAAAAAAAAAAAAAAAAAAAAAAAAAAATGGTCTTTTAACTGTTATAAAATGTAATGAAACTATCCTCTAGCGACATCTGTCGAAAGCATCCTCATTTCGTTTGAACCATTATTCAACAAACAGTTTAGGAGCAGTATAGGCGTTTGTAGACATCGTATGGACGTTCTCTTGAGAGTATGAAAAAGAATATATACTTTTCATCGCACACAGATTGTTCTTTATGCCATCAAGGACTTTTATCAAGAGAAGCTGAAGGCGAATAGTCCTGAGCCAGAGTGATTTATAACGACCTAGATTAGGTTCCAAACTACGGGAAGCTTTCATCATTTGCCTCGTGTTCGTCACTCTAGGGCAACAAGTGAGTTAAATGACCAGCATCTGCGACTTCTCGCCCGAAGCAACCACGGCCAGATTGCCAACACCATGAAAATGACTTTGTGGGGGAAACCAGGGAATCTGGTAAAACTGCAAGCCAGAGGCATACAGTCAGTCGAGTACAGGGAGATGGTGGATTAATGGTGTTCTGAGGGGGCATCCTGCGGGAGTTTCGATCGCCATTGTTTCCCTTCAAGGGCACGCTCAAGGCTTCATAATACAGGATTAAAATCTTCGAACCCATCGTTGAACCGTTTCGTCAGTATTTAAAATTTATGGACGGTAGATTCAGAGTCATTCGTACAGCTATCGTCAACGATTTCATCACTGTTGTATGAGAGAACTGACCTGGATGTTTCATCGATATGACTCCAACTGAATATGCTTTGTATAAATTGAAAAGAGCTGTGCGAGCACGTTCTGGACAACCACGTAATCTACGGGAGTTGAGCAGGGCTGGCATTGAAGACCGGATAAATTAGACCCGCAGTAGTGACATTAACTCGTGGGAAAATCACACCAGACAAATGTCGGGATGGTTTCTTTCCCATCCTTAGCCAAGAATCCTAGTGTGAGTTCCCTCTGTAATGACCAAGTTGTCGACGGGACGTCAAACTCTAAGCTTCCTTCCTTCCAACACGTGGGAAGCGTGGCGCATAGGATCCAAGTTTGCAATCATACAAGGAGTGACGCAACTCTTTACTGAATGGGGTTTCTATTCAATGGGATGAAGTCAAGAAAACTGATTTTTTAAAATTTTGTTTGAATACAAAAGAGAGAGCTGTCGGATTTTATTTGTCACAATACTACCACAAAACTCTTTGTTTGGTCTGTGAGGCAATATTCTTTTGAAGTATCTAGTTGAGTCGAGAGTATTGAAAGATTTAAGTCAAAACAAGCCCCTGGAGTAGATGATATTCCAAATGAACTGCTGATATCATTAGGAGAATCTGTCGCGAAAAAATTGTTCCACCTGGTATGCAGTATGTATGAGACATGGGAAATAGCCTCCGATATCAAGAAGAATATAGTAATTCCAATTCAAGAGAAAACAAGTGCATACAAATGTGAAAATTATAGATGTGGTATCCGACCTTCGGGATGATTTAGACGAAATTAAGGAACACGGGAGGCAATACGTTATGCCTTATCTTAGAAGATAGGTTAAGGAAAGGCAAATCTAGGTTTTCAGCATTTGTAGACCTGGAGAAAGCTTTTGACAATGTTGCCTGGAATACACTCATTCAAATTGTGAAGCTGACAGGAGTAAAATATAGGGAGCGAAGAGTCAAACTTTTACAAAAACCAGACAGCAGTTGTTAGAATCGAAGAGCAGGAGAGGGATGCAATTGTTCGGGAGTAAGACAGGGTTGTAATCTTTCCCCAAAGTTGGTAGATATGTACATTGAGCAGGCTGTGAAGGAATGAAAGGAGAAATTAGGAGAGGGATTAAAGTTCAGGGTGAAGAAATAAAAACTTTTCAGTTTGTCAATGACATAGTAATTCTATCAGAGACAACAAAGGACCAGGAGGAACAATTGAAGGGAACGGACAGTTTCTTGAAAAGAGGTGTATAAGATGATCATTATCAAAATTAAAACAAGTGTAATGGAATGTAGTGATAGAAAATCAGGTGATGCTAAAGCAATTACATTAAGTAATAAGACAATAAAAGTAGTGGACGACTTTGGATATTTGGGTAGCAAAATAACTTATAATGGCCGAACTAAAGCAGAGATAAAATGCAGAATGGTTTGGTAAGGAAAGCTATTAAAGAAGCGAAATTTGTTGACATCCAATATTAATTTAAATGTTAGGAGGTCCTTTGTGAAAGACTTAATGATAACCATAATGGATATTCTGAAAGCATTGTCTGTGAGTGAAACGTGGACGATAAAGGATTCAGACAAAAAGATGATGGAATGTTTTGAAATGTGGTCATACAGGCGAATGATGGCTAGATCACGTAATTAATGAGAAGGTGTCCATCAGAATTGGAGAAAAAAGGAGTTTCTGGCGTATCCTGACTAAAAGAAGGCCGCACGGGAGTAGCCGAGCGGTCTGGACCGCCACGTTACGGATCGCGCGGCCTCCGGCTTCGGAGGTTCGAATCTTCCATCGGGGATGGAAGTGTGTCTTTAGTTTACTTGAAATAAGTAGTTTGTAAGACTAGGGACTGATGACCAACGTAGTTTGGTCCCATAGGATTACAAACATTTGAACATTTGAGAATTATAGATTGGTGGGACACATTCGACTTAGCATTAGAGACATGCGTATGGGGTAAAAATCGTAGAGGGAGACCGAGGGAAGAATACAGTAAGCAGATTCAAAAGGATGTAGGGGGCCGTTATTATTCTAAGATGAAGAGGGTTGCGCAGGACAGGTCAGCGTGGAGAGTTGCATCAAACTAATCTGCGGACTGAAAAACACAACAAGATTAGATTAGATTAGTTTTCGTTCCTTAGATCCATGTTGAGGAGATTCTCGCGGATGTGGAACATGTCAAGAAACAAAATTTACAAGCTGAATAATAGATGTATAACAGATAATACTAATAATACAAAAACAGATACATACATTTTTAGCTGATATTATAATAATACGAATATAGTATGAGTACCAAGACAGGCATCATTTGGTACAATTTAGAAATTCACTAATGGAGTAGGAGCTGGCTACTAGAAATTCTTTTAGGTACCTCTTAAACTGATCTTTATTTGTAGCTAATTTTTTCATACTTGATGGTAAATTAATGAAAATGTGTGTTCCTGAGTAGTGGACCCCTTTTTGAACTACAGTAACTGACTTGAAGAGTTACCCGAAAATATTATACTATATGAGATTATGGAATGAAAGTAAGCAAAGTATGAAAGTTTTGTTATTTTTATGCCTCTTATGTCTGATAACACTCGCATTGAAAATACAGATTTGTTGAGTTGTTTCTGCAGTTCTGTGGTGTGCTCCTCCCAACTAAATTTATTATCAAGCTGTAATCCCAGGAATTTAATACTGTCAACCTCTTCTATCTGCTCTTCTTCATACTTAATGCATATGCTGGCAGGAAATCTCTTACATGTTATGAACTGCATGTAGTGAGTCTTTTCAAAGTTTAATGACAATGAGTTGGCTTTAAACCATTTATTAATGTTCATGAAAATATAATTAGCAGAACGTTCTATAACTATGCTTGACGTACTTTTTATTGCAATACTTGTATCATCTGCAATCAAAACGAACTCTGCTTCTGGTAGTGTGACTGATGAGATGTCATTAATGTACACAAGAAAAAGCAATGGCTCTAAGTTGGATCCTTGTGGGACACGCAATCCGATGATGACTGTTGGCTAAATTCACTAGTCACTTGCATTGACACCCTTTGTTTCCTGTTAGTGAGGTACGACTTCAACCATTTTGCAGCATTTCCCGTGACCCCATAGAATTCTAATTTACTTAAAAGGATGTTATGGTTCACACATTCAAATGCCTTTGACAAATCACAGAAAATACCTGCTGCCTGCAATTTATTATGTAATGAAGTCTCAGGGTTAGTAAATTTCCACTTACAAAGATATTTATATCACCTTAGCCTAAGTTGAAATGCAGGAACGTTCCAATATTGTCGAGGTGCTATTCCGCTGCATGGGAGAGCCTTGGCAGTAGAGGCAATATTTCATGGAACACAGAAGCTGAATTAAAGTTTGTGACGTGGAGGGAAGTCGTACTTAGTCTATTCCGAGGCGCCTTATTCGCTAGTGGTACGGTAGTGGAAAGACGTGTGCCTAGTGTGCATCGAAGTCCGGGTTCGATTATCGGCCGCATTACAAATTTCAAACCGAGCGCGGTGGCGCAGTGGTAAGGCACTGGACTCGCATTCGAGAGGATTGTGGTTCAAATCCACCTCCGGCTATCCAGATGTAGGTTTTCCGTGATTTCCCTAAATCATTTCAGGCAAATGCCGGGATGGTTCCCTTCAAAGGACACGGCCGATTTCCTCCCACATTCTTCCCCGAAAATCTGGGCTCCGTCTCTAATGACCGCGCCGTCGACGGGACGTTAAACCCTAAGCTTCCTTCCTTCCGCGGAGCCGGCCGCGGTGGCCGAGGGGACTGAGGCGCTCCAGTCACGGTCTGCACGGCCACTACGGTCTGGGGTTCGAATCCCACCTGGGGCATAGATATTTGTGCCGTCCTTCGTATTAGCTAATTCGTAAGTAGTTTGTAAGTTTAGGGACTGATGACCTCGTAGTTAAGTCCCATAAGCTATACAAACATTTGAACATTCGAAACTTCCAGATTAAAATTGTGTGCCGGAACCGGGACTCTAAACTGGGACCTTTGCCTTTCGCGGGCAAGCGCACTACGGACTGTGCTATCCCGACACGATTCACAATGCCGCCTCACAACTTTACTTCCGCCAGTACCTCGCCTCCTACTTTCCAGACTTCACAGAAGCTCTCCTGCGAACCATGCAAGACTAGCACTCCTGGAAGAAAGGTGGAGACATGGCTTAGACACAGCCTAAGGGATGTTTCCAGAATGAAACTTTCACTCTGCAACGGAGTGTACGCTGATATGAAACTTCCTGGCAGATTAAAATTGTGTGCCGGAAAGTAGGAGGCGAGGTACTAGCGGAAGTAAAGTTGTGAGGCGGCATTGTGAGTCGTGTCGGGATAGCACAGTCGGTAGTGCGCTTGCCCGCGAAAGGCAAAGGTCCCAGGTTTCAGTCGCGCTTCTGGCACACAATTTTAATCTGCCAGGACGTTTCATATCAGCGCACACTCCGCTGGAGATTTAAAGTTTCATTGTTTGAACCATCCGCAAATTTCAATGCATCACCGTTATCTTTAATGTCTTTGACATCTTACCGACGAAAGCGGCGAGGAACTGCGGCCAGGTGGAGTAGGTGCGTTGGGCCCTGTGCGTCTCCTCGGCCTTCCGCTGGATGGCAGCTTCGGCGGCTGCCGGAGCGGCTGACGCGGCCGTCGCGAAGACATCGGTGAGGACGCCGCCGTCCGCCGCCTCGGAGACCAACTGCTTCATGGCACAAGAGTTCACTCCGCGAGCGCGCGCCAGCCGGCGACTGAAGTACCGCTGCTGTTAGCTGCTGCTACTACAGGATGACGGTCGTAAATCAACGTAAGCGTTACGCACAGCGGCAGCAGTCCTCAGCGCTCGGTATCTGCACGTGGCAGAAGTTCTGCCAGTCTCGTGATTACAGGCGTTGTTGCACTGGGGCACTTACCTGCCCTGTTTTTAGATACGGATCACGTGGGTCATGTTGGCGTGACCACAATAGACTCGTATTTGGTAACTTGTTGCTAGGTGCCAGACCATTGACTCAAGCTGGCCATAAAATTTGGAGTTTTGAAGGTCCTTGACTGTGATGGTATTCTAGACTACCGCGTGTTGGAAGTGATGTTCAAATGTTTGTAGTACTTATGGGACTTAACCACGTGGCCACCAGTCCCTAAGCTTACAAACTACTTATGAACTAGCTAACACTAAGGACGGCACAAATATCCATGCCCGAGGGGGATTCGAACCCCTGACCGTAGTGGCCGTGCAAACCGTGAGTGGAGCGCCTCAGTCCCCTCGGCTACCTCGGCCGTCGTTGGAAGTGAGAAAGTAAACTGAACTGCTGGGCTAATAAATAAGACAGAAGATCAAGTGGAAGCTCGATCCAAAGTATTCGACTAGAACGTTTACGGAAATAGCGATAGTTCTACCGATATCAGACAAACAGTAAGGAGATTCGTTATTTTAGAAAAAAAGGTCTCTTAATGCATAATTATTATCAATATCTGCGCACTTTGGAAGTGAGAACTGACTTTCTGGGCCAAAGCTTACATGAAACAAACCAGACGATAAGAACACGACAGCGAATGAACTGCCGACTTGAAACCAGTAGTATAGTGATTCGTTACTTTAGAAAAATAGCGGCAGTTTCAATAATTGCTGAAATGTGGACCTATTGGAAATGAGACGATCGACTGAGTCACTGGACAAAATTTCTTCTCGAGTATTATCACTCCTGGCAAGAAACGACAATTACAATGTAAATTGTGGCCCAGTATTTCGTATACTGCTGTTACCGATAAACTGAAGAAAATTACTTGCTAAATCCTGTTACACGAATTTACCGAAGACTATGACTATGTCAGAGTACGAGATACTAATTATGATGTATATAAGCATTTTCTGTCAGTTGGTTCTACTTTTCTGCTGACCGAACGAATATCTACATACGGTCGGGGGTTCGAATCCATCCTCGGGCATGGATATTTGTGCCGTCCTTATTTGTAGGTAGTTCATAAGTAGTTTGTAAGTTTAGGGATTGATGACCAAAGCTTAACACACATTTGAACATTTGAACATGAATATCTACAACTAGCTAGCCGGCCGCAGTGGCCGAGCAGTCTGCGGCGCGCCAATCACAGTCTGCACGGCCGCTACGTTCGGGGGCTCGAATCCCCTTCGGGCATTGATGTTCGTGTCGTCTTTAGTATAAGGTAGTTCATAAGTAGTTTGTAAGTTTAGGGACTGATGATCACGCAGTTAAGTCCCTTACGCTTAACAAACATTTGAACATATTTTTGAACTACTAGCTAAAAACTCGGTGTTGTCCGGGTATTTACTTATTTATTTATTTCTGACTTGAGTTACTACTTTTCCTATCCCTTCTCTCTGTCCATCTCCTTTTTTTCTAAAAGCATGTTGTATTTATCAGAGAATAAAATATAAGAAATAACGCTGTCTTACATAATGTACAAAATTATACGTGCAGTATCAAAACAATGGAAGATAGCAATAAAAATATAAATTTCGCACGATCTCATATTTACTGAGTTATACGTTGTAAAATTAAATAACTTTTCAGGTATATATTTGTTTAAGTGCTGTATGACTGTACAATCTGTTGCGAATATAGTTAGTAGTAAATAAGTAATAGATTAAAACTTTGTGTGTGATAGGGCGGTTTTCCATGAACGTTACTGTTTATGTGCTCATATCTTATGAACTACGTGTCGTAATGTGATACAATTTCGAAGGTACATTCAGTTATACATGTGTATATGGACTGTAAAATTTCCTGCGGTTACAATTTGTCGTGTAGAAATTATAAATTGTAACGTCATACCGAATGCCGTAGTTTTAGTCTATGAGCAGCGGAAAAGTAGTTAGCAACAAACTTTTTTCCTTTCATAATTGTACTATGGCTGTCAGCGAAAAAACGTTCAATAAAGGTTTGAAATTATGTTTAAAGTTGGTTGCAAGTCGCTAAGTACTTTCTCATACAGTGCGTGTATGAAGTCTCGTCGTATTATGTGGCAGTTTCTTTCAACTATATTGTTTACAAGGTCATGCCTGATTCGCCAGTTTTATGGCATCTACAGCGAAACTGTTGTGAGCGGTAGACTTCTTTTCGTTTCATCATTTTGTGTTTGGAGGGGGGGGGGGGGGCGGGTGGTCAGTTACAAAACGCTTCATAAACGTCGACATTACATGCAAGTATTTAACTATTCCCATTTTACAATAATTGACGCATAAATTTGGGTATTATCACACGGTGGCCTCTAATTATTTATGACGTCATATCTCCTGAGCTATGTGTCGTGCTCTTTTGTTTGTGGGTCAGGAACCTTCGTGGGCGTACGGTGAACAGTTCACCAAAATTTCATTACAATCTAATGAATGGTTTATGAACACATAGAGAACATACAATCATTCATATATTTGGGCCCTATTGGACCAAAAAATTTACAACAGAATTTTGTTTTCAAATGTTTGTAAATCTCTGGGATCGAAGTACTGTCGTCATTAGTCCCTAGGCTTACAAAATAGTTAAACCATAAGACAAAACACATGCACACATACACGCGCACACACACACACACACACACACACACACACACACACTCATACACTCACCTGAGTGTCCCTGAAAAGACGCCTAGAATTTTAACTTTTGTTAGTGCTCACAGCGCTTTCATTATCTCAGAATGGACTTCTTTCCGTTCGTCACATCAATCAGTTCACGTCTTCTTAAGTATGCCTGTCTGCAACACTGATTAGCTAACAAAAGTAATATAAATGAATAAAAGTAAAGATGAAATAATGAAACGCAAAGTGAGAGAATGCCTGCCATGCATGAAAACGCCATATCCGGTATTTTTGGAAAAATATATGTAAATCGTCTGTGAATAGGAGTGTTGCATATTTATTTAGATTTTAAATCGTTAAAATATGAGAGTGGAGCACTTCTGAGAATTTTACTAATTCCGAAACTAGAGGCACTATTCAATTCCTAAGACACATTTTAGTCTGGCGTCTTTCGTATCTTGTATGTTTGTAAATCTATCGAACCAAACTGTATGGTCATCAGTCGTAGCTAACGAACCACTTAAACTAAGGTAAACTAACCTAAGGACAACACACACACACACACACACACACACACACACACCAATGCCCCAGGGAGGACTCGAAATCAAATGTTCAAATGTCTGTAAATCTGTCGGACCAAACTGCGTGGTCATCAGTCCGTAGCTTACAAACTACTTAACACTACGTAAACTAAGCTAAGGACAAGACACACACCCATGCCTCAGGGAGGACTCGAACCTCCGACGGCGAGCAATCGTGCGCTCCGCAGCGAGGCGCCTTAGACCGCTCGGCTTCTCCATCGCGGCTTCGTATCTTGGTATACTTATAAAAATATTTGTTTGCTCTTAGTCTGTTTCTTCTTCAGTGTAATTTCGACATGTAGTTTTCCCAACTACTTTCTGTTCTCTCTTTTACATTACTTCAATAGCAATTTGGTTGATGACTGTGTGTTGTCTCATTTTCGTGTATTTTGAGTTGTATAAAACTGCTTCAGTTTTGTGACAACGCGTTTATTTGAACCGAGAAACTCTCGATTTTCCTATATTTTGTAAAAGGTAGGTGCTAAACAAATATATTTTTTTAACTGATATTTGGTGCCTTAATCTTTTCGCTGTGTCTTTGAGAATTCCTTTCTTAGCTGTTTTAGTGCTGTGGCACAGAAACGCCAAGTCACTTACAAAATCTAAGCAGTTTATCCAAATATTGGTTATTTTTGATTTGTTCATAGGTCTTGACAAAACCACGAAGAAGTATGATTTTTGGGCATGAGAATTATGAACTGCAAACAGTCGAAATGTTTACCATGTATTCTAAAGATCATATTCTGAAACCAGTTTTAATTTTTTTTTTTTCGATACCTTCGTGCATTACCGAGAAAGTTACTGTACACGCACAAAGTAGGCGTCATTGCACCATAACTGTAAATAACTAACAAAAGCAAATGCTACAAAATTTAACAATTTATATCACGATTTACTCTATAGACATTTACGCAGAAAAACAATTTTCTCGTTTTTGAAAATCTTTATCTGTTATCAAGATACATTTGAAAAACCAAAATGCTTGGCTACCGAAAGTGGCACATTGCGACCGCTTTAAACTTACCATCCGATTTTAAGAAATATAGCCAACAAAAATTTTCGATTTTTCTACATTGTTTGGCTTGATACCTTCGCTCGATGGATTGATTTTATTTCCGTTATCCGTCGAAGTTACTATGCAGGATCAAATAAGATAAAATATTGTAACATACAAGACCTTAATAAACAGTAATGATAACTGTTATTTTTCTCTGAAATCAGTTAATCGACAGAGGCATTTATAGTTACACACCTTCGGGATTATCGCCCTCGTTATTTATGACATTTTTTCCAATGTCCTGAAGTCGTGTACCTTCTGCGTATTTATTTCTGTTGATATCCGTATAGGCCGCTGTATGGGATGTGTAATGTCATCTCTGGTGTTGAAGCGGATCCCTGTTTTAAGACTTTGAAAACGAGACCGTACTCACAGGGACGCATGAGTGCGCTGGATGATTCAGAATCTCCCATTGGCAATGGACCATGAAATCTCGTCGCTTTCACCCGAGTGATGGATGAAGGTGGTGGTGCAGATAGGAACCCGGATTTCCCATTTATCGTAGTACATCTGTACATATTACAGGTATGTTAACTTTGAACGATAACGTTCGTCGTTAGATACACATGACTGATAGTTTTCGAAGTTTAATTTTCTTGAAAAAATAACTAATAATGTTTACTATTAGTGGCAGTAGTGTAAAAAATATTGTCAGCGTTATTCTCTACAAGCTTATATGCCCGTGCTTCGCAAGGTTGTTAAAGAGGGATCTTTGTATACATTTGTTTTTTAGGTCAGCAAAAACAGAATCCTTTTTGGATCGATCTGTCAATGAACTCAGTTCTCCGAGTCAAGATGTCAAATTTAAGTAGAAGTCATTCTCGAAAATGATGAATGTTTTCATACAAAAACTGAAATTAATTTCAGTCCGTACTTCGGAACGATGTAAATTCAATGTTACGTTGTGTTCATAAGATTAACACTGCGGTGTGTAATTGTCTGTTTGGCGTACACTTCTGAAAACACTTCTATCGTTGAGATGAGAAACAATAATGATAATAATAGCGCCATGTATCCTTTGCTTTTTAGCCCCCATGAAAGCTCGTGTAGTACTTTTGGTTTGGCCTTTGCAAATAGATAGTGACTGCTTTTAGACAAATGTTTAAATTATGATATTGATATCTTTATTTTCTCTGATCCGATTTTGATTAAATGAAACGTGTATTCAACCGCACGATATGCTCAAGCTGCGGCTGAAAATCCTACGGAAATAAACGTGTTCTAAGAGACAGACAGACATAACGGTCGTAGGTACTGAACTTTAAATTACTCCTCTTTATTTATTTTTTTTTTTTTCGTGGTCTACTTTTATGAAACGAAATTTCCCCATGTATATCCGTGAAGTACTTTAGGAGATTTGTAATAGATAGCTGTACACCCGCGCATCGCAACGGATATTAAGTAAAGGATACAATCACTTGTAGTCATGAGCATAAAAAAACAGCATTGCCTTCTATCAGTTATTTGGTATACTACGTAACTAACAGGGAGTTTATTTGTTATTTACTGTACTAAACCGTTTCCTAGGCATTTCTAAAGAGACGGGACTCAAGATCTAATATGCACGCACAGAAATCAGAAAGGAACTACATAAATTCGATCTTCCTTGCAAATAATTGTTATTAAATGAAAACATCAATAGACGCGAAGGAACGTCGTTACTTCTTAAATTCAAATTATACCCGTAGAAAGATGCACTTCTTTTCTTTCCATAACATTGCAAAGCATGTGGGATGCAGCTGGGTTAAATTTTACTTGCAGTGACAGCGGTTTAATTTGCTATCGTTGGCAACGAATTATTCGCTTTAGGAGTATTATTAGTTGACTCATCAAAATAAAATAAATTATTTATTTCATCTTGAACATACCGAATTATTCCCCTCATTCTACGTGACTTAATTTCAGAAAGCATTGAACGGCCGTTGCCAACATCAGCACACTACGCCGATGCAGTAAATAAAATTGTACCCCTTGTTGTAGTGTATTACACCACAGTTATGAGAATGAAAAGACGAAGCATCGGTTAGTTATTTGGTGTGCTATGTAACATCTCCTCAGTTTGTCCTTTCCTGTATATGGCGTTTTCTACGCACTCCTAAACGTAACGAACTCAAAATCTGATGAGGATAGGCCTACACCGAAATCATAAAGAAAACTACATAAATTCGATTTTCCTTGTAAAGAATTCTTATGTAAATATATTCAAAGAATTCACATGGAGGTAATTTCGGAACTGGGAATACAATTTTACCACTTGATCAGCATATATATCTATATATGACCTGCGAACTTTCCATCACAGACATACATTAACGTATGTCTACAGTCTGTGTATTGGAGTGAGCTCAAAGATAATATGGAGATGTTAATATGTATTATGAAACCGTGACGCTCGACCTTCAGTTGTCAGTACTTTGATCCTAAGCCAATGATCTCTATATTATCTGGATGTTGAAGTTCAGTTGTCTTAGCGTGCCAGCCATAGATATTCATATTTAGTTTCTTGCCAAATTCAAACATGGCTACTAAGACGCATTACAAGAAAAAGAGAAGAAAATGTTTCGATTCCGCTCCCATATCAGCTTACTACATCGAATAATTAATTAAATTCCAAATAAAAAGATAAGCAAGCAATTCTTTGTTACGTAATAACTGATAGAGATTCGTTTGCCAAACTTAAACATGTCGGACAATGCGAAATCGTGTGCAAAAATATGAATGTGCAAGCACGCTGCAGTTCTATGCTCAGACGCCAGAGTTATACATCCAGTTTGTATGGAGATCACTGTCATAAGCACTACAGTTATCTTTCCAGTGTTTATATTGAGATCATTGGTGCATTGCCAGTGTAGTTAATGCTCAGTTAATGTATGTCTGTGTTTCCCAGTGTTTTATCTTTGAGTCTTTAATCTTTGAGCATCTGTTGATCGTCGTATTGCTCCACATTTTACGGATTTTTGTTCGCCACATTCACCCACTGCCACACACCGCGACCAAAACACCATGGTGCACACCGTGAACCTAAAGGCTTCTCTCATGCATAACCGCCATTAGTATGCAGTGAATAATTTTGGCTACCAAGTGAAATATACGGACACACGTCCCACGTTCCATTTTTATATATGTATATTGATTTATTATGTGAGATACTACTGGGTATGCTTTAAGGATGATTTTAATACAAGACAGTGATATTTAGGTAATTTTGTATGACTTTTTACTATGTAATATCTAAGAGTAGCCACTCTGAAAAATTGCATTTAATTTACTACCGACTATTTTAATAAAAATAATACTGCGCCCTCTTATACTAAAACAGTTTAGGGCAATGACCTTTTACGGAACTGTATGTTATAGACGAAGTGTTCACACATTCTGAGAAATATTTTGTGCTTGTAATGCAGTAACAAAACAAGACAGTGGGTTTCCGATACATCTAAACGGCATGTTGTGTAGATTCCCCTCTGGAAGGATTAGTCGTTATACTACGAAAGTGGATTTTTCGGGTTTGTCAGTTCGCGTTAATCTTTAAAAGAGGACACGTAATATTTCGTATCAAGAGCATTCAAAACAAACAAAAAGAACTTTTACTGAATAATGTGTGAATGGTAGCGGGGTATATAATCACTTATATGGAGCCATTAATTAAATCAAAGATACTGAGTGGCATACATAACGGTGTACCTAATATTAAAGCTATGCCATCTGCTGGTGCTCACGGTATATAACTGTAATACTGTCGTGCGTGAATTGATACTGTGGTGTTTCTGATCAAAGCTAGCCGTATTGACACTCGGCTTCCAATTGATGAAAAGACATTTATTAAATCAAATTAAGGGCAATAATCCCCTTCCCCCGGCTACCTCACACAATATTTTTCTACGCAAAAGGGCTCACATTCGCCGCACTAACGTTATAATTAAAACAAAGATCATAAGAAAAGGGAAACTATTACCACCGTCGCACGTTTGAAAATTAAATACCTTTTCAAGCCTAACTGTAAAACATTTTTAGTTTAGGGGTGGTATGAAAAAGTAACTTGTTAAGCCCTGCTTTCACTAAATACATTCTAATAACGCAGGCCCAATTTGAACCAAGTTGCCCCCATCTTTCCAGTGAAAACTTATATGCGGATTCAGTTAATAGTATTACCAAGCAAATAATTTAAAACTGATTGCAATTACGTTTCAAAAACTTCTCAATTTTAACCTTTTACAGAACTGACAGTGACTACTTTATGTTGTTCTACAATACTTACGTGATTTGAGGAATCACAACAAAATGTTATAAACTAATCACCAAAACAACAAGTTAAGAAACAAAAATATATTGAACGTCTTCAAACGCCGTAAAATGCGGAAGAACAGGCAGTAATACCAAACAGTGCCTCGATCACTCGGTGTACTGACAACAAGCACTAATAGATGCTATGTAAGTATATATGGAAAATATAGAAATAAATTATTAGGCTGATGTTTAAACGTGTGTGAAGCTTATGGGACTTGAATGCGGGGTCATCAGTCCCTAAACTTACAAACTACTTATGAACTACCTTAGAGTAAAGATAGCACAAACATCCATGCCCGAGGGGAGATTCGAATTCCCGAAGAGGAACGGAAACAATGTTCAAATGTTTGTAAAGCTTATGGGACTTAACTACGGTGTCATCATTCCCTGAACGTACATACGTATAGCAAAGGAATGCATTGGTACACGAAAAGAATGATCTGAATTAAGACACTAAACATTTAAGAAAACGGCTATACAGAAAAAATGTTCCTTTGTAACATTGTTAAGAAGGGGAATTATTGCGTAGTCTTACTGTTTCTACGAAATTTTATGAATCAATATAGAGCATAAAAACTTCATGGTGAACAAAACAACGAAGTTAATACAAAAGTATGCTGCACTATTAACTAATTCCTTACAGAGAGAGTCGCGGAAAAAAAACTGAATAACACAAATAACTTTTCCAGACTGCATGTGCTCCAAGCTGCATCCGCTCTCCTCGAACAACAATAACCGATAGAAAACTAGTTCTTGTAGCACCGTTGAGCTTAAACAGCCAAAGCTTTTCTCAGAAAATATTATGTACAGAGGAATAGTAGAATGTGAAATACTTTGGTAGAATAAGTGCTGCAAGGACTGTAGATAACTTTCAACTGAATTGCTGTTTAAAGTTCTTCCAGCTTCTTGACTTTCCTGCCTATGTGCATCACCCCTAAATCATCTTCTTTGCTCAGCGGGCGACCATTCTGATACTTTTAATTTGATAATCATCAATCTACCATAATTACCTCTCTAAAAGCATCTCCATGCTTCTTATATCTTGGCGAAAGTTTCCTCCCCGTCTGTCGTATATACGATAAAAAAGGAAAAAAAAAAAGGAATTATCTGAATGTGACAAAAATCGGTAGATGTGCAATGAAAGGCAAAAAGATTTCCCGTCCCTGATAATTTAGAGTCCAAGAACAGAGCATTGTGCTTGCCCAAGTTCAGAAGTGCCATTGTTCCCAACTCTGTGGGCCTAAGGAGCTACGCTCCACTACCTGCCTGAAATTTTATCAATTCTCTCTTCTGTACGTAACTACACTATCTACAATGCGAAATAGAAAATTATGCATTAGTCTTCAATTTACTGCACTCATCTGGATACTTAAACAATCAGAAACAATACTAAAGCAGACACTATCAAAAATACGTTTTTCTAAATATTGTTATTAATATTTTATTATTCTTTTCCTTTTATTACCATTACCTATCTTACTTCGAAATAAATATTACTTAAAGCGTTAGTTATGTAACATTTGCGATACAGGATATGGGCTGATTTGTTATATTACTGGCGTGCCTGCAGAAAGTATGGTGTTTCTGTATAACTTGGCAAATAGAAAATCTTTTATTAGTGTTCAATTTACTGCACTCATCTGGATAGAGCTTAAACCATCAGTCAGAAACAATACTAAATCAAACAACCACAATACGTAACGCGTTAATAAAACCGATGATATTTCAGTCGCTGCATTATAGAACGTGTTTAAATGTAAAATGAATGCTCCCTTTCTCCAGTTCTACAGAATTGTAGACCAGAAAACGTAAATGTTTCTTGTAGCGTTTAGACACATTAATACCTCACAGTCCGCAGAACTACTTATCCTTATCAGTTATCTGCGTGTACTAGAATCAGACGTTGTCGTTTTGAAATGTTCAAAAAATGTTCAAATGTTAGTAAAGCTTAAGGGACTTAACTGCGGGGTCACCAGTCCCTAAACTTACAAACTACTTATGAACTAACGTATACTGAAGACAGCACAAACATCCATGCCAGAGGGGAGATGCGAACCCGCGACGGGGAGTTCTCTCGCGCATCATAACATAGCGCCTCAATGCGCTCGGCCGCTCAACCGCGGTGTCGTTTTGAAAGTGGCGCCTTTTCCCATTTCGTGATCCATCTGTCCACTCACTGGGGTAGTATGCGCAATGCGAATGTGTTTCATTGACATATATGAGAGGTCACCCCTCTTGACGGTACTATCATATATAATATTTCTCATTGGTGTTTTCTGTGGGTACGCCGTATCTCCCGCATTACTTATCTAAACTTAATGATTGAGGTATCATTTTCAAGGTTTCATTCTCCACTAATGACGAAAAAAAAAAAAAAAAAAGAATCAAAACTTTATTTTGAAAAAAAAAAAAAAAAAAAAAAATTACACTGTTCGTACAATCTAAGTCGATACCCGGCGAAAGATCGTGAATGGGAAATGTATTTACGGTTGCTCCCATCAGCCACCATGCCAAGTTTCAACTTAGTTTGCGTGGCCGATATAAAAGCAATGTAAAGCTGCCATCTATTTCCAATCAGTATAAACTAACATGAACGACACTCTTGAAGTTGTTTACGCAAGCGTAGTTTATCACGAAGTTTCTGTTTCACTCGTCGATGCACAAAAGCTGTTGTAATTGTTCACTTTGTTCAAGCAAACGTTGTGTACTACTAACATTGTTTTTAAAGACTTTTGTAAACTAAACAAGTTTTCAAAAAATAAAATAAACATGAAAAAGTCAATATCTGATTTTTTATATGTTTCATATTAATTCATTATCATATATACATAAGTACTTGCATCTCGCTTTTCTCCATTACTATCTTATTACTGTGACTCATCAGTATAGAGTGCGAATTATTCGCGCGTGTCAGCTAATTTTTCATTACTTTATTTTCGGTAGTAAGACTTCCTGCTTTCCCTACCTCCCTTATTACATGCAAATGCGGGATTCAGGAAGGAACTAAAAATCTGGATCTAATAAACTCGAATTACATTAAAAAACATTGAGTTAGTTCGTAAAAACAATTAGTCGAATTTCGAGTTTAGGGAATACTAATTTTATGTTATTTAAATAATCGATACGTTTACTGCGTATTTTTAAACGCTCCAGAGAACCATCCTGACCTTTTTTTTGTGCCACCTGGTAAACATTGAGCGTGTTAGTTGAACGACAAATAAAGCATGTAAGTATTACATAAAAAAAAAATACTTTTGAAGTAGGTGCCACAATGAATAAATACTTCCCTTGAAAGACGTATTTTCCCTTGTTAAGGGCAAAAATTATTGTGGGGCGCTGTTTTTTGTCACGTGGAAATTGTTTATCAATCTCCGCACAACTTGTTCTTGAAAATAATCTAAATCTATGACCTTTATCTCTTTATTCCGTTTTTTTCTGGAGTAGATAAACCTTCAGAACTACCGGCAACTAATTTATCTCTATCCGTTTTATTCTTTCTTTCTTCGTTTCGCCCATCTAAGGACCGCGCACCAATTTCAATGTTTCCTCCTTTGTTATTCTTTCTTTTTCCTCCAGTATTCTTTCATCTTTTCACTATGCATCCTTTTTCTCTCCTCAGACCACTTTACTCCTGTCTTCTTCTCCCTCCTGCCTTGGAATCATTCCATTTTTAATACTTTCTTCTTAAAAGTTTCTCTTTCTGTTGCATATTTTTCACTTATATTGTTTCTTTCCAAATCTTTCCTAACTACTTGAATCCATGTTATTGTTGACTTCTTGTCCCAGAGATCTTTAAAAATCTGTTTGGTTAACCTGTTGCTGTTCATTCGGTATAAATGTTCAAAAAATAGCAGTTGCCTCTTCCCATAATATTTAGGTTATGTTTTCTATGTTGCGATAAACTTCTGCATTACTTCTTAGTTTCCATACCTCTGTATTTCTTAGTGGACCAAGTATTTTTGAATGATTTTTCTTTCTGGGACTTCAAGTTTATGTAATTCGTAATTCAGTACTAAACATTCACATGCATAAAGACATTCTGCCTTTACTACTGTGTTTTAGTGCTGTATTTTCAGATTTTTAGACAGAGATCTTTTGTTGTAAATGTTCCTGGTTATACCATATGCTCTCTCCATTTGATGTACTCTTTCTTCTATAGCAAATTTTTCTAAGCCATTTTCCCGAATAATTTCTCCCAAATATTTAAATTTATTTATCCTCTTTATCGGCCTAATATCTGTTAATAGCATTTCTGGAGCATTTTTTATGTTTGTCATAAATTTTGTTCTCTCTACATAAATTCATAAACCTGCTTTGTTGGCTATTTCTTCTAAGAGACTGATTTGGATTGCTGCATTTGTTAAGTTTTCAGAAAGAATGGAAAAATCATCCGCAAATGCTAGACAGTGAATTTTTAATACCTTTGGGTTTAGTCCCCAGTCTGATTGGTGATAACTTATGATCTTTTAGTTTTTGTTTCCCTTCTCTTACTATTTTCTCTAGAACGCTGTTGAAGGGGAGTGGAGACAGGCCGTCACCTTGCCTTACACCTGTTTGATGCTGAATGCCTTGGAAATTTCACCCTGAAGCTTTACTTTTGATTTGGTGTCTGTGAGTGTTTCGCGAATAAGGTTTGCTAATTTAGATTTAATTCCGAATTCTCGGATCACTTTATCTAGTGTTTGCCTATCAACCGAATCAAACGCCTTTTTAAAATCTATAAATGTTACAATGATGTCTTTGGAGTTTGTAAGTCTGTGACGGATGATGGACTTTAGGTTGAAAATATGTTCTGAGCAAGATCTGCCTTTTCTAAATCCACTCTGATATTCTCCCAATTGGCTATCAAGTGTTGCTTCCACCTTGTTTAGTTCAATTATTGAAAATATTTTATATCCCACAGGTAATAAAGATATACCTCTATAGTTATTTACATCTTGTTTGTCGCCTTTCTTGTGTAAAGGATTTTATTTTTTATTTTATTTAATTTTATTTAATTTTTTGTCTTAAGTGAAACACCAGTAGCAGCCTGCACTCGTTCTAGGACACTTTTAAGGGGTTTATATTTCCTCTTTTGCCTCTTCCGACGTAATTACACTGAAAACAATCTCTGGTGCCTGGCTATGCAGAACACTTGCTGCACCTATAGCGCTTGGAGACTACGCTGCTAGGGCGTTTATAGCGGTGCGTTGACTCGATGTGGCCGCGGTGGAGTAGCCGAGCGGTCTAAGGCGCCTCGCTGCGGAGCCCGCGGTTGCTCGCCGTCGGAGGTTCGAGTCCTTCCTGGGGCATGGGTGTGTGTGTTTGTCCTTAGGTTAGTTTACCTAGGTTTAAGTAGTTTGTAAGCTACGGACTGATGACCACGCAGTTTGCTCCGATAGATTTACAAACATTTGAACATTTTGACTCGATGTGCACTGGACGGCAGGTGGAAGTGGACTGACAAGGCCTCCTCTTCCGAACGAAGGTATGAACTCGCCTGGCGCTTCGGACGAAAACTCGTCTCTGCGCATCGTCCACCGTATTCTGCATGTGCTCTGTGATACCGTAGTAGAAGAACGTACAGTTAATACAACAGATACAAAAATATGCAAATGTCTGTGGGAGCCGGCCGCTGTGGGCGAGGGGACTGAGGCGCTCCAGTCACGGTCTGCACGGCCACTACGGTCGGGGTCTTCGAATCCCCCCTAGGGCATAGATATTTGGGCCGTCCATAGTCATAAGTAGTTTGTAAGTAGTTTGTAAGCTTATGGACTAATGACCCCATAGTTAGGTCCCATAAGTTCTACAAACATTTGAACATTCGTATGTGGGACGATTACCTCAATGCACGTGTTTCCTGATTGGAATACCAATTCTGGACTGTAGCCTACTACATACGACGTTTATGACCACTCGTCCCCCCAGGGGGCCCACAGTTCTTTTGTGGGTACGTGTGTGGCGCGCACGGGGCCCCGAGCCGGAGCAGCCTTTCTTCTGCCCCAGGCTGCTTCACTTTCCCTCCCGGTTTATGCCTTCGCCCGGAGACGGGCATATTTCGTGAGATACGGTGGTTCTTGTTGTGCTTTTTCTTCCTTTGTTCCTTCCTTTCTTACCTTTCGTTTTCTGTCTTTCTCTCCTTGAACTCTCCTAGCCTTCTTCTCCTCATTAGTCTCCGCCTCGGCGTTTGAGACACTTCTTTTCTTTCCTTCTTTCTCTTCCTTTCCTATCCTCTTCTTCTTTCCTCCCTGTGCGTGTCTGAAGGCCGACCCACGCATTATCGTGCGTAGCAGGTGACGGGGTAACGCGTAATTCCCCGCCCCGGGTAGACATGTAAGGCACGTACGTACCCCCTGGTAAAGGCCAGGCCCAGGGAGGGGTGATTACCCGAGCTGGTACCTTCCGAACGTGCCGATTGGTCCCTCCGTCAGTTCTCGGGAGGTGTGACCTGAGGTGTGAACAATCACCTAAGGCGGGTAAGCCCTCGGAGAGGGCCCCCACTAGGAAGGAGCGCGCCATCGGAGACGCCGGTAATCACGGGGGACACTTCCGCGATGACTTCCTCCTTATCTTCTTTCATGACGTTGACCCACAAACGTAAGTTAGACTCGCCTCAGCCTAAAAAGACTTTGCCTAATGTTCCTAAATATCTGGTTGTCTCTCGCACCGACGGAAAGGATTTCAATTCTGTCAATCCTTTCGTTATACAGAAAGGTGTAGATGCAATTGCTGGCCCTGTTAAAACCTGTTCACGTCAGCGCAATGGCACATTGTTGCTGGAAGTGGAAAGTGCCTTCCAAGCCCAAAAACTGATACGTACTACGTTGTTGCACACTTTTCCAGTTAAGGTCGAAGCGCACCGCACACTCAACTCGTCACGGGGGGTAGTCTTCACGAGATCCCTTGATGGGTTGTCTGATGAAGACATCCAATCAGGGTGTGACAGCCGTCCACAGGGTGATGAAAAAGGTCGATAACCAATTGACACCGACTCGTACTGTGTTTTTGACGTTCGACAGAGTTGACCTCCCGTCGAAGGTCAAAGCAGGGTATGAAGTCATCTCCGTCCGACCTTATGTGCCTAACCCAACGCGCTGTTTTCAATGCCACAGGTACAACCATACCCGTGAACATTGCCCAAATGCAGCAAAGTGTGTCACTTGTGGTAGGGACGCCCATGAGGGGGATTGCCCACCTCCGTCCCCTCACTGCCTAAACTGCAACGGTGACCATGCGGCTTCCTCTCGCGACTGCCCTGTATACAAGGATGAGAAGGTAATCCAGCAAATTCGGGTTACGGAGAAGGTATCAACATCTGCCGCTCGACAGTTGTTGGCGAGTCGAAAGCCCACTGTCCTCCCAGCGGGTACATACAGTAAGGTACTCACCTCAACTCGACCTACCAAGGATTCCAGTACCCAGACATGTGACTTGACTTTCGCTGACAGAGTTGTGCGATCTGCCAGCTCGAAGATTGCCCGTTCCACGTCCCCGCTTCCTCCTGCTGCTTCTAGGGTACAGTCTTCGTCCAACTCTAGTAAACCACGGGCACCTAAACAAGATGCCCGGACCTTGAAAAAGGAACCCGTCCGTGAGGATTTTCTGCGTTCTCAGGCTTCCCAACCGTCAACTGCCTCTTCCCGCCGTCACTCTTCCAGAAGAGCTGACAAGAAAAAGAGTTCCTCTCCTTCCCCGCCGAGGCGTGACCCATCTGTCGCGCCATCCAACAGTTGCCGGCCTCGGCCGTCTTCTGTTTCACCGGGACGCTCCGTTTGCCGGGCGCCCGGCCCTTTACCGGCGGTGGAAACTGCCCCTCCTGATCAACTCAGGGAGGTGGCAGGCGCGTCGGGCGAACCAATGGAACATGACCCTTTGCCCCCAGACAGCGATAGCAGTGCTCCCTCGAAATCCGGTCCTCAGCGGCCGTCGAGGTGACCCCGCTCGCTACTTGGTTTTTATCCTTATTTCTTCTCTCATTTTTATCATGGCGCTCCTTCAATGGAACATTCGCGGCTTTCGTTCTAATCGGGAGGAGTTAAAACTACTCCTTCGATTGCACTGCCCGCTTCTAGTCTGCCTCCAGGAAACTAAGTTGCGTCCACGTGATCGTGCAGACTTTCCACACTACACCTCTGTGCGGTTCGACCTGCCACCCGTGGAAGGTGTCCCAGCCCATGGAGGGGTTCTGATGCTCCTTCGAGACGACGTCTATTTCCATCCCATTTCCTTGCACACTCACCTACAGGCAGTTGCCGTCCGCATCACCTTATCCACCTTTACCTTCTCCCTCTGTAATATATATTCGCCATCGTCATCTGCCCTTACTAGGGCAGATGTGCTAAACCTTGTTGACCAGCTCCCTTCACCTTTCGTGTTGGTAGGCGACTTTAATGGCCACCACCCCCTATGGGGCTCTCCGGCACCTTGTCCGAGAGGCTCCCTTTTGGTGGACATTCTCCACCACCTCGATCTTGTCTGCCTCAACACCGGTGCACCGACCTTCCTTTCTGACACAACACACACTTATTCCCATATAGACCTCGCAATATGCACTCCTCAGCTTGCCGGTCGGTTTGAGTGGTATGCACTTTCTGACACGTGCTCGAGTGACCATTTCCCTTGTATCATCCACTTCCTACATCATTCCCCATCTCCACGTCCCACCAGTTGGAACATTTCTAAAGCCAACTGGGGGCTTTATTCTTCCATGGCTGTTTTTCACAATCAGAATTTTCCCAACTGTGACAGTCAGGTCGAATACCTCACAGAGGTTATCCTCACTGCTGCTGAACGTTCCATACCTCGTACATCCTCTTCTGCACGTCGTGTCCAGGTCCCTTGGTGGACTGCAGCCTGCCGCGACGCGCTTCGAGCCCGGCGCCGTGCTTTACGCACCTTCCGCCGCCACCCAACTTTGGAGAATTGCATCAATTACAAACGTATGAGAGCGCAGTGCCGTCGTATCATAAACGACAGCAAGAAAGCTTGCTGGACAGATTTTACTAGTTCTTTTAACCGTTTTACTCCCTCCACGGTTGTCTGGGGTGGCCTACGCCGTTTGTCCGGCATCAAGGTCCACTCCCCGACTCCTGGCCTGACCGTGGAGAACGCGGTCCTCGTGGACCCAGCTGATGTTTCAAACGCATTGGGTCGTTTCTTTGCGGAGGTTTCGAGCTCTGCCCATTACCACCCTGCCTTTCTCCCTCGCAAACAGGTAGAGGAGGCACGGCCGCCTTCTTTCCGCTCTTTTAATCGGGAAAATTATAACGTCGCCTTCACCATGCAGGAGCTAGATCGTGCTCTCGCCCTGTCCCGGTCTTCTGCTCCCGGGCCCGATTCCATTCACATTGAAATGCTGAAGAACCTCTCTCCAGCGGGCAAGTGCTTTCTTCTTAGTACCTACAATCGCATATGGACTGAAGGTCATGTTCCCACAAGTTGGCGTGAAGCCATTGTTGTCCCCATCCCCAAACCAGGGAAGGACAAACACCTTCCTTCCAGTTATCGCCCCATTTCTCTGACGAGTTGCGTCTGTAAGGTGATGGAACGCATGGTTAACGCTCGGTTGGTCTGGCTCCTCGAATCTCGCCGCCTCCTGACTAATATCCAATGCGGTTTTCGTCGACACCGCTCTGCTGCTGACCACCTCGTTACGTTGTCGACCTTCATTATGAACAACTTTCTGAAGAAGCGTCAAACAGTAGCCGTGTTCTTCGACTTGGAGAAGGCATACGATACCTGTTGGAGAGCGGGCATTCTCCGCACATTGCACACATGGGGCCTTCGGGGCCGCCTTCCTCTTTTCATTCAAGCGTTTTTGGCGGATCGCAAGTTCCGGGTGCGGGTGGGCTCTGTTTTGTCAGATACCTTTTGCCAGGAGAATGGGGTACCACAGGGCTCCGTCTTGAGTGTGGCGCTCTTTGCCATTGCAATCAATCCGATCGTGGACTGCCTTTCAGCCGACGTCTCCGGATCTCTTTTTGTTGACGATTTCGCAATTTATTGTAGCGCCCAGCGGACGTGTCTCTTGGAGCGTTCTCTCCAACGCTGTCTTGACCGTCTGTATTCCTGGAGCATCGCAAACGGCTTCCGATTCTCCACTGAGAAAACTGTGTGTATCAATTTCTGGAGATACAAGGAATTTCTTCCACCTTCTCTACGTCTCGGCCCGGTTGCTCTCCCTTTCGTGGAGACTACAAAATTCTTGGGACTCATGTTGGATCGGAAATTTTGCTGGTCCACGCACGTGTCCTACCTGGCTGCCCGTTGTGCCCGATCCCTTAACGTTCTTCGTGTCCTCAGTGGCACGTCATGGGGAGCGGATCGTACCGTCCTGCTTCACCTTTACCAGGCCATTGTTCAGTCGAAGCTCGACTATGGAAGCCTTGTATACTCTTCAGCACGGCCGTCGATTCTCCGCCGTCTCAACTCTATCCACCATCGTGGATTACGTCTGGCGACCGGTGCATTTTATACCAGCCCTGTTGAAAGTCTGTATGCCGAGGCTGCTGTATTACCCTTGACCACTCGACGTGACATACTCTTGTGTCGGTATGCATGCCGCCTACGGTCGATGCCCAACCATCCCTCTTACAGATTATTTTTTGACGACTCACTCGATCGCCAATATCAGTTGTCTGCGATTGCCTTGCTTCCACCGGGAGTTCGGTTTCGCCGCCTGCTACAGCGGCTCGATTTTACCCTTCCCTCCACCCTTCGGTTGAGCGAAAGCCCATTGCCACCGTGGCATCAGGCCCAGGTTCACACACACCTCGAACTTAGTTCGCTCCCCAAGGAGAGCACTCCGGATTTGGTATACCGCTCGAGGCTTGTCGAACTCCGTTCGCGGTTCGATAATGCCGTATTTATTTACACTGATGGTTCCAAGAGCACTGCCGGTGTCGGATCTGCCTTCGTCGTCGGGGACAACCGGTTCCAATACAAGTTCCCTGACTGGTGCTCAAACTTCACGGCTGAGCTTTTCGCCCTCCACCAGGCCGTTTTGTATACCTGCCGCCACCGCCACCCTTTCTATGCCATATGTTCTGACTCCCTTAGTGCCCTGCAGAGTCTTAAGGACCCTTTCTCGAACCATCCTCTCGTGTATCGGATCCAACGCTCCCTCCAGTTGCTGGCGGATGACAGCTGTCACGTTTCTTTCCTGTGGGTCCCTGGCCATGTGGGTGTGCCCGGGAATGAGGCCGCCGACACAGCAGCCAAGGCAGCAGCTCTTTTGCCTCGCATGGCTACCTTTTGCGTCCCATCGGACGATGTTCAACGGGCTCTTCGCCGGAGTATCGTGTCGCAATGGCACAGTGTGTGGCTTTCACTGCACAACAATAAATTGCGAACTGTCAAACCGATCCCGACCGCTTGGAGGACATCCTCACGCCCCTCTCGGCGGGAGGAGGTCATCCTGGCTCGGTTGCGGATCGGTCATTGCCGTTTCAGCCACCGTCACTTGCTATCCGCCGAACCTGCACCGCTATGCTCCTGCGGTGAACTGCTGACAGTGCGACATGTTTTACTGACTTGTGTTAATTTTAATCATCTCCGTGTAGCCCTTCACTTTCCGTCTACTCTGGAGGAAATCTTAGCTGATGACACACGAGCAGCTGCTCGAGTTTTGCGTTTTATCAATTTGGCCAACTTATCCAAGGATATTTAACTCTTTTAATTGTCTTTTATCTTTCGTTTTTAGCCTATTGTTGATGTTCTGACAGTCTACATTTTTTTTAGATCATAGCGAATCTATGTTCTTGGCTGGGCGCTAATGACCATAGAAGTTGTGCGCCCTAAAACCACAAAAAAAAAAAAAAAAAAAAAAAAAAAAAAAAAAAAAAAAAAAAAAAATATGACCACTCGTTATATCTTCACCAATGACTGGGACGATCTGTAACTACTTACCTTACAACAAGAATTTCTTCTGTTCGCCACGCATTCAGACAGTTAGGTGAAAACTATAACAAAATTGTCGTTGTTATTCCTCAACACAGAGAAATCATAGCTGACAATATGGCTCACAGTGACTTCACGAAGAGCACATCAAATATCGGTATTTCAACAGATGCGAATCCTACTGAAGTGATGCAGAGAAGAATTCGGTTTGAAATAGGAAACTCGGCCTTATTTAAGTCCCTGTACAAACCACAACACCACACATTACTCGTTTTGGAGCGCTCTCGAAAGTATAAATTTATACCAGGTGTGAAATATGTATTGTGTCTTTTGATTCGAACATACATGTTACTGAATAAACATAACTAGACAGGCACAAACACTATCTTCCATGCAGATGCGTATCGTTGTTCGACTCCTGACGGGAACACTTGCGCTGGGAGAAAAAGTGGCGGGAGGAGAGAGAGGTAAGATTAAGTCTGAGCATTGTTTCCAAATTTGGGTGAGTGGGAAAGTGTATCCAAATGGCGAAGGTGGTTAGGGTAACCCCTAGCGGGACAACTTTTCAAGAAGCAATTGAATTAATTATACCTTCATAGCATGTAAGTCGAACGAATTTCCCTTAATCATGGTACCACGTAGTCTTGTGGCGCCCTAGCGCTGACATAAGACGCACCAGCGAAGTGGAGTGTACATGCCAATCGGTTGTATGGAAAGGGCACAATGAGATCGGTCTACATGGTCACATGTCAGAATGTCATAATGGAACTACAGTGTTTAGTCGAGTCCATGACCACAGCGTGAATGGCGTTGTCCGATTTTTGTCTGTTTGTCGACGTCGACTGTGTTAAGTATCTGTAAAGAATGGTGTACCACTCTCCTGTTTTTAAAATACCGTTAAAGACAGAGGTAACAGACAGGCGCTACAAATAGGGACTCAAAGCGGATGCCCAGTCTTGCCAATTGCAGCAGGTTTAGAATCGCACAAGAAATACTGCTGTCAATTCAGGTACATCACACTCAGTTTCCGAGATATCAGTGAGATAGAAACTGGAGACACTGGCAGTTAGTGGTTTTTGACATCACAAGAGCGATTGTCAGTATCCTGACTTCGATTACTGCTAGCAATAAGAACTAAGAACTACATGGGAGAAAATAACACCCGGAACCGAAGTTCAAGAGCAACAGATGAAATGATACTCGAGTGTTCATTGAAGACATACTTTGTTGACGCATCCTGTATTTGTACAATGTGTGTTCCCCTATAATAATGAAAAACTGAAAGGGTTTAGCGTCCAGTCGACGTCGCGGTTATTAGAAGCTTGTATTAGGCAAAATTTGGTAAACTTGTCTTCAGCCAGAAGGTTAGTTTGAACACGATAGTGCTTTGGTAGTCGTGGTCTTATTCAAAGAGGCATGTTCTTTCCTTCCTGCAACACTCCAAATGACTTGCCTACCAAGTTAAGGTTCAACATGAGTTACAAATCGTGGTACAGTTTGGCGACGTCTTGGCTGACTGTAACATTCGTGGAACGATTGTTGTGTGTATCTGAGACTTCTGAATTCGTAGTTGTTTTCTTTTATTTGTTTATTTTTTACTTAATATTCCTAAGGGACCAAACTGCTGAGGCCATCGGTCCCTAAGTTTATACAATATTTAAACTAACTTACACTAATAACAAAACACACACCAATGCCAGAGGGAGGACTCGACTCCCGGAGGGAGTGGCCGCAGAATCCAAGACATGGCGACTCAGAATGCGCGCATCCCCGCGTGGAAGTTTGTAGTTTGGGCTATACTAGATAAGCACTGAGATCTAGGAAGTCAAAAGAGCGGTATCGACATTCCTCATTGCGATAAGGAAACTAACTATACTGGTATCCAAAATTTAAAGCAACAAAAGGAAATTGTCCAAGGCTACATTTATTTTGTCACAACAAAGTATAAACTGGTGATTGTGAAGGTGAAAGAACGTATACAATACAAAGAACATAAGGAACTGTAACACGCACAACGGTAGACAACTATGTTTTCTTCGTTTTATTTGCAACTTAATGGATTTCGGTGCTTTGTCCCGTCGAGCAGTACGAAGTTTGGGTTCACAGCATCGCTCAACAACCGCACATGAGGTAGCACAAAATCTGTTTACGATACCTGACAGTCGTTACATCTTGCCGATGCACCAGCAGAATTTCTAGAAGAGACACCAGTAAACATCTGGAAAAGGGCACCAAATGCCTGAAACTGTCAATAAAATCAACTGCAACTGTTTCCTGTGTCTTCAAAAACAGAGAAATTACCTAATTTAGAAAAATCAAAGGAAGCCTAAAGGATATATATATATATATATATATATATATATATGTTTGCATAGCTTATGGGACTTAACTACGGGGTCATCAGTCCCTAAACTTACAAACTACTTATGAACTAACTAATACTAATGACGGCACAAATATCCATGCCCGAGGGGGGATTCGAACCCCCGACGGGGAACGGAACATAGCGCCTCAATGCGCTTGGCATAGATTGAAACCTGATGCTTTATGGGGCGCTTTGCCATGAACGTTACTGTTTATGTCGTCATATCTCATGAACAACGTGTCATACTGTCATACAATTTCGAAGGCACATTAAGCTATATGTGGGTATACTGTCTGTAAAATTTCCTGCTTTTGCAATTTGTAGTGTAGAAATAATAAATTGTAACGTCTTACCGAATGCCGTAGTTTTAGACAATGAACAGCAGAAAAGTTGTATGCCAGAAACCTTTTTCTTTATAATTTTGTTACGGTTGTCAGCGAGAAAAAGTTTAATAAAGATTTGAAATTATGTTTAATCTGTTAAAGTCGCTAAGTAATCTTATTCTCATACAGTGTGTGACAGTTTCCTCTCGATTACTATTGTTTATGACGCCTTATCTTCTGGGCAACGTGGGTAAGTGTGTGTGTATGTGACAGCAATTGTCAACTCACAAACGCAACCTCAAACATGGAGGTCGATATGTTTTAAGTATTTTAATTGTTTTTAAGCACTGATAATGACCACACAGTGATTGAAATCTAGATCTGCAATAATTTTTTTTTCTTTTTTTCTTTCTTTCTTTTTTTTTTATTTTTTTTTTAGACTGAGTGCTGAAACAAATTTTCACAAGTCAAATGCAGTCGTGGAGCACAAATTCCACCACGGAATCGAGCCTTATAAAAGACTATGTGTACTAAATTTGGTTGAAATCGGTTTAGCAGAAAATAAGCAGCATTGTCGCTTAATGCAGCAGATTTTCGCGCGTCTCATTGTTTATGACGTCACATCTCGGGAACTATGTGTTGTACGTGATTCTTACACTTACGACGATAGTCCTCACGGATTGAAGCTGACGTGTGCAAAATTTCACAAAGATTGGAATAAAACTGTGAATTTGTATGAAATACATACACACAAACATATGGACACTCTGCTTTATGTATAAAGATTTAATTTCTGATTCCTACATAATTAGGTAGTGTAACACACTTTCATTGTGAAAGACTTAAATAGGTACTGAGATGTACGCTACAGAAGACGTAGCGTGATGCACCGCCTTGCTATCGGCCGGCCAGTACTAGGAAGTGACGGAGAAGACGCTCCTGCCGCCGTTGAGGTCCCTGAGGATGCTGTCCAGCGAGCGGCCCTTGGTCTCGGGCAGCGCCGCCATTCCGACGACGGTGCAGGCGACGCAGACGGCGGCGAAGAACCAGAAGGCGCCGTGGATGCCGACGGCGGCGGTGATGAGCGGGTAGAGCTTGGTCATGACGGCGGCCAGCCCCCAGATGGTGCAGAAACCCACCACGGAGGCGAGCCCGCGCAGCCGCGGCGCCACCAGCTCCAGCACCAGCACGTAGGGCAGCGGGCCCGGCCCCAGCGCCATCATCATCACGTACGCCGACAGGCACACCACGGGCAGCCAGCCCACCGCAGACACGTCCGCGCCCGCCTCCACGCGCAGGTAGAAGTAGGCGCCCAGCGCCACCAGCGAGGCGCCCACGAACACGTTCGTCACCAGCAGGATGGTGCGCCGGCCGAGGTAGTCCATCAGCGGCGTGGACAGCGCGCCGCCGGCAACCTGAGGGCACACATACGTCAGGGAGGGTAGCCACCACTGCCCCATTTTCGTTATCATTTGGGGACGTTTTGTACTAGCTGAGACCCCAGCGTTGCAAGGGTATTTATTTGTTGTAATTTTGTGGTACTCTGCTCTGTCTTCTCTGTCCATCGCCTCTCTCTCTGTCCATCTCCTCACTCATTCCCTATATATTTTCTCCAACTATATATCTTCTCCATCTTCTCTCTGTACACTCCTACTAACCCTTTCTGCTGTATCGGTAGCTACGATTCCGGGTCTGATGCAAGAGAAGACGCACCCCATCACGTTGGCAGTAACGTCTCCACGGCCTACCACCAGAAGTCGCCCCGCAGAACAACGTCCTCAAGAGGTCGCCCGTCATAGTACTTACTATACACCTGGGCCTACAACAGCACACACCTCGGAAGGACACTTGCTAGTCTTAGTCTGCATGTATTCAAGACGTGAACTCGAATTACTGTTATATGTGATGTATTCCAAAGGAACTTACGAGTATTATTCTCTATTGTAATAATGACGTGTCTGCTCTTGTTGTAGTCTCTTTGACCTCCACGAAGCCACTAGAACCCATTTTCTGTGTACTCACTACAAATACACCTTCCTCTCTTTCCCTCTATCTCAGCTTACCAGTCTTCCTTCTATGCACTCAATATCCTTCTCATTTCTTTCTTCTATTATCAATGTAAAGTGTAATTCACAATAAACTTTCTTACGTTAGTCCACCCCCCCTCTCTGTTCCTCTGTTCCTGCTCCCTCTCTCTGCCCATCACCTCCTCCTTTCTCTTTGTTCTTCTCCGTGTTACAGCATTTCCCCTTCTTCCCTCACCTCTCTGTCAACCTCAACCCCTTTCTCCATTTTTCGTCTCTTATACTACCATATACTCCTTCTCCTCCTGCCCTCCTCTATCTGTCTCATCCTTATCCTCACCTAGTTCTTCTCCTTCCTCACTCAATCCTTCTTCCAACTAGCAATGAGGCACTTAAGTGTGATTTGCAGAGTATCCCATGTAGTTGTAGAAATTACCTATACCTGCCAATTTTCACATTGATTGTTAAAACGATATCGATGTCTTTTGCAAGGTACCTCCCGCCAAGCACCATTATGCATTATAAAATCATTCTTCATAAAACCATACATACATGTTCAAAGTACGATACAGTAATGAAGACAGATGGAGTTGAAATTTATTTGTAGGTACCTTTCTGATTCTTTGAGGTTCTTTACGAAGTTGACTAGTGTATATAATCACTGAAATAAAATGAAACACCCTCTCGAACTATGAAGTTAGATCTCGTTATCTTCTTCTCTTCCAGACTGAAACTTTCAATCTGCAGCGGAGTTTGCGATGATGTGAAACTTCCTGGCAGATTAAAATTGTGTGCCGGAACCGGAACTCGAACCTCAGACCTTTGTGTTTCGCGGGCAAGTGCTCTACCGCCTGAGCTATCCCGAAACGCTTCACGGTTCGCCCTTACAACTTTACTTATGCCAGTACCTCACCTCCTACGTTTCCAAACTCCATAAGAGTTCTCCTGCGAACCTCGCAAGACTAGCACTCCCGGAAGAAAGGATATGGTGGAGACATGGCTTAGCCACAGCCTAAGGGATGTTTCCAGAATGAAACTTCATTCTGCAGCGGAGTGCGCGCTGGTGTGAAACTTCCTGGCAGATTAAAATTGTGTGACAGAACCGGGACTCGAACCTGGCACCTTGGCCTTTCGCGGATCCGAAGAATATGCCCGACAATCTTAGCGCCTGTCGGAATCAGGGTCACTGTGAACAATGGGGATGAAAATATCATCTTTCAAAACCTTCACGAAACATTCGGTAGTCACGGTGCCATCAAGGAATATCGCACCGATAATTCCGTGACTGGACATTGCAAACCACACAGACAACCGCTGAGCGGACAGAACTTCCCGATAGCGAAATGCAGCTTCTTCGTCTCTCAAATGATCCAATTATGCATATTCACGAAGCCATCAAACTGAGATGGACCTCGTTTCCCTGTAGCACATTAAGTTACACCATTACAATAATGTTAAATATACGCATCTAAATGGATGCAATTCATTGTATGAGTAAAAAGTCGACAAAAATATTCGATAACGGAGAGGAATGCTCATATTAATATCGTGTAAAACATAAAGTTATTTCGTCAAGATCTTTTGAAGATAAACAATATTTCCCCTTTTTCTATTGGGTGTATGATTAACTATGATAGATATTAAAGAAGTTAAAGCCCATGTCGGTCCAAACGTTTATTGGAAAATGTTCAAATGTTTATAAATCTATCGGACTAAACTGCGTGGTCATCAGTCCGTAGCTTACAAACTACTTAAACTAACGTAAACTAACCTAAGAAGAACACACACACACCCATGCCCCAGGGAGGACTCGAACCTCCGACGGCGAGCAACCGCGCGTTCCGCAGAGAGGCGCCTTAGACTGCTCGGCTATTCAAACGCGGCTGCTTTTATCACCCAGCGAAATATTGTCAGAAAGGATTTATCATGCCTTATGTGGTAAAATACACACATCAGTAAAATTGTTGTGTTACCTTTGTTCCAACGTCTCCTGAACACTGACGTTGAATGTATTCCTTGGAGCCGCGGTGAAGTAGCCGAGCGGTCTAATGCGTCCGCTGCGGAGCGTTCGGTTGCTCGCCGTGGACGTTCGAGTCCTCCCTGGGGCATGGGTGTGTGTGTTGTCCTTAGGTTAGTTTACCTAGATTTAAGTAGTTTGTAAGCTACGGACTGATGACCACGCAGTTTGGTCCGATAGATTTACAAACATTTAAACATTTGTATTCCTTGGATTGTCCCTAGATATCACTCAGTTCACACAATAATGGTTTAATGTTTGTAAATCTATTGGACCGAACTGCTATGGTCATCAGGCCCTAGACTTACAAATTGCTTAAACTAACTTAACTAAGGACAACACAAACACCCATGCCAGAAGGTGGACTCGAATCTCCAACAGCGAGCAACCGCGCCCTCCGCAGCAATGCACCTTAGAATGCTCAGCCACTCCACCACGGCTCAATCCACACAAAGATGTAAACAACCACGGATGAGCAGTGCCAGTGCGACGGAGTGGGTAAGACGGCAGTTCCAATCATAACACCAGGAAGGAAGTAGGCATTATATTGACTGCAGTTCTGCCGTGTCTTCAAGAACAGTTCCGAAATTTGATCATATCCGCATTGTTACTTTGTTTCAGGAGAGATTCTCATCAAGGGAAGTTCCCAGATGTCTCGGAATGAACTATAGCGATGTTGTTCGGATGTGTACGAGGTCCAGAGACACAAGAAATGTTGTTGACTTTTCTGACTCCGGCCATCCAAAGGTTACTATAGCAGCTGATGGCCGCTACTTGTGGATTTCAGCTCGGAGAAACCCTGAGAGGAACGCCACCATGATGAATAATGATATTTGTGCATCCACAGAATGTCATGTTTCGAGTGCACGTAATAGGCCGCATGACTTGCAATTTCACTCGCAGCGTACATAACAGCATGACACCTAGACACCATGCAGCACGGTACGGATGGGCCCAACAGCATGCTGAATGGATTCGTCAAAATTGACATCAAGTCCTATCTACAGATGAGACTTGCATCTGCCTTCAAGCAGTCACCGGAGATGTTTCCTGACCCCTGACATGTTGCGATGGAATTGTGCGGGGCCACCGTATGACACTAGTGGTCGTAGAAGGCATCAAACGGTAATATGGTGCAGGGATGACATCCTCCAACGCATAGTGCAAACATATCGGTTTGGTGAGAGATTTGCCCTAATGGATGACAAATTTCGCGCTCATCTTGAGAATGTGTGCATTCACGATAACGACATCGCAAGATTAGAATGGTTAGCATGTTCTCCATACGTGAACCTTATCACATATTCCTGAGACACAATGTAAAGAGCTTTTTTTGGACGAGACGACCCACCAAACAATCTGAGGGATCTACGCCGAATCGCCGTTGAGGAGTGGTACAATCTGGATCAAGAATCATTTAATGGTCAAGTGGGTAGTATGCCATGACAAATGCAGGCATGCGTTAGTCCAAGAAGACGTGTTATCAGTTATTAGAGGTACCGGTGAATGCTACTATCTAGAACAAAACTTCAGAATGTCTTCGTCATTGTCGTAGAACTTGTCCATTTCTTTTATAATGAGCAATAAAGACAACTGAAATGTTTTGTATATCTCTATTCCAGTGTTATGGAAAGGTGCATGAACCCCTAAAGCGTGGTGATCCAACTCTTGTTTTTGATATGTGTAATGTAGTTAGTGCATGGTGTGACCAACTCCCTCCCCTGAAATGTAGTTCTGGTATCCCGGAACGATATGTTTGGCAGCCCGCCAGACCACATGGACTATGACAGCAGCCGTTAGGCGGCGCACACAACATACTAGCGCTGCCATCGCACTAGAGCGCTGCACGCCGTGGCGCGCCTACCGCGCCGGTCATCTGCGCAGAGAGCCGCACTATATAGGGCCCGGAGCCACAGCTCGCTCCTCAGTCTTGTGTTGACTGCGCTCCGTTTACCTTCGATATTTAGTGGTTATCTGGCTTCGTACTCTGCTCTGTCACGGTTCCGATTTGGCTTGCGTTTTGATCTTTGTTTTCGATTAGTTGTTGTTATTGTCGTCTCTGTGGTTTCGTGGAGTGTTTCTCGTTAGCGGCGACGCTTGATCGGTCGGTCGTCGCTAGTCGCTCCCGACCCAGTCCGGTCTTCGGTCACTATAGTAGTCATTTTCGCTGAGATGACTAATCTGTTGCGCAGACCGAGGTGTAGGTTAAGGTGACAATTTCATTGTGATTTGGCGAATCAGCCAAATGGAGGCTGCGACGTTCTGAAAAGAGGGTTCGAAATCAGAAATTTAAAACTGATGATAGCAAAACTTTCATGATACTAGTTTTGCACCGATATAGTACTGTTGCTTCTATGCTACATGTTACCTGTAGAACTCCGATAATGATGGTGGCGAGCTCTGGAGACAGGGCGCTACCCGCCTCCTCGAAGATGAAGACGGCGTAGTTGATGACGGCGAAGAGCCCGCACAGCTGCTGGTTGACGGCGACCACGACGATGAGACCGAGCCCCAGCACCGCCGCCCGCGACACCGCCTGCCGCTCCAGCGCCGGGCCCTCCGCGTCCGCCGCCGCCTCCGCCACCCCCGCCGTCCCCGCCTTGGCCTTGCGCCGCCCCAGCGAGGCCTCGATCAGCCCCATCTCGCGCTCCACCTGCTCCTCCATGATGCCGCGCCGCAGCCACCGCAGCGACTGCCGGGATGCCGCCATTACTATCTCAAATCACGCTCTCTTTACAAGGGCTGGGTTGCTCAAATGAAAAGGTACGGAACGTCATAACGACCACACCGGTTGAAATTTGAATAAGCCGCTTTGGGGTAACATAACGACATCTCGGGCAGCCAAACATGTGTCGTCACCTTTCCCTGAAAAACTGGAGGCTGTGCCCTCAGCATGCAAGGTGATGCTCACCCTCTTTTACGGCGTCCGAGGTCCGATGCTCATCGAATTCCTCGAGCTTGGAAAAACCAATAACAGTGACGTGTACTGTGAGACACAGGTCCATCAAGAGTTACCTACTGGCAGCAGAACAGCCCAGGACAGCCCAGCCCATCGTAGTGCAGTACTGGCCACGTGGGCTATTTGTAATTCCGAAGATGACCTACATCAGGTCGAAACCGGTTAATTGAAACTGTTAATTCCTGCGATCAAGACTGTTTTTTGTGTATTGATCATACCAAACAGATCGCTGTTTTCTCCTCTAACAATGTTGTCAAAATTAAAGAGCAAACGGTCTGGGCTGCTCACATAGAGAGTGATTCTGCTCCATGATAACGCGCATCCATACGTCTCCAGGGTCACGCAAAGGGTACTGGCCAAGTGGGAGCAGTTTGAGCATCCGCCCTTCAGCCCGGACATACCGCCCTGTGACTTTCATCTGTTTGGACCGCAGAAAAAAAAGTCTCAAAGAGAAGCCCTTAAACTCGGGCGACGAACTGAAGGGCACAGTAGAGGACTGTCTATTATCACAGCCACAGGAATTCTGGGAGCAGGCGCGGATCACGGGCGCTAGTAACGCCTCTGACTAGCTGGAAGACTTCCTAAGTAAAGGAACGCAGTCAGGATGGGGACAGAGACTTCATTTACTGGACCGGAACCAAGGCAATGATCAAATTGGAACTACGTAACTGGCTCAGAAGACAGCACGTAGAATATTGGACCAAAGTCTATCAATAAAAACATGACAAGGTAATGATGCAAAAGCCATGTTTTAAAAGAAACTCTGCAATCCTAGGGCTGAACAGGAGTGAGATTAGACTCATGGTTGGATTGCTGACAGGCCATGGGAATTTAAAAAAAACACCTACATACAATGGGAATAACAGAAGAGGACTCTAAATGTAGGTTCTGTGATGGCGGTGATGAAACTGCATCACATATAATCTTCGAATGCATTGCATTGGAGAGTAAAAGGCACAGAACATTTGGGACAACCAGACCCGAAGAAATTGTGTAATAAAGAACTGTTAAAGGGACTCCTTGCACTGTTCAAGGGCATTGGTTGGCTTTACTAGATATACAAGGAGCGATACCGCACAATAAACTTAGTATCGGTGCGGGCAGTGGCGGGTTGGACCAAGACAGTTTTGGCTTCCCTGAGAAAATCAATCAATCAATCAATCAATCAAGGGAACGCAATACGTTCTTCACGACGGCGAGTGTTCAACAGAGACGAGTGTATCGTCAGGCGTGCCCCAGGGCAGTGTCATACGGCCGTTATTATTTTCTACATGCATAAATGATCTGATGGACAGAGTAACTTATAATTTGCGGCCGTTTGCTAATGATAATGTGGTGTATGAGAGGGTGTTGTCTTTAATTGACTGTAATTACATACAGGATGAGTTACACAAAATTTCTAGTTTGTGTGAAGAATGGCAGCTACCTATATATGTAGAAAAAGGTAAGGTGATGCACATGAGTAGTAAAAACAGCCCCATAATTTTTGAAAACAACATTAGTAGTCAGCTTCTTGATACAGTCGTGTTGTTCAAATATCAAGGCGTAACGTTTCAGAGCGATATGAAATGGAACGAACATGTTGTGAACAGTTGTGAATAAGGGGGACAGACGGCTTCCGTTTATTGGGATAATTTTACTTCATCTGTAAATGAGACCGCGTATAAAACGCTTGTACTACCACTATTGAGTATTGCACAAGTGCTTGGGACCCGCAGCAGATTAGTTTAAAGAAAGGCATGGAAGCAGTTCAGAGGCGAGCAGCTCGATTCGTTACTGGTAGGTTCTAACAAATCGAAACAATCCTCCGGGAACTCATATAGGAACGGCTGAAGGAAAGACGATGTTCTTTTGGAGAAATTCTGTTTGACATTTAGTCAAAGATCACAAAGACAAAATAACAGTAATAAGGGCTCGCACTGAGGCGTAGAGATATGCATTTTTCCCTCGTTCTTTTTGGGAGTGGAATAGGAAATGTAATGCCTAGTAGTGGTAGGCTACATTGTTTTCTCCGACACGCACCTTACGGTGGATTGCGGAGTACTCTACATATACATGGGATACTCTGCAAATCACATTTATAGCCTGGCAGAGGGTTCATCGAATCACCATTATACTATTTATCTCGCATTCCATTCTCGAATAGCGCGCGGGAAGAAAGAACACCTGAATCTCTCTGTTCGAGCTCTGATTTCTCGTATTTTATTCTGATGATCATTTATACCTATGTAAGTGGGAGTCAACAATATATTTTCGCATTCGGAGGAGAATGTTGGTGATTGGAGTTTCGCAAGTAGCCCACGCCGCAGCAATAAGCGCCGTTGTTGTAGTGATTCCCATCCCAGATCCTGTATCATTTCCGTAACGCTGTCTCCCCTATATCGTGACAATACGAAATGAGCTGCCCTTCTTTGGACTCTTTCGATGTCTTCCGTCAAACCCACCTGATAAGGATCCCACACTGGGCAATACTCCAAAAATGGACGGACAAGCGCAGTGTATGCAGTTTCTTTAGTAGTTCTGTTGCATCTTTTAAGGGTTCTGCCAATAAAACGTAGTCTCTGGTTCGCCTTTCCCACGATATTATCTATGTGTTCTTTCCAATTTAAGTCTGAAGTAATAGTAATTCCTAGGTATTTTGTGGAGTTTACGGCCTTCACATTTGATTGATTTATGTTGTAAACAAAGTTTAACGGATTTCTTTTCGTACTCATGTGGACGACTTCACATTTCTCATTATTTAGAGCCAATTGCCAATTTTTACACCATACTGATATCTTATTCAGATCGTTCTGCAGTTGGTTTTGATCTTCAGATGATTTTACTAGACGGTAAATGACGGCGTCATCTGCAAACAACCTAAGAGAGCTACTTAGATCCCCCTAAATCGTTTATGTAAATAAGTAATAGCAGAGGACCAATAACACTACCCTGTGGAACGCCCGATATCACCTCTGTTTCAGTCGATGCCTTACCATCTATTACTACGAACTGTGTCTTCTCTGACAGGAAATCCCCTATCCAATAGCAAATTTGGGGCGATATACCATAACCAGGCAATTTGATTAATAGCCGTTTGTGAGGTACGGTGTCAAAAGCTTTCTGGAAATCAAGAAATATGGAATCGATTTGCGAACCTTTGTCGATAGCACCCATCACTTCGTGTGAATAAAGAGCTAGTTTTGTTTCGCATGAACGATATTTTCTAAATCCGTGTTGACCTTGGGTCAATAGATCGTTCTGTTCGAGAGAATTCATAATATTTGAATACAGGATATGTTTCAAAACCGTGCTGCAAATTGACGTCAATGAAATAGGCCTGTAGTTTAGTGGGTTACTCCTACTGCCTTTCTTGAATATAGGTGTGACCTGTGCAACTTTCCAATCTTTTAGTACATATCCTTCTACGAGAGAGCGGTTGTATATGACTGTTAAGTAAGGAGCTATCGCTTCAGCATAATCAGATAGAAATCTAATGGGTGTACAATCCGGACCAGAAGACTTGTTCTTGTTAAGTGATTTTAGTTGCTGCACTACTCCGATGATCTACTTCTACGTTACTCATTACGGCATCTGTTCGTAATTCGAAATCTGGAATAATGTGTGTGCAATTTACGGGGTAATTATTTTTATATTATCCACTATCGAACTATAATCTATTGCAGACTGCGATCATATTTTGTTAGCATCCACCTAAACAGGAGGAAGACATGATCATCAAAATAAAATAACAGAAATTAGAGAATGAAACTGTAGAGAAATACCGCAAAAGCGGTTCGATGAATCCTCTGCCATGCACTTCAAAGTGACTTGCACAGTATTTACGTATATTTAGAAATGAAGCCTGTATGTTGCCCTAAGATACTATCAATTTACTTGTGAAAACCCATGAATGTTCGTATAGTGCTTCTAAAGGTTATCCTGTACAGATAGACGCACACGAATGCTTTTAGGCAAATATTGAAATTATGATATCTCTGTTGTCTCTTATCCGGTTTTGATCAAATTAAGCCTTTACCTAAACGAACGATACACTCAAGTTACTCGTGAAAATACAATGAAAATACAGACAGTATTTTAGGAGATCAACGTGTTCAGAGTGAAGGACGGGCATGACAATTGTATATAAAAAAATTGAATTACCATATTTTTTTTTTTTTTTTTTTTTTTTTTTTACCCTGATGCGAATTTCGTGAAACGAAGCATTTATATTTTCCCAAATTCTTGAAGTAGTTTTGGAGATACGAAGTTTCTAATAGTTTTGAATATTAAATGCCAAGATCGCAGAGTAATAATTTATTGAATGACGACCAGTAGTTGTAAATAAAATCAAGTGGCTATATGTGGCTAACTCCATGTCGTGGAATAAAATTTAAAATTTTAAAACAAATATCTGGAAGATAAAACTGTGGGCAACGCCACACACAGGTCGAGTGAGCACTGGCTACTGGTAGAGGCAGTATACCTTGTTTATTCCACGACATACGAGTCAGCCACATATTGCCATTTGATTTTACTTACAACTACTTCAATGTGAGCTAAGTGGAAACCTTCTGAAGAAGGCGAAATTACTTTCGGCGAAACCCGGCTCAAGGTTTGTGTTTATAGACCATTTAAATGCAACTGGTTGGCTGAACAGTTTTGTTCAGTTGTTGAAAAATATTGTCATTTGTGTTTAGCTAATAAACATTGCGTGGTCCAAATACTGAATGTAAGGTAACCAAACCAAGACGTTCTTAATTTCGCATTGGCCAATCCTTATGCATATGACCCCCTTGTTTTGAAACTATCAATATACTGTTAACTAGCTGAAAACCCGGCGTTGCCCGGGTATTTATTTATTTATTCCTGCCATTTTCAAGTACATATTCATTTGTATAAAGTCTGTATCTGTGTAAGATCTCTTGCGAATACAATTAGTACTAAATAAGTAATAGATTAAAATTTGGTGCGTGATGGGGCGGTTTCCATGAACGTAGTTCATACTTCATGAACTACGTGTCGTACTGAGATACAATTTAGAAGATACATTCAACTACATGCGTGTATACTGTTTGTAAAATTTCCTGTGGCTACAATTTGTAGTGTAGAAATTATAAATTGTAACGGCATCTCAATGCCGTCGTTTTAGTCCATGAACAGCGGAACGTTACTGTTTATGTGCTCGTATCTCATGAACTACGTGTCGTACTGTGATACAATTTTGAAGGTACATTCAACTATATCTGTGTATACTGTTTGTAAAATTTCCTGCGACTACAACTTGTAGTGTAGAAATTATAAATTGTAACGTCATACCGAATACCGTAGTTTTATTCCGTGAACGGCGGAAAAGCAGTACGCGAGAAACTTTTTTCCTTTCATCATTTTGCTATGGTTGTCAGCGAGGAAAAGTTTAATAAAGATTTGAAATTATGTTTAAAGTTTTTTGCAACTCGCTAAGTACTCTCATTCTCATATAGTGTATTTATAAAGTCTCGCCGCATTATATGGCATTTTTTGCGATTTCTATTGGTTATGACGTAATATTTTTTAAACCATGTGCCGTATGTGATTCTTAACCATGTAGCAATTGTTACCCCACGGTAAGGAATGTGTGTACCAAATTTAGTTGAAATGGGTCCAATGGTTTAGGAGAAAATGAGCAGCATTGTCGTAAAATGCAGCAGTTTTTCGCGTATCTCGTGAACTATATATCGTATGTGATTCTTACACTTACGGCGACCGTCCTCATGGATTGAAGCTTACGTGTATATAATTTCATAAAGATTGGAACAAAACTGTAGATTTGTATGCAACACGTACAAACATACGGACACTCTGCTTTATATATTAGAAATAATTTGTCTCTGCGAATTATCTAGTTTATCAGCTTGTCAGTCTTACTTTGGCCCTGTTGCAGGTAAGTGGCAGCGTGGCGTACCTGCCTGGCCTCGTGGTGCCGGCGCTGCTTGGCCAGCCAGTAGGGCGTCTCGGGCAGGAAGAAGAAGCCCAGGGCGAAGCAGAGCAGCGGCAGCAGGTTGAGGTAGAGCACGGCGTGGTAGGGCAGGTAGGCGCCCGCCAGGTAGGAGAAGAGCACGCCGCAGTTGCTGCTCAGCCCCAGCAGGCAGCCGAGCGCGCCGCGCACCTCGTCGCTGGCCACCTCGCTCACGTAGATGGACGGCAGCACCAGCGTGCCCGCCGCGTTGATGCCCGACAGGATCCTGCAGAGCCACACGCCAAACGTAGCGTCAGCATTTCAGGACAAGTTAGGACCAAGGAGGTTAGAATAAAGGGAGATGGCATTATCTATGCCGAGCACATACGTCAGTTGAAGCCTGTCCACCATCTCGGTCAGTTTTGGAATTCTATCTCTCCGTTAAAGCTATGCATTAACTAGACTCTCTTACTGTCAATGCAGTGAACTGACAGTGACTGGAAAGTATGTACTTTCAAACAACATACATTCTTGAATAAATAGTAATAAATACTCATCATAATATATTTGAAAACTTAATTCATGACGGCTAATTTGCACTGATTTAACTCGTTGTACATCACGGACGTTTTATTCCTGTTTTAAGTGGCATAAAACATTAGCTCTACAATACGAAAACTTGGCAATATGGCGGAGGCAGGCTTCACGTTTTCAGCGTAAGGGCGTCTCCCTGTATTCTAACCTCCTTGGTTAGGACATAGACCGCCGGCCGCGGTGGCCGAGGGGACTGAGGCGCGTCAGGCACGGTCTGCACGGCCACTATGGTCGGGGTTCGAATCCCCCCTCGGGCATGGATATTTGTGCCGTCCTTAGTGTTAGCTAGTTCATTCCTCACACACAAAGAAAGAAAATATATTATGTGGACATGTGTCCGGAAACGATTAATTTCCATGTTAGAGCTCATTTTAGTATGTCTTGATGTTCTTCCACCTACGCTCACTGGAGCACGTTATAATGATTTCATACGGGATACTCTACCTGTGCTGCTAGAACATGTGCCTTTACAAGTACGACACAACATGTGGTTCATGCACGATGGAGCTCCTGCACATTTCAGTCGACGTGTTCGTACGCTTCTCAACAACAGATTCGGTGACTGATGGATTGGTAAAGGCGGACCAATTCCATTTCCTCCACGCTCTCCTGACCTCAACCCTCTTGACTTTCATTTATGGCGGCATCTGAAAGCTCTTGTGTACGCAACCCCGGTACCAAATGTAGAGACTCTTCGAGCTCTTATTGTGGACGGCTGTGATACAATACGCCATTCTCCAGGGCTGCATCAGCGCATCAGGGATTCCATGCGACGGAGGGTAGATGCATGTAACCTCGCTAACTGAGGACATTTTGAACATTTCATGTCATAAAGTGTTTGAAGTCACGCTGGTACGTTCTGTTGCTGTGTGATTCCATTACATGATTAATGTGATTTGAAGAGAAGTAACAGAATGAGCTCTAACATGGAAATTAAAGCGTTTCCGGACACATGTCCACATAACATATTTTCTTTCTTTGTGTGTGAGGAATGTTTCCTGAAAGTTTGGCCGTACCATTTTGTAACACCCTTCATATAGCGAAACGAGATGCACAATCTTCAGTTGTTTTTCTGCAACAAGCGTTCGAATAAAGAAAAATAAGTGCGTATAGCAGTTTGAAAAGTGAAACTACTAAGAAAGATGCCAAAGCGTAAGAAAGAAATTTCGCGTTCTCGATCCGTTTGTAAAAGACAGAACACGGCTCTGAAAAGTGAATCTACAGACGATAGAAACTTGAAATTTGTAGTTGTTGTTTATCTTACACTGTAGGCATCAGCGATTTTTCGATATTCCTATCCCTAAGGGGGTGAAATAGGCAACGAACGGTTTTTTGAAAATACGTTGCTATTCAGGCAATCTTTTAAGGGTGCTACTAAGACTATTTTGATGCTAGAAATGCGAAATTTGGATTTGGAACCATTGTTAGAATTAAAAAATAATATTTCGGAATGTTTTCTATTCTCTCATCAATGGTGCAAAACGGGGTGCCAAGTTGTATCAAATTACAAGATTAGGAAAGAATTTTTAAAGCTAAATCTATGAAAGTTTACATGTAGAAGTAGAAAAAAATGCAGACTATCCAGTCTACGTGTGCGCAGCAGCGGAAATGTAGCTAGTTTGTGAATAAAAGCGTATTTAAGCGTTTCAGACTTTTTCATATTCACTGCTTGCCACCTTAAATGCAACACCCAGAAGGAAAAAAAACCTTACGTTCCATAGCCTTTCCTGTATACCAATGCACTTGTTTGTTTGTATAGAGCTGAAGAAGGGCACTCAAGCGCCCGAAACCACAAGCAACTGGTTGCTGCATTTCATTAATTTATAATCTGAACAGTTGCTGAAATGGATAAAATACCCAGAAGGAAGTACCTGAATGAGGCTAACTTTGCAGTACGCCTTTGTGGCTGCGAGAGTGAGCAAGATTAGCGTTTCAGCGTACGCGCACATCAATGCCGCTAGTAGCGCCGTCTTAAGGTGATTTATAAACGGGGTGCAGACGGCTGTGAGGACGCACATAGCGCTCTTCACCTGGTCGGTGAACTCTGCTTAGATATGATACCGCCTCCAATTTGCGTGCGACGCTCTGAGCTCCTGATCCACCAAATGGAGACTCAAGTTTAATGTTGTCAAGAGTCAGAAAGTGCTATTCATAAGGAGGATGCTACCACCATCACGGTAAGCCCCTTCTCGTAGTCTCAGGCAGCTAAATATCCGGGGATTACATTGGACCTTCACTGCGCTTGGCTCAAACATACCCTAGACGTCAAGAATACGCAGTGGGTCGTCTCCACGGCCTATCCCCGATGATCAATCCGAATTCGTCACTTCCCCCATGCCATGTGTAGGATGGCTGACTCATAGCCATAGATATTGAGTTCCTAAGAAATTCCACAGCTTGCAGATCAAATAAAGTGATTTTTGAATGCATTTTTGGAAGATGGATCTTAAAATTTTTTAATAATTAAAATAAGACAGTCTAAATCGCAAGTAGTTGGGTTTATTCCTGGCAACCGGTTTCGGTTCTACAGAACCATCTTCAGGCCTTTGGCACCTTGTTGGCTGTGGCCGGAGCAGGCGTCAACAAATAAAGTGCATTGTAGAGGTTAAAACATAAACAGATGCTATCAGGCTTGATTGCATGGTAGAATTTGTGCTCCACGACTGTATTTGACTTGCGGGAATTTTTCAGCAATCAGTCTAAAAATATTTTTTTACTGGCAGTACGAACGCATACTCCAACATGAGGGGTCGAGATGTTTTAATTATTTGAATCGCTTTTGCATTGATAATGACCACACAGTGGTCGAAATCTAGATCTTCCAGTAAATAAATATTTTTACGACTGATTGCTGTAAAATTCCCACAACATAAATAGGTGTCCTAGTTTCATGGTGATCGGTAAAACGATGATGCAATCTATTGATCGGTGAAATGACTTCGAAGTCTTGAATGCTTTGGTGAGGCGAGTGTCAACAGCCGTAATATACTTCATAAAATGCATTTTTAAAAACCATCAGCAGTTTATTCAAAACCTTATATATCTACCAGTTTCGGTCAATAGACCATCTTCATGGATAAAAAAGGTGTTAAATCTGAATGGTAAAATGCATCAAATAAAATACATCTAGATGAGATAGACATGAGTCTGTTCTTACCTTTTATGTTGTGTTTGACTGATAAGTTTTATCTTAGATGACCACCGTATTTTTAACACTTTTAGTTATACTGACTCCTGTTTATCTCAGCTAGATGTATTTTATTTGATGCATTTTACCATTCAGTTTTAACACCTTTTTTATCCATGAAGATGGTCTATTGACCGAAACTGGTAGATATATAATGTTTTGAATAAAATAGATGATGGTTTTTAAAAATGCATTTTATGAAACTTCAAAGTCTACTGTAACGTACCATCCCCCATGCTCCATACAGTGGGCTGTGGAGCAGAAAAATTGGCCGCGGTGGAGTAGCCGAGCGGTCTAAAGCGCCTCGCTGCGGAGCGCGCGGTTGCTCGCCGTGGAGATTCGAGTCCTCCCTGGGGCATGGGTGGGTGTGTTTGTCCTTAGGTTAGTTTACCTAGGTTTAAGTCGTTTGTAAGCTACGGACTGATGACCACGCAGTTTGGTCCGATAGATTTACAAACATTTGAATATTTGAACAGAAAAACTGGTAAATTTACCTGTGATAACTCCGGTCCTTCCTGATATTCTATTTCGGATCGCCAGAAGTGCACTATTTGCTATTGTGATCGCTGCTCATCCGGTTATGTTTAGAAATATTATCTTTGAAAATAATTTATTCTGAAGCATAGTTGCAACTTTCTAAATAGTGCTGCTGTAAATTCCTTAAACTCCTACTGAATCGGCAAATCAATCGGGTCACTCGGTTATTTGTTGAAACCTGAAGTTTGCTGGCAAGCCCACCGATACAGTCAGCCTCCAGCGCAACTCTTCTAAAATCATACTGTATTATCTTTTGTCTCATTGAATCAACTCTTGCTTTCAGTTCCATATTTGTGCAATAGATTCAAGAAGTAATATTTCACCGAAAGTCATAAATTATCTATTGAAAAGTTTTACACACTCTTACAATACTGCTCTCTGAGAGTCATTGCGTATTATCGGAAGGCACTATTCTGTGTATTAACGAGACCTTCGCGCCAGAAATTGACTTAATCTGCCCGCAGAATATTCTGTGTTCATTTATTACCCACTTCCTTGCTAGGAAGAAATTCTGGAGCAAACTTTTATCTAACATGGAGGTCAACAACAAAGAACTCTTGCTCAGAAGTGATTTGTACGTATAAGAATGCAGGATGTAATTGAAATACTTTTTAAAGAAGTTCAGCCTAGCTCTTGTTGAAAACAAGTTTGTTTTATTTCGCAACCAGTTTCAGCATAGCTTGTTACCATTTTCAAGTAAACAAAAACTTGAAAGCTACAATGTACATGTACATGAAAACACTGCTCAATTTTGTGGTCTAACTGTGTTTTCATGTACATGTGCATTGTACCTTTTAAGTTTTTGTTCACTTGAAAATGGTAACAAGCTTTGCTGAAACTAGTTATGAAATAAAACAAACTTGTTTTTAACTTGATCTAGGCTGATCTTCTTTGAGAAGTATTTCAATTAAAACAATAAGCTCACTCTCTACCGGCAAAATGTCGGCTTTTATTAATGCAGGATACTTAATAAATTTTATACACTGTGCTCGCAGGCATGTCTCAGTTTTGCGCAGTGCCCCGTGCACTGCATGTTCGCACAACACCGCTCGACCCCGCCAGCTATGCTGTGCTCATGTCTTCTATTGACGTAGGCTTCATTATTCCTCCCCCTCTTCCGCACTGCACTTCAAAATAACATGTCTTTTAGAATTTAGCAGTCATTTTCTCCATCCTATCAACGCCTTTTATCACATGAATGAGTGTCTGGAACTTCTACAGAGCTCCTGACGCACATTCACAGTTATTATGAAAGAGCTTTACCAACAGCGCGCAAGCCTTTATTCAGAAAATAATGTCGATCTGTAGACCCCACGTCTTTTATATGCGTATTCTACCGCTTGCAGTGCCATCTAATCTACACCTATGTCCACATATTCGCAAACCACGTCGCTGTATGTGGCGGGGCTAATTTGTGTAACATTGCCACTTATTCCTCTTATTCCAGTCGCGAAGGTTTCGCGGAAATAAAGACCGCGGGTATGCCTCCGTGTGGCTGTAATGTCTCTAGATTTATCCTCGTGGTAGTTTCGCGAGCTACACATAAGTAGTTGGTTGCTTGACTCCTAGAGAAACGTAAGCTGTCAGAACTTTGACAGAAGTCCGTACCGCGTTACAGAATGTCTTTTGCAGCGTCTGCCACTGCAGATTCCTTATCATAAAAGAATATGGAAATATTTGTAAATCCATAAGACTCTACTACTGTGGTCAGTTCTCAGTCCCTAGGCTTACAAACTACTTAAACTAAATTAAAGGACAAAACACACACACACATATAAAACTCACACATGCACACACACACATACATACGTATGCCCGAAGGAGTACTGGAACCTCCGACGGGTAGCAAATGTACGCTCCGCAGCAAGGCACTTTAGAGCCCTCGGCCATTCCACCGCGGCTCCTAGTCATCTCTCTGACGCTTTCGCGTTTACTAAATGAGCGTGTAACGAAGCTTGCTGCTCTCCTTTGAATACCCTGTGTCCTGTATCAGCCCCACCTGGTACGCATCCCACACTGTTGAGCAATGCTCCAGCGCTGGCCGAACGAGAATATTGAAACCAACTTCTTTTGTTGAGGGACTACATTTCATGAGAATTCTTCCAGTGACTCTCAGACTGATAACTGCCTGACCAACGATAAATTTTATATGGTCGTTCCATCTCAAATCGCTCCCAGATATTTTATGCAAGTATCTGCTTCCAGTATTTGTCTCACCTATTGCGTAATTATGTAATAAATGATCTTTCTTCCTACGTAAACGCAGAACTTTACACTCGTTTATGTTGAGTGTCAATTGCCATCCCCTGCAGCACGCCAGAAATAGTTTTGACTTCTCGCCGTCGAGAATGACGTGCTGTGTTCTGTTAGCTAGAAACTCTTCAATCGAGTTACAAAGTTGATGTAATATACCATATGCTTGCACTTTGTTCATCAGGCGAAGGAACGAAACCGTATCGAACGCCTTGTGGAAGTCAATAAACACGGAATCTACCTGGGAGCCTGTGTAATCTGCCCTCTGGGTCTTGTGGATGAATAACGCGAACTTGGTTTTACACGAACTTTCCCTGACTTTTTTTGTTTATTTAACCGTTCCCCCTACTTATATAATATTCAGTTAAAATTTGAGATCAATATTTTTGTAGCATTTTCAAACTGGAACTTTATGATGATCAGATTGTATAATAAAACACCAAGCCCCTACCTGAAATACAACACCAAGACTGAAGACGAAACTCAGATTGGCATCTGTTACACGACACAGTATTAGTAACAGGGATCCAGCTACAATGTTGGGTTTCATATTTCGCATACACTTTGCTTACTTAGAGAGAAAGTTTTCTCTAAAAACAGATAAAGGAATATAAATACAAGGGTTGGAACTTAAATAGCGGCAACACTGATGTGGATACTCTATGCAATGGACTCTGCTACTGTCGCTGACAACACACGTGGTTGAAACACCTACCTTACCTACGAGCAAATGGACTCGTCCGTCCTCGTCACCGGCGGGCACACAATCGAGGGAAACACATACGCTTGTGAGCGAGCGGTCTAACGTAACGGTCTCAGTACTGTTTCGGAACAACGACGTTGGATGAAGATTGAATGTGCCAGAGGTCGTACAGCACGGCAGTGTCATCAAGATCTTTAAGAGGCGTGTGGGAAATCGGCATTGCCGTACAGAACAGCGACAATGCGCGTGCGCATACAGCGCAATCTGTGTCTGCTCTGTTCGGTCGATGGAAGTACTGTATCACCCACCATACTACACGGAGTTATTCCTTGTGACCTTGATTTGATTCCGAAGATGAAGGGAGCATTCGCTTCAGAACTGTTCCAGAGATTCGACAGGCAGTATACCGCTCCATTCGCACCATTAACAGAAGAGGCTCTGCTAACGGTATACTACTCCTTCGACATCGCTGACAACGGGTTCTACACAATGCTGATGAATAGTTGCCACTATTTAAGTCCCAACCCTCGTGTATCCACGCAATACGTTTCTTGCGGTGTCCGGACACTTGCCACGCCGGACTTTTGCCACGCTTCTACCTGCTACCCTCCACCCCCCCCCCCCCCCCCCCCCGTCGCGCGGGCCGAGAACTCTGTGGACGGTGTCCCGGCATATGCACACTGCTCGCTTCCGCTGTATGTCAGTATGGAAGTTATTAAAACGGCCAATGGCAGACCTTTTTCCCACTACAATGGTTACGCGATAATAAGGTGTGGTTGTGCTTACGCCGAAAACAGGATCATTGCAAGGGAATGCTGCTTTCGAAGAACGGAGACGTATTGAACGTAGAGAACACCTAACGATGCAACCTTTATAAGATGTAAAAATAAAAAGAGTGTATCAGACGTCAGTATCATTAAATAACTTAATGGTGAAGCTAGCTGGTCACAGTTCGGTTCACTAGCGTTTAATCAATATGCGGTGAAGTTTGACTCAACGAAGCAAATACACTAAACATCACTCCAATGATCCTCCTGCAAACAGAACTTATAGTTAAATCTACCGCTTTTCAATTTGCAATTTCCTATTTAGGTAAAAACTCATACAGTTGACACGTTAAAAGATTTTTTTTCTACCTTCTAATATTATGGCCATACCGTCAATGATTGTGACTTCTAAAATCATTCCTGTAACTTCAGAGCCTCAATTAGCTCCTAAAGATATCATTTTTGTTAAACTGATAAGGTACACTTTAGGTTTTAAATAGCATCTGAACATTAGAATTGAACCTAAAATACACACCCTAAAACAGATCTGCTCTGAAGATTGACAAGTTCGGCAGCTGTAGTCTTGAAATAATTCCCATATCTCCAAAATCAGACAAGGATAGAAATAACATGATAGCGAACGTAGATCTCATGAAGTGCATTTAGCTGTAGTCCTTAAAAATTAAAGTATCTCACCATGTTGATTATCTTTAATCAGGCCAGTAAAAGCTTACTTTTCAAAAATAATTGTTACATAATAATATCATAAACAAATGTGTTAGGCGTGTTTTTCTTATGCATTACAACATTTTGAAAACATATTTGATCATTTCGTCTGTAACATCACTTATTTGATAGGGTGATTTGCTTTGGATCACCAAGGCTATTTACTTTTATGTTATGTTTGCAGCAGTTCTCACTTTGAATTGTGGAATATTTACTTCGTCTTATTTGATGAAAGAATTTCTGAAAACTATATTTAATAACTCCGCTTTAGTGGCACTGTGTTCAGTAAAATTACCGTCGCTATCGCGCAATAAAGGCATTCACTTAGTCTTTCCGCTGCTGTAGATAACATAGGACCAGAATCTCTTTGGATATTCCGCCACATTTCTACGAAAATTTTCGTTGTGAAAAATATTAAACGAATGTCGCATTGAACGCCGCGCTAAATTTCGAGCTTCAGTAAAACATCTGCGATCTTGGGGATTTTGAATTCGTCTAAATTTTTCGCAAAAGCTTTCTGTTCTGTTGTATGTACCATGGGGGACCAGTTCAGTCTCTTATTAATTTAGTTGGTAGGAATCCCTCCAATGCTGTTGATACTATGCCTTTGAATGTAAGACACATATGGTCTTCACTTACATAGTTAATTTAGAAAAAAATGGAGACTGTCTCCTAGGAAGATGACAACCGAATTCTTATCTTTTTTTAGTAGACATATTTAGCGTTTAGTTTTGGTGAAAATCTTTGTTACAGATTTGAGCTCGCTACAACTTTGGGTTCACTTATCCCTGTATCTGTCGTGATGCTCAGGAGTATTTGTGAGTAAGAGCTCAAGTGTCTTTCCGAAATCATTTACAGTTTTAATGGGCAAGTGATCTATAATTATTGTTCAAAATAATTTTTAAAAAAGCATTTAGAACAATTTGGGAAGATGTATCTGCTCAGAAGGTGTATTTTTGTTAACATACGGATGGTAGATTTAAGTCACCGCCAACTATAATTGTATGAGTAGTGTACCTATTTTTGTAGAGACTCAAGTTTTCTATGAACTGTTCAGCGGCTGCATTATGAGAGTGCCGGGGTCGGCAAATTAAAATTTTCAAATGTTTGTTAAGCTTAAGGGACTTAACTGCGGGGTCATCAGTCCTTAAACTTACAAACTACTTATGATCTACCTTATACTAAAGGCGACACAAACATCCATGCCCGATGGGGGATTCGAACCCCGACGGGGAACGGTCTCGCGCATCGCAGCCTAACACCTCAATGCGCTTGGCCGCTCAGCCGTGGCAGTTCTTAATGTATTCCGGTAGTCGAGTATACCATCTGCTCACACTAAATGACAAAAACCATCGAATTCAGTTTCGCTTGTGTGCTAGTACACAGATTATGCTTTTTTTCCTCTGCGACTCGGTTAAACAATGTAGAACAACAGCGTACTTTACAAGCATAGAATTCTATATTCCTTCGTTTCTTTATTTCAAATCTGTATTTCGTTTTAGGTGATCTGTCAAACATAGACGCTCTTATCTATATTTTGTAAACGTATTTTCCGTCATTGATTTGAACACTGTCCCAATTCACTTTACTAACTAATATTTCGCCACAAAAGAGTAAATTTATGAAGTATATCCAGAATGAAACTTTCACTCTGCAGCGGAGTGTGCGCTGATATGAAACTTCCTGGTAGATTATAATTGTGTTCCGGAACCGGGTCTCGAACCTGGGACATTTGTCTTTCGCGGGTAAGCGCACTACCGACTGTGCTATCCCGACACGACACACGTTGCCGCCTCAAAACTTTACTTCCGGTAGTACCTCGCCTCCCACTTACCAAACTTCACAGAAGCTCTCCTCCGAACCATGCAAGATTAGCACTTCTGGAAGAAAGGATATGGTGGAGACATGGCTTAGCCACAGCTTAAGGGATGTTTCCAGAATGGAACTTCCACTCTGCAGCGGAGTGTGCGCTGATATGAAACTTCCTGGCAGATTAAAATTGTGTACCGTCTCCACCATATCCTTTCTTCCAAGAGTGCTAGTCTTGCATGGTTCACAGGAGAGCTTCTATGAAGTTTGGAAAGTAGGAGGCGAGGTACTGGAGGAAGTAAAGTTGTGAGGCGGAATCGTGAATCGTGTCGGGATAGCACAGTAGGTAGTGCGCTTCCCCGCGAAAGGCAAAGGTCGCAGGTTCGACTCCCAGTTCCGGCACACACTTTTAATCTGCCAGGAAGTTTCATGAAGTATATCGTTCTTCTTTCCTTTTTTTTTTTTTTTTTTTTTTCTTTTTTTTTTTTTTTTTTTTTTGCCACCCAGTGGTAAGAATTAATATATGTACAAATGCAGTGATCAAACTTGAAACGTTCATTTCTTGTTTCTTCCATACCGATGGACTGTTTCTATCGCAATCAGTAAGTGTGGAAGAAACCAACCGTACAAACGGAGGGAGAATGGATCCATATTTGTGGTTGGAAGAACTAGTTACACACTGACATAGACGACGGTATTGCTTTCATTTCCCAAAAGTTATAAACAATTCGATTTCGGGATATTGAAAAGAAGTTGTACATTTCGGCGATATGTCGAATAAAAATATCTCTTTCGTACTGGCTGTATCGTGTAAGATCGGAGACGGAGGTTTGGAAGCAAACAGCAGCAGTACGGGAAAGGGCGTCCCTTGACTGAGGGGTCGCTAATCCGACTACCTGGCGAAGGGTCAGGTGTGGCAAGTGTCCGTCGTGGCAAAAGTCCTGCGTGGCAAGTGTCCGGCATCCGTTTCTTGCACCCTAAATTATGAGACAGGGCAGTCTACGTAAATCATAGGTCAAATAGTGTAGTCACTCAAAGTTTCCATTAATAAAAGGCGTAAAAGAATAAGAGAGAGAGGGGGGGGGGGGAGGGAGGGAGAGGAGTATGATAGAAAGGAATTAAAATTAGCTATTAGATGGCATCGAATTACATGAAAGAGGAATTTCAACTCGTCATTTTCGAAACCTAGTCATTCTAAACATATCGAAATTGGTCTGATGCGCATCCGTATAAAGGCATGAAGTTACGAGTAGAATAACACGCAAATCTGACTAAAATACCACAGTACTTTGCGTGACTGTCAATATTTTAAGGTCCTTCCAAAATATTCAAAGTTTGTAGAGCTTATGGGACTTAACTACGGGGCCATCAGTCCCTAAACTTGCAAACTACTTATGAACTACCTTATACTAAACACGACACAAACATCCATGCCCGAGGGGGGGGGGATTCGAACCCGACCGTAGCTGCCGTGCAGACTGTGACTGGCACGCCGCAGACCCTCGGCCAATGCGGCCGGCCGTCCAAGTCCCACTGGCTCTAATCCAGGCCTTTGGTCTTCTGTTCCACTTTTGTGTTTGTAAAGGGAACACTGACCAGCACGCGGTATGTGCAGAATGCTTTGAGAGCTTTTCTAGTGCAGCAGGAAGGTGATGTGTTGTTGCAAGAGGACAATAGTAGCCGAACACATTGTTCGTGAAACCCGTTCCAGAAATTTCCCTAACCTTGTCTCCAGTGGAGCGACAACTGACACGTGACTCGTCAATCGCAAACTCTTCGAGAACTACGTCAACACGTCGAACAGGCGTGAAAAAATGTATCTCAAGGCTGTATTCGCCATCTATATGATGAATGGATGGCAGAATCAGGGACTGTATTGTCGTTCGAGAAGGCTACACTATGTAATAATACGGATGTTTCAGCGTGTACCATTTAAGATCTGTATATTTAATCATTTAATGTATTCTGTATGAAATGTTCCAAGAATAAATCATAGGTGAATCGGAAAACTCCAAGACGGTGAACTAGTTTTTATATCTGACAGTGTGTACGTCAGAAAGAACTGGCACCAGATATGTATAAAATGGTATTGCCATGGCGAGATGGTTTCCAGAACGATTGTTTGAGGAAAGTTGGGCTGACCTGCTAGTGAGTCGTGGTGAGTGTTTCGGGCGAGAGAGCCGAACAAACGGCGTCTCTGGTGGCGTCTCTTTGAGGGGCTTATGGAAAGAGGCTGGACCTCCTTTTACTCTCCGATTGCTAGGCGCCATACTGCTAAGTCCCGTAACGGCGTTTACACAAAAAACAGACACCGTCAAGAAGTCAGAAAGCCTGGAGTGGTGAAGAGGGAATAAATAGCGAAGGCCCCTTAAGTAGGGAGAGAAGCAGATCACTTTGAAGAACTTCAGGAGAAGTCGCACTCACTCACTGTGGACAGATCCCGTATACACACTGCTACAACACTATTCGAACGCCCCAAGAACGGAACTGGCGTAGTCTAAGAGTTTTATAAGAAATTGAATAGAATGAGGCATAGAGTTCTCCAATGAGAAAGCTGTAACAAAGTTTACAATGACTGACGATAAGAAACAGTCAATAAAGGTAACTTTGGAGCAGCAGGAGGAACTGATGCAAAGTTCCCTTTTGCCGGCCGTGGTGGCCGAGCTGTCTGCAGCGCGCCACTCACGTTCAGCATGGCCACTACGGTCGGGGGTTCGAATCCTCCTTCGGACTGTAATAATATTTGTCCCGTCCTTAGTATTAGCTAGTTCATAAGTAGTTTGTAAGTTTAGGGACTGATGACCCCGTGGTTAAGTCCCATAAGCTCTACAAACTTTGAATATTTTGGAAGGACCTTAAAATATTGACAGTCACGCAAAGTACTGTGGTATTTTAGTCAGATTTGCGCGTTATTCTACTCGTAACTTCATGCCTTTATACGGATGCGCATCAGACCAATTTCGATATGTTTAGAATGACTACGTTTCGAAAATGAGGAGTAAAATAAATGAGTTATCAACCAGCTAAAAATACTCTACGGGATTAAAAAAATAAACAAATAAAATAAATAAATAAAAAGGCAAATACTGTATGTTTCCATTTAAGAGACTTCGACTGAAAAATTGGAAACCAGTTGCCTCATCAGCGTTTCTTGCCATGCAAACATATTCCCGTAAAAAAAAAAAAAAAAAAAAAAAAAAAAAAAAAAAAAAAAAAAAAAAAAAAAGTTTTAACACACGGTTCTCACGACCTTGTTACTTTTGCTACTTTCACTGTCTCTCTGTCATTGTGTTTGTGTAATTCTGTTCCTCTCACACTGACACACAGTATGCTAATATGTCCTTGTGAGTGGTTTTCTCGGCGTTGTAGACAGAGAGAAACTAACACGTATGCATAGGAGATGGGGGCAGTGGACAAGATTTTTCTTGTTAAACGTTCGTTGGACTGCATAATCCAGACCTCCAAAGCATATTGTAGTCTCTAATCAAGGGTTTTCATTTCCACTGTGGCGATCTTTTTGTATTCGCTCTGCTACAACCTCCGTCCAAATGTTCAAATGTTTGTAAAGTCTATGGGACTTAACTACGGGGCTATCAGTCCCTAAACATACAAACTACTTATGAACTACTTACGAACTAGGACGGCACAAATATCCATGCCCGAGGGGGGGATTCGAACCCCCGACCGTAGTGGCCGTGCGGACCGTGACTGGAGCGCCTTAGTCCCCTCGGCCACCGCGGCCGGCCAACCTCCGTCCATTTACCCATTATACTTCCAGTCTCTTTCTCTCCCACCACGATTATCTGCTCTCTGTTTTACCCACCGGCTCTTTCTGATGCTCGCTCTCAGCCAAAAAATGCGTGCATGTGTTTTCATGCCAAAATTTTTCGTGCTGTAACCTGTATGAGGACTGATGCATATGATTTCCACATTTCTATCACTTTCAAAGAGAAATAAATTTTCATTTTTTGTGCTTCTGTTGGAACATGCTTCAACTGCTTCCCTTCTTTTACTTGCTGGGTCTGCTACTGATTGACACAAATTCCGTAGATCAGTAAATATTTGACAATTTCTTTTTATGCTTCGACACATTTATATACAGGATATAAGGAATGAAAAAAAAGAAAAGAAAAAAGAAAAAAAAGAAGAAGAAAAAAAAAAAGAAATTCGTCCTTTTTTGAGAGGAGATGCAAGTGTGTACGACATTCGAAATAAAATTTTCACAGAATTTTATTCTTAAAATGGAATGTTCATTGTTTTGCAACGGCTGCCGCTTGCATGGATGAAAATCAAATGTTCAAATGTTTGTATAGCTTATGGGATTTAACTACGGGGTCATCAGTCCATAAACTTATAACTACTTATGAAATATCTAACACTAAGGACGACACAAATATCCATGCCCAAGGGGGAATTCACACGCCCCGACCGTGGTGGCCGTGCAGACCGTCACTGGCGCGCCGCAGTCCCTTCGGCCACCGCGGCCGGCTTGCATGGAAGAGGTACTAATCTGTTCTCAAGTTTAATTAAAGTTTCTATTATCTTTTCTCAGTTTTATATGCACCTATTTATGAGCTAGCATCAAGGATACCCAATATCTGTGTATATTGTTTTTACCTCTGGAAACCCTTTAAAATACATTGCAACATTTCACATAATTTGAGACAAAATTTTTTCGCATAGTAGATTTCTTAAAATAAGTTGGAAAGAGTCAGATCGGTCGGAACGCTGTCAGCAGAATTGGCAAACATATTGGATTTAAGGGTGTATCTTAATAATGGATGAAGAGTTTCGAAAACGCAAAAATGATGTATATAGATAAATACCTACAGAATATATTGTTATGATTTGAGCTACCTGCAATCGTTGTTATTTAGTTATTTGCTGCCCATGGCGCAAAAAGGCTAAAAACAGATTTTTGTGATCTTGTGCGGCAACTTTGAATGGATTTCGGTAACGAATAAATATGTCAACAAAAAAATTAAAAAAGTATTTCGAGAATATCATCTGCAAAATGAAAACATTTTAAGCTCGCAATTGCTGTTTTATATCTTATGTAAGACGACTGGTTTCGACACTCAAGAGTGTCATCTTCTGGTCATCTTTAAGTGTCGAACCCCCGTCGTCTTTCATAAAATAATAAACAAAAATTGCGAGCTTGGCATTTTTTCATTATGTTACTCTAAGAATATCGCTGCCTAGTATGATAAAGTTAAATAAGCTGAAAAATTTGTGGTGAAAATTTCTATGATTATTTTCAATGAACAGAAAGTATAGAAGTGGTGGTCCTGACAATTTGTAGGTTTAGTGACCAAAGATAATCGATTTTTGTGGTTTTCTCAGGAACTACCCACGAACAAACTGCTTTTATATATCGTAGAAAGCCCACCCTAAACTACACCTAATGTATGAAAACCATATATATGAGAGCCAAATAGATGCCTAGATGCCTATAACATTCGCGCGAGTGCATGCAATGAACTGACAAAGACTTATCGCAATAGGATGTAGGGTATGGGCATGCATAAAATACGAATTAAAAGACGATCAAACAAACAAATCATTTTTATATATTAGGTTAGTTGGCGTAACGTTTTCCACATACCCCTAGGTGAATACTGGGCTGGTACCCAAGTCTCGCATCAGTTACACGATTCGGAAACATATCGTAACACTTTACTATTTCACGCATATAACACTATTTGCAGACGCGTGGAGTACACATTTCCTCCTGGGGGGCATGGGGTGGCGACAGGAAAGGCATCCGGCCACCCTGTAAATATTAACACGCCAAATCCGAATTAACGAAGCCGACCTTGCATGTGTGGGAAAATGGCCAAAGAGAAAGAAAGATTAGTTGGCGTCACGAAAATTCCTCCAGGAAGATTGTGGTTTGCTATACAGAACAGACTGGGAAACACTGCCTTGTACGACTAAATTTCAATAAAATATTTGATCACTGTAATTGGTCACCATGTAGAATAACTAAGATGAGAAATGATTCAGTAGGTAAAATACACTCTAAAGAGATTCATTGGATTTAGAATTACTAGGTATGTCTACAAAGTAAGTTCCGTTTGGTTATATAAAACAAACATGTACAGATACAGAAAAAATATTTAGTGTACAAAAATATACAACTATTAAATTACTTTTCTACATAGCTTCCGAAATTTTGTAGGCATTGTCATAGCGTGGCAGAAGTCGTTGTATGCCTTCTTCATAGAAGGTTGCCGCCCGTGTATTCAACCATGTGGTAACATGTTCTTTCAGCTCGTCATCATCGCTGAAGTGTTGACCACCATGGACAGGTTTTAGGTGTAAGATGAAAGTCGCTAGGAGCGAGACTGTACGGAGGATGACCAAACACGTCCCAGTGAAATTCCCGTAAGAGTTGTTTGGTCACATTCGCCTTGTGAGGTCGGGCGGTAACGTGAAGGGAAGAAGAAGACTCCTTTCATCTGTCTTTGGTGGTCAATACTTCAACGATGATGAGCTGAAAGAACATGTTTGCCACATGGTTGAATACACAGGCGGCTACCTTCTATGAAGAAAGCACACAAAAACTTGTCCCACGCTATGACAATGCCTACAAAATTTCGGAATTTATGTAGAAAAGTAGTTGAAGAGTTGCAGATTTAAATCCAATAAATATTTTTTCTGTATCTGTTTACGTTTGGTTTATATAACCAAACGGAAATTACTTTGTGGACATACCTCGTATATCCTGTACTTTAAAACAATTTTAAAAATATCAATGTCCAGAGACATATTTTGATTCGATATACATAAAAGACATTCACTTATCGGAGAGGCATTGAATTAAAATTTGTGCCGCCGCTTAGTAATCATGTGGTCTCTCGTTCGATTCTCGGCCGCGGCACAAATTTTTATTCAATGCCTCTCCTGCACATGGGAAAAATCGCTGGAAGTCTTATGAAATTCCCGAGCATAGTTTTGCCCGATAAACGGCCGCTTTTGTAAGAGAGCAGTCTACATCTACATCTACATGGGATACTCTGCAAATCACATTTAAGTGCCTGGCAGAGGGTTCATCAAACCAGAATTATACTATTTATCTCCCATTCCATTCTCGAATAGCGCGCGGGAAGAAAGAACACCTGAATCTCTCTGTTCGAGCTCTGATTTCTCTTATTTTATTCTGATGATGATTTCTACCTATGTAAGTGTGAGTCAACAATATATTTTCGCATTCGGAGGAGAATGTTGGCGATTGGAGTTTCGCAAGTAGCCACGCCGCAGCGATAAGCGCCGTTGTTGTAATGAGTCCCATCCCAGATCCTGTATCATTTCCGTAACGCTGTCTTCCCTTTATCGTGACAATACGAAACGAGCTGCCCTTCTTTGGACTCTTTCGATGTCCTCCGTCAAACCCACCTAATAAGGATCCCACACTGGGCTGCAATACTCCAAAAATGGACGGACAAGCGTAGTGTATGCAGTTTCTTTTGTAGTTCTGTTGCATGTTTTAAGGGTTCTACCAATAAAACGCAGTCTCTGGTTCGCCTTTCCCACGATATTATCTACGTGTTCTTTCCAATTTAAGTCTGAAGTAATAGTAATTCCTAGGTATTTTGTGGAGTTTACGACCTTCACATTTGATTGATTTATCTTGTAAACAAAGTTTAACGGATTTCTTTTCGTACTCATGTGGACGAGTTGACACTTCTCATTATGTTTTGATCTTCAGATGATTTTACTAGACGGTAAATGACGGCGTCATGTGCAAACAACCTAAGAGAGCTACTTAGATTTTCCCCTAAATCGTTTATGTAAATCAGGAACAGCAGAGGACCAATAACATTACCTCTGTTTTAGTCGATGCCTTACCATCGATTACTACGAACTGTGTCCTCTCTGATATGAAATCCCCTATCCAATCGCAAATTTGGGGCGATATACCATAACCACGCAATTTGATTAAAAGCCGTTTGTGAGGTACGGTGTCAAAAGCAGGTTGGCGCACCTTGCGATGTAGAGGTAGGCCGTGCTGGTGGAGGCGATCTTGAGCAGCCAGCAGGCGAGCAGCGGCGCCGCGGTGAGGTAGCCGAGCGGCTTGCGGCCCACCACCTCGGAGAGGCCGGAGAAGATGGGCGTGGCGACGACGGCGGCGACCGCCAGCAGCGACGACACCCACGAGCCCTCGTCCACCGTCAGCGGCCGAGAGGACACGCCCGCCTCCGCAGACTGCAGCTGCGGCAGCGCCATCGCCGGCCACACCAGCGACGTGCCGAACGCGAACGTGTTCAGGTTCACTGCGCCCACAGGAACACAGACACCGTCTAACATACTGCAGGGTACCACTACCAACTGGGTTATCTAACTCTTTCCTTTCCAAAAGAATAACTGTGTACTAAAGGACTGCAAATCGCCGGTTTCGCTCGCTCGTACTCGGTCGAGTGCGCAACGCTCGACGGTGGCGCGCCGAGTGTGTACGCTCGCAGCGAGCGTGTTGACACTCGAACGAGGCTACGTGGGGCGGGGCGGGCAGAGGCAGCACCCCCTGTAGAAGAAAGCCTGCGCACGACGTCACAACATGGCGGCGCTGAGAGGCTTAGAGTCTTCTGAAAGTTTGTAAACATTAGCAGTGCACTCTATTTATACAGCATTCTTTCGTTCAGGAGTGTATTTATTACGTAAATTCGTGTTGTGTACGGTGTGATCGCTACGTTGGACGATTTGTGTGTGTGAGAACAACGTGTGATCTCTTTTTTACTGACAAAATGCCGTTCCGCTGTTCTGTGCCGAGAGGTAGAGGAAATTACGACTGTGGCCCAAAAGTTACCGTCTTGAACGTCAGGAGAAGAAGAAATGGATATCAAGAATTCCCAGGATAACTTGGGTCCTTCTTCAAGTTAATGAGTAAGTTTTCGTTCTTGTTTAACCTTATAAAAGAGTTTGAAGTCATGACTGTTAACCGTTGAATATTGCGATTCATTTTATTTACGTAACCATCCCTATTAGCTTAATCTTCTCCGGACGTTTAAAGATGTTATCTTTTGGGACACAGTTGTAATTTCCTCTACTTTTCGGCACAGAACAGCGAAACGGCATTTTGTCAGTAAAAAAGAGATCACACGTTGTTCTCACACACACAAATCGTCCAGCGTAGCGATCACACCGTACACAACACCAATTTACGTAATAATTACACTCCTTAACGAAAGAATGCACTATAAACAGCGTGCACTGCTAATGTTTACAATCTTTCAGAGGACTCTATGCCTCTCACCGCCGCCATGTTGTGACGTCGTGCGCAGGCTTTCTTCTATAGGGGGTACTGGCAGAGGCCGCACAGCGTGGCGCTGCCGCTGTACTCACAAGGAAACCTACCCAAGTCTGTGGTGTCGCACAAGTACAAAGTGCGCGCCACCTACTTTCGCCGCGCGCCGCCATGCATGCACGGCTCGGCGTTCTTCCGACGACAGCCACGAGCGCCCTCTGCTGGAACCCCGCTCGTGGCCACGACGGAAAGATATAGCACTTCGGACTGAGATTGCAACGAGTTAGGACCTTCGTAATCAGATAGGCACCAGTGAAGACTTTGCTATCGTACAGGCACTAGGCAGGCCTCTAACAACTATGTATCAACATTCTGCAGTACTATGTAAAAGTTAAGTATTGTTACATTCTGTGCAATATATATATCTTTCTAATTTACTCTAGTGTTTATAGTTTCTGGCTGCTCCCCTCCGTACCTGCACCAGCGTGCTATCTATATTCCTGTGTCGGTCTCATTCACCCTGCCACCGACACCTACGACGAGGCTGGGACACAAAAGCGGCGACGAAGTGGGGACACAAAAGTGGCGACGAGGAGTGATAGAACCTTGGATCAGCCCGCTTCCAGCAGCCAGACAGCAGCAGTCGGAGCACGCAAAAATTGCTCCCGCCCACCCACCCTTATTATAAGATTTTTGGGGGAACATATTCTGTTACGTATTTTGTGGACTTTTTTGTTGCAGAGCGAGTCCTCTTTCATATTGCATTTGTGTTTTGTTATAAGTTACTTGTATGCGCGGCGCCTAATCGGTCAGCATGGCCACTACCCCGAACCCAAACTTAATGGAAATTATTCAGTTACAGACGGCGCAAATAACACAACTTCTCCAGGCTGTGGCCCAGCTCACAGCGCAAGCAGCTAACCAACAACAACAGCCGCCGCTTCAGCAGCCCACACCAGCCGCCGTACCGCTCCCTACGTTCCGCCAGTACAACGAACGTGAGGAAGAATGGAGCGACTACTTCGCACAGTTTCAAGAACTCGTCGCGGCTCATCAAATTACAGGTCAGAGAGTGAAGAACCTTTTCTTATCGATTGTGGGCCCCCAGACCTTCGTACTACTGCAGAAACTATTCCCTCACGCATCTCCTCGTGATGTAGACTTTGAACAAATAGTAGAGGCACTAAATGCTCATTATGAGAGAAAAGTTCTCGTAGCTGCGGCACGGTACCGATTTTTCAGACTTAAAAAATCACCCGAACAGTCACACCAAGAATGGATCACGGAATTGAAGGGCTTAACCCGCCAATGTAAATTTACTTGCTCTTGTGGACTTTCGTATAGTGACGTGATGTTGAGGGATGCGATTACGCAGAATATTCAGGACCCCAGAATTAGAGCAGCAATTCTGAAACAGTCTGACCCTTCATTAGACAGTGTACTGCAGCTTATTGAAGCGCATGATACTTTTGACTTAGCAGATGTAGAAATGCAAAGCCACAGTGTAAATTCAGTGCGCCGCAACGGACGCTTTCCTAGCCGTAGTTCTCAGTGTAGCACTAGTGATTCTTATTTTTCTACCGGCCGTGCTGAACAGACAGTGAACAGTAGCCAGAGTAAAAGTTTGACACAAAGATCGCTCCGTCGTGTTAGAAACAGTGATTTGAATAACGGGCGCCGACGCTCATTTCAGAAAAATGTACGTAAATCTTGCCCCCAGTGTGTGTCTCGCCACAAGCGTGCTCATTGCCCTAGTCGCAACGCAACCTGTTATCAATGTGGCAAATCGGGACATGTGCAGTCTGTGTGTATGCAAATTAAAAACTCAAAGAACGGTACCGTTAGAAACAGTGTTTCGCAGGGTGCGAGAACAGTTCATTCTGTAAATGTTATACGGGCTGTGGAATTGAACAGTGCTTCCCTTGGATCTCAATTGCAAGAAAGCAGTTCTGCGCCTATGGCAAAACTATATAGTGCACCACGTAGCAAGCGCCGACGGGCGCGTAAAACAGTGCAACGGAAAAGGGTTCGGGACAAGCAAAATGACTATGAACAGTGCATTCCTGTAGTGAAATTAGTGCCTTCTGCAACTGCTCCTTGTAATAGTGCCCAGTACTGTGTAGCTAGTGACAGTAGACATCAAGTAGCTACTCAAAAGTGTAGTGCAGTAGTTAGTAAATCTGGAGTAGCTTCGCATGCTTGCGCGGATGCCGATCCGGCGGTAGTGCCATCTAGTGACAGTGTTGTTAATCCGCTGCGTGCCGAGTCTGCGCCGCTTCCTTCACTACGCGGCCCGCGCAAGCGCAGGAAACAAACCATAGCAGTCGTTGCCCACATTCGCGCACCTGTCGAGCGCCGAAAGCAAAAACTTTTTGTGAATCTTTCCATTGACAATAAGACTGTGCAATTTCAGCTCGACACTGGTTCCACTGTTACATAAATTAATAAAGATACTTATGAACTTCTGGGTTCGCCAAAATTGTCGCCGTCACAGCAAGTGTTAACAGCTTATACAGGTGAAAATATTCCCGTGCTAGGAACATGTAGCCTGCCCGCCTCTTTTCAAGGTGTAACAAAAACAGTTGCTTTTGTTGTTCTTCAGGCCAAATCTACACAGAACATTTTTGGACTAGATGCTTTTGACTTGTTTGGTTTATCAATTCAAAGAGATGTGCTTCAAATTTCGTCAGTAGTGCCTCAGGATAAAATCAATGCTTTATGTGACAAATATAGTGACTTGTTTTCGCCGGAACTAGGTTGTGCAAAAGACTTCGTGGCACATGTAACTTTAAAAGAATCTGCAGTTCCAAAATTTCGTAAAGCTAGACCAGTGCCTATCGCCTTGCGTGATACAGTTGCCGAAGAACTTAAACGTTGGCAAGATAGTGGGGTGATTTCTCCTGTTTCTGCGAGTCAGTGGGCCTCGCCTATAGTAATTATACCCAAGCCGTCAGGAAAACTTCGTCTCTGTGCGGACTTCAAATCAACAGTAAACAGTCAAACAATTGTAGACACTTATCCCCTGCCCAGACCTGACGAACTAATGGACAAATTAGGACAGTCTCGTTTCTTTTCTAAGATTGATTTAGCAGAGGCATACTTACAGATTCCACTTGATGATGAGTCAAAAAAGTTTTTCGTCATTAATACTCACATGGGCCTTTTTCAATTTCAACGCCTACCCTTTGGCAGTTCTTCCGCTCCCGCTATTTTTCACCGTTTTTTGGAACAGCTGACAGTTTCTGTACCGTGTTGTTCGAACTATTTAGAAGATATTGTGGTATCCGGACGTACAGTTGAAGAACATTTAGCAAACCTGGAGTCTCTTTTCAAAGTTTTGACTGCAGCAGGTCTACGTTGCAATAAAGTAAAGTGTTCGTTTTTTCAAACTGAAATAGAGTACCTAGGCCATGTGATTAATGCCCAAGGAATCCATCCTTTCCAGTCACATCTTCGAGCAATCAAAGACTTGCCTCCTCCTAAGAATGTGCATGAATTGCAAGCAGTAATGGGAAAGCTTCACTATTATTTCAGATTTATTCCCAATGCCTCTCAGATTGCAGCTCCACTGCATCACTTACGTAGGAAGAATGTTCCTTTTGTTTGGTCCAAAGATTGCCAGGTTGCCTTTGACAAACTAAAGTCTGCACTACTCAGTGATGCATGTTTGATTCCCTTTGAACTCTCGTCGGGTTGCGCAGGAAACAACTGCGGATGCAGACCTAAGTGTGGTAGCACGTTTTGTTCGCTCAGGGTGGCCTGCCAGAGCCAAAGACATTGATCGGCCTCTGGTTCGACGTTATTTTGCACAACGTCATGTATTGTCTTTAAGTCAGGGTGTTCTGTTGTTATTCCTCGTTCCCTGCAACGTGAAGTGTTACGCCTCCTGCATCAAGGACATTGGGGTATTGTTAGGACAAAGCAATTTGCCAGACGTCATTGTACCTGGGTTGGTATGGACGCTCAGATAGAGAGCATGACATCACAGTGTACAGTTTGTGCGGAGCATCAGGCGGCTCCTCCACGGCGTTTCTCAGACTGGCCACGCCCCAAGGGACCATGGCAACGTTTACATATTGACTTTGCCGGACCTTTCTGGAATACGCGCTGGTTAATTGTTGTAGACGCTTTCAGCAAGTTTCCTTTTGTGATTGCCATGAACTCAACGATGGCGTCTAGTACAATCAGTGCCTTAACATCAGTGTTTTGCATCGAAGGCTTGCCTGAAACTATCGTCAGTGACAATGGACCTCAGTTTGTTAGTGCGGAATTTCAACAGTTTTGTCGTGTGAATGGCATTCAGCATATCACCACCGCACCTTTTCACCCTCAGTCCAATGGTGAAGCAGAACGTTTCGTTCGAACATTCAAGTCTCACATGGAGAAGATGAAAGGTCAGCACTCCAGGCAGCAAGCTCTTCAAATTTTCCTGTCTACGTATCGGTGCATGCCACGTGACGGCCCGTCTCCTGCCGAGCTGCTACACGGCCGCCGTCACCGCACTCTCCTTCACCTGCTGCAGCCTCCCACGCACCGAGTCGGTTCGATGGCGCTACGCGTTTTCAGGTTTCTACGCCGGTGCTGTACAGGGTGTTTGCTGGAAACAAGAAGACATGGCTGCCGGGCACCATTCAGCGCGTGCTCGGTAGCAATATGTATGTTGTACGTTCTTCCACAGGGTCGGAGCTGCAGCGCCACGCAAACCAATTGCGCTTGCACAGGCCGCGCGATCCTGTCTCCGGTTTCTTGATTCCAGACCCAGTTCACCGCCAGGGAGCACAACCACATCGTTCGTCCCCGGACTACGGGATCGTCCCGATGGAGATCGACGCGACGCCGCCGCTGTCGCCGCCGCAGTTGACAGCGTCACCGAGAGGGACACCGGGACCGTGCGTGCCGCCCCAGCTGGGGCCACGCACCTCAGAAGAAGATGACCTGCTCCCTCTGGGCGGGGGCGGGCGCCCTTCCCCAGGTTTCGGCGTGTTCCCTGGAGGATCTCAAGGCGGATGCCGGGGCGCGGACCGCGTCTCGATCCCGGCCTCAGCTACGACGCCCGTCCCACCAGTAACGCCCCCGCCCAGGCCCTCCTCCCAGTGCCGTCGCCGTGGCCCTCAGCCCTACGCCACGACGGCGCGGCGGTTTGGGGGGGAGGGGTGTGGTGTCGCACAAGTACAAAGTGCGCGCCACCTACTTTCGCCGCGCGCCGCCACGCACACACGGCGCGGCGTTCTCACGACAGCCACGAGCGCCCTCTGCTGCAACCCCGCTCGTGGCCACCACGGAAAGACATCGGGCACTTGGGACTGAGTGAGCAACCAGTTAGGACCTTCGTAATCAGATAGGCACCAGTGAAGACTTTGCTATCGTACAGGCACTAGGCAGGCCTCTAACAACTATGTATCAACATTCTGCAGTACTATGTAAAAGTTAAGTATTGTTACATTCTGTGCAATATATATCTTTCTAATTTACTCTAGTGTTTATAGTTTCTGGCTGCTCCCATCCGTACCTGCACCAGCGTGCTATCTATATTCCTGTGTCGGTCTCATCCACCCTGCCACCGACACCTACGACGAGGCTGGGACACAAAAGCGGCGACGAAGTGGGGACACAAAAAAGTCAATCTCTGATTTTTAAGAAATTTGCTTATGGTATAATACATACAAAAACTATGGGACACGTATTTTTTTTAACGGCGGAGAAGTATATTTAAGAGGTGAAACGGTCCCTCCAAAATTGGAGCTAAAATAGAAAAAATGGCGGTAACTTAGAGATTAGTGAACCTATTTTAATGATTTTTGGTATGAAAGTAACTTTTGATAAAAGAATAAATTCATAGATTCAACTTCTATTAAATCAAAACTATTTTTGAGCACAAAAAATTGGTTACCTTAGGGGTAGCTGCCGCCCTAATTGCCAGTCCCCCCTGCAATGTACGTAGGCCGATCTCTTATCCAGCCATTCCAAAAACATGCAGGTCATTCTTTTTCATTTTGGTGCACTCGGGTGGCATTCTTCAGACGGCCCTAAATAAATATAATACAGATATCACTGAAACAGCAGGAGCACCATAAATTCGTACAGCTGTGTAACGTAAACAATTCGAATAAGAGGGTTCAAAACAGGCACAGTATATATGAGAATTAGACCGGCATATGACCCTGACGACGGAAGAAAACGCTGATCCTAAATATTGCACAAAAGCTTGCATGTGTTCTTTATTATGTAAATAATATGTAAATAAGAAAGACGACAGTGGCAGTGGGGATATATGAATGTTGCAATTGGAGAAATTCCCGTTAAGGACTCACTCGGAAAAGGTAGAGGTGCAGCAACCACGCACAGTGCAAAATGCTACGGGAATATGTATTAACCGGGTGCAACAGAGAGAGATGCACAAACCTAACGGGTGTACATCAGTATCGTGTATTTAATATCAATATAAAAGACGGACAAAGTATTCCAGGACTTGAGAGTGATGAGAGGAATGGATATAAAATACAATCATTTCCCCGTTAAGACGGCAAGTAACACTAAACAGGCACTAACAGTCCACAAAGTGGAAACAAGAAAAAGGAAACATCACGGATAATTCATTTGTTAAATGATATTAGCACAGAAACTTTATATTAATCACATATAAATGTTCAAATGTTTGTAGAACTTATAGGACTTAACTACGGGGTCATCAGTCCCTAAGCTTACAAACTACTAACTAAGACTAAGGACGGCACAAATATCCATGCCCGAGGGGGGATTCGAACCCCCGACCGCAGTGGCCGTGCAGACCGTGACTGTAGCGCCTCAGTCCCCTCGGCCACCGCGGCCGGCTAATCACGTATAATAACGTGTATGGTGAAGTACAAAATGCGAAACTGAATGACTATTTCAACTGGATCCAGAGAACAGCTTTCGAAGCACCTGGGAAAGGAAAAAATTCCAAATTTCGCAGTCACGATGTATTCTCTAGCGTCTAGTTTGCTCCCGACATTAGCTTTGTACTCGAGTGGCGAGCGGGCAGTGTGGACGGTCGGGCCAGTCGAACGTGCCCCGCTCGAACGAGCGTGGAGGAAGTCGAGCGCAGCCACACGCGTTGCCGCAAACTGCAGTACCGACACCTGTCAGACTGCCATAGAACGACGTGTATCACGCGATTCGAGCGAGCAACCGAGCGAGGTGCAGACCTCTACTATGTACGGTGCGTTTTTTTAACCCTCCTCTATAAACGTTGCTGGTGACCACACAAATATAAACATTGGGTCGTATCCGACCCCTTGCCTCATAATTGCAATTTCTGAGTACGGGAATCAATAATGCGCATAGTTTTATGTATAATATAGTTTATTTAACATACATTTCAGTTACATATATTAGAAGTAATGAATGACTAAGGCACCTGAAAGAAATGTTTCAGCCTTTTGGAATGTAGTAAGACATTATAAAGAAAGTAAGACATTATAAAAAAGAAAAAAAAAAAAAAAGAAACACAAATGAAATAAAATAACTTAAAAACAATTATTTCAGTATTATATTCTAGCTATTTCTAAACATATACTTCGATTAGAGACTAAAGCAAACTTATATCACGTAAACTTTGTGACTTGGCTCGGGAAGATGTGTCACTATATTTGAACTATGCTTTCGTGAATATGGTGAAATCAGAGTCTCCCCATTTCTACCAATTTCAAAATTTCTGTCGTTGTGTTGCTGAGGGTTTTCAACTAAAAAAAATCATTTTCTTCATCCAATTCAAACTCATCATTTTCAAAATCATTATTTGACAGTATACCATCATCAGATTCTGAGGCTATATAAGAAATTTCATTATTGAATTCCTCATCAGATTCTACTTCCTGTCGTCTGCATTCAGCCCATATCTCGTCTAATGTAGTAAAATTATTTTTTGTACTACTTGCCATAATTGCAGAAAATGGAACTGTGGAACAATAACATATAGCAATATATATCAATATAATATAATATTATGCATAATAATCAATATAAGACTGGAACACAATACTAAACACTGGATCACATCCGACCCAGCGAGGAGGGACAATACTACAAACAATGGGTCGGATCCGACCCTGGATCGGGGAATCTATCGTTATACAGCAAACAAACAAATGTGGCGCTCACCTAAGTCTGATGTAGGCTGGACGAAGCGTGCGTCATGACTGTCTGGGAGGGTACCTGGGGCCACGTAGCCCTGGAGGAGGGGGGGGGGGGGGGAGAGACATGCGCACTCTTCTAACTGGCGGGTTAAGTAAGTTCCGTTTTGTACTTCGCGTGCATACCACAACGAGCGCGTGCGTCGTCTATCGGCATGCCTCAGGAACAACTGTGTTCAGTTTCAGCCAAGGAGGTTTGAATAAAGGGAGACGGCGGTTTCTATGCCGAGCACATACGTCAGTTGAAGCCTGTCCACTATCTTGGTCGGGCATGGAATGCTATTTCTCCGTTAAACTGTGCTATCAGTCCATTAAACTGACAGTCAGTACGAAGTATATACTTTCAAATAATACACTTTATTGAATAAATACTCATCATAAGATATTTCAAAAATTTAATTTTTAACTCTAATTTTCATTCTTTTAACACGCTGTCCATCACGGCAAAACCGCGGGACGTTTTATTCCTGTTGTAAGTGACATAAAACATCAGCTCTAAAATACGAACACATCTCCAAGACTTATCAATATGGCGGAGGTAGGATTCACTTTTTCAACGTAAGGGCGTCTCCATCTATTCTAACCTCCTTGGTTTCAGCTCTGTACGGTTCTGTTCTGTGCTTTCAAAATGTTTAAGACTATCAACTCGCCCGCAGCGTGTGCGTTTCGCTCAGTGATATGGTTTCTGTCACCAAGGAACCTGTCTGCGCAGAAATTTATCGACAGATCTGCGAAGTGTACGGTGATACTGTTGTGAGTAAAGGCAAAGTGCATAAGTGGGTACGAGAATTCAAAGATAACTGTGAGAACGGCCATGATGAGGACCGTTCCATCGCCCACCTTCGATTACAGACGATTTGGAGGTTTCATCTGAAGCGAGGATTCGTGAGAACAGGAGCTTCTCAAACGAATTTCCTGACGTGTCGAGATCAGTGCTTTACAAAACGGCAGTGAACTTTTGGTTATCGAAACAGGTGGCAATATTATATGAAGAGGGTGTTTTAAAATTGATTGAGAGGCATGATAAGTGTTTGAACAACGTTGGCAACTATGTCGAAAAATAAAGTATGTACTTTCTGAAAATAAATTTACTTTTTTGAAATAACCTTTCGTTGTGTACTTCTGTTCAAACGGAACTTACTTAAAAAACTCGCCTCGTACAATGATCAGAACAATAAGGGGATCAGTTGAGATATCTTGGTTCTGAAGTATTGTCATCGGCAGAGTGAACTCAATGGTTAGACGTCTTTCTGTCGGTTTTACGGAGTGGAGCCAAGACCATTACGGCAACCGAGATAGTGGTAATAATAGAAAGTTGCTGCAGAGGATGTTAGTGTTGACTTGTGTTTACCAAACGAATTACACTAACAGTAGAGTTCAGGTAGTGTAGTGAGCAGGAAGTGCAATGCAGCAACAACTTTCCCAAAGCTATCCCATGGAGAGCCATAGGAAAGTTGGAACTGGTACAAAGACGGAGGTAGCTGTAGCTATTACAATGTCCCAAAGTATAATTTCCAGGTCCTTGCGATTTCAGAGAATAAGAACCGTTAAAAGAAGCCAAGGCGAAGAACGTCCACGGAGAACGTCCGGTTCACAGCCTGTCTAGACAAGAGGCTGAATGCAACTCAGCTGCAACCCACCCTCCAGGCAGCAACAGGACGCACAGTATCAACACAAACAGTCCGAAATTCCCTACGAGTATGTGGCCTCTACGCACGGTCTTTCGTGTGTGCCCCATTAAAACCACGACACCATTTATGTCGCAGAAACTGCACGGAAGAACAACAGGATTGGAGTCGTAACGAATGGAGTCAAGTTCTGTTCACAGATGAGTCAAGATTTTGTGTTCAACAGGACAATAATCCTCCCCCCTCCTCATCCGGAGTGACGAATGGTGTAGACAGGAATTAATATTGGCGGACGTACGGACCTCTGTCCGCTTTGATTGCCCAGAGGTAAAGAGACGAGATCCTTCGACCATTTGTTTTGCTCTACGCTGGTGCCATAGGAGATGGGTTCCTTCTGGTGGACGATAACGCTCGTCCCTATCGATCTGCACTGATGGACAACATGCTTGAAGCTGAGGGAATTTAACGAATGGAGTGGCCAAATTGTTCACAGGACTTAAATCCGTTTGAGCATGTGTTAGATGCATTTGGTAGACGCACTGCAGCCAGACCAGTACCTCTCACAACGGTTGCAGAGCAGGATATTGCACTCAAAGAAGAATCGCCAAATATCCGTTAAGCGCTGATTGATAACCTTATACTGTCCGTACCACGCAGGTGTGCCACTGTGTTGGTCGTCCGAGGTGATCACACAAGTTAGAGGGCAACGAGTATGACTTTTCCACTAGTAATGGTATCCCATTGGTGTGTAGCTGTAAGTAAACGCCATGTAAACCTTACGTAATGAGCTGAGACAGTAAAATCTCGTACTGTATTAGATACATATTACTATTATAATCAATATCTACATTACATATATCTCATCTGGTTCCCTAATTGTTTTGAGCAGTGTAGAATAAAACATATGAAAGAGCAGACTGCACAGTACTTAGGAGTTAACATCAACACTAATGACCTTGAGACTTAATTTTTTACTAGAATACAAGCAGTAATTAGAGCCACACATGCGTACATTCATTGTTAAAGCACAGTCGAGAAAGTCTCTAGAGGAAAAAGTGCAGCTGAAGCGATGCTAGTGCTCCAAGCAGTTGTAGGGAGTAGCGGAAGAGTGGTTTGATACAAAATGAGTAGTTTCTGTTTCTTATGCTGTTACTTTCATATTTTTCAATCACTAAACGTTGTTGTAAATTGTCTTATACAAATTTGAAAACGTCGTTAAAGTGTTGTCACTGGTTTTGTTAGTGGCTGTCTATAATAAGAAAATGACAGTGCAGTATAATTCATGTGCCTCCTAACTTCAAGAGCACAAATTCATTAAGAGCTCTCTCCGAATTCTCCACCTGGCAGACGCATTGCAGCCAGACCAGTACCTTTCACAACGGTTGCAGAGCTGGATATTGCACTCAAGGAAGAATAGCCAAATATCCGTCAAACACTCCTCACTGTTAACCCCATCCGCGGTGGAGTAGCCGAGCGGTCTAAAGCGTCTTGCTGTGGAACGCGCGGTTGCACGCCGTGGATGTTCGAGTCCTCCCTGGGGCATGGGTGTGTATGTTTGTCCTTAGATTAGTTTACCTAGTAGGTTTAAGTAGTTTGTAAGGTACGGACTGATGACCACGCAGTTTGGTCCGATAGATTTACAAACATTTGAACATTTTTTGTTGATTTTTTTCACAAACTACTGAATGTCTAGTATAAAGCCTAAACAAGTATCTCTTTATATTCAATACAAAACGTCCAAACAAAATTCGATCGACGTCGGTGACCCACTTGTCAGTCCCTCTCCTCATAAAATAAGTACGAATTTCCTGGACCTAAGCCTATTCAGTGAAAAGTGAAGAATATTATTATGCACGGGCTATCCTCGATCTCTTTCAAACCTCTTCAGTCTTAGGTCCACGAAATCTCTCTGCGTATCAATGTGGCTCCGAACTATAATAATTTGGTGTAGTTTTTATGCATCGATGCCACCTAATTTCCTTACGTGACTGTTATTCACCCCTACAGAGAAGCAGTATTCTAAATTTGTGGACGAATATAAAACGTCAGACCTAGAAATACATTGCCGGAAATAAAAATTGGTACACCCTCTTTAGTTTTCAAATTCACTCAAGATTTACTGTTGAAATAGTGCATGTGGAGTACATGAAATGGTCACATTTACAGATCAACAACTGAGGTAGCCGGTGTTGATCCATGCTGAAACACCCATGTTAGTATGGCCGGAAATTGCAGGCGCTGAATCTGACATCCATTCGAGCATATTGTCTTGGGATACGTTATTATTGATACACCTCCTCGAAGTCTTCACATAAATCTGCAAGAGTTGTGGGTTGACGAATTGTCAGTTACGTTTTCCTACACGTTTACGGTTGGTGACACATTCTCAGAGCGTATTGCTAAAGGAAGTTGCTACGCCTCTTCTCGTCACGTTTCACGCGTAGTGTGAATGCGAGGATTGTCGGAAGAACACATCAGCTTCCTGTTGGAAGAATAGCGAAAGGACAGGTATTACAACATTCTTTACATAGCGAGAGATGATCAGTGTTCCACCAATAAACAGTAAATGTCAACGAGGGTTGTAGCTTATCACAGCCCACATCATAAGACCTGGAGTAGGGCAAGTGAGTCTTGGTCTAATGCACTGTTTAGTCCCCTTAAAACAACAAACAACAACAACAACATCTAATGTACTCTATACAGTGATCGCCAAGTTTACGTCGTTCGCTCAAACCATCTTACACTATGGAAAATACATGCACACATGCCCAAGGGGCGACTGGAACCTTCGGCGGGAGCACCCATCCAATCCGTAGCATTACGCCTTAGACCATACGGCTATTGCCACAAGGCGCCTGTTTATCCATAAAAGATGACGAATCGCGCATGTCTTGACAATGATGGTAAAAGCATCTTTGGCGGTTTCAAGCGACAGTTTAAGTACACGTATATAGTTGAAGAAACCTTATAGCCTGTAAACAATGGCACTAGCTTGCTTAGAAGGAGTTTGTTGTCTGTCAGCACCATCAACGAGAAACTGAAAAAAAAGAACAACAAGTCCACTGAATAACAAGTTTCAATTAAGTCAATGACTACGATAGCAGCAGCAGAGCAGAAAACTACTGAAAGCTCATATGCTCGTGGAGAATGCGTGACGCAGATGCGCAGACCGGTGTCGTGTCTGGTTCAATCTATCGTAAAACTTCTGGCGTCACAAACACTCTTAGTTGTGGTGGGTGTAGGACTGTCACTAAAATACAACGATCTTGTTGGACATCTGTACTGCGTCTACATCCAGAACCGTGTCTGCAAATGTGAGAATTTCCACGTGATTATTGCAACCAACGTCATTACACAATTGATGCAGCATCTCCAAAACATAATTCTTCGAAACGACCATCCCATCTGCTATTTTGTAAAAAACTGACATTTTGAGCCCGTGGTTGTGTATGAAATACAGGGTAATTCTTATAATAAAGAAGACAGCGACCAACCACTTTTGATAAAGCTGTTTATTACCTCAATAGCACCGTTGCCGGTATCGGACCTTTCGGTTCATCTTCAGACGGCTGTTCAATATAAGTGACATTTGTGTCGACGTGAATAGCCGTCTGATGATGAACCGAAAGGTTCGAAACCGGAAACGGCGCTATTTAGTTAATAAATAGCTTGATCAAAAGTGTTTGGTTGCTGTCTTCTTTATTATATGAATCACCCTGTAGACCATCCCATCCACTCGGATGGCCACAATTTGACCCATTTGAAAGTCGGTGAGTTTTCTGTGCGAAGAACAAGTGGCTCTGGTGTTTTCACACTGCCTAATGCCTGTAAATATTCCCTGTTACAGGGTACACTCATATGGCGCTCTGGCAGCTATGTTTCTACGCTATCTGGTGGCGGAGGACATTGAAACTATTATCAGTACAGCTACTATCTCCCAAGTGGCATCTGCCATCGTCTTCCAGGTGTAGTAATTTGAGAAAATTTTGAGAATAATAACAAACTTTATTAGAGATTCACATGAGGGGAGTATAGTTTGCGTCATGTAAGAAGGCACTCCCGCGTTTGGAGGTGGAGCGATAGGGGAAGCGTGGAGGCAGGGCCGTCGCCCTGGGCACTCATTGTTTTGGGGCCCTTAAAACAAACTAAATGAATGCATCAGAATATTAAAATGTTTGTTAAGCTTACGGACTTAACCGCGGGGTCGCTAAACTTACAAACTACTTATGAACTTCCTTACACTAAATACGACACAAACATCCATGCCAGAGGAGGGATTCGAACCCCCGACCGCAATGGCCGTGCAGACTGTGACTGGCGCGCCGCAGACAGCTCGGCCACTACTACCGACGCATCAGAATGGTGTACATTTATTTAGTCACTTAATTGGTTAAAATATACAAACCAAATACTAATGATTAGTTACACAAATTGGTCTATCACTGAAATTAATGATTTCTTTAAAGATTTTCAGAATACAATATGTACAATTTTTGGAGTATGTCGCTTTCTGTGCAGATAACTGCATACATATTAGGGGACCCTACAACAAAACAGAATTTTCCTTTGAATGAACTCATCAGAACGATGTACATTTGTTTAGTTAATATATTGGTTAGTATGGTTAGAAATTGACAAATAAAATACTAGTGATTACTGTTTTGCACATTGGACTTAGGTTGCTGTTAAAGGTTTCTTACGGTATTTCTGAAATACAAAATCTTCTATTATGTCTTCAAAGTCCAACTGCTGAAGGACGTCACTTTCTATGCTCATGATTGACAAATTAGTAAGTCGTTCCTGTAGCATAGTCGTTCGTAATTCATTTTTGATTCTCTTCAACTGGGAAAATGATCGCTCTCCACTGCAATTGGCTACCATTAGACAAAGAAATATCCAGGTAACAACTTCTACATTCAAAAAGGTTTCTTCTGGTTTGTCTGCTTTTATTAAAGAATATAAGGATTATATACTTAGCTCTAGAGATTCATTTGGAAAGCTTTTCAAATATAGTTTTAAATGAAAAATTTCTGTTATGAGCTCATCAGCATTAACATCTGTATGATAAGATTCTGCAAATTCTGTGCGCCTGTTTCCCAGCTGTTCAGAATCGATTTGTTTTAACTGTGAAGGGAAACTAAAGTGTTTGTCGCTGTGTGTTCTGTAACTAAGAGCTTTCAGTAGTTTTCTGCTCTGCTGCGACTGTCGTAGGCTATGACTTAATTGAAACTTGTTATTCAGTGGACTTGTTGTTCTTTTATTTTCAGTTTATCGCCAATGGTGCTGGCAGACAACAAACTCTATCTAAGCAAGCTAGTGCCATTGTTTACAGGCTATAATGTTTCTTCAATTATATACGTGTACTTAAACTGTGCCGGCCGCGGTGGCCGAGGTGACTGAGGCGCTGCAGTCACGGTCAGCACGGCCACTACGGTCGGGGGTTCGAATCCCCCCTCGGGCATGGATATTTGTGCCGTCCTAGTTCGTAAGTAGTTCATAAGTAGTTTGTAAGTTTAGGGACTGATGACCCCGTAGTTAAGTCCCATAAGCTTAACAAACATTTGAACATTTGAACTTAAACTGTCGCTTGAAACCGGCAAAGATGCTTCTCCCATAGTTGTCATCTTTTGTGGATCAAACGATAGCAATAGGACTACAGGCGCCGTGTGGCAATAGTCGTATGGTCTAACACACAATATATGGGTCTTTAAATAATTGCGACAAAAATTCATTTAAAGTCATTGCCTAGGAGAAAGGAACGAGTTTCTCAGGGCCCCCATCAGGCTGGGGGCCCTGGGCCTGTGCCCTTGCGCGCCTATGGTAAAGACGGTAGTGCGAAGAGCGGAGGAGTAACGGCCGAGCGCCAACAGTGGAGCCTGCGAGAGAAAGAGTGGTGTAACTCGCGGCCAGCCACGCGCGTAGAAAGTGAATATTATTGGGTGCCAGTGCAGTAGTGGAGGGGGGTGCGCAGAACGGCTGAAAACTGGGCCTCCTTCCTACGTGAAAGTTTACTATAGTGTCGGCTGATCGCGCAGAAGCAGGGCAGTCGGTGGTGCCTCTGGGAGCCGGGCTGCGGCTTACCGACGCAGGCAACGAGGAATAGCGGCCACACAGCCGGCTTGCCACGGGACTTCCCTGTCGCCTCCGCGAATCTAAGGATGATATACTTAGCTCTGGAGATTCATTTGGAATGTTTTTCAAATATTGTTTTAAATGAAAACATTCTGTTATGAGCTCATCGTCTGTATGACAAGATTCTGCAAATTCTGTGCAACTGTTTCCCAGCTGTTGAGAATCGATTTGTTTTAACTGTGAAGGGAAACTAAAATGTTTGTCGCTGTGTGTTCTGTAGCTAACGACCGAAATAATAACTACGATTTTGCATGCAGACGGAAAACCAAGGCACTTGCCATACCATATATGACATGTTTCGACACAATTTATGGGTCTTTAAATAACTGCGACAAAAATTCATTTAAAGTCATTGCCTAGGAGAAAGGAACGAGTTTCTCAGGGCCCCCATTAGGCTGTGGGCCCTGGGCCTGTGCCCCTTGTGCCCCTATGGTAGAGACTGTAGTGTGTGGAGGGGAGGAGTAATGGCCGAGCGCCAACAGTGGAGCCTGCGAGAGAAAGAGTGGTGTAACTCGCGGCCAGCCACGCGTGAAGAAAGTGAATATTATTGGGTGCCAGTGCAGTAGTGGAGGGGGGTGCGCAGAACGGCTGAAAACTGGGCCTCCTTCCTACGTGAAAGTGACTATAGTGTCGGCTGATCGCGCAGAAGCAGGGCAGTCGGTGGTGCCTCTGGGAGCCGGGCTGCAGCTTACCGACGCAGGCAACGAGGAATAGCGGCCACACAGCCGGCTTGCCACGGGACTTCCCTGTCGCCTCCGCGAATGTAAGGATAATATACTTAGCTCTGGAGATTCATTTGGAATGTTTTTCAAATATTGTTTTAAATGAAAACATTCTGTTATGAGCTCATCGTCTGTATGACAAGATTCTGCAAATTCTGTGCAACTGTTGCCCAGCTGTTGAGAATCGATTTGTTTTAGCTGTAAAGGGAAACTAAAATGTTTGTCGCTGTGTGTTCTGTAGATAACGGCCGAAATAATAACTACGATTTTGCATGCAGACAGAAAACCAAGGCACTTGCCATACCATATATGACATGTTTCGACACAATTTATGGGTCTTTAAATAACTGCGACAAAAATTCATTTAAAGTCATTGCCTAGGAGAAAGGAACGTATTTCTCAGGGCCCCCATTAGGCTGTGGGCCCTGGGCCTGTGCCCCTTGTGCCCCTATGGTAGAGACAGTAGTGCGTGGAGGGGAGGAGTAATGGCCGAGCGTCAACAGTGGAGCCTGCGAGAGAAAGAGTGGTGTAACTTGCGGCCAGCCACGGGCGTAGAGAGTGAATATTATTGGGTGCCAGTGCAGTAGTGGAGAGGGATGCGCGGAACGGCTGAAAACTGGGCCTCCTTCCTACGTGAAGGTGACTATAGTGTTGGCTAATCGCGAAGAAGCAGGGCAGTCGGTGGCGCCGGGTTGCAGCTTACCGACGCAGGCAGCGAGGAACTGCGGCCAGACAGCCGGCTTGTCCTGGGACTTCCCTGTCGCCTCCGCGGCTGCCTCCGGGGGCTGCTTGTGTGGTGAGGCCCCGTTGGAGGCGGTGGCGCTGGAGGCTGCGACCTCTGGCAGGGCGCGCGGCACGAAGACGCCGGTGGCGCCGCACGCGTCCGCCACCTCTCCTGACAACCGCTTCATCCCGAGGCTGCAAACAGCGACTACTCCGCGAGCCACGTTAAATACCAGCAGCGCAGCCTGTCGCCACAAATCAACGGCGCGGCCTATCTAGTCGCCGAACAATGGGACGTGTTTGCAACCGTGGCATCTGCCCGTGATTACGGGAACGCAGCAGCGCGTCGTGTAGCATCAGATCTGCTTTTTATCGCTCTGTGGTAACAACGGCCACAACACCGCGTGTTACGTTTTGCTTCCAAGCTGAAGCGTCTCTAGAGAAAAAGGAAATAAAACTCTGAACTAGGGTGACCAGACGTCCCGTTTTTGACGGGACTGTCAAAATGTTCAAATGTGTGTAAAGTCTATGGGACTTAACTACGGGGTCATCAGTCCCTAAACTTACAAACTACTTATGAACTACTTACATCTAAGGACGGCACAAATATCCATGCCCGAGGAGGGATTCGATCCCCCGACCGTAGTGGCCGTGCTGACCGTGACTGGAGCGCCTCAGTCCCCTCGGCCACCGCGGCCGGCACGGGACTGTCCTTTTTGTTTCGTTCTGTGTCCCGTTGTCCCGCAAAATATTTAACGGGACGCCAACTGTCCCTTTTTTTTCGCAGTCAGCAGAACCTTATCTTTTGTGTGGTTTTTTTATTAGTCTCACGTCAATTTAGATTCAAATGTTCAAATGTTTGTACAGCTTATGGGACTTCACTACAAGGGTCATCAATCCCTAAACTTACAAACTACTTATGAACTACTTACGAACTAGGACGGCACAAATATCCATGCCCGAGGGGGGATGGCCGTGCAGACCGTGACTGAAGCGCCTTAGTCCCCTCGGCCACCGCGGCCGGCGTCAATTTAGATTCATAACATGGTTTATTTAACTTTCTCCTGGGTCTTGTTCTGTCTTACATGCAAAGTTAGAATAAAGAAGTATTATTTTCTTTTGGAAAGTGTATTTTCCATTGTAAATTCTCTTTGGACTGATGAGAAAAACCGTTTTACCAATGAAACTATTGAAGCAATTGTAATAGTTAAGACTCATTACGAAGACCTTACCTGCAAGGAGTTCTACAACTTGCTATTAACCAATTCAAAGCTTTTGAAAGATATTTGCTCTTCTGATAAGTACAAACTTAGTGCTGGTAGTAGTGTTGATGATACAGGAGCTCAACAGTCTACAGTTTAGTGTTTATTTGTTAGAAAACTTTCTATCAGTTACTCGATATTCTGAATTATAATCAGTTCCTGGAAAAACAATTATCATATTACGCAGTGCCATTACAAGCATGTTTTAAAGTGTTTTGCTAAAATACATGCCTTTTTATGAGTATAAACTTTAGTTTTTATTTATTTTAGTAAAGTGATGCAGTCATAAGTGCACAATTTCTTATTTTTGTTAAGAGTCCTATTTTGTCCCGTTTTTGTACACAAAATTTTCGCAAATGCCCCGTTTTTACACGTGGAAAGCCTGGTCACCCTACTCTGAACGATGTTCTATTCAACCGTGACTCGAAATAGGTACAGCAGGAAATTTATTTTTACAAACAAAACATCTTACTATTTATTGACAAACAAAACACAACGAATCATTCATTTATATTCAAACAGAACCTAAAATCACTTTTCTTGATGTGAGCTCTTTTTCTAGCAACCTCATTCAATAAAGAGGTGCGTGATCCCTTGCATGAATGCAACGTTGCATCCTACGCCGCATGCTGGTTTAATTTATCTCGTACTTCAGTAGCAATCTTGTGTAACTCCCTAGAAATCTTGCGTAACTCACATAGATTTCGTGGTTGGCTAATAGGTGCTGGCTCAGCTTGTAACGATACACTAAAATGTGTGTTTTTTTTTGGTTATCTTTGATCAGCGATGATTATCGCCTCCGGTTCCCTCGGACTCGCAGCGCAACTAATTTAATTTCGTTCGTCATTTTTTTTTTTACTTCCGAACAAGCGAGTAGACGGAACCCGTATAGTAGTTTTACTCACTCTCTTGTCTGTATCCGATCTGTGTAGACGTCTTTCATACCTGTATCCACTCATGTAAGTAAGAATAATGCAAGCTGTTGCGAAAATATATTATTTAAATTTAAAAGCATTCCCTCTCCTTGTTTTTCATTTAAATGAAACTCCTCCACGAAAAATATTTAATTCCATAAAATCAGCTCCTCGCCATCCGTTCAAATGTTCAAATGTTTGTAGAACTTATGGGACTTAACTACGGGGTCATCAGTCCCTAAGCTTACAAACTACTTGTGAACTAGCTAAGACTAAGGATGGCACAAATATCCATGCCCGAGGGGGGATTCGAACCCCAGACCGTAGTGGCCGTGCAGACCGTGACTGAAGCGCCTCAGTCCCCTCGGCCACCGCGGCCGGCCCGCCATCCGTAATAGTTTAATCTTCAGACGACATTACAATCGCTTCGCATTATCTGCAAAATTTCAATCTCAATCAATCATCCTTATACAATACTTTGCTTGATATTAGAAACTGCAGTCATTTCTTTTGTAATTTCACGAAGCACGATCATTTTTTTACTTATTTTATCATTACCAGTAACTTAATGTTCCACCCACGGTCACACAACAATGAAAAGCGAAGTGAACAGTCTAAACATTGATCTACTACGGAAAGTATCTCTAACGATCACGTTTTAAATAAGTAAAAGGTATCATTTCCAGCTTCTTCAATAAGAAGCGCAGGATCCAGATGCTTTCCGTAAGTCTTATAACGTGCTGTTACTTGTATGGTGCCCGACTTTAATATGCATCCCGAGGTTTATTTGCTTTAATGTTCATTTTGTGCTGTACTTTAACTAAATTATTTCAAATTCAAAAAGTCGGTACCATCAATTCCTTGTCCAAAATATAATCGCGGAATCTACTTTAACAATTATGGCATCATAAGAAGCAAGGGCAACGTTATAAGCTCTTTTGAACTTACTCCAATATTCCAAATGTCCTCAATTGGATTCTTAGCTGAGGAGCATGCGACACAACTGATGAATTCGTTGACGTTAGCTGCATGATGGACTGGGGAGTCCTCGCCCATTCTTGAATTCTTCACTGAAGTGCTGATGAAACGATTCAACGATGTGTTGAAGTTTGTAATCCCCATATTGTGTGCAGCCTTGAGCTTGCCCAAGATGGGCAACAATGGCGTCCAAACCCCAAAAAGATACCCGCACAGAACATTACAGGTATGACACGTTACTATACGCGATTGAGGGTTTGCCTCTGATGTTCAACATTATGAGGTTCCCTCTCCATACGTTGTCGACGTTCTGGTGGCAGAAAGATGCGGTATTCATCTGTGAACTTTGTGCCACTTTTCCACATTCCATTCTTGATGATTTCGGGCCCACCTGTGCATAATGTCTGGATTTAAGGGCTGGTCTCTCCATGGCCGTCTAGAATCAGAGAGCTGTTATGCTGTTTCACGCAGTCTGGTTTGACAGTGATTCTAATAAAGCCATTGTTTATGCGTTAGGGCTTCTTTAGTGCGAGAAATCGTTAGGTACGGTTGTCTGTTGCACTTGTCTAGGGCAACTCACCCTGTACATCCTTACCGCATCACTCTCATTCACGACTATACGCCGTGCACTTTTATTGGTGAAATTCTTTACTGACATAAAAAAAACCGAGTGTGATATTCTTCTTCTTTCCATCCAAGAACGTATATACTGTGTCCACAAACTTTCCCCACTGTTTCTACGTTGTGTACAAATGTTACTGCCTTACCTACGTTAAACGAAATGGACATGCTTTCGATATATGGGGTACAATTTGTTTACAATTTATGTCAGTTTGAGCAAGCTTTTCCAATCACGTCAATGTAGGCCCAGGAGGAATGTGTTCATTTCATTTCCATAACAATAAATAACATATCCTTGTAGGGTCAAGTGGTATCCTGGCATATATATATACACATCTACATCTGTCCTCTGCAAATGCGAGGAGAAGAATACTTGGAGTACCACTGTCAGTGCCTTCTTTTTCTGTTGCAGTGGCATTTGGTTTGCGGGAGAAACGACTGCCGGTAAGCCCACATGTGCGCTCTAATTTTATCGTCATCGGCTTTTCACGAAATATACTAGTTGGCTCTTCAAGAGACGCACGGTCTCAGATCTTTGACTGTAATCCAAATCGTGACACGGATCGTCTCTTTTCTAGTGTCTGCCACTAGAGTAGGCATCTTCGTTACGCTTTCAGCTTTGTAAACCAAAATGTAACGAAGCGTACTGCTCTTATTTGGACTTTTTGTAACTGCTTTATCACTTCCAGTTGGTACGGATCACTCACTGACGAGCAATTCTCAAGTACTGGCCGAACTATTGTTCTTTTTTTTTTTTTTTTTTTTTTTTTTTTTTTTTTTTTTTTTTTTTTTTTTTTTTTTTTTTGACTACACTTCCTCAGCAGTCTTTCGTAAAATCTCTGGCATCTGACTCAGTCATGATTAATTGTTTGTGGTCGTTCCACTTCATACCACACTGCATTGCCACATATAATATATGCTATTAACCACTTCCAGTGGTTGTTATGCAGTTGCAGAATCACATAAAAAGGGCTTTTACTTTCGTTGAATTCGCAGTACGTTACCTACATTTGTCAAGCGTCGATACACTGCAGACACTTGCGCTTTGCTACAATTCTCCAGCATTGCGATTATCTGTATCATTAGCTAAAATCCGCATGGAACTTTCGGCGTTATTTACAATCAAAATCATCTGCATCAAGAATTCAGCCTTTTAGTTTGAACCGACTCTTTAATTGATCTTCCTAAAAAAAATTTTGCCTTTTCGTTCATATTACTTTTTATCTTAAGTATCCGTTCCATCTCGCATGCGGAGGAAGGAACGCTTAGGGTTTAACGTCCCGATGACAGCTTGGTCGTCAGAGACGGCTCGCATACGGTCTATGTATTCTCCCCGACTCTTCTGATTTTGTTTTGTTGTAGTAATTATGTTACGCTCTGATGTCACTCTCTTTTTATCAGAGTATATCCTGTCAAATAGATAAGGAAATTAATTCCACAAACTTTCCGTTATCTTCTCATCTCTTTTTCTAAGGGTCCAGATTTCGCAACCATAGAGCAGTACTGAGTACTGGTATAGCGATAACCTCATAAGACTTTAATAGAATATATCTGTGGACTTTTTTCCCCAATGTTCTCTTTTGTGTCCCAGCCTCGTCGCCGCTTTTGTGTTTCGTTTCCGTCGTAGGTGTCGGTGGCCGAGTGGAATGAGACCGACACAGGAATAAAGATAGCACGCTGGTGCAGGTACGGAGGGGAGCAGCCAGAAACTAGAAACACTAGAGTAAATTAGAACGAGATATATATTGCACAGAATTTATACAATACTTAACTTTTACATAGCTCATTACTGCAGAGGGCTGATACATAGTTGAGCTAGAGGCCTGCCTAGTGCCTGTCCGATGGCCAAGTCTTCACTGGTGCCTATCTGATTACGAAGTGTTAACTCGTTCCTATCTCAGTCCCAAGTGAACGATGTCGTTCACTGGTGGCCACGAGCGGAGTTCTCAGAGGGCGCTCGTGGCTGTCGTCGTAAGAACACCGCGCCGTGCGTGCATGGCGGCGCGCGGCGAAAGTAGGTGGCGCGCACTTTGGACTTGTGCGACACCACACCTCTCCCCCCCAAACCGCCGCGCCGTCGTGGCGTAGGGCTCAGGGCCACGGCGACGGCACTGGGAGGAGGGTCTGGGCGGGGGCGTTACTGGTGGGACGGGCGTCGTAGCTGAGGCTGGGATCGAGACGCCGTCCGCGCCCCGGCATCCGCCTTGCGATCCACCGGAAAACCCGCCAAAACGAGGGGAAGAGCGCACCCCTCCGCCCAGCGGGAGCAGGTCATCTTCTTCTGAGGTGCGTGGCCCAGATGGCGGGGGCACGCACGTACCCGGAGTCCGTCTTGGTGATGCTGTCATCTGCGGCGGCGACGGAGGCGGAGAGGCGGACTGCGTAGGAGCGCGTCCACCTCCATGGGTAGGATCTCGTAGTCTGGGGACGCTGGGCCCGGCGGTGAGCGATGTGGCTGTGCTCCCTGGCGATGAACTGGGTCTGAAATCAAGAAACCGGAGACAGGATCGTGCGGCTTGTGCAGGCGCAATTGGTTTGCGTGGCGCCGCAGCTCCGACCCTGTGGAAGAACGTACGACATACATATTGCGACCGAGCACGCGCTGAATGATGCCTGGCAACCATGTCTTCTTGTTGCCAGCAATCACCCTGTACAGCACTGGCGTGGAAACCTGAAAACGCGTAGCGCCATACGAACCGACTCGGTGCGTGGGAGGCTGCAGCAGGTGAAGGAGAGTGCGGTGGCGGCGGCCATGTAGCAGCTCGGGAGGAGACGGGCCGTCACGTGGCATGCACCGATACGTAGACAGGAAAATTTGAAGAGCTTGCTGCCTGGAGTGCTGACCTTTCATCTTCTCCACGTGAGACTTGAATGTTCGAACGAAACGTTCTGCTTCACCATTGGACTGAAGGTGAAAAGGTGCAGTGGTAATATGCTGAATGCCATTCACATGACAAAACTGTTGAAATTCCGCACTAATAAACTGAGGTCCATTGTCACTGACGATAGTTTCAGGCAAGCCTTCGATGCAAAACACTGATGTTAAGGCACTGATTGTACTACAAGCTGTCGTTGAGTTCATGGCAATCACGAAAGGAAACTTGCTGAAAGCGTCTACAACAATTAACCATCGCGTATTCCAGAAAGGTCCGGCAAAGTCAATGTGTAAACGTTGCCATGGTCCCTTGGGGCGTTGCCAGTCTGAGAAACGTTGTGGAGGAGCCGCCTGATGCTCCGCACAAACTGTACACTGTGACGTCATGCGCTCTATCTGAGCGTCCATACTAACCCAGGTACAATGACATCTGGCCAGTTGCTTTGTCCTAACAATACCCCAATGTCCTTGATGCAGGAGGCGTAACACTTCTCGTTGCAGGGAACGAGGAACAATCACTCTTGCTTGGTCGTTGTCGGTATGCAACAACAGTACACCCTGACTTAAAGATAATGCATGACGTTGTGCAAAATAACGTCGAACCAGAGGCCGCTCAATGTCTTTGGCTCTGGCAGGCCAACCGAAGCGAACAAAACGTGCTACCACACTTAGGTCTGCATCCGCAGCTGTTTCCTGTGCAACCCGACGAGAATTCAACGGGAAATCTGCGACAGCGGAAGCATCTCTGGAGTCTATCTGACAACATGCCATTTCTGAAGAATCAAATGACACATCCTGGCGAACCGGAAGTCGGGAAAGTGTATCCGCGTTGGCGTGTTTAGTGGTAGGTCGGTACAAAATCTCATACTGATAATTAGACAATATCAAGGACCATCTCTGAAGCTTTTGTGCCGTTCGTGGCGTAATTGGCTTTGTGGGTGAGAACAACGTAAGAGGCTTGTGGGCTGTCAACAAATAGAATTTTCTGCCATAGAGATAATGATGAAACTTTGTGATGCCGTAAATGATTGCTAAGGCCTCCTTTTCTATCTGACTGTAATTCTGTTGCGTCGGCGTCAGTAGCTTGGACGCAAAGGCAATAGGACGATCGTGAGAACCAATACGATGTGACAAAATTGCACCCAGACCGTACGATGAGGCATCGACTGCTAGCACTACAGGCTTCTGTGGGTCAAAGGGAATCAAACATGCATCACTGAGTAGTGCAGACTTTAATTTGTCAAAGGCAACCTGACAATCTTTAGACCATACAAAAGGAACATTCTTCCTACGTAAACGATGCAGAGGAGCTGCAATCTGAGAGGCATTGGGAATAAATCTGAAATAATAGTTAAGCTTTCCCATTACTGCTTGCAATTCTTGCACATTCTTAGGAGGAAGCAAGTCTTTGATTGCTCGAAGATGTGACTGTAAGGGATGGATTCCTTGGGCATTAATCACATGGCCTAGGTACTCTATTTCAGTTTGAAAAAACGAACACTTTGCTTTATTACAACGTAGACCTGCTGCAGTCAACACTTTCAAAAGGCATTCCAGGTTTGCTAAATGTTCTTCAACCTCACGTCCGGATACCACAATATCATCTAAATAGTTCGAGCAATACGGTACAGAAACTGTCAGCTGTTCCAAAAAGCGCTGAAAAATAGCGGGGGCGGAAGAACTGCCAAAGGGTAGGCATTGAAATTGAAAAAGGCCCATGTGAGTATTAATGACGAAAAACTGTTTTGACTCGTCATCAAGCGGAATCTGTAAGTATGCCTCTGCTAAATCAATCTTGGAAAAGAAGCGAGACTGTCCTAATTTGTCCAGTAGTTCGTCAGGTCTGGGCAGGGGATAAGTGTCTACAATTGTTTGACTGTTGACTGTTGATTTGAAGTCCGCACAGAGACGAAGTTTTCCTGACGGCTTGGGTATAATTACTATAGGCGAGGCCCACTGACTCGCAGGAACAGGAGAAATCACCCCACAATCTTGCCAACGTTTAAGTTCTTCGGCAACTGTATCACGCAAGGCGATAGGCACTGGTCTAGCTTTACGAAATTTTGGTACTGCAGAATCTTTTAAAGTTACATGTGCCACGAAGTCTTTTGCACAACCTAGTTCCGGCGAAAACAAGTCACTATATTTCTCACATAATGCATTGATCTTATCCTGAGGCACTACTGACGAAATTTGAAGCACATCTCTTTGAATTGATAAACCAAACAAATCAAATGCATCTAGTCCAAAAATGTTCTGCGTAGATTTGGTCTGAAGAACTACAAAAGCAACTGTCTTTGTTACACCTTGAAAAGAGGCGGGCAGGCTACACGTTCCAAGCACGGGAATATTTTGACCTGTGTACGCTGTTAGCACTTGTTGACACGGCGACAATTTTGGCGAACCCAGCAGTTCATAAGCGTCTTTATTAATTAATGTAACAGCGGAACCAGTGTCGAGCTGAAATTGCACAGTCTTATTTTCTATAGAGAGATTCACAAAAAGTTTTTGCTTGTGGCACTCGACAGGTGCGCGAATGTGGGCAACGTCTGCTACGCCTTGTTTGATGCGCTTGCGCATGCGAGGGCTGCGTAGTGAAGGAAGCGGCGCAGACTCGGCACGCAGGGGATTAATAACACTGTCACTAGATGGCAATACCGCCGGATCGGCGTCCGCGCAATGCGAGGCTATTACAGATTCACTAATACTACACTAAACTTTTGAGTAGCTACTCCAAGTCTACTGTCACTAGCTACACAGTACTGGGCACTATTACAAGGAGAAGTTGCAGAAGGCACTAATTTCACTACAGGATTGCACTGTACATAGTCATGTTGCTTGTCCCGAACCCTTTTCCGTTGCACAGTTTTACGCGCTCGTCGGCGCTTGCGGCGTGGCTCACTACATAGTTTTGCAATAGGCGCAGAAAAATTGTCTTGCATTTGAGAGTCAAGAGAACGTCCAAATCCACAGCGTGTATAACATTCACAGTATGAACTGTCTTTGCACTGTGCGAAGCACTGTTTCTAACGGCACCGTTCTTTGAGGTTTTAATTTGCATACACACAGACTGTACATGTCCCGATTTGCCACATTGATAACAGGTTGCGTTGCGATTAGGGCATTGCGCACGTTTGTGACGAGATACACACTGGGGGCAAGACTTATGAACATTTTTCTGAAATGAGCGTTGGCGCCCGTTATTCAAATTACTGTTTCTAACACGACGGGGCGACCTTTGTGTCGCACTTTTACACTGTCTACTGTTCACTGTCTGTTCAGCACGGCCGGTAGAATTTAAAGAATCACTAGTGCTACACTGAGAACTACGGCTAGGAAAGCGTCCGTTGCGGCGCACTGAATTTACACTGTGGCTTTGCATTTCTACATCTGCTAAGTCAAAAGTATCATGCGCTTCTATAAGCTGCAGTACACTATCCAATGACGGGTCAGACTGTTTTAGAATAGCTGCCCTAATTCTGGGGTCCTGAATGTTCTGCGTAATAGCGTCTCTCAACATCACGTCACTATAAGAAAGTCCACAAGAGCAAGTAAATTTACATTTGCGGGTTAAGCCCTTCAATTCCGTAATCCACTCTTGGTGTGACTGCTGCGGTAATTTTTTCAGTCTGAAAAATCGGTACCGTGCCGCAGCTACGAGAAATTTTCTCTCATAATGAGCATTTAGTGCCTCTACTATTTGTTCAAAGTCTACATCACGAGGAGATGCTTGCGGGAATAGTTTCTGCAGTAACACGAAAATCTTGGTACCAACTACGGCGAGAAAAAAAATGTTTAACTGTCTGACCTGTTATTTGATGAGCCGCGACGAGTTCTTGAAACTGTGCGAAATAGTCGCTCCATTCTTCCTCACGTTCGTTGTACTGGCGAAACGTAGGAAGCGTTGCCGCGGCAGGGGTGGGCTGCTGAAGCGGCGGCTGTTGTTCTTGGTTAGCTGCTTGCGCTGTTAGCTGGGACACTGCCTGCAGGAATTGTGTGATTTGCGCCGTCTGTAACTGAATAATTTCCATTAAGTTTGGGTTCGGGATAGTGGCCATGCTGACCACCGCGCATACAAGTAAATTATAACAAAACAGAAATGCAATATGAAAGAAGAGTCTCTCTGCAACAAAAAAGTCCACAAAACACGTAACTGAATATGTTCCCCCAAAAATCTTATAATAAGTGTGGGTGGGCGGAAGCAATTTCTGCGTGCTCCGACTGCTGCTGTCTGGCTGCTACAAGCGGGCTGGTCCAAGGTTCGTCTATCACTCCTCGTCGCCACTTTTGTGTCCCAGCCTCGTCGCCGCTTTTGTGTCTCGTTTCCGTCGTAGGTGTCGGTGGCCGAGTGGAATGAGACCGACACAGGAATAAAGATAGCACGCTGGTGCAGGTACGGAGGGGAGCAGCCAGAAACTAGAAACACTAGAGTAAATTAGAACGAGATATATATTGCACAGAATTTATACAATACTTAACTTTTACATAGCTCATTACTGCAGAAGGCTGATACATAGTTGAGCTAGAGGCCTGCCTAGTGCCTGTCCGATGGCCAATTCTTCACTGGTGCCTATCTGATTACGAAGTGTTAACTCGTTCCTATCTCAGTCCCAAGTGAACGATGTCGTTCAGTGGTGGCCACGAGCGGAGTTGTAGCAGAGGGCGCTTGTGGCTGTCGTCGTAAGAACGCCGCGCCGTGCGTGCATGGCGGCGCGCGGCGAAAGTAGGTGGCGCGCACTTTGGACTAGTGCGACACCACATTCTCCAAATAGTTTCACAAAAATAGTTACATAGGTTTAATGTGTTCTGCATTTCATTGCTCGCCCGAAAGGTAAATATTTAAATTTATTCACTTGTTCATGTACAAGTTAATATTTTTGGATTGTGAAAAGTACTCCACAATCCCGTTCTCGTCGATAGAAGTCTCCGTTGAGAATGACATGCTGTATTACGTTTGCTAGAAAGTCTTCAACCAAATCACAAAGTTGGTCTGATAATCCGTACGCTTCTATTTTGTTCTTGGACAGCAGTGCGGGACCATATCGAACGTATTCCGAAAGTCAAGGAATACGGAATCTACCTGCGACCCTGTATTTTCTGCACTTTGGATCTCGTGGATGAATATAGTGAGCTGGGTTTTACACAATTGTTTCTTTAGGAACCTATATTGATAGATACAGAGGAGATTTTCCTGCTCCAGAAGTGTCGTATTGCACATATATAAAACATAGACAAAAATTTTAGAAGAGACCGATGTCAGAAGTAACAGGTCTAAAGTTCTGTGCATCTGTTAGATGACCCGTATTCAACAAGAAAGTGGCCAGCGCTTTGTTCCAATCATTAAGAACGCTGCACTCCTCTAGAGGCATATTGTACACTACTGCTGAAATAAGTCAATTGATTTTACATAGGGGGGGGGGGGGGACAATGCATACTTGGAGGGGAGAGGGATCAATTCTGACGTGGAACGTGTACTTCCGGAGCGCAACGTACAGCCAACTGTAGGTGGTGACTCACATCGGTACCAGTGATATATCGATTAGGACGGGAAGAGATTCTCTCTGGATATTGGCAGGTATTTGAAGTGGTAAAGGCTGCCAGTCTTGCTAGCAAGATTAAGGCAGGGCTCACCATCTGCAGCATAGTCGACAGGACCGACTTCAGATCTTTGATACAGAACCAGGTTGAGTCTGAAGCAGAGGTTCAGACGGTTCTGCAGACGTGTAGGCTGCACAGTATACGACTTGCGACATCGGGTGTGGTATTTCAGATTCCGTTAAATATGTCCACTACACGCAGGAAGCAGCTACACGGCTAGCGGGGGTTTTGTGGCGAGAACTGGACGGTTATTTAGTTTAGAGGGTCTCGGGTTCAATGGTGTGATAAAATGGTGCAAGTCACACACAGGACGAAAAAAAAAATCTAGGAATCATCAGTAGGCCCCTATAGCAGTAGCAGAGCTCCAAGCGGCAATAGAAAGTGCCGAAACACGAATCATTAAAGGTAATGAAAGCTGGCTAAAGCAGGAGATGATTACAGCAAGAATTTTACAAAGTGTCAAGTGGTGTATCCACCGAAGCCTGTAGTGAAATTCAAGTAGATAGTCTCTGTGATTTGGTATGAGTAAAGTCAGACCTCGTAACCGGAATAAATTTATAATAGCTTCTTTTTATCGACCTCATGATTCGAAAGATACAATTACTGAAATTTTCAACTATTACTTGTATAAAAAAATCGAATACCTACCTGAAGCATACAGTTGTTATTGGTGGTGAATTTACGTTACCCTCGTTATGTTAGCAGAAATAAATGTTCAAAACCGGAAGCAAGCATAAAACATCGTTCGAAATTGTACTGTACGCATTCTCGGAAACCTATCTTGAGCAATTAGTTCATCTAACTACTAGAACTGGATACCTAACTGTAGAAAGGTGCTAAGTGCCAAATTCATGAAAAATAAGATTAGTGGTTTGAAAGGTGCAAGTATGGTGTCGCACAAGTACAAAGTGCGCGCCACATACTTTCGCCGCGCGCCGCCATGCACACACGGCGCGGCGTTCTCACGACAGCCACGAGCGCCCTCTGCTGCAACCTCGCTCGTGGCCACCACTGAAGGACATCGGCACTTGGGACTGAGATAGCAACCAGTCAGGACCTTCGTAATCAGATAGGCACCAGTGAAGACTTTGCTATCGTACAGGCACTAGGCAGGCCTCTACCAACTATGTATCAACATTCTGCAGTACTATGTAAAAGTTAAGTATTGTTACATTCTGTGCAATATATATCTCTTCCTAATTTACTCTGGTGTTTATGGTTTCTGGCTGCTCCCCTCCGTACCTGCACCAGCGTGCTATTTTTGTTCCTGTGTCGGGCTCATTCCACTCGGCCACCGACACCTACGACGAGGCTTGGACACAAAAGCGGCGACGAAGTTGGGACACAAAAGCAAGATACCGAAGATGATCACATATGAAGAGGGCTCTGTCCACCGAGTATTCTAAGTGGTTATACTTTCCACCAGTAGATTGAAATGGTTCTCAGTTGCCTGTTGATTTCATAAGAATCGTGCAACGTGCCATTCAGTTGTGTTTGTTTCACTCTGATGCCGTTATAAGTGTATGCAAAGACTTCTATTCCCTTCTTTATTGTGAATAATTGCTCTTCAGATTACAGAGTATGTGTATAATAACTGCATAATATTACGATCATATACAATCACATAACATTTTCATATAAATCAAATATTATATACATATGTATTATCTTTAAATCATTTTCTACATATTTGATGTCCATATGGTGGGGAATGGCGGATGAAAGCCACGTGGGTAGGAGACGGAGGAAGAATGGTAGTGGATCATTCAGAGATGAACAGAAGAAATTAAAGGAGGAAAGGTTCGGCGTACGAAACACACAAAAAACATTTACACCGCCTAAGAACCGTCCTTCACCGCAGGTACGATTTTAAGCCCTTCGCCGACTGTTAAATCTATCTAAGGTATTATTGCTGTTGAATGGTTACGTATTTCCAGTGTACTCAAAAAATTTACATTATTTTTTCCGTTATGTACTATGCATATGTAGATCAAGGTGCAGTGAACTTAGATTTGTTTTCTAAGTTCTACAAGCAAGATTACTCAACACAAAGAACCTTCTTCCTCCCCTGTTACTGAGTTTGTCGTGATAGAGAGAAGGAAATCGGTGTCGAAGGCATTTGTACCCAGCGACCTTTGCAAAATATTCGAAAAAGCAATGATTGGTAGACCTTTCTAAGTAATTTCTATGAATACTTTAGATTTTTTAAATATTCAAGCAGTGGCATACGAGATACTCTTTATAAAAAAGCTGAACATTTCAAAAGCTGTCAGCATTACATTGATTCAACAGATGTAGCACATGTAGGAGTAAAAGAATGTTACTCCGACATGGAAAGGACCAATAAGGTGCATATGCTCAAAAATGGAAAACATGCAAGAAACAGTCAGTCTGTTACCTTTGACTCTATTTCCTCAATCCATTCAATTACAGATGAAAAGAATAAAGATTTAAAGGCTATGATACCTTATATGGAAAAGAATGAGCATAAAGAATGTTATATGCAGCTCTGTGAAGAGTGACAACTTAGCACCTAGAATAATTTGATGGAACGCAGCACCTTTCATAAATATTTATTTTTGAATGCCTTCAGCACTAAATAATTGAAACTGTGCATGAAACCACCACTAATATATGATAAGATACTCTCATTTGTAACATGTGAAAGTTTGAGTGATAAATAATTAAAACTCTGCACTACAGACAGGTTTTTTGCAATAACTTCAGTTCATACATTTAACACTTTACACCTTTCTACAGTTAAGTTCAAATGTTCAAATGTTTGTAGAACTTATGGGACTTAACTACGGAGCCATCACTCCCTAAGCTTACAAACTACTTATGAACTAGCTAATACTAAGGACGGCACAAATATCCATGCCCGAGGGGGGATTCGAACCCCCGACCGTAGTGGCCGTGCAGACTGTGACTGGAGCGCCTTAGTCTCCTCGGCCACCGCGGCCGGCTACAGTTAAGTATCCAATTATAAATGGTAGTGAAAACATACTTGACCTCATAGTGAAAAATAATCCTAACCTAATAACGAACATCAAAACAAATACAGGGTTTAGCGAGACTGAATATCAAATCCAAAAGCCATCAAAATTAAAAGAATCAATACATCTATTCAAAACGTCAGATAAAAATTTTCTTAACGCTCTCCTAAGTGACAGTCTCCCTTTTTCATAAATTAACAATCTGAGTGCTGATCAGCTGTGGCTTACAAATCAATGTTAAAATGTTTGTAAATCTATCGGATTCAACTGCTTGATTATTAGTCCATAGTTTACAAACTACTTAATCTAAGGTAAACTAACCTAACGACAACACAAGCACCCATGGCCTAGGGATGACTCAAATCCCCGACGGCGAACGGATGTGTGCAACGCAGCACGGCGCCCCAGTACGCACGGCTAATCCGCCACGGATCTGGCTTAAATTCAAAGAAATAATAACGACATCAATTGATAAATTTTTACCGGTTGAATCAACCGAAGTTGAGGCTAACCCTTCAATGTACACAAAAACAGGACAGAACACTGTTGAAGAAATAACGAAAAGAGCCTGTCAAGTTTAAATGAATACAAACCCCAAGATTATCCGTATTTTACCGAAACTGGAAATATAATGCGAGCTTCATTGCTAGAAGCTTTTTACAGTTTCCACAACGAACCCCTCTTTCGTTGTGAAACTCAGCTTGCTCTTTACTGACAAGAAGTGATGAGCGCTATCGACAAGGGATTTCTAATAGATTCCGTATTTTTAGATTTCCGGAGGTTTTTGATACCATACGTCACAAACGGCTTATAATCAAATTACGTGCTTATGGGATATCGTCTCAGAGGGTGGTTGTGGAAGCAGTGAGTTGTTGGTGGGTGAAGTTAAGCAGGCATACTCAATTCAGGTTCCATATATATATTAATAAAGCTCCAATGCTTCTAAACCAACTCTTTAAAATGCAAAGACACAACGAGCCCAGGAATATAAACAAGAGTGGAAAATTTTAAATGAGAGGCAAGTCCTGTAAAGACAATATTAATTAAAAATGATCCTAACCACTTAAATTAAACAGCTCACCTTACGTAACAAAATCACACTAAAGTGGGGCTCCAAAATTAAGCCAACACAACCCTTTATAACTACAGTTACCAAAACACATTAAAGACGAGCTCAAAAAATTTAAGTAAGGTCTGCTGGCAGCAGGAGACTATGCTCAGTGATATCAATAGACAAAAGGCTAATAAAACAACACAATAAAATTTACAAATGAGCCCTGCACTTAAAATAAAGGGAGCACAGCTTACTTATCCAAATCACACTGTGGTGGGGGGGAGGGTGGCTACTCGTTAATTTAATACACCCACACAGGTAAACAGATGAGCTGCCTCAAAACACGAAGGACAGAAATAAGGTGCTTAATGGTCAACAAGAACTACAGCTCTGAAACGAAAGGGCTTACACAAACGGATAGAACGCCAAATTACAACCGAGGAGTGTGGATGCCTCAAAGAGGGAAAAATTCCTGCAGCAAGAAGATGAAAAAAAACGAAAAACAAAGCTATACAACTACCGCCCGTGCAGATGCGAGCCAGCAGAGAGGCACAAACCAGATAAACTCCCCAGTTGTATTAAACAAAGTAATGTACATACAGTACTTGCTACTCACAGCAAAAAGAAAATAATAATTAAATTGAACAACACTAAAGGTGCGGTATAACACATGAATAAACAGCTAACGACGTAGACGCAGGCAACGACGGCCCCTGAGGAACGACTACCGAACCTGACAAATTCACACACACAAATTAGCGGAATAGGACTGTAGAAGTCAATTTATTTACTTCTTATTCCACGACCAGTGCAGGCACCCTCGCAATGGTGTAGGAGGAGTGTGGAAAATAACGCCCGAAACATTTCTTACATTCCAGATGAAAAACGGCTTGAATAACGCGAGGCGCCAGCCGCGGTGGCCGAGAGGACTGAGGCGCTCCAGTCACGGTCTGCACGGCCAATACGGTCGGGGGTTCGAATCCACCCACCGGCGTGGATATTTGTGTCGTCCTAGTTCGTAAGTAGTTTGTAAGTTTAGGGACTGATGACCCCGTAGTTAAGTCCCATAAACTATACAAACATTTGAAACATAACATGAGGCGCAGCCGGGAGTACCAGTTTGTAAGTTTAGGGACTGATGACCCCGTAGTTAAGTGCCATAAACTATACAAACATTTGAAACATAACGCGAGTCGCAGCCGGGAGTACCAGTTTGTAAGTTTAGGGACTGATGACCCCGTAGTTAAGTCCCATAAACTATACAAACATTTGAAACATAGCGCGAGGCGCAGAAAGGAGTAGCAGTTTGTAAGTTTAGGGATTCATGACACCGCAGTTAAGTACCATAAACTATACAAACATTTGAAACATAACGCGAGGCGCAGCCGGGACTACGAGTTTGTAAGTTTAGGGACTGATGACCCCGTAGTTAAGTTCCATAAACTATACAAACATTTCAAACATTACGCGAGGCACAGCCGGGAGTACCAGTTTGTAAATTTAGGGACTGACGACCCCGTAGTTAAGTCCCATAAACTATACAAACATTTGGAACATAACGCGAGGCGCAACCAGGAGTACCAGATTGTAAGTTAAGGGACTGATAACCCCATAGTTAAGTGCCATAAACTATACAAACATTTCAAACATAACACAAGGGGCAGCCGGGAGTAACAGTTTGTAAGTTTAGGGACTGATGACCCCGTAGTTAAGTCCCATAAACTATACAAAAATTTCACCTATAAAGCGAGGTACAGCCGGGAGTACCAGTTTGTAAGTTTAGGGACTGATGACCCCGTAGTTAAGTCCTATAAACTATACAATCATATGAAACATAACGCGAGGCACAGCCAGGAGAACCAGTGTGTAAGTTTAGGGACTTATGACCCCGTAAATAAGTCCCATAAACTATACAAACATTTGAAACATAACGCCAGGCGCAGCTAGGAATACCAGTTTGTAAGTTTAGGGACTGATGACGCCGTAGTTAAGTGCCATGAACTATACAAACATTTGAAACATAATGCGAAGCGCAGCCAGGAGTACCAGTTTGGAAGTTTAGGGACTGAGGACACCGTAGTTGAGTGCCATAAACTATACGAACATTTGAAACATAACGCGATGCGCAACAGGGAGTACCAGTTTGTAAGTTTAGGGACTGATGACCCCGTAGTTAAGTGCCATAAACTATACAAACATTTGAAACATAGCGCGAGGCGCAGCCAGGAGTACCAGTTTGTAAGTTTAGGGACTGATGACCCCGTAGTTAGGTCACATAAACTATACAAACATTTGAAACATAACACGAGGTGCATCCAGGAGTACCAGTTTGTAAGTTTAGGGACTTAAAACCCCGCAGTTAAGTCCCATAAACAATACAAACATTTGGAACATAACACGAGGCGCAAACAGGAGTACCAGTTTGTTAGTTTAGGGACTGATGACCCCGTAGATAAGTACCATAAACTATACAAACATTTGGAACAAAATGCGAGGCGCAACCAGGAGTACCAGTTTGTAAGTTTAGGAACTGATGACCCTGTAGTTAAGTCCCATAAACTATACAAACATTTGAAACATAACACAAGGCGCAGACAGGAGTATCAGTTTGTAAGTTTAGGGGCTCATGACCCCGCAGTTAAGTACCATAAACTATACAAACATTTGAAACATAACGCGAGGCGCAGCCGGGAGTACCAGTTTGTATGTTTAGGGACTGATGATCCCGTAGTTAAGTTCAATAAACTATACAAACATTTCAAACATTACGCGAGGCACAGCCGGGAGTACCAGTTTGTAAATTTAGGGACTGACGACCCCGTAGTTAAGTCCCATAAACTATACAAACATTTGGAACATAATGCAAGGCGCAAACAGGAGTACCAGTTTGTAAGTTAAGGGACTGATAACCCCATAGTTAAGTGCCATAAACTATACAAACATTTCAAACATAACAGGAGGGGCAGCCGGGAGTAACAGTTTGTAAGTTTAGGGACTGATGACCCCGTAGTTAAGTCCCATAAACTATACAAACATTTGAAACATACCGCGAGGGGCAGCCGGGAGTAACAGTTTGTAAGTTTTGGGACTGATGACCCAATAGTGAAGTCCCAAAAACTATACAAACATTTGAAACATAACGCGAGGCGCAGCCAGGAGTACCAGTTTGTAAGTTTAGGGAATGATGACCCCTTAGTTAAGTCCCATAAACTATACAAACATTTGAAATATAACACGAGGCGCAGCCGGGAGTACAAGTTTGTAAGTTTTGGGACTGATAACCCTGTAGTTAAGTGTCATAAGCTATACAAACATTAGAAACATACCGCGAGAGGCAACGGGAGTAACAGTTTGTAAGTTTTGGAACTGATGACCCCGTAGTTAAGTCCTATAAACTATACAACCATTTGAAACATAACACGAGGCGCAGCCAGGAGTACCAGTGTGTAAGTTTAGGGACTTATGACCCCGTAAATAAGTCCCATAAACTATACAAACATTTGGAACATAACGTGAGGCGCAACTAGGAGTACCAGTTTTTAAGTAGAGGGAATGATGACCCCTTAGTTAAGTCCCATAAACTATACAAACATTTGAAACATATCACGAGGCGCAGCCGGGAGTACCAGTTTGTAAGTTTAGGGACTGATGACGCCGTAGTTAAGTCCCATAAACTATACAAACATTTGAAACATATCACGGGGCGCAGCCGGGAGTACCAGTTTGTAAGTTTAGGGACTGATGACGCCGTAGTTAAGTGCCATAAACTATACAAACATTTGAAACATAACGTGAGGCGCAGCCGGGAGTATCAGTTTTTATGTTTAGGGACTGATGACCCCGTACTTATGTCCCATAAACTATACAAACATTTGAATCATAACGTGAGGTGCAGCCAGGAGTACCAGTTTGTAAGTTTAGGGACTGATATCCCCGTAGTTAAGTCCCGTAAACTATACAAACATTTGAAACATAACGCAAGGCGCAGCCGGGAGCACCAGTTTGTATGTTTAGGGACTGATGATCCCATAGTTAAGTCCCATAAAATATACAAACATTTCAAACATAACGCGATGTACAGCCGGGAGTACCAGTTTGTAAATTTAGGGACTGATGACCCCGTAGTTAAATGTCAAAAACTATACAAACATTTGGAACATAACGCGAGGCACAACCAGGAGAACCAGTTTGTAAGTTTAGGGACTGATGACCCCATAGTTAAGACCCATAAACTATACATACATTTGAAACATTATGCAAGGCGCAGCTAGGAGTACCAGTTTGTAAGTTTAGGAATGATGACACCGTAGTTAACTCCCATAAACTAAACAAACATTTGAAACATAACGCGAGGCGCAGCCAGGAGTAACAATTTGTAAGTTTAGGGACTGATGACGCCGTAGGTAAGTGCCATAAAGTATACAAACATTTGAAACATAATGCGAGGCCCAGGTGGGAGTACCAGTTTGGAAGTTTTAGGTCTGATGAGCCCGTAGTTAAGTCCCATAAACTATACAAACTTTTGATACATAACGCGAGGTGCAGCTGGGAGTACCAGATTGTAAAGTTGGGGACTGATGACCCTGTAGTTAAGTCCCATAAACTATGCAAACATTTGAAATATAATGCGTGGCGCAACAGGAGTACCAGTTTGTAAGTTTAGGGACTGATGACCCCGTAGTTAAGTCCCATTTCTATACAAACATTTGAAACATAACACAAGGTGCTGACGGGAGTACCAGTTTGTATGTTTTGGGACTGATGATCCCGTAGTTAAGTCCCATAAACTATACAAACATTTCAAACATAACGCGAGGCACAGCCGGGGTACCAGTTTGTAAATTTAGGGACTGATGACCCCGTAGTTAAGTCCCATAAACTATACAAAGATTTGGAACATAACGCGAGGCGCAACCAGGAGTACCGGTTTGTAAGAATACGGAATGATGACCCCTTAGTTAAGTCCCATAAACTATACAAACATTTGAAACATAACACAAAGCGTAGCCAGGAGTACCAGTTTGTATGTTTAGGGTCTGATGACCCCTTAGTTATGTTCCATAAACTATACAAACATTTGAAACATAATGCAAGGCGCAGCCTGAAGTACCAGTTTGTAGGTTTAGGGACTGATGATCCCGTAGTTAAGCCCCAAAACTATACAAACATTTGAAACATAACACAAGGTGGAGCTGAGAGTACCAGTTGGTATGTTTAGGGACTGATGACCCCGTAGTTAAGTCCTATAAACTATACAAACATTTGAAACGTAACGCGAGGATCAGCCAGGAGTACCAGTGTGTAAGTTAAGGACTTATGACCCCGTAGTTAAGTCCCTTAAACTATACAAACATTTCAAACATAACGCCAGGCGCAGCTAGGATTACCAGTTTGTAGGTTTAGGGACTGATGACGCCGTAGTTAGTGCCATAAACTATACAAACATATGAAACATAATGCGAAGCACAGCTGGGAGTACCAGTTTGTATGTTTTGGGTCTGATGACTCCGTAGTTAAGTCCCTTAAACTATACACACATTTGGAACATAACGCGTGGCGCAACCAGGAGTACCAGTTTGTAAGTTGAGGGAATGATAACCCCTAGTTAAGTCCCATAAACTATACAAACATTTGAAACATAACGTGAGGTGCAGCCGGGAAACAGTTTGTAAGTTTAGGGACTGATGACCCCGTAGTTAAGTCCAATAAACTATACAAACATTTGAAACATAACACGAGGCGCAGCCAGGAGTACCAGTATTTAAGTTTAGGACTTATGACCCCATAGTTAAGTCCCATAAACTATACAAACATTTGAAACATAACGTGAGAAGCAGCCGTGAGTAGCAGTTTGTAAGTTTAGGGACTGATGACTCCGTAGTTAAGTCACATAAACTATACTAATATTTGAAACATAACGCGAGGGGCAGCCGGGAGTAACAGTTTGTAAGTCTAGGGACTGATGACCCCGTAGTTAAGTCCCATAAACTATACAAACATTTGAATCATAACGCGAGTTGCAGCCGGGACTACCAGTTTGTAAGTTTAGGGACTGATGAACCCATAGTTAATTCCCATAAACTATACAAACATTTGAAACATAACGCGAGACGCAGCCAGGAGTTTTTATTTATTTTTTATGTATTTATTATTCTGTTCCATAGGACCCACTTCAGGAGTAAGACACCATGGTCATGGAACAAGTAAATACATTAATTGTTACACAATAATGGTAATAGAAAAAGTGAAAAGAATCAATAAAGAAAAAATAAATTAGCTTAATTGTTTAACTTTTCTAGGAGTTCCTCGACAGAATAAAAGGAGTGAGCCACGAGGTAACTCTTCAATTTAGATTTGAAAGCATGTGGATTAGTGCTAAGATTCTTAAGTTCTTGTGGCAGCTTATTGAAAATGGATGCCGCAGAATACTGCACCCCTTTCTGCACAAGTGTTAAGGTGGTGCGGTGCAAATGTAGATTAGACATCTGTCTAGTATTCACCGAGTGAAAGCTACTAACTCGTGGGAATAAGCTGATATTATTAACAACAAACGACATTAAAGAAAAACGTATTGTGACGCCAGAGTCAAAATTCCCAGACTACTGAAAAGGGGTCGACATGACGTTCGCGAACTTACACCAGATATTGCTCGAACCGCCCGTTTTTGAGCCAGAAATATCCTTTTTGCATCAGGCGAGTTACCCCAAAAAACAATGCCGTACGTCATAAGTGAGTGAAAGTAAGCGAAATAGACTACTTTTCGTGTTGAAAAATCACTTATCTCAGATATTGTTCTAATGGTAAATATAGCAGAATTTAATTTTGGAACAAGATCCTTAACATGGGCTTTCGATGATAGCTTACTGTCTATATGAACACCTAGAAATTTGAACTGTTCAGTCTCACTTATCACATGCCCATTATGTGTAATCATAATGTCAGATTTCGTCAAATTATGTGTTAGAAATTGTAAGAACTGAGTTTTACTGTGATTTAACATCAACTTGTTTTCTATTAGCCATGAACTTATCTCTTGAACTGCATTATTTGATACTGTGTCAATATTACGAGCAACATCCTTCACTACCAAGCTGGTATCATCAGCAAACAAAAATTTTTTACAATCACCTGTTATACTCGAAGGCATATCATTTATATAAATAAGAAACAGCAATGGTCCCAAAACAGACCCCTGGGGCACCCCATACTTAATTGTGCCCCATTGGGATTGCACGTCATAGCCATTTTCTACATTGCGGAGAATTACCTTCTGTTGTCTATTATTAAAGTAAGAGGTGAACCAGTTGTGGGCTACTCCCCGTATTCCATAATGTTCCAACTTCTGCAAGAATATTTTGTGATCAACACAATCAAACGCTTTTGTTAAATCAAAGAAGACGCCTAATGTCCGTAGCCTCTTATTTAACCCATCAAGTGCCTCACAGAGAAACGAAAATATAGCGTTTTCGGTCGTTAAACCACTTCTAAAACCAAACTGTACGTTTGACAGGAAATTATGTGAACTGAAATGATCAATTAATCTTGAATATACAGCCTTTTCAATAACTTTGGAAAAAACCGATGGCATAGAAATAGGTCTATAGTTATCTACATTATCCCTTTCACCTTTTTTATAAAGCGGTTTCACCACTGAGTACTTTAATCTGTTAGGAAACTGACCATTCCGAAAGGAAAAATTACAAATATGGCTTAGTACTGGGCTAACATATGGAGAACAGTACTTTAGAATTCTGCTAGATACCCCATCATATCCACAAGAGTCCTTAGTCTTTAGTGATTTAATTATTGACTCAATCTCACCTATGGAAGTATCATGAAGGATCATTTCAGGCAACAGCCTCGGAAACGCATTTTCTAAAAACGTTATATGATTACCTGTAGAAACTAGAGTTTTGTTTAGTTCCTCTACTATATTCAGAAAGTGATTATTGAATATTGCACATATATCTAACTTGTCAGTAACAGAAACATTCCTACTACGCACTGACGTTATATCTTCTACCTGCTGCTCCTGACCAGACACTTCCTTCGCGACTGACCAGATAGTTTTAATTTTATCCCGAGAGTTTGCTATTCTTTTTGCGTACCACATATTTTTGCATTCTTAATGACATTTTTCAGAACCTTACAGTACTGTTTGTAATGAGCTACTGCATCTTCATTCTGACTGCTTCTAACATTTTGATACAACTCCCGCTAAGTTCTACATGATACTCTTATCCCCTTTGTCATCCACCCTGGCTGTCTGTTACTGAAAGTACCCTGTTTTGAGCGTTCTAGTGGAAAGCAACTTTCAAATAGCATAATAAATGTGTTCAGAAAAGCATTATATTTATCATCTGCATTATCAGCACTATAAACATCCTGCCATTCTTGTTCCTTAATTAGGCTTAAAAAGGTCTCAATTGCAACTGGATTAACTTTTCTGAGTAGTTGATATTTAAGTTTAACATTTGTTTGAGAACAAATACATTTTAGAATTAAAAGTTGGGCATCGTGGTCTGATAGGCCATTTACTATTCTGCTGACAGAGTGCCCCTCTAACAATGAAGAATGAACAAAAATATTGTCAATGGCAGAACTGCTATTTCCTTGCACTCTCGTTGGAAAAAATACTGTTTGCATCATGTTATAGGAATTAAATAGATCTAACAGCTGACGTTTCCTTGAGCTATCACCTACACAATTAATGTTGAAATCTCCACACACAATTAAATTTTTATACTTCCTATACAGTGAACCCAGAACCAATTCCAGCTTGGGCAGAAACATTTTAAAATCTGAGTAAGGGGATCTATAAATAACAACTATTACTAGTTTAGTTCCATTAACATTAACAATTCCTGCACAACATTCAAATATCTGTTCTGTGCAGTGTTTAGAAAAATCGATTGACTCCGATGAAAAATCGTTTTTTACATACATGGCCACTCCCCCACACTGCAAGGAACTCCTAGAGTAAAAGGCAGCTAACCTGTATCCTGGCAAAGGAAGTCTCTGAATTGTCACACCACTTAAAAAGTGCTCTGAAATACCAATAATGTCAGAATCAGTATCAATAAGCATTTCATTAACTTTATCTCCAGTTTGTATGTTTAGGAACTGATGACCCCTTAGTTATGTTCCATAAACTATACAAACATTTGAAACATAATGCAAGGCGCAGCCTGAAGTACCAGTTTGTAGGTTTAGGGACTGATGATCCCGTAGTTAAGCCCCAAAACTATACAAACATTTGAAACATAACACAAGGTGGAGCTGGGAGTATCAGTTTGTATGTTTAGGGACTGATGACCCCGTAGTTAAGTCCTATAAACTATACAAACATTTGAAACGTAACGCGAGGAGCAGCCAGGAGTACCAGTGTGTAAGTTTAGGGACTTATGACCCCGTAGTTAAGTCCCTTAAACTATACAAACATTTCAAACATAACGCCAGGCGCAGCTAGGATTACCAGTTTGTAAGTTTAGGGACTGATGATGCCGTAGTTAAGTGCCATAAACTATACAAACATATGAAACATAACGCGAAGCACAGCTGGGAGTACCAGGTTGTATGTTTTGGGTCTGATGACTCCGTAGTTAAGTCCCTTAAACTATACACACATTTGTAACATAACGCGAGGCGCAACCAGGAGTACCAGTTTGTAAGTTTAGGGACTGATGACACTGTAGTTATGTCCTATAAACTATACAAACATTTGAAACATAACGCGAGGCACAGCCAGGAGTACCAATTTGTAAGTTTAGGGACAGATGACACCGTAGTTAAGTGTCATAAAGTATACATACATTTGAAACATAATGCGAGTCGCAGCTGGGAGTACCAGTTTGAAAGTTTTGGGTCTGATGACCCCGTAGTTAAGTCCCATAAACTATACAAACATTTGAAACATAAGGCGAGGGCGCAGCCGGGAGTACCAGACTGTAAGTTTGGGGACTGATGACCCTGTAGTTAAGTCCCATAAACTATGAAAACATTTGAATATAGTGTGTGGCGCAACAGGAGTACCAGTTTGTAAGTGTAGGGACTGATGACCCCGTAGTTAAGTCCCATAAACTATGCAAACATTTGAAATATAATGCGTGGCGCAACAGGAGTACCAGTTTGTAAGTTTAGGGACTGATGACCCCGTAGTTAAGTCCCATTACTATACAAACATTTGAAACATAACACAAGGTGTTGACGGGAGTAACAGTTTGTATGTTTTGGGACTGATGATCCCGTAGTTAAGTCCCATAAACTATACAAACATTTCAAACATAACGCGAGAAGCAGCCGGGAGTACCAGTTTGTACATTTAGGGACTGATGACCCCGTAGTTAAGTCCCATAAACTATACAAAGATTTGGAACATAACGCGAGGCGCAACCAGGAGTACCGGTTTGTAAGAATACGGAATGATGACCCCTTAGTTAAGTCCCATGAACTATACAAACTTTTGAAACATAACACAAGGCGTTGCCGGGAGTACCAGTTTGTATGTTTAGGGACTGATGATCCCGTAGTTAAGTCCCATAAACTATACTAATATTTGAAAAATAACGCGAGGGGCAGCCGGGAGAAACAGTTTGTAAGTCTAGGGACTGATGACCCCGTAGTAAAGTCCCATAAACTATACAAACATTTGAATCATAACGCGAGATGCAGCCGGGACTACCAGTTTGTAAGTATTGGGTCTGATGACTCCGTAGTTAAGTCCCATAAACTATACAAACATTTGAAACATAACGCGAGACGCAGCCAGGAGTACCAGTTTGTATGTTTAGGGACTGATGACCCTGTAGTTATGTTCCATAAACTATACAAACATTTGAAACATAATGCATGGTGCAGCCTGAATTACCAGTTTGTAGGTTTAGGAACTGATGATCCCATAGTTAAGTCCCAAAACTATACAAACATTTGAAACATAACACAAGGTGGAGCTGGGAGTACCAGTTGGTAAGTTTACGGACTGATGAGCCTGTAGTTAAGTCCCATAAACTGTACAAATATTTCACACATAAAGCGAGATACAGCCGGGAGTACCTGTTTGTATGTTTAGGGACTGATGACTCTGTAGTTAAGTCCCTTAAACTATACACACATTTGGAACATAACGCGAGACTCAACCAGGAGGACCAGTTTGTAAGTTGTGGGAATGATGACCCCTTAGTTAAGTCCCATAAACTATACAAACATTTGAAACATAACACGAGGCGCAGCCAGGAGTACCAGTATTTAAGTTTAGGGACTGATGACCCGGTAGTTAAGTCACATAAACTATACAATCATTAGAAACATAATGCAAGGCGCAGCCTTGAGTACCAGTTTTTATGTTTAGGGACTGATGACCCCGTAGTTAAGTCCCATAAACTATACAAACATTTGGAACATAACGTGAGACACAACCAGGAGAACCATTTTGTAAGTTTAGGGACTGATGACCACATAGTTGAGACCCATAAACTATACAAACATTTGAAACATTATGCAATGCGCAGTTAGAAGTACCAGTTTGTAAGTTTAGGGACTGATGACACTGTAGTTATGTCCCATAATCTATTCAAACATTTGAAACATAACGCGAGGCATAGCCAGGAGTACCAATTTGTAAGTTTAGGGACAGATGACACCGTAGTTAAGTGTCATAAAGTATACATACATTTGAAACGTAATGCGAGTCGCAGCTGGGAGTACCAGTTTGGAAATTTTGGGTCTGATGACCCCGTAGTTAAGTCCCATAAACTATACAAACATTTGAAACATAACACAAGGCGCAGCCGGGACTACCAGTCTGTAAGTTTGGGGACTGATGACCCTGTAGTTAAGTCCCATAAACTATGAAAACATTTGAATATAGTGCGTGGCGCAACAGGAGTACCAGTTTGTAAGTTTAGGGACTGATGACCCCGAGGTTAAGTCCCATTACTATACAAACATTTGAAACATAACGAAGGTGCTGATGGGAGTACCAGTTTGTATGTTTTGGGACTGATTATCCCGTAGTGAAGTCCCATAAACTATACAAACATTTAGAACATAACGCGAGGCACAGCCGGGAGTACCAGTTTGTAAATTTAGGGACTGATGACCCCGTAGTTAAGTCCCATAAACTATACAAACATTTGGAACATAACGCGAGGCGCAACCAGGAGTACCGGTTTGTAAGTTTAGGGAATGATGACCCCTTAGTTAAGTCCCATAAACTATACAAACATTTGAAACATAACACGAGGTGCAGCCGGGAGTACAAGTTTGGAAGTTTTGGGACTGATAACCCCGTAGTTAAATTTCATAAGCTACACAAACATTTGAAACATAACCCGAGTTGCAGCCGGGAAAAAGTTTGTAAGTTTAGGGACTGATGGCCCAGTAGTTAAGTCCCATAAACTATACAAACAGTTGAAACATACTGTGAGGCGCAGCCGGGAGTACAAGTATGTAAGTTTAGGTAATGATAACCCCTTAGTTAAGTGCCATAAACTATACAAACATTTGAAACATAATGCGAGGGGCAGCCGGAAGTAACAGTTTGTAAGTTTAGGGACTGATGACCCCGTAGTTAACTCCCATAAACTATACAAACATTTGAATCATAATGCGAGTTGCATCCGGGAGTACCAGTTTGTAAGTTTAGGGACTGATGAACCCATCGTTAAATCCCATAAACTATACAAACATTTGAAACGTAACGCGAGGCGCAGCCAGGAATACCAGTTTGTATGTTCAGGGACTGATGACCCCGTAGTTAAGTCCCATAAAGTATACAAACATTTGAAACATTATGCAATGCGCAGTTAGGAGTACCAGTTTGTAAGTTTAGGGACTGATGACACTGTAGTTATGTCCCATAATCTATTCAAACATTTGAAACATAACGCGAGGCATAGCCATGAGTACCAATTTGTAAGTTTAGGGACAGATGACACCGTAGTTAAGTGTCATAAAGTATACATACATTTGAAACATAATGCGAGTCGCAGCTGGGAGTAACAGTTTGGAAGTTTTGGGTCTGATGACCCCGTAGTTAAGTCCCATAAACTATACAAACATTTGAAACATAACACGAGTCGCAGCCGGGAGTACCAGTCTGTAAGTTTGGGGACTGATGACCCTGTAGTTAAATCCCATAAACTATGAAAACATTTGAATATAGTGCGTGGCGCAACAGGAGTACCAGTTTGTAAGTTTAGGGACTGATGACCCCGTAGTTAAGTCCCATTACTATACAAACATTTGAAACATAACGAAGGTGCTGATGGGAGTACCAGTTTGTATGTTTTGGGACTGATTATCCCGTAGTGTAGTAGTGAAACATTTCACACATAAAGCAAGGTACAGCCGGGATTACCTGTTTGTATGTTTACGGAATGATGACCTGTAGTTAAGTCCTATAAACTATAGAAAAACTTGAAACATTACGCGAGGCGCAGCCAGGAGTACCAGTTTGTAAGTTTAGGGACTGACGACATCGTAGATAAGTCCCATAAACGATACAAACATTTGAAACGTAATTCGAGCCGCAGCCAGGAGTACCAGTTTGTAAGTTTAGGGACTGATGACCCCGTAGTTATGTCCCATAAAGTATACATACATTTGAAACATACCGCGAGGCGCAGCCGGGAGTAAAAGTTTGTAAGTTTAGGGACTGATAACCTCGTAGTTAAGTGTCATAAACTATACAAATATTTGAAACATAATACAAGAGACAGTCGGGAGTAACAGTTTGTAAGTTTAGGAACTGATGACCCCGTAGTTAAGTCCCATAAACTATACAAACATTTGAATCATATCACGAGGCGCAGCCAGAAGTACCAGTTTTTATGTTTAGGGACTGATGACCCCGTAGTTAAGTCCCGTAAACTATACAAACATTTGAAACATAACGCGAGGCACCAGGAGAACCATTTTGTAAGATTAGGGACTGATGACCACATAGTAAGACCCATAAACTATACAAACATTTGATACATTATGCAAGGCGCAGCTAGGAGTACCAGTTTCTAAGTTTAGGGACTGATGACACCGTAGTTAAGTCCCATAAACTATACAACCATTTCAAAAACATAATGCGAGGCGCAGCCCGGAGTACCAGTTTGGAAGTATTGGGTCTGATGACCCCGTAGTTAAGTCCCATAAACTATACAAACATTTGAAACATAACGCAAGGCGCAGCCGGGAGTACCAGACTGTAAGTTTGGGGAATTATGACCCTATAGTTAAGTCCCATAAACTATGCAAACATTTGAATATAGTGCGTGGCGCAACAGGAGTACCAGTTTGTAAGTTTAGGGACTGATGACCCCATAGTTAAGTCCCATTACTATACAAACATTTGAAACATAACGCAAGGTGCTGACGGGAGTACCAGTTCGTAAATTTAGGGACGGATAACCCCGTAATTAAGTCCCATAAACTATACAACCATTTGGAACATTACGCAAGGCGCAACCAGGAGTACCGGTTTGTAAGTTTAGGGAATGATGACCCCTTAGTTAAGTCCCATAAACTATACAAACATTTGGAACATAACACGAGGCACCAGGAGAACCATTTTGTAAGATTAGGGACTGATGACCACATAGTAAGACCCATAAACTATACAAACATTTGAAACATTATGCAAGGCACAGCTAGGAGTACCAGTTTCTAAGTTTAGGGACTGATGACACCGTAGTTAAGTCCCATAAACTATACAAACATTTGAAACATAATGCGAGGCACAGCCCGGAGTACCAGTTTGGAAGTATTGGGTCTGATGACCCCGTAGTTAAGTCCCATAAACTATACAAACATTTGAAACATAACGTTAGGCGCAGCCGGGAGTACCAGACTGTAAGTTTGGGGAATTATGACCCTGTAGTTAAGTCCCATAAACTATGCAAACATTTGAATATAGTGCGTGGCGCAACAGGAGTACCAGTTTGTAAGTTTAGGGACTGATGACCCCATAGTTAAGTCCCATTACTATACAAACATTTGAAACATAACGCAAGGTGCTGACGGGAGTACCAGTTTGTATGTTTAGTGACTGATGATCCCGTAGTTAAGTCCCATAAACTATACAAACATTTCAAACATAATGCGAGGCACAGCCGGGAGTACCAGTTCGTAAATTTAGGGACGGATAACCCCGTAATTAAGTCCCATAAACTATACAACCATTTGGAACATTACGCAAGGCGCAACCAGGAGTACCGGTTTGTAAGTTTAGGGAATGATGACCCCTTAGTTAAGTCCCATAAAGCATACAAACATTTGAAACATAACACGAGGTGCAGCCGGGCGTAAAAGTTTGTAAGTTTTGGGACTGATAACCCCGTAGTTAAATGTCATAAACTATACAAACATTTGAAACATAACGCGAGGTGCAGCCGGGAGTACCAGACTGTAAGTTTAGGGACTGATGACCAAGTAGTTAAGTCCCATAAACTATACAAACAGTTGAAACATACCGTGAGGCGCAGCCGGTAGTACAAGTTTGTAAGTTTAGGTAATGATAACCCCTTAGTTAAGTGCCATAAACTATACAAACATTTGAAACATAATGCGAGGGGCAGCCGGGAGTAACAGTTTGTAAGTTTAGGGACTGATGACCCCGTAGTTAAGTCCCATAAACTATACAAACATTTGAATCATAATGCGAGATGCATCCGGGAGTACTAGTATGTGAGTTTAGGGACTGATGAACACATAGTTAAGTCCCATAAACTATACAAACATTTGAAACGTAACGCGAGGCGCAGCCAGGAGTACCAGTTTGTAAGTTTAGGGACTAATGACACCGTAGTTAAGTGGCATAACCTATACAAACGTATGAAAAATAACGCGAAGTGCAGCCGGGAGTACCAGTTTGTAAGTATTGGGTCTGATGACTCCGTAGTTAAGTCCCATAAACTATACAAACATTTGAAACATAACACAAGGCGTAGCCGGGAGTACCAGTTTTTATGTTTAGGGACTGATTATCCCGTAGTTAAGTCCCATAAACAATACAAACATTTCACACATAAAGCGAGGTACAACCGGGATTACCTATTTGTATGTTTAGGTACTGATCACCTGTAGTTAAGTCCTATAAACTATAGAAACACTTGAAACATTATGCGGGCGCAGCCAGGAGTGCCAGTTTGTAAGTTTAGGGACTGATGACATCGTAGATAAGTCCCATAAACGATACAAACATTTGAAACATAATTCGAGGCGCAGCCAGGAGTACCAGTTTGTAAGTTTAGGGAATGATGACCCCTTAGTTAAGTCCTATAAACCATACAAACATTTGAAACATAACACAAGGTGCAGCCGGGTGTAAAAGTTTGTAAGTTTTGGGGCTGATAACCCCATAGTTTAATGTCATAAACTATACAAACATTTGAAATATAACACAAGGCGTAGCCGGGAGTACCAGTTTGCATGTTTATGGACTGATGATCCCGTAGTTAAGTCCCATAAACAATACAAACATTTCACACATAAAGCGAGATACAGCCGGGATAACCTGTTTGTATGTTTAGGGACTGATGACCTGTAGTGAGTCCTATTAACTATAGAAACACTTGAAACATTACGCGAGGCGCAGCCAGGAGTACCAGTTTGTAAGCTTAGGGACTGATGACATCGAAGATAAGTCCCATAAACGATACAAACATTTGAAACATAATTCGAGGCGCAGCCAGAAGTACCAGTTTTTATGTTTAGGGACTGATGACCCCGTAGTTAAGTCCCATAAACTATACAAACATTTGGAACATAACGCGAGGCACCAGGAGAACCATTTTGTAAGATTAGGGACTGATGACCATATAGTAAGACCCATAAACTATACAAACATTTGAAACATAATGCAAGGCGAAGCTAGGAGTACCAGTTTGTAAGGTTAGGGGCTGATGACACCGTAGTTAAGTCCCATAAACTATACAAACATTTGAAACATAATGAGAGGCGCAGCCCGGAGTACCAGTTTGGAAGTATTGGGTCTGATGACCCCGTAGTTAGGTCCCATAAACTATACAAACATTTGAAACCTAACGCGAGGCGCAGCCGGGAGTACCAGACTGTAAGTTTGGGGACTGATGACCCTGTAGTTAAGTCACATGAACTATGCAAACATTTGAATATAGTGGGTGGCGCAACAGGAGTACCAGTTTGTAAATTTAGGGACTGATGACCCCGTAGTTCAGTCCCATTACTATACAAACATTTGTAACATAACGCAAGGTGCTGACGGGAGTACCAGTTTGTATGTTTAGTGAATGATGATCCCGTAGTTAAGTCCCATAAACTATACAAACATTTCAAACATAATGCGAGGCACAGCCGGGAGTACCAGTTTGTAAATTTAGGGACTGATAACCCCGTAATTAAGTCCCATAAACCATACAAACATTTGAAACATAACGCGAGGTGCAGCCGGGAGTACCAGACTCTAAGTTTAGGGACTGATGACCCAGTAGTTAAGTCCCATAAACTATACAAACAGTTGAAACATACCGTGAGGCGCAGCCTGTAGTACAAGTTTGTAAGTTTAGGTACTGATAACCCCTTAGTTAAGTGCCATAAACTATACAAACATTTGAAACATAATGCGAGGGGCAGCCGGGAGTAACAGTTTGTAAGTTTAGGGACTGATGACCCCGTAGTTAAGTCCCATAAACTATACAAACATTTGAATCATAATGCGAGATGCATCCGGGAGTACCAGTTTGTAAGTTTAGGGACTGATGAACCCATAGTTAAGTCCCATAAACTATACAAACATTTGAAATGTAACGCGAGGCGCAGCCAGGAGTACCAGTTTGTAAGTTTAGGGACTAATGACGCCGTAGTTAAGTGGCATAACCTATACAAACATATGAAAAACAACGCAAAGCGCAGCCGGGAGTACCAGTTTGTAAGTATTGGGTCTGAGGACTCCGTAGTTAAGTCCCATAAACTATACAAACATTTGGAACATAACGCAAGGCGCAACCAGGAGTACCAGTTTGTAAGTTGAGGTAATGATGACCCCTTAGTTAAGTCCCATTAACTATACAAACATTTGAAACATAACGCGAGGGGCAGCTGGGAGTAACAGTTTGAAAGTTTAGGGACTGATGACCCCATAGTTAACTCCCATAAACTATACAAACATTTGAAACACAACGCAAGGCACATCCTTGAGTACCAGTTAGTAAGTTTAGGGACTGATGACCCCGTAGTTAAGTCCCATAAACAATACAAACATTTGAATCATAACGCGGGGGGCAGCCGTTAGTACCAGTTTGTAAGTTTGTGGAATGATGAACCTATAGTTAAGTCCCATAATCAATACAAACATCTGAAACATAACGCGAGGCGCAGCCAGGAGTACCAGTTTGTATGTTTAGGGACTGATGACCCCGTAGTTATGTCCCATAAACTATACAAACATTTGAAACGTAATGCAAGGCGCAGCCTGAAGTACCAGTTTGTAGGTTTAGGGCCTGATGATCCCGTAGTTAAGTCCCATAAACTATACAAACATTTGAAACATAACACAAGGCGTAGCCGGGAGTACCAGTTTTTATGTTTAGGGACTGATTATCCCGTAGTTAAGTCCCATAAACAATACAAACATTTCACACATAAAGCGAGGTACAACCGGGATTACCTATTTGTATGTTTAGGGACTGATCACCTGTAGTTAAGTCCTATAAACTATAGAAACACTTGAAACATTATGCGGGCGCAGCCAGGAGTGCCAGTTTGTAAGTTTAGGGACTGATGACATCGTAGATAAGTCCCATAAACGATACAAACATTTGAAACATAATTCGAGGCGCAGCCAGGAGTACCAGTTTGTAAGTTTAAGGACTGATGACCCCGTAGTTATGTCCCATAAAGTATACACACATTTGGAACATACCGCGAGGCGTAGCCGGGAGTACAAGTTTGTAAGTTTAGGGACTGATAACCTCGTAGTTAAGTGCCATAAACTATACAAACATTTGAAACATAATACAAGAGACAGCCGGGAGTAACAGGTTGTAAGTTTAGGAACTGATGACCCCGTAGATAAGTCCCATAAACTATACAAACATTTGAATGATAACACGAGGCGCGGCCAGAAGTACCAATTTTTATGTTTAGGGACTGATGACCCCGTAGTTAAGTCCCATAAACTATACAAACATTTGGAACATAACGCGAGGCACCAGGAGAACCATTTTGTAAGTTTAGGGACTGATGACCACATAGTAAGACCCATAAACTATACAAAGATTTGAAACTTTATGCAAGGCGCAGCTAGGAGTACCAGTTTGTAAGTGTAGGGACTGATGACACCGTATTTAAGTCCCATGAACTATACAACATTTGAAACATAATGCGAGGCGCAGCCCGGAGTACCAGTTTGGAAGTATTGGGTCTGATGACCCCGTAGTTAAGTCCAATAAACTATACAAACATTTGAAACATAACGCGAGGCGCAGCCGGGAGTACCAGACTGTAAGTTTGGGGACTGATGACCCTGTAGTTAAGTCCCATAACTATGCAAACATTTGAATATAGTGCGTGGCGCAACAGGAGTACCAGTTTGTAAGTTTAGGGACTGATGACCCCGTAGTTAAGTCCCATTACTATACAAACATTTGAAACATAACGCAAGGTGCTGACGGGAGTACCAGTTTGTATGTTTAGTGACTTATGATCCCGTAGTTAAGTCCCATAAACTATACAAACATTTCAAACATAATGCGAGGCACAGCCGGGAGTACCAGTTTGTAGATTTAGGGACTGATAACCCCGTAGTTAAGTCCCATGAACTATACAACAATTTGGAACATTACGTGAGGCGCAACCAGGAGTACCAGTTTGTAAGTTTAGGGAATGATGACCCCTTAGTTAAGTCCTATAAACCATACAAACATTTGAAACATAACACAAGGTGCAGCCGGGTGTAAAAGTTTGTAAGTTTTGGGGCTGATAACCCCATAGTTTAATGTCATAAACTATACAAACATTTGAAATATAACACAAGGCGTAGCCGGGAGTACCAGTTTGCATGTTTATGGACTGATGATCCCGTAGTTAAGTCCCATAAACAATACAAACATTTCACACATAAAGCGAGATACAGCCGGGATAACCTGTTTGTATGTTTAGGGACTGATGACCTGTAGTGAGTCCTATAAACTATAGAAACACTTGAAACATTACGCGAGGCGCAGCCAGGAGTACCAGTTTGTAAGCTTAGGGACTGATGACATCGTAGATAAGTCCCATAAACGATACAAACATTTGAAACATAATTCGAGGCGCAGCCAGAAGTACCAGTTTTTATGTTTAGGGACTGATGACCCCGTAGTTAAGTCCCATAAACTATACAAACATTTGGAACATAACGCGAGGCACCAGGAGAACCATTTTGTAAGATTAGGGACTGATGACCATATAGTAAGACCCATAAATTATACAAACATTTGAAACATAATGCAAGGCGAAGCTAGGAGTACCAGTTTGTAAGTTTAGGGACTGATGACACCGTAGTTAAGTCCCATAAACTACACAAACATTTGAAACATAATGAGAGGCGCAGCCCGGAGTACCAGTTTGGAAGTATTGGGTCTGATGACCCCGTAGTTAGGTCCCATAAACTATACAAACATTTGAAACATAACGCGAGGCGCAGCCGGGAGTACCAGACTGTAAGTTTGGGGACTGATGACCCTGTAGTTAAGTCACATGAACTATGCAAACATTTGAATATAGTGGGTGGCGCAACAGGAGTACCAGTTTGTAAATTTAGGGACTGATGACCCCGTAGTTAAGTCCCATTACTATACAAACATTTGTAACATAACGCAAGGTGCTGACGGGAGTACCAGTTTGTATGTTTTGTGAATGATGATCCCGTAGTTAAGTCCCATAAACTATACAAACATTTCAAACATAATGCGAGTCACAGCCGGGAGTACCAGTTTGTAAATTTAGGGACTGATAACCCCGTAATTAAGTCCCATAAACCATACAAACATTTGAAACATAACGCGAGGTGCAGCCGGGAGTACCAGACTCTAAGTTTAGGGACTGATGACCCAGTAGTTAAGTCCCATAAACTATACAAACAGTTGAAACATACTGTGAGGCGCAGCCGGTAGTACAAGTTTGTAAGTTTAGGTACTGATAACCCCTTAGTTAAGTGCCATAAACTATACAAACATTTGAAACATAATGCGAGGGGCAGCCGGGAGTAACAGTTTGTAAGTTTAGGGACTGATGACCCCGTAGTTAAGTCCCATAAACTATACAAACATTTGAATCATAATGCGAGATGCATCCGGGAGTACCAGTTTGTAAGTTTAGGGACTGATGAACCCATAGTTAAGTCCCATAAACTATACAAACATTTGAAATGTAACGCGAGGCGCAGGCAGGAGTACCAGTTTGTAAGTTTAGGGACTAATGACGCCGTAGTTAAGTGGCATAACCTATACAAACATATGAAAAACAACGCAAAGCGCAGCCGGGAGTACCAGTTTGTAAATATTGGGTCTGAGGACTCCGTAGTTAAGTCCCATAAACTATACAAACATTTGGAACATAACGCAAGGTGCAACCAGGAGTACCAGTTTGTAAGTTAAGGTAATGATGACCCCTTAGTTAAGTAACATAAACTATACAAACATTTGAAACATAACGCGAGGGGCAGCCGGGAGTAACAGTTTGTATGTTTAGGGACTGATGACCCCGTAGTTACGTCCCATAAACTATACAAACTATTGAAACATAACGCAAGGCACATCCTTGAGTATCAGTTAGTAAGTTTAGGGACTGATGACCCCGTAGTTAAGTCCCATAAACAATACAAACATTTGAATCATAACGCGAGGCGCAGCCGGGTGTACCAGTTTGTAAGCTTAGGGACTGATGGCCTCGTAGTTAAGTGCCATAAACTATACAAACATTTGAAAAATAACGTGAGGGGCAGCCGTTAGTACCAGTTTGTAAGTTTAGGGACTGATGAACCCATAGTTAAGTCCCATAATCAATACAAACAACTGAAACATAACGCGAGGCGCAGCCAGGAGTACCAGTTTGTATGTTTAGGGACTGATGATCCCTTAGTTAAGTCCCATAAACAATACAAACATTTCACACAAAAAGCGAGGTACAGCCGGGATTACCTGTTTGTATGTTTAGGGACTGATGACCTGTAGTTAAGTCCTATAAACTATAGAAACACTTGAAACATGACGCGGGCGCAGCCAGGAGTGCCAGTTTGTAAGTTTAGGGACTGATGACATCGTAGATAAGTCCCATAAACGATTCAAACATTTGAAACATAATTCGAGGCGCAGCAAGGAGTACCAGTTTGTATGTTTAGGGACTGATGGCCCCGTAGTTATGTCCCATAAAGTATACATACATTTGAAACATACCGCGAGGCGCAGCCGGGAGTACAAGTTTGTAAGTTTAGAGACTGATAACCTCGTAGTTAAGTGCCATAAACTATACAAACATTTGAAACATAATACAAGAGACAGTCGGGAGTAATAGTTTGTAAGTTTAGGAACTGATGACCCCGTAGTCAAGTCCCATAAACTATACAAACATTTGAAACATAACGCGAGGCGCAGCTGGGAGTACCAGACTGTACGTTTTGAGACTGATAACCCCGTAGTTAAATGTCATAAACTATACAAACATTTGAAACACAACGCGAGGTGCTGATGGGATTACCAGTTTGCATGTTTAGGGACTGATGATCCTGTAGTTAAGTCCCATAAACTATACAAACATTTCAAACATAACGCGAGGCACAGCCGGGAGTACCAGTTTGTAAATTTAGGGACTGATAACCCCGTAGTTAAGTCCCATAAACTATACAAACATTTGGAACATAACGCGAGGCGCAACCAGCAGTACTGGTATGTAAGTTTAGGGAATGATCACCCCTTAGTTAAGTCCCATAAACTATACAAACATTTGAAACATAACACGAGGTGCTGCCGGGAGTACAAATTTGTAAGATTAGGTACTGATAACCCCATAGTTAAGTGCCATAAACTATACAAACATTTGAAACATAATACGAGGGGCAGACTGGAGTAACAGTTTGTAAGTTTAGGGACTGATGACCCCGTAGTTAAGTCCCATGAACTATACAAACATTTGAATCATAATGCGAGATACATCCGGGAGTACCAGTTCGTAAGTTTAGGGACTGATGAACCCATAGTTAAGTCCCATAAACTATACAAACATTTGAAACGTAACGCGAGGCGCAGCCAGGAGTACCATTTTGTATGTTCAGGGACTGATGACCCAGTAGTTAAGTCCCATAAACTATACAAACATTTGAAACATAATGCAAGGCTCAGCCTGAAGTACCAGTTTGTAAGTTTAGGGACTGATGATCCCGTAGTTAAGTCCCATAAACTATACAAACATTGCACACATAAAGCGAGATACAGCCGGGAGTTCCAGTTTGTAAGTTTAGGGACTGATGACCCCGTAGTTAAGTCCCATAAACTATACAAACATTTGAAACATAACACGAGGCGCTGCCAGGAGTACCAGTTTGTATGTTTAGGGACTGATGACCCCGTAGTTATGTCCCATAAAGTATACATACATTTGAAACATACCGCGAGGCGCAGCCGGGAGTACAAGTTTGTAAGTTTAGGGACTGATAACCTCGTAGTTAAGTGCCATAAACTATATAAACATTTGAATCATAACACGAGGCGCGTCCAGAAGTACCAGTTTTTATGTTTAGGGACTGATGACCCCGTAGTTAAGTCCCATAAACTATACAAACATTTGGAACATAACGCGAGGCACCAGGAGAACCATTTTGTAAGTTTAGGGACTGATGACCACACAGTAAGACCCATAAACTATACAAACATTTGAAACATTAGGCACGGCGCAGCTAGGAGTACCAGTTTGTAAGTTTAGGGACTGATGACCCCGTAGTTAAGTCCCATAAACTATACAAACATTTGAAAAATAACGCGAGGTGCAGCCGGGAGTACCAGACTGTAAGTTTAGGGACTGATGACCCAGTAGTTAAGTCCCATAAACTATACAAACATTTGAAACATACCATGAGGCACAGCCGGTAGTACAAGTTTGTAAGTTTAGGTACTGATAACCCCTTAGTTAAGTGCCATAAACTATACAAACATTTGAAACTATTGCGAGGGGCAGCCGGGAGTAACGGTTTGTAAGTTTAGGGACTGATGACACTATATTTAAGTCCCATAAACTATACAAACATTTGAATCATAATGCGAGATGCATCCGGGAGTACCAGTTTGTAAGTTTAGGGACTGATGAACCCATAGTTAAGTCCCATTAACTATACAAACATTTGAAACGTAACGCGAGGCGCAGCCAGGAGTACCAGTTTGTAAGTTTAGGGACTAATGACGCCGTAGTTAAGTGGCATAACCTATAAAAACATATGAAAAATAACGCGAAGCGCAGCCGGGAGTACCAGTTTGTAAGTATTGGGTCTGATGACTCCGTAGTTAAGTCCCATAAACTATACAAAGATTTGGAACATAACGCAAGGCGCAAACAGGAGTACCAGTTTGTAAGTTGAGGTAATGATGACCCCTTAGTTAAGTCCCATAAACTATACAAACATTTGAAACATAACGCGAGGGGCAGCCGGGAGTAACAGTCTGTAAGTTTAGGGACTGATGACCCCGTAGTTAAGTCCCATAAACTATACAAAAATTTGAAACATACTGCGAGGCCGCAGCCAGGATTACCAGTTTGTACGTTTAAGGACTGATGACCCCGTAGTTATGTCCCATAAACTATACAAACATTTGAAACGGAATGCAAGGCGCAGAATGAAGTGCCAGTTTGTAGGTTTAGGGCCTGATGGTCCCGTAGTTAAGTCCCATAAACTATACAAACATTTGAAACATAATAGAAGGCATAGCCGGGAGTACCAGTTTGTATGTTTAGGGACTGATGTTCCCATAGTTAAGTCCCATAAACTATACAAACATTTCACACATAAAGTGAGGTACAGCCGGGATTACCTGTTTGTATGTTTAGGGACTGATGACCCGTAGTTAAGTCCTATAAACTATACAAACATTTGAAACGTAACGCGAGGCGCAGCCAGAAGTACCAGTTTGTATGTTTAGGGACTGATGACCCCGTAGTAAGGTCCCATTACTATACAAACATTTGAAACATAACACAAGGTGCTGACGGGAGTACCAGTTTGTATGTTTAGTGACTGATGATCCCGTAGTTAAGTCCCATAAACTATACAAACATTTGGAACCTTACGCGAGGCGCAACCAGGAGTACCGGTTTGTAAGTTTAGGGAATGATGACCCCTTAGTTAAGTCTCATAAACCATACAAACATTTGAAACATTACACGAGGTGCAGCCGGGCATAAAAATTTGTAAGTATTGGGACTGATAACCCCATAGTTTAATGTCATAAACTATACAAACATTTGAAACATAACCCGAGGTGCAGCCGGGAGTACCAGACTGTAAGTTTAGGGACTGATGACCCAGTAGTTAAGTCCCATAAACTATACACACATTTGAATCATAATGCGAGATGCATCCGGGGGTACCAGTTTGTAAGTTTAGGGACTTATGAACCCATAGTTATGTCCCATAAACTATAAAAACATTTGAAACGTAACGCGAGGCGCAGCCAGGGGTACCAGTTTGTAAGTTTAGGGAATAATGACGCCGTAGTTAAGTGGCATAACCTATACAAACATATGAAAAATAACGCGAAGTGCAGCCGGTAGTACCAGTTTTTAAGTATTGGGTCTGATGACTCCGTAGTTAAGTCCCATAAACTATACAAACATTTGGAACATAACGCAAGGCGCAACCAGGAGTACCAGTTTATATGTTGAGGTAATGATGACCCCTTAGTTAAGTCCCATAAACTATACAAACATTTGAAACATAACGCGAGGGGCAGCCGGGAGTAACAGTTTGTAAGTTAAGGGACTGATGACCCCGTAGTTAAGTCCCATAAACTATACAAACATTGGAAACATAATGCGAGGCCGCAGCCAGGAGTACCAGTTTGTATGTTTAGGGACTGATGACCCCGTAGTTATGTCCCATAAACTATACAAACATTTGAAACGGAATGCAAGGCGCAGAATGAAGTGCCAGTTTGAAGGTTTAGGGCCTGATGATCCCGTAGTTAAGTCCCATAAACTATACAAACATTTGAAACATAATACAAGGAGTAGCAGGGAGTACCAGTTTGTATGTTTATGGACTGATGTTCCCATAGTTAAGTCCCATAAACTATACAAATATTTCACACATAAAGCGAGGTACAGCCGGGAGTACCTGTTTGTATGTTTAGGGACTGATGACCCGTAGTTAAGTCCTATAAACTATACAAACATTGGAAACATAACGCGAGGCGCAGCCAGGAGTACCAGTGTGTAAGTTTAGGGACATATGACCCCGTAGTTAAGTCCCATAAACTATACAAACATTTCAAACATAAAGCCAGGCCCAGCTAGGATTACCAGTTTGTAAGTTTAGGGACTGATGACGCCGTAGTTAAATGCCATAAACTATACAAACATATGAAACATAATGCGAAGCGCAACCGGGAGTACCAGTTTGTAAGTTTTTGGTCTGATGACTGCGTAGTTAAGTCCCTTAAACTATACAAACATTTGGGACATAACGCGAGGCGCAACCAGGAATACCAGTTTGTACGTTGAGGGAATGATGACCCCTTAGTTAAGTCCCATAAAACATACAAACATTTGAAACATAACACGAGGTGCAGCCGGGCGTAAAAGTTTGTAAGTTTTGGGACTGATAACCCCGTAGTTAAGTCCCATAAACTATACAAACATTTGGAACATAACGCGAGGCGCAACCAGGATTACTATTTTGTAAGTTTAGGGAATGATGACCCCTTAGTTAAGTCCCATAAACTATACAAACATTTGAAACATAACACGAGGTGCAGCCGGGAGTACAAGTTTGTAAGTTTTGGGACTGATAACCCCGTAGTTAAATGTCATAAACTATACAAACATTTGAAACAAAACGCGAGGTGCAGCCGGGAAAAAGTTTGTAAGTTTAGGGACTGATGACCCAGTAGTTAAGTCCCATAAACTATACAAACAGTTGAAACATACCGTGAGGCGCAGCCGGAAGTACAAATTTGTAAGTTTAGGTACTGATAATCCCATAGTTAAGTGCCATAAACTATACAAACATTTGAAACAAAATGCGAGGGGCAGCCGGGAGTAACAGTTTGTAAGTTTAGGGACTGATGACCCCGTAGTTATGTCCCATAAACTATACAAACATTTGAATCATAATGCGAGATGCATCCGGGAGTACCAGTTTGTAAGTTTAGGGACTGATGATCCCGTAGTTATGTCCCATAAACTATACAAACATTTGAAACATAACACGAGGTGCAGCCGGGAGTAAAAGTTTGTAAGTTTTGGGACTGATAACCCCGTAGTTAAATGTCATAAACTATACAAACATTTGAAACATAATGCAAGGCGCAGCCTGAAGTATCAGTTTGTAAGTTTATGGACCGATGATCCCGTAGTTAAGTCCCATAAACTATACAAACATTTCAAACATAACGCCAGGTGCAGCTACGATTACCAGTTTGTAAGTTTAGGGACTAATGACGCCGTAGTTAAGTGGCATAAACTATACAAACATATGAAAAATAACGTAAAGCGCAGCCGGGAGTACCAGTTTTTAAGTATTGGGTCTGATGACTCCGTAGTTAAGGCCCATAAACTATACAAACATTTGGAACATAACGCAATTCGCAAACAGGAGTACCAGTTTGTAAGTTGAGGTAATGATGACCCCGTAGTTATGTCCCATAAACTATACAAACATTTGAAACGTAATGCAAGGCGCAGCCTGAAGTACCAGATTGTAGGTTTAGGGCCTGATGATCCCGTAGTTAAGTCCCATAAACTATACAATCATTTCACACATAAAGCGAGGTACAGCCGGGATTACCTGTTTGTATGTATAGGGACTGATGACCCGTAGTTAAGTCCTATAAACTATACAAACATTTGAAACATAACGCGAGGCGCAGCCAGGAGTACCAGTGTGTAAGTTTAGGGACTTATGACCCCGTAGTTAAGTCCCATAAACTATACAAACATTTAAAACATAACGCCAGGCGCAGCTAGGATTACCAGTTTGTAAGTTTATGGACTGATGACACCGTAGTTAAATGCCATAAACTATACAAACGTATGAAAGATAATGCGAAGCGCAACCGGGAGTACCAGGTTGTAAGTTTTGGGTCTGATGACTCCGTAGTTAAGTCCCTTAAACTATTCAAACATTTGGAACATAACGCGAGGCGCAACCAGGAGTACCAGTTTGTAAGTTGAAGGAACGATGACCCCTTAGTTAAGTTCCGTAAACTATACAAATATTTGAAACATAACTCGAGGCGCAGCCGGGAGTACTAGTTTGTAAGTTTTCAGACAGATAACCCCGTAGTTAAGTGTCATAAACTATACAAACATTTGAAACATAACGCGAGGTAAACATAATGCGAGGCGCAGCCGGGAGTACCAGTTTGGAAGTTTTGTGTCTGATGACCCCGTAGTTAAGTCCCATAAACTATACAAACATTTGAAACATAACGCGAGGCGCAGCTGGGAGTACCAGACTGTAAGTTTTGGGACTGATAACCCCGTAGTTAAATGTCATAAACTATACAAACATTTGAAACATAACGCGAGGTGCGGATGAGAGTACCACTTTGTATGTTTAGGGACAGATGATCCCGTAGTTAAGTCCCATAAACAATACAAACATTTGGAACATAACGCGAGGCGCAACCAGGAGTAACGGTTTGTAAGGTTAGGGAATGATGACCCCGTAGTTAAGTCCCATAAACTATACAAACATTTGAAACATAACACGAGGTGCAGCCGGGAGTACCAGTTTGTATGTTCAGGGACTGATGACCCCATAGTTAAGTCCCATAAACTATACAAACATTTGAAACATAATGCAAGGCGCATCCTGAGGTATCAGTTTGTAAGTTCAGGGACTGATGATCCCGTAGTTAAGTCCCATAAACTATACAAACATTTCACACAGAAAGCGAGATACAGCCAGGAGTTCCAGTTTGTAAGTTTAGGGATTGATGACCCCGTAGTTAAGTTCCGTAAACTATACAAACATTTCAAACATAACGCGAGGCACAGCCGGGAGTACCAGTTTGTAAATTTAGGGACTGATAACCCCGTAGTTAGGTCCCATAAACTATACAAACATTTGGAACATAACGCGAGGCGCAACCAGGAGTAACGGTTTGTAAAGTTAGGGAATGATGACGCCGTAGTTAAGTCCCATAAACTATACAAACATTTGAAACATAACACGAGGTGCAGCCGGGAGTACAAGTTTGTAAGTTTTGGGACTGATAACCCCGTAGTTAAATGACATAAACTATACAAACATTTGAAACATAATGCGAGGAGCAGACGGGAGTAACAATTTGTAAGTTTAGGTACTGATGACTCCGTAGTTAAGTCCCATAAACTATACAAACATTTGAATCATAATGCGAGATGCATCCGGGAGTACCAGTTTGTATGTTCAGGGACTGATGACCCCATAGTTAAGTCCCATAAACTATACAAACATTTGAAACATAATGCAAGGCGCATCCTGAGGTATCAGTGTGTAAGTTTAGGGACTGATGATCCCGTAGTTAAGTCCCATAAACTATACAAACATTTCACACAGAAAGCGAGATACAGCCAGGAGTTCCAGTTTGTAAGTTTAGGGATTGATGACCCCGTAGTTAAGTCCTATAAACTATACAAACATTTGAAACATAATGCGAGAAGCAGCCGTGAGTACCAGTTAGTATGTTTAGGGACTGATGACCCCGTAGTTAAGTCCCATAAACAATACAAACATTTGAATCATAACGCGAGCGCAGCCGGGAGTACCAGTTTGTAACCTTAGGGACTGATGGCCTCGTAGTTAAGTGCCATAAACTATACAAACATTTGAAACATAACGCGAGGGGCAGCCGGGAGTAACAGTTTGTAAATTTAGGGAGTGATGACCCCATTGTTAAGTCCCATAAACTATACAAACATTTGAAGCATAACGCGAGGCGCAGTTAGGAGTACCAGTTTGTATGTTTAGGGACTGATGACCCCGTAGTTATGTGCCATAAACTATACAAACATTTGAAACATAATGCAAGTCGCAGCTGAAGTACTAGTTTGTAGGTTTAGGGCCTGATGATCCCTTAGTTAAGTCCCATAAACTATACAAACATTTGAAACATAACACAAAGCCTAGCTGGGAGTATCAGTTTGTATGTTTAGGGACTGATGATCCTGTAGTTAAGTCCCATAAACTATACAAACATTTCACACATAAAGCGAGGTACAGCCGGGATTACCTGTTTGTATGTTTAGGGACTGATGATCCGTAGTTAAGTCCTATAAACTATACAAACATTTGAAACATAACGTGAGGCGCAGCCAGGAGTACCAGTGTGTAAGTTTAGGGACTTATGACCCCATAGTTAAGTCACATAAACTATACAGACATTTCAAACATAACGCCAGGCGCAGCTAGGCTTACCAGTTTGTAAATTTAGGGACTGATGATGCCGTAGTTAAATGCCATAAACTATACAAACATATGAAACATAACGCGAAGCGAAGCCGGGAGTACCAGTTTGTAAGTTTTGGGTCTGATGACTCCGTAGTTAAGTCCCTTAAACTATACAAACATTTGGAACATAACGCGAGGCGCAACCAGTAGTACCAGTTTGTAAGTTGAGGGAATGATGACCCCTTAGTTAAGTTCCATAAACTATACAAACATTTGAAACATAACACAAGGCGCAGCCGGAAGTACAAGTTTGTAAGTTTTGGGACTGATAACCCCGTAGTTAAGTGTCATAAACTATACAAACATTTGAAACATAACGCGAGGTGCAGCCGGGAAACAGTTTGTAAGTTTAGGGACTGATGACTCCGTAGTTAAGACCTATAAACTATACAAACATTTGAAACATAACGTGAGGCGCAGCCAGGAGTACCAGTGTGTAAGTTTAGGGACTTATGACCCCGTAGTTAAGTCCCATAAACTATACAGACATTTCAAACATAACGCCAGGCGCAGCTAGGATTACCAGTTTGTAAATTTAGGGACTGATGACGCCGTAGTTAAATGCCATAAACTATACAAACATATGAAACATAACGCGAAGCGAAGCCGGGAGTACCACTTTGTAAGTTTTGGGTCTGATGACTCCGTAGTTAAGTCCCTTAAACTATACAAACATTTGGAACATATCGCGAGGCGCAAACAGGAGTACCAGTTTGTAACTTGAGGGAATGATGACCCCTTAGTTAAGTCCCATACACCACACAAACCTTTGAAACATAACACGAGGTGCAGCCGGGCGTAAAAGTTTGTAAGTTTTGGGACTGATAACCCGATAGTTAAATTTCATAAACTATACAAACATTTGAAACATAACACGAGCCGCAGCCGGGAGTACAAGTTTGTAAGTTTTGGGACTGATAACCACGTAGTCAAGTGTCATAAACTATACAAACATTTGAAACATAACGCGAGGTAAACATAATGCGAGCCGCTGCCGGGAGTACCAGTTTGGAAGTTTTGGGTCTGATGACCCCGTAGTTAAGTCCCATAAACTATACAAACATTTGAATCATAATGCGAGATGCATCTGGGAGTACCAGTTTGTAAGTTTAGGGACTGTTGAACCCATAGTTAAGTCCCATAAACTATACAAACATCTGAAACGAAACGCGAGGCGCAGCCAGGAGTACCATTTTGTATGTTCAGGGACTGATGACCCCGTAGTTAAGTTTCATATACTATACAAACATTTGAAACATAATGCAAGGCTCAGCCTGAAGTAACAGTTTGTAAGTTTAGGGACTGATGATCCCGTAGTTAAGTCCCATAAACTATACAAACATTTCACACATAAAGCAAGATACAGCCGGGGGTTCCAGTTTGTAAGTTTAGGGACTGATGACCCCGTAGTTAAGTCCCATAAACTATACAAACATTAGAAACATAACACGAGGTGCAGCCGGGAGTAAAAGTTTGTAAGTTTTGGGACTGATAACCAAGTAGTTAAATGTCATAATCTATACAAACATTTGAAACATAACGCGAGGTGCAGCCGGGAGTACCAGACTGTAAGTTTAGGGACTGATGACCCAGTAGTTAAGTATCATAAACTATACAAACAGTTGAAATATACCGTGAGGCGCAGCCGGGAGTACAAGTTTGTAAGTTTAGGGACCGATGATCCCGTAGTTAAGTCCCATAAACTATACAAACATTTGAAACATAACACGAGGCGCAGCCAGGAGTACTAGTTTGTATGTTTAGGGACTGATGACCCCGTAGTTATGTCCCATAAACTATACAAACATTTGAAACGTAATGCAAGGCGTAGCCTGAAGTACCAGTTTGTAGGTTTAGGGCCTGATGATCCCGTAGTTAAGTCCCATAAACTATACAAACATTTCACACATAAAGCGAGGTACAGCCGGGATTACCAGTTTGTAAGTTTATGGACCGATGACGCCGTAGTTAAATTCCATAAACTATACAAACATATGAAACATAATGCGAAGCACAACCGGGAGTACCAGTTTGTAAGTTTTGGGACTGATAACCCCGTAGTTAAGTTCCATAAACTATACAAACATTTGGAACATAACGCGAGGCGCAACCAGGAGTACCAGTTTGTAAGTTTAGGGAATGATGACCCCTTAGTTAAGTCCCATAAACTATACAAACAATTGAAACATAACACGAGGTGCAGCCGGGAGTACCAGACTGTAAGTTTTGGGACTGATAACCCCGTAGTTAAATGTCATAATCTATACAAACATTTGAAACATAACGCGAGGTGCTGATGGGAGTACCAGTTTGTATGTTTAGGGACTGATGATCCCGTAGTTAAGTCCCATAAACTATACAAACATTTCAAACATAACGCGAGGCACAGCCGGGAGTACCTGTTTGTAAATTTAGGGACTGATAACCCCGAAGTTAAGTTCCATAAACTATACAAACATTTGGAACATAACGCGAGGCGCAACCAGGAGTACCGGTTTGTAAGTTTAGGGAATGATGACCCCTTAGTTAAGTCCCATAAACTATACAAACATTTGAAACATAACACGAGGTGCAGCCGGGAGTACAAGTTTGTAAGTTTGGGACTGATAACCCCATAGTTAAATGTCATAAACTATACAAACATTTGAAACATAACGCGAGGTGCTGCTGGGAAAAAGTTTGTAAGTTTAGGTACTGATAACCCCTTAGTTAAGTGCCATAAACTATACAAACATTTAAAACATAATGCGAGGGGCAGACAGGAGTAACAGTTTGTAAGTTTAGGGACTGATGACCCCGTAGTTAAGTCCCATAAACTACACAAACATTTGAATCATAATGCGAGATGCATCCGGGCGACCAGTTTGTAAGTTTAGGGACTGATGACCCCGTAGTTAAGTCCTATAAACTATACAAACATTTGAATCATAATGCGAGGCGCAGCCAGAAGTACCAGTTTTTATGTTTAGGTACCGATGACCTCGTAGTTAAGTCCCATAAATTATACAAACATTTCACACATAAAGCGAGATACAGCCGGGAGTTCCAGTTTGTAGGTTTAGGGATTGATGACCCCGTAGTTAAGTCCCATAAACTATACTAACATTTGAAACATAACGCAAGGCACATCCTTGAGTACCAGTTAGTAAGTTTAGGGACTGATGACCCCGTAGTTAAGTCCCATAAACGATACAAACATTTGAATCATAATGCGAGGCGCAGCCGGGAGTACCAGTTTGTAAGCTTAGGGAGTGATGGCCTAGTAGTTAAGTGCCGTAAACTATACAAACATTTGAAACATAACGCGAGGGGCAGCCGGGAGTAACTGTTTGTAAGATTAGGGAGTGATGACCCCGTAGTTAAGTCCCATAAACTATACAAACATTTGAAACATAACGCGAGGCGCAGCCAGGAGTACCAGTTTGTATGTTTAGGGACTGATGACCCCGTAGTTATGTCCCATAAACTATACAAACATTTGAAACGTAATGCAAGTCGCAGCCTGAAGTACCAGTTTGTAGGTTTAGGGCCTGATGATCCCGTAGTTAAGTCCCATAAACTATACAAACATTTGAAACATAACACAAGGCATAGCCGGGAGTACCAGTTTGTATGTTTAGGGACTGATGATCCCGTAGTTAAGTCCCATAAACTATACAAACATTTCACACATAAAGCGAGGTACAGCCGGGATTACCTGTTTGTATGTTTAGGGACTGATGACCCGTAGTTAAGTCCTATAAACTATACAAACATTTGAAACATAACGTGAGGCGCAGCCAGGAGTACCAGTGTGTAACCTTAGGGACTGATGGCCTCGTAGTTAAGTGCCATAAACTATACAAACATTTGAAACATAACGCGAGAAGCAGCCGTGAGTACCAGTTAGTATGTTTAGGGACTGATGACCCCGTAGTTAAGTCCCATAAACAATACAAACATTTGAATCATAACGCGAGGCGCAGCCGGGAGTACCAGTTTGTAACCTTAGGGACTGATGGCCTCGTAGTTAAGTGCCATAAACTATACAAACATTTGAAACATAACGCGAGGGGCAGCCGGGAGTAACAGTTTGTAAGTTTAGGGAGTGATGACCCCATTGTTAAGTCCCATAAACTATACAAACATTTGAAGCATAAAGCGAGGCGCAGTTAGGAGTACCAGTTTGTATGTTTAGGGACTGATGACCCCGTAGTTATGTGCCATAAACTATACAAACATTTGAAACATAATGCAAGTCGCAGCTGAAGTACTAGTTTGTAGGTTTAGGGCCTGATGATCCCTTAGTTAAGTCCCATAAACTATACAAACATTTGAAACATAACACAAAGCGTAGCTGGGAGTATCAGTTTGTATGTTTAGGGACTGATGATCCTGTAGTTAAGTCCCATAAACTATACAAACATTTCACACATAAAGCGAGGTACAGCCGGGATTACCTGTTTGTATGTTTAGGGACTGATGATCCGTAGTTAAGTCCTATAAACTATACAAACATTTGAAACATAACGTGAGGCGCAGCCAGGAGTACCAGTGTGTAAGTTTAGGGACTTATGACCCCATAGTTAAGTCACATAAACTATACAGACATTTCAAACATAACGCCAGGCGCAGCTAGGCTTACCAGTTTGTAAATTTAGGGACTGATGATGCCGTAGTTAAATGCCATAAACTATACAAACATATGAAACATAACGCGAAGCGAAGCCGGGAGTACCAGTTTGTAAGTTTTGGGTCTGATGACTCCGTAGTTAAGTCCCTTAAACTATACAAACATTTGGAACATAACGCGAGGCGCAACCAGTAGTACCAGTTTGTAAGTTGAGGGAATGATGACCCCTTAGTTAAGTTCCATAAACTATACAAACATTTGAAACATAACACAAGGCGCAGCCGGAAGTACAAGTTTGTAAGTTTTGGGACTGATAACCCCGTAGTTAAGTGTCATAAACTATACAAACATTTGAAACATAACGCGAGGTGCAGCCGGGAAACAGTTTGTAAGTTTAGGGACTGATGACTCCGTAGTTAAGACCTATAAACTATACAAACATTTGAAACATAATGTGAGGCGCAGCCAGGAGTACCAGTGTGTAAGTTTAGGGACTTATGACCCCGTAGTTAAGTCCCATAAACTATACAGACATTTCAAACATAACGCCAGGCGCAGCTAGGATTACCAGTTTGTAAATTTAGGGACTGATGACGCCGTAGTTAAATGCCATAAACTATACAAACATATGAAACATAACGCGAAGCGAAGCCGGGAGTACCACTTTGTAAGTTTTGGGTCTGATGACTCCGTAGTTAAGTCCCTTAAACTATACAAACATTTGGAACATATCGCGAGGCGCAAACAGGAGTACCAGTTTGTAACTTGAGGGAATGATGACCCCTTAGTTAAGTCCCATACACCACACAAACCTTTGAAACATAACACGAGGTGCAGCCGGGCGTAAAAGTTTGTAAGTTTTGGGACTGATAACCCGATAGTTAAATTTCATAAACTATACAAACATTTGAAACATAACACGAGCCGCAGCCGGGAGTACAAGTTTGTAAGTTTTGGGACTGATAACCATGTAGTCAAGTGTCATAAACTATACAAACATTTGAAACATAACGCGAGGTAAACATAATGCGAGCCGCTGCCGGGAGTACCAGTTTGGAAGTTTTGGGTCTGATGACCCCGTAGTTAAGTCCCATAAACTATACAAACATTTGAATCATAATGCGAGATGCATCTGGGAGTACCAGTTTGTAAGTTTAGGGACTGTTGAACCCATAGTTAAGTCCCATAAACTATACAAACATCTGAAACGAAACGCGAGGCGCAGCCAGGAGTACCATTTTGTATGTTCAGGGACTGATGACCCCGTAGTTAAGTTTCATATACTATACAAACATTTGAAACATAATGCAAGGCTCAGCCTGAAGTAACAGTTTGTAAGTTTAGGGACTGATGATCCCGTAGTTAAGTCCCATAAACTATACAAACATTTCACACATAAAGCAAGATACAGCCGGGGGTTCCAGTTTGTAAGTTTAGGGACTGATGACCCCGTAGTTAAGTCCCATAAACTATACAAACATTAGAAACATAACACGAGGTGCAGCCGGGAGTAAAAGTTTGTTAGTTTTGGGACTGATAACCAAGTAGTTAAATGTCATAATCTATACAAACATTTGAAACATAACACGAGGTGCAGCCGGGAGTACCAGACTGTAAGTTTAGGGACTGATGACCCAGTAGTTAAGTATCATAAACTATACAAACAGTTGAAATATACCGTGAGGCGCAGCCGGGAGTACAAGTTTGTAAGTTTAGGGACCGATGATCCCGTAGTTAAGTCCCATAAACTATACAAACATTTGAAACATAACACGAGGCGCAGCCAGGAGTACCAGTTTGTATGTTTAGGGACTGATGACCCCGTAGTTATGTCCCATAAACTATACAAACATTTGAAACGTAATGCAAGGCGTAGCCTGAAGTACCAGTTTGTAGGTTTAGGGCCTGATGATCCCGTAGTTATGTCCCATAAACTATACAAACATTTCACACATAAAGCGAGGTACAGCCGGGATTACCAGTTTGTAAGTTTATGGACCGATGACGCCGTAGTTAAATTCCATAAACTATACAAACATATGAAACATAATGCGAAGCGCAACCGGGAGTACCAGTTTGTAAGTTTTGGGACTGATAACCCCGTAGTTAAGTTCCATAAACTATACAAACATTTGGAACATAACGCGAGGCGCAACCAGGAGTACCGGTTTGTAAGTTTAGGGAATGATGACCCCTTAGTTAAGTCCCATAAACTATACAAACAATTGAAACATAACACGAGGTGCAGCCGGGAGTACCAGACTGTAAGTTTTGGGACTGATAACCCCGTAGTTAAATGTCATAAACTATACAAACATTTGAAACATAACGCGAGGTGCTGATGGGAGTACCAGTTTGTATGTTTAGGGACTGATGATCCCGTAGTTAAGTCCCATAAACTATACAAACATTTCAAACATAACGCGAGGCACAGCCGGGAGTACCTGTTTGTAAATTTAGGGACTGATAACCCCGAAGTTAAGTTCCATAAACTATACAAACATTTGGAACATAACGCGAGGCGCAACCAGGAGTACCGGTTTGTAAGTTTAGGGAATGATGACCCCTTAGTTAAGTCCCATAAACTATACAAACATTTGAAACATAACACGAGGTGCAGCCGGGAGTACAAGTTTGTAAGTTTGGGACTGATAACCCCATAGTTAAATGTCATAAACTATACAAACATTTGAAACATAACGCGAGGTGCTGCTGGGAAAAAGTTTGTAAGTTTAGGTACTGATAACCCCTTAGTTAAGTGCCATAAACTATACAAACATTTAAAACATAATGCGAGGGGCAGACAGGAGTAACAGTTTGTAAGTTTAGGGACTGATGACCCCGTAGTTAAGTCCCATAAACTACACAAACATTTGAATCATAATGCGAGATGCATCCGGGCGACCAGTTTGTAAGTTTAGGGACTGATGACCCCGTAGTTAAGTCCTATAAACTATACAAACATTTGAATCATAACGCGAGGCGCAGCCAGAAGTACCAGTTTTTATGTTTAGGTACCGATGACCTCGTAGTTAAGTCCCATAAATTATACAAACATTTCACACATAAAGCGAGATACAGCCGGGAGTTCCAGTTTGTAGGTTTAGGGATTGATGACCCCGTAGTTAAGTCCCATAAACTATACTAATATTTGAAACATAACGCAAGGCACATCCTTGAGTACCAGTTAGTAAGTTTAGGGACTGATGACCCCGTAGTTAAGTCCCATAAACGATACAAACATTTGAATCATAATGCGAGGCGCAGCCGGGAGTACCAGTTTGTAAGCTTAGGGAGTGATGGCCTAGTAGTTAAGTGCCATAAACTATACAAACATTTGAAACATAACGCGAGGGGCAGCCGGGAGTAACTGTTTGTAAGATTAGGGAGTGATGACCCCGTAGTTAAGTCCCATAAACTATACAAACATTTGAAACATAACGCGAGGCGCAGCCAGGAGTACCAGTTTGTATGTTTAGGGACTGATGACCCCGTAGTTATGTCCCATAAACTATACAAACATTTGAAACGTAATGCAAGTCGCAGCCTGAAGTACCAGTTTGTAGGTTTAGGGCCTGATGATCCCGTAGTTAAGTCCCATAAACTATACAAACATTTGAAACATAACACAAGGCATAGCCGGGAGTACCAGTTTGTATGTTTAGGGACTGATGATCCCGTAGTTAAGTCCCATAAACTATACAAACATTTCACACATAAAGCGAGGTACAGCCGGGATTACCTGTTTGTATGTTTAGGGACTGATGACCCGTAGTTAAGTCCTATAAACTATACAAACATTTGAAACATAACGTGAGGCGCAGCCAGGAGTACCAGTGTGTAAGTTTAGGGACTTATGACCCCGTAGTTAAGTCCCATAAACTATACAGACATTTCAAATATAACGCCAGGTGCAGCTAGGATTACCAGTTTGTAAGTTTAGGGACTGATGACGCCGTAGTTAAATGCCATAAACTATACAAACATTTGAATCATAACGCGAAGCGCAGCCGGGAGTACCAGTTTGTAAGTTTAGGGACTGATGACCCCGTAGTTAAGTCCAATAAACTATACAAACATTTGAAACATAACACGATGCGCAGCCAGGTGTACCAGTTTATAAGTTTAGGGACTTATGACCCCATAGTTAAGTCCCATAAACTATACAAACATTTAAAACATAACGTGAGAAGCATCCATGAGTAGCAGTTTGTAAGTTTAGGGACTGATGACCCAGTAGTTAAGTCCCATAAACTATACAATCATTTGAAACATAACTCAAAGCGCAGCCTTGAGAACCAGTTTGTAAGTTTAGGGACTGATGACCCCGTAGTTAAGTCCCATAAACAATACAAACATTTGAATCATAACGCGAGGCGCAGAGGGAGTACCAGTTGGTAAGCTTAGGGGCTGATGACCTCGTAGTTAAGTCCCATAAACTATACAAATATTTGAAACATAACGCAAGGTGCAGACGGGAGTACCAGTTTGTATGTTTAGGGACTGATGACCCCGTAGTTAAGTCCAATAAACTATGTAAACGTTTCAAACAAATCAAAAGGCACAGCCGTATGTACCAGTTTGTATGTTTAGGGACTGATGATCCCGTATTTAAGTCCCATAAACTATACAAACATTTGGAACATAACGCGAGACGCAACCAGGAGTACCAGTTTGTAAGTTTAGAGACTGATGATCCCATAGTTAAGTCCCATAAACTATAGTAACACTCGAAACATTACGCGAGGCGCAGCCAGGAGTACCAGTTTGTAAGTTTAGGGACTGATGACACCGTAGAAAAGTCCCATAAACTATACAAAGATTTGAAACATAACTCGAGGCACAGCCAGAAGTACCAGTTTGTAAGTTTAGGGACTGATGACCCCGTAGTTAAGTCCTATAAACTATACAAACATTTGAATCATAACGCGAGGCGCAGCCAGGAGTACCAGTTTTTATGTTTAGGTACCGATGACCCCGTAGTTAAGTCCCATAAACTATACAAACATTTGAAACATAACGCAAGGCGCAGCCGGTTGTACCATTTTGTAATTTTAGGGACTGATGATCCCGTAGTTAAGTCCCATGAACTATACAAACATTTCAAACATCACGTGAGGTACAGTCGGCAGTACCAGTTTGTAAATTTAGGGACTGATGACGCCGGAGTTAAGTGCCATAAACTATACAAAAATATGAAACATAATGGGAGGCTCAGCCGGGAGTACTAGATTGGAAGTTTTGGGTCTGATGACCCTGTAGTTAAGTCCCATAAACTATACAAACATTTGGAACATAATGCGAGGCGCAAAGAGGAGTACCAGTTTGTAAGTTTAGGGAGTGATAACCTCGTAGTTAAGTGCCATAAACTATACAAACATTTGAAACATTATATGAGAGACAGCCGGGAGTAACAGTTTGTAAGTTTAGGGACTGATGACCCTGTAGTTAAGTCCCATAAACTATACAAACATTTGAATCATAACGCGAGGCGCAGCCAGGAGTACCAGTTTGTATGTTTACAGACTGATGACCCCGTAGTTAAGTCCCATAAACTATACAAACATTTGAAACATAACGCAAGGCGCAGCTGGCAGTACCATTTCGTAAGTTTAGGGACTGATGATCCTGTAGTTAAGTCCCATGAACTATACAAACATTTGAAACATAATGCAAGGCGCAGCGGGGAGTACCAATTTGTATGTTTAGGGCCTGATGACCCCGTAGTTAAGTCCCATAAACTATACAAACATTTGAAACATAACACGAGGCGCAGCCAGGAGTACCAGTTTTAAAGTTAGGGACTTATGACCCCATAGTTAAGTCCCATAAACTATGGAAACATTTGAAACATAACGCGAGAAGCAGCCGTGAGTACCAGTTTGTAAGTTTAGGACTGATGACCCCGTAGTTAAGTCCCATAAACTATACAAACATTTCAAACATCATGCAAGGTTCAGCCGGGAGTACCAATTTGTAATATTTGGGACTGATGTGCCCATAGTTAAGTCCCATAAACTATACAAACATTTTAAACATAACGTGAAGTGCAGCCAGGAGTACCAGTTTCTAAGTTTAGGGACTGATGACCCCGTAGTTAAGTCCCATAAACCAACAAACATTTGAAATATAATGCAAGGCGCAGCCGGGAGTACCAATTTGTTCGTTTAGGGACTGATGATCCCGTAGTTAAGTCCCATAAACTATACTAACATTTCAAATATAACATGAGGTGCAGCCAAGAGTACCAGTTTGGAAGTTTGGGGTCTGATGACCCCGTAGTTAAGTCCAATAAACTATGCAAACATTTGAAATATAAAGCACAGCCGGGAGTACCAGTTTGTAAGTTTAGGGACTGATGACCCCGTACTTAAGTCCTATAAGCTATAGAAACATTTGAAACATAACGTGACGTGCAGTCAGGAGTACCAGTTTGTAAGTTTAGGGACTGATGACCCTGTAGTTAAGTCCCATAAACTATACAAACATTTGAAACATAACCCAAGGCACTGCCGGGAGTACCAGTTTGTATGTTTAGGGACTGATGATCCCGTAGTTCAGTCCCATAAACTATACAAACATTTCAGACATAACGCGAGGCACAGCCGGGAGTACCAGTTTGTAAGTTTAGGGACTGATGACCCCGTAGTTATGCCCCATAAACTATACAAACATTTAAAGATAACGCGAGGCGCAGCCAGGAGTACCAGTTTGTAAGTTTAGGGACTGATGACCCCGTAGTTAAGTCCCATAAACTATACAAACATTTGAAACATAACGCAAGGCGCTGCCGGGAGTACCAGTTTGTATGTTTAGGGACTGATGATCCCGTATTTAAATCCCATAAACTGTACAAACATTTCAAACATAACGCAAAGCACAGCCGGGAGTACCAGTTTGTAAATTTAGGGACTGATGACCCCGTAGTTAAGTCCCATAAACTATACAAACATTTGGAACATAATGCGAGGCACAACCAGGAGTACCAGTTTGTAAGATTAGGGATTGATGCCCCCATAGTTAAGTCCCATAAACTATACAAACATTTGAAACATTACGCGAGGTGCATCTAGGAGTACCAGTTTGTAAGTTTAGGGACTGATGACGCCGTAGTTAAGTGCCATAAACTATACAAACATTTGAAACATAATGCGTGGCGCAGCCGGGAGTACCAGTTTGGAAGTTTTTCGTTTGATGATCCCATAGTTAAGTCCCATAAACTATACAAACGTTTGAAACATAACGCAAGGTGCAGCCAGGAGTAGCTGTGTGGAAGTTTAGGGATTGATGACCCCGTAGTTAAGTGCCATAAACTATACAAACATATGAAACATAACGTGAGGCGCAGCCAGGAGTACCAGGTTGTAAGTTTAGGGACTGTTGATTCCGTAGTTAAGTGCCATAAGCTATACAAACATTTGAAACATAACGCGAGGTGCAGCCAGGAGTACCAGTTTGGAAGTTTAGGAACTGATGACCCTGTAGTTAAGTACCATAAACTATACAAACATTGAAACACTGCACACCATTACCCTAGTTTTGCTCTTGTTAATGTTCATCCTATGTGCACCTTAGAGCACACTGTCCGTTCCGTTCTATTGTTCTTCCATGTCCTTTTCTGTATCTGACAGAATTACTATGTCATCAGCAAAACGCAATGTTTTTAATTCTTCCCCCTGAACTTTAATTCCTTCTCCAAATTTCTCCTTGCTTTCGTTTATAGCTTGCTCAATGTACAAATTGTATAACATCGGAGAAAGACTACAACCCTGTCTTACTCCCTTCGCAACCACTGCATCCCTTTCATGCCCTTCAACTCTGATAACCGCTGTCTGGTTTTTGTACAAGTTGTAAATAACCTTACACTCCCTATATTTTACTCGAAAGGGTTTATTCCAATCGACATTGTCAAAAGCCTTCTCCATATCTACAAAATCCAGAAATGTAGGTATGCCTTTTCTTAATCTATCTTCTAGAATAAGCCGTAAAGTGAGTATTACCTCCCGTATTCCTACATTTCTCCTGAATCCAAACTGATCTTCCCCAAGGTCGGCTTCTACCAGCTTTTCCATCCTTCTGTATATAATTCGTGTTAATATTTTGCAACCATGACTTATTAAACTGATGGTTCTGTAGTTTTCACACCTGTCTGCACCTGCTTTCTTTGGAATGGGGATTATAACATTTTTCTCAAAGTCTTAGGATACTTCGCCTGTCTCATACATCTTACACACCAGGTAAAACAGGTTTGTCATGGCTGGTTCTCCCAGAGACTTCAGTAACTCTGAGGGAATATCATCTAATCCAGGGGCCTTGTTTCGACTTAAGTCTTTCAGGGCCCTGTCAAATTCTTTTCTCAGTACAGTATCTCCTATTTCATCTTCATCTACATCCTCTTCCCTTCCTACAATAGTGTCTCGAAGTTCATTTCCTTTGTAGAGCCCCTCTATATACTCTTTCCACCGTTAAGCTTTCCCTTCTTTGCTGAGAACTGGTTTTCCACCAGTGTCCTTGATATTCATAGAGCTGTTTTTCTTATCTCCAAATGTTTCTTTTATTTTCCTGCAGGCTGTATCTATTTTTCACCTATTTATACATTCTTCTACATCCTTGCATTTGCCTTCTAGCCACTCCTGCTAAGCCATTTTGCACTTCCTGTCAATCTCATTTCTTAGTCGTCTGTACTCCATTTTGCCTGTTTCATTTACTGCATTTTTATATTTTCTCCTTTCATCGATTAAATTTAGTATCTCCTGTGATATCCAAGGATTTTTTGTAGGTCTTGCCTTCCTACCTATGTTTTTCTCTGCTACCTTCACTATTTCATCTCTCAATTTTACCCATTCGTCCTCTACTGTTTTATTTTCCCCTGTTTCTGTCAATTGTTGCCTAAAGCTTCATCTGAAATTCTTAAGAACCTCAGGTTCCTTCAATTTATCCAGGTCCCATCTCCTTATTTTCCTACCTTTTTGTAGTTTCTTCAGTTTCAGCCTACAGTTCATAACCAACAAATTATGGTCACTGTGCTGGTCATAGTAGTAGTTTACCCGCATTCCTATTTTCTTATTCATTATCAGTCCTGCTCCTGTGATCCCCTCAATTGATTTTGAATTTATAATCCTGTACTCACCTGACCAGAAATCCGGTTCATCCTGCCACCGAACTTCACTAATCCCCACTATATCTAACTTCAACCTATCCATTTCCCTTTTTAAATTTTCTATTTTCCTACTCGATTAAGGGACCTAACATTCCACGCTCCGACCCGTAGAATGCCAGTATTGTCTTTCCTGATGATCACATCCTCCTGAGTAGTCCCCGCCCGGATATCCGAATGGGGGACTAATTTACCTCCGGAATATTTTACCCGAGAGGATGCCATCATCATATGTTCATACAGTAGAGCTGCATGTCGTCGGGAAAGGTAACGGCTGTAATTTCCCCTTGCTTTCAGCCGTTCGCAGTAGCTGTGTGGCAAAGCCACATTAGTTGATGTTACAAGGGGAGCTCAGTCAATCATCCAGTCTGTTGCCCCTGTAACTACTTTTCAGGCTGCTGCCCCTCTTCAGGAACAACACGTTTGTCTGGCCTCTCCACAGATACCCCTCCGCTGTGGTTGCACCTACTGTACGGCTATCTGTATCGTTGAGGCAATGTCTGTGGTTCATGGGAGTGGATATATATATATATATATATATATCCCAGAGGAAGTGAGTGCGCATATGTGAGTGAGAGAGAAGCAGAATGACAACATCGCCATATGGCGGATTCTCCACTGAAAAACTGACCGCAGCGCTGAATTTTGTATGCACTTTACCGTCCTACAGGGATGTTCTGGGGGGGAATTTTAAATGTATTTTATGTTTGACATATGTCGTTGATAGTCAGGTTTTAAAAGGTACGTTTAGTTTCACTTTTTAATAAGTTTTAAAAGATATGGTGAGTGTGATGATTGTGTTCTCATTTATGTTTTATCGAAATGTTTGATGAATATTAATTCCAGTGTCTTGCTGTAGCCTTCGATAATGACGGAACGTCGAAACGCGTTATGCCTCAATAAATTTAAATTAGTGATCACGACTCTAAAGTTTATTTCAAGTGCATAAATATGGTCACGTCTCACAAATCTTTAATGGAGACAGCAAAGAAAACCCCATCTTATTTCAAGCATGTGTGTCATTATTTCGTGATTTATCAAGTTCTAACAAAACCCCATGTCATTCCAAGCATGTGTGTCATTATTCCGTGATTTATTAATTCTCAAATTCATACTGAGTTTTAGATCACCCAGTATTCTATTACAAACATTTTCACTCCTTTCTGGCCTTGACTCAGAATTAATCTTTTCGGTCTGTAGAGAGATTTAACCTAAAATATCGTCATGTGCATACCACATACTCTGCTATCGTAGTATCCGCTTCTTGTGTGTAATACACACTTGGCCTATTAAGATTTGGGCAGGGCTACATTTCTTCACCCGATAGTTGAGGTCGAGATACTTGGATGCAAAGCCGCCATATAATCTCCTGAGCCTCCGGTTTAAGCCTTTCACTAGTCTCCCCACCCGACAACCGCGATGGGTTCTGCGAACTATGATTCAAGTCGATAGCTCTACTTAGACACCGTGAGCGAGGGAAGTTGACTTCACCAAATCCTCCAAACGTTTGTAGCAACCGAGCATGGCATCTGAACCTAGGCGGTAGTCCTCATTGCTGCCGATTTGAACGATTTGAAGTCGATTGCATAGATTGTCCTCAATAGCAAGGCCTCTTCTACATCTCCAACGAGACAAACAAACAGAGTGGCCACTAGCCTTGTTTCCGGACCAATGGTGCTACATCACTCCTGCCTAACGTCTCTCAGTGGCAGGCAGAACCACCATCTGTGCTTGTGCGGATCTCTCGATACAGATCATCAACCGCCGCAAAAAAGGTGAGGAATCTCGCGTTGGCTCAGAGGTACTACCGGCAGTGGACACTACCTCAAACTAACGCGTGGGAGTGCAGCCTCGGGGTCGGTCTCCACTTTCGCCTTCCGCCAAGAGATCAGCGGCCCCGCCACAGTTCGCCAATTTCCGTCTGGCAACTGTCGACTGATAGGCACGAAGGAATCATTCGTCTGAAATACCCAGGGCAGCAGCCTCAAGCCTGTTTACCATGCAGTGTGCATATATCAGCACGCTACATTTTCGCTTAAACTATTTTATATCAGACTGAAAGGGCAGAGACGAATCTTGGCGGTGATATACCCCCTACTTTAGCTGATGAGTCTAGCATGACCAGAGTTGTACACTATGTGATTTTTCTAGACCCTTGCCAGAACTTTTAGGCTGGAGTTGTTGGTATGCTGCAGAGTGTCTGACATGGTCATCTGTTATTCAAACTACTTCTGTAATTTTGTCCTTATGTAAGCTGCACATTATAATGTCCGATTTCATTACTTTGTGACAATGAAACTGTGTATGTAATGAAAAACTATTTCAAATGAGCCACTAATGTATACGGGAGATGCCACCAAAGACATTTATGTTCATTGACAGGCAACGTCTATAATGAAATGATAATAATAAAAATATTAATATCTGTTATAATTAGTATAAAAAGTATGTTACCGAAGAAATTATTCTGTTTGTTCTTGTTCTTGTTCTTCTTGTCTCATAGTCGATGTGGTAGGACGCAAGTGTAATTTTACATCAGGCGTCATTAGATTGTTTTTTGATATTAATGGAATCACTTATAAAAAAAGCTGTGTAATGATGAAAAATACAGAATATAGGTATTAAAAACAATACGTGTGTCAACTTCAATTAATGTTAGAAAATTTTAACCCATTTTCAAGAGTTTTTTTTTTTTTTAGAAATAATCTTAATACTTGTCGCTCGACGGGGATTCGAAGCCCTGACCGTAGTGGCCGCGCAGAACGTGACTGGCGCGCCGTAGACCGCTCAGTCCCCGTCACACCTGCCCCTATTAAGGCATAAGCTAAGTGTACAGTTTCTTACTCTGGACACTGAGCCGCACGGAATGGCCGTGCGGTCTGGGGCGTCATGTTACGGATCATGTGGCCGTTCGCGTTGAAGGTTCAAATGCTCCCTCGGGCATGTGGGTTTGTCCTTAGTATAGGTTAATTCAAGTAATTTGTAAGTGTAGGGACTGATAACTAGAGTAGTTTCGTCCCTTAGAATTACAAACATTTGAACATTGCTCTGCATGTCCCAATATGTTTATATCGCCTCCACCATCTACTCAGTTGCTCGTGAAGGCCATCTATTTGTATAATTCATGGGCTGCGGCTGGCACTAGACGCGGTACCTTTTCGGAAGGAAGAAGAACTAAATAATCTTGCTAAAAATATTCTCTCAATCAAACGTTTAAGAAGTTCAGGCAACTTAAATCTGAATAATTATCCAGGGTGAGGTTAAAATTTGGTCGCTTTGACAATGAAACCTAATATGTATGAATGCATAGTTTCACGGCGAGTCATGCTGATAAAATTCTCTCGGGCTTCCAGCCACGTCCAGTGGTTTGATATCAACGAGCTTTCGGCCGAAATCTCCTCGGCCATTGTCAAGTGGTGACTGTCTCATCATTGCTGCCGCCGTCCTTATATACCTGCGCGGCTTACTGTGACGTCACTGGTGCCCAGCCGCATCGCCATATAAGGCAATGTTTTGGCCGCGTACCTGCTGAGCCCCCTCAACCGTCCGCTGGCCGGGTCCCAAGCTGTGCTCAGCTGCAAAAATGTTCAAATGTCTGTTAAACTTAAGGGACTTAACTGCGAGGTCATCAGTGCGTAAACTTACAAACTACTTATGAACTACCTTACACTAAAGACGACACAAACATCCATGCCCGAGGGGGGAATAGAACCCCCGACCGTAGCGGCCGTGCAGACTGTGACTGGCGCACCACAGACCACTCGGCCACTGCGGCCGGCTGCTCAGCTGCAAGCCGCCGTCTTTATTAAGGGATTTTTCAGATATTTTGATTTCGATAGCCTCTTTTATTACGCTGTCCCAGAAAGTATTTGTTCTGGTAATGACTGATGCATCCTCGAACACAATGCTATGTTTGTTTTCTAGAGTGTGCTCCGCAATTTCTGATTTCTCGGGGTAACGTAGGCGGCATGGCACCCGCGTTGATGTTACTCGTCGTTAAGTTGATAACGGCGCGTTCTGCTGTGACATTTTCTGCACCATGCTGTTGATGAGAAAGCCGGCTGAATTTCCCTCTCTGTCTTTCAGTGGTTTTCGTCTGAGCTGACATTTGTAGTACCATTGTAGCTGCATCAATCAAACCCCAATCCAAAACCGAAAGAGACTCCGACAACTGCAGGTGAACGGACATTAGTTCGCTCCAGTTTGTATCCAACAGCTTCCTAGTGTGATGTATGCTCTCTCGTAATTCCATGTCGGCTCTCAAAAAAGACTCACCTTCGCACCTTCACTTAAGACTATCTCTTTCACGGACATAATAAGTGGCGTGGAACAAACAGTTCAACACAGCAATGTTCAATATTGCGCACTGTCTGTCCGATGTAGAACTGTCCACATCCTCACGGTATCTAGTACACACCTGGCATTCTAAGGCCTAGATCATCTTTCACATGTCTCATCATCTGTCGCAAGAAGACCGTGTCGATCTCGTGTCTCTTACCGAGTCACAAAACGGCAAAAATGCAAGCTTCTTTGTCTCGTGCTTGCGTGTCTTCGAACGGAGGGCTTCTGTTATCTGACGGTTGCTGTAGCCATTTTTCTTAAACACTTTCCGTAAGTGGGTCAGTTCCTTCTGCAGATGTTCATTGTCCGAGACTACTTCTGCTCTGTGCACCAGCGTCCTTAGAGCAGATCGTTTTTGCTATGGGTGGTGGTGGCTCGTATCGTGCCGATACAGGTCCGTGTGGGTGAGTTTCCGGTAGACACTATGGATAAGGCATCCATTTGTTTGCACCTGACAAGTACACAAAAGAACGGCAAGGCACCATCTCTCTCTACCTCCATTGTGAAATTGATGTCGTCATGGATGCCGTTGATAGGGTCCGAGAATTCACCCAGTTTTTCACGTCCATGCGGCCAGACAACGAACGTATCGTCAACATAACGATAGAAACAGCTAGGCTTTGCAGAAGCCATGTCTATGGCGATGTTCTCAAAGTATTCCATACACAGATTGGCAATAACAGGAGCTAATGGGTTGCCCATTGCACACCGTCAATTTGATTGGAATATTCTCCACCATACAAAAAATATGATGACGTCAGAGTATGTCTGAATAAATCCACGACAGTGTCGTCGAATAACTGGGTCAGCAGGTCTATGGAATCTTTGATGGGAACGTTTGTGAATAATGTCACCACATCAAAGTCGACCATGATACCCTCCTCTCCAAGACACAAAGATTTGATTCTTATGATGAAGTCGGTCGTATTCTTGACATTATGCTTACAGTGACCGACGTGTGGAGTAAGAAGGGTGGCCAGATATTTTGCGAGTCTGTAAGTAGCCGCGCCAGTGGTACTAACGATCGGACGAAGAGAAGTGTTCATTTTGTGAACCTTTGGGAGGCCATATGAGGTAGGTGGACGAGGTGCCTGAGGAAGGAGATTTTTAATGCAGCTTTCTTCCAGTGGATTTCTTCCTCTGGATTTTTGATGTTGGGTCCTTCGGTAATTTTTGGTATGTCTTCCTCCAGTATCTCCAGAATTTCACATCGTAGTTGGCTCGTTCCATAATGACGGCTGCATTGCCCTTCTCGGCTAGCAAGACTACGATAAGAGGGTCATTCCGGAGTTCATGTCAAGTTCGGTCTTCGTTCCTTGGATTTTAAGAGAATGCGACTTGTTTCACGACGAATTTCTTCCGCAGTTTCGTTGGGCATCTTACGAACTGCTTGTTCCACACCACTTATTACGTCAGTGAAAGAGATAGTCTTAGGTGAAGGTGCGAAGGTGAGTCTTTTCTTGAGAGCCGACATGGCATTACGAGAGAGGATGCATCACACTAGGAAGCTGTTGGATACAAACAGAAGCAAACTAAAGGCCGTTGTCGGAACCTCTTTCGGTTTTGGATTAGGGTTGGATTGACGCAGCCACAATGGCACAACAAATGTCAGTTCAGACTAAAACCACTGAAAGGCAGAAAGGGAAATTCAGCCGGCTTTCTTAGCAGACAATGTAACAGCATGGTGCAGACAGTGTAACAGCAGAACGCGCCGTTATCAACATGACGGCAAGTTACACCAACGCGGGTGCAATGTCGGCTCTCAAGAAAGGACTCAATTTCGCACCTTCACCTAGGACTATCCCTTTCACGGACATAATAAGTGGTGCCACCTCTAATCTATTAAAATTGTTGCAATGTACATTCAGGACCAGTCTCAGCGATTGATAATCTGCCAAAAAGCGACGTCATTGACAGAAGAGCACAGATGTGGCTGATTACTGAAATCATGCGTCCCAACGCGGTTTCACCGGCCGTCCCTGGCAAACATACTTCTTTCGCAGTTGCGTAACCTGGTGTCTTAACGAGTAGGGCCTAACGGCGTGATGAGTCATGATGTTTACTTGCGCCAGCATGTTTTGCGCCAGCTGTCTGGGACTAGCATTCACGGTGCATTTCGCAGATGTACCCCTGTTTTCTCACTTCGTCACCTGAATTTTCTGGTAATTACTTGGCTCAGTACTGTCCTCAGGGAAATAAACAAATCATTACATTCAATTAAAACCACTTTAGAAAGCATTACTCTGAATAAATACGCAAGCGCCGTCTTAGACTAGAAAAATGTAGGAATAAGGACAACACACACACAACCATGCTCGAGGGAGCTGTCGAATTTCAGATGCGAGCGGCCGCACGATCCGTTACATGATGCTCCAGACCGCGCGACCATCCCGCGCTGCTCACTTTCCAGACCAGGAAACTTGTACAGTTAAGGTATTCCTCAATAGGAGGAGGTGTGGCGGGGCTCCTTTATTTGATTTTGGATCTTGTAAATAACATAAATAATTATCAATACGAGATTTTTCTAATAACTTTGATGTGATATACCATTCTAAAAACAATAATTTACTCGTCATAGTAGCGATCGTATAGTATCAATATAAAGAGAAATATCAAGATAGCAATTTTTATCTTTTATTTATTTAAGACGATCGATTTGAACACTCGATGGTGTCATCTCTTGTCTGCGGGTAACATGTTCAAAATTTGTGGTTACATACAGTAATTACAAACGCCGACAGACATCAGTTGGAGAATGAAGAATGTATATGGCTCATCATGTTTGTCAGAAACCACTGTTGTTGCGCCAAGACCATGCTGGTCACGATTCGATCAAAGACGATGGTCGATCTGGCAGGCTAACCTCCGCCATTATACAGGGTGAGTCATAAATAAGGAAAAAAATTTCGTGCAAATTGTCACACGCTGGGCTACAAACATAAATTCGTTTCCTGCATGTTCCTATGTCAATACATGACAATGCAGTTAAATGGTAAAGTCTGGAAATATGAAGTGGACTTTTGGGTGTTACTGTGCGCAGACATTGGCCAAGGGGACAGATCGACATTAGCGGAACAGAGCACAAATTCCTTTCCATATGCCAACTAGCCACGATACGTAATACCGACAATATCAGCGAAAACGGTGCGAGATAGATGTGAGCGCTGCCATTGCTTGCGGCGACACGCAGTCCGTCACTTGACGCCGCATCCTCGCCATCTCGTGAGCGGCTTGTATTGAAAATTTTGTATTTTGAGTTGTACTGGGCAAGATTCTACGGAATAGCCGAAGGAAAGAAGTGGGATAAGCTTTCGACAACTTTCTTCATTATAACGATTGCACTGATATCAGACATTGATAAGAGACTGAAGAAGCTCCATAAAGGAACACTGCATTGTATAAGGGAATAATGGACCATCACACAACAATAAAGGGAGAAACTGTGGTCTTAGGCGCCATTTCAGGGATTGCCAGTCACTCCTGTTGGAAGTTCGATTCCTCTGTCGGGCATGGGGTTGTGTGCTATTCTTAGTATACATTAGTTTACGCATTTTCTTTATTAGTGTATTGTGAAATAGTTTACGTAGTTTGATACTGCGAGAAGAATCTGACAGGCCATCATAAGATTTTAGTCGAAACAAGGCCCCTGGAGTAAACGATAGGGCACCTGGATATGGACAGGCATGCTCATCCGCCATTTCTGTTCCTTCGCGTCGACGCGGCAGGACAGTGTAGGGCAGTCAGTAAACACTTTCAGCATTGTGGGCTGTGTAGTTCCGAATTGTTCTAATCGTTCAGGAAACGGTTTCCAGGTTTGTCCGTTTCCATTGGATCCTGAAAGGCATGAAACAAGAGTAATAAACTGTCGTGAAAAAATGGACTCCAACAAGGACTTCAAAACTATGCGAAGTGGATTAAACCATTTGTAGCTATGCAGAATTCTATCACGTTGGAAATGACAGATTTCTACACGTGTTTTTAGTGAATGATTCGAAGCTATGACCTTTAGTTACAGAATTTTACTTATATTGGTGGCAACAAACAATATATACATACCTTCAATAACAATACGAATTACTTTTCAGTAATGCATACTGTTTTTTACTAATTGTAGAGGCTCGTAGTTGTTAACTATGTTTAAAGCTGCGGGGATGTTAAAACTCACGAACTTCTGTGAGCCTACGATATAGCATTCTTTTAGTTTACTTGCCAAGTGTCTTACGTCCCCATTACACGTTTCTATATTCGCCTATTGAAGGAAATCGGTCTTAAAGTACTTAGGTGCTTTTTGTCATAAGCCGTAGTCTGTGTGTTACCCCTTAAATGCATAGGTAGCTGATCAGCTAAATACCTAATTTTGTCCATTATCTCTCAAACTGATCAACATTTTACCACAAATTCGTTTGTTGCTGCTTGTTGACATAGTGTTGTATGTGCAAGAAGCACGTCCCGCCGGCCGCGGTGGCCGAGGGGACTGAGGCGCTTCAGTCACGGTCTGCACGGCCACTACGGTTGGGGATTCGAATCCCCCCTCGGGCATGGATATTTGTGCCGTCCTAGTTCGTAAGTAGTTCATAAGTAGTTTGTAAGTTTAGGGACTGATGACCCCGTAGTTAAGTCCCATAAGAATTACAAACATTTGACATTTTTTTTAAGCACGTCCCGAAAATTATGTCGAAGAGTGCTGCTGAAGCACTTCGACAGTTAGCTGCATTGAGTTACTCGTAACATGTGCGTAAGTATACTTTTGTATACCTCCTTTACCACGTAGTCAATCACATACTACCGTTGCATTATGAGTTACTTTCTGAAAAGATCAGTAGCACAATATTGACGTTTACTGCATCGGTTACGTCATGGAAGCAAAATATATTTGACCAGTTTGTTGCTAGTAGTGCATAACAATTTTAAGGAAATTAAAAAAAAAAATTCAGTATGTACTCACTATATACTAATCGTGGTAGTTTTATAGGTTAAAATAAAGGGTTAATACTGTAAATGAAACATTTTTTTAAGTCTACGTTCTTTGTTATTAATTTTTTCATATACCAATTTTAGATTCATTTTCAAGACAGTCAATTTAAGCAAAATGCAGCTGATAGATGGAAACGTTTTAAGTTGTCAACAATACCATTTTCAATGTTCCTAAGCCTTCGCCACGGTTATTCGTTGAACGACCAATGAGAAGAAGTCTTGTGTCTAAAGTGTATGAACAGTCACAAAATAAAATTCGAAGATCCGACGTAAGTGTTGATAATATGAATAATCGCATTCGAAAATGGAGAGTTATCTCATGTGAGCGGAGCTTTGGTGGCGCATCTTGCATACCTTACTACACGCGGCCAGAGAATGAACATTATTGGCTGCCAGTGCGGTAATGGAAGGAAATGCGCAGAACGGCTGAAAACTGGGCCGCCTTCGTACGTGACGCCGACTATAGTGTGGATTAATTTAAGAATGTTAGATATATATTGGCCAGATGAAGCCAAACTGAAATAATAAAAGGAATAGCAAAAGCTAGAAGTCTAAGTAAAACACTCACCAGAAGAATGAATAGGTTACTTGAAAATCTGTTGCGTAATATAGAAATAGCTACCCGTCGCTGTGAGAAAAGTAAAATAGGAAAATAGTGTATATGCAAATTGATACAAATGATGTCGGGAATAATCATTTCGAGAAGTTGGAAAGATTTATGAAAAATCGTTATGGACACCATCAGTTCAATCTAAACCCTTATAACTGACAAAAGGGTAGCCTTGTAAACTGCTGCTGATGTATTATAAACTCAGTTACTCGTGGATATTTGGTGAGAAATACAAAAAGTGACGAATTAAGCATAACAGTACAATCTTTGAAATGAAGACGACTTGTTAGTACCCCATTCAAAGTAGCGGAAGGATGGATCAAGAAATTTAGTAAAACGGGGATCACACCAAGTCATAAGTTTGAAGGTCAAGTCAGAGATAACTTAAAGAAAATACACACCATGTAGTTCTCTTTGAAATAATATGGAAAATATTAAAGACTGAAAAATAAAAAGTTTTCTGGCTGCATGGGAAAATAAGAGCTTATAACGCTTCTTCTGGTGTGAGAATTTCACAATCGAGCATTATTTTATATAAAAAGGAGACAAAGCAGTTCTTCTCATATGCTATAATAAAAATAAACACTGTGTTTTCCGGTTGCTCAAGACTGTACAACAGTTTTCATTCTTCCCGTTTGTACAATTTCGACGTCCTTTTCATTTATTCGAAAAAATGATTTTTTTAGTGCAATATATTTGTGCAAGATAAATTATTTTTATGAAAAACGTCCATATGATTGTGAATTTACGAAAAAATCGCATTGAGTATTAGAGCAAAAGTTGTTTCTTGTAAAAACGAAGAAAAAGCAGTTCATTGTCGGAATTAATTTAAAGCGAAATTTTCACGTACGCTACCAGTTTTAACTGTGCGAATAAAATTATTAAATTCCATGAACTGGTCAGATGCTACTTTATACAATTTGATTACCGGTTTAATCTTTGTAGCCATCATTATATCTAATGGGTATAGCACCAATACGGGGGGCTTATTCCATACATTTTCACTTCATTAAGGGAAAAGTTTGGTCAGATGGGTGGTATACTTACTAGTCTCAATGATATTACCTGCAGTGGGAATTTCTTTTCCCCAGTGTGAACGCCCTGGCACATTAGCCAGTATTAACCCCAAAGCTCCACAGGCGATTGTCGCACTCTCCTATCCCCGGAGCTACGAGCGGATGTGCGCCGCGAAGCAAAACGAGGAGCGGGTAATCCCGTGCATACCAATAGCAGCTTCCGATACCCTTTTACGGCGAAATTGAAAAGAGCCTCTCTCGCTCTCCGGGGCCCCAATGAATTATTGGCCGGCCGGAAGCGAGGGGAAAGAGCGTTTAAGACCCGTGTGAGGTCTTCTGTATGCGGCAGGCAGAGGGGCAGATGCGAGCTCAGCTAATGGCACGACAAATTCTGCTGCATATTTAAAGGCACTCTGCGCGAGGCGAAGTGTTCGCGGTTAACGAGTCGCAAATGAAATGGCCCCGCCTTCCGCGAGAGATCCACCAGGCGCTGCGCCGCCGCGGGGGAAGAGGGAGACACCCGACATCAGAACAGATTGTTTAATTTCCTACGCGAAGTACTTAATTTTGTTAATTAGCGAATGAACTTAATCCGCAAGTACACTACCGAAAACATAGTACAACTAGAAAGACTATCTGTGTAAAATGACACGGTTCTTCTTTCTCCTCTTCCCCTCTATTATCAAAAGGAAATTTTGTGAAACTTCCTGGAAGATTAAAATTTTGTGCCGGAACCGGGACTCGAAATTGGGACCTATGCCTTTCGTGGGAAAGCGCACTACCGACTGTGCTATTACTACCGACTCACGATGCCGCCTCACAACCTTACTTCCGCCAGTACCTCGCTTCCTACTTTACAAACTTCACAGAAGCTCTCCTGCGAAACATGCAAGACTAGCACTCCGGAAGAAAGGATATGGTAGAGACATGGCTTAGCCACAGCCTAAGGGATGTTTCCAGAATGATGTGGCTAAGCCATGTCTCCAGCATATCCTTTCTTCCAGGAGTGCTGCCGGCCGCGGTGGCCGAGGGGACTGAGGCGCTCCAGTTACGGTCTGCACGGCCACTACGGTCGGGGGTTCGAATCCCCCCTCGGGCATGGATATTTGTGCCGTCCTAGTTCGTAAGTCGTTCCTAAGTAGTTTGTAAGTTTAGGGACTGATGACCCCGTAGTTAAGTCCCATAAACTATACAAACAAAGAACAATCAACCAGGAGTGCTAGTCATGCATGGTTCGCAGGAGAGCTTCTGTGAAGTTTGGAAAGTAGGAGGCGAGGTACTGGCGGAAGTAGAGTTGTGAGGCGGCATCGTGAGTCGTGTCGGGATAGCACAGTCGGTAGTGCGCTTGCCCGCGAAAGGCAAAGGTCCCAGGTTCGCGTCCCAGTTCCGGCACACAATTTTAATCTGCCAGGAAGTTTCATATCAGCGCACACACCACTCCAGAGTGAAAGTTTCATTTAGGAAATTTTGTATTTTCTATAACTGCGCTATGTAAAACGATTACCTGTGGATGTTAAAATTACGCTTTCAATTTTTTAGGGCAGAAGATACGAGACGCGTCCAGAAAGTAGTAAGTTCCGTTTCAATTTATCTCCGCTGCAGCGCTGCGATTGCAGTTCCGCACGTGCGCTGTAGACGATGTGTATCTAGGAGAAGAACGTGCGCCATTTGGAGATCGCTGTCAGTTACGTACGCTTTGTTGTGCTCATTTGAAATGTCGGCGTTGATTGAAAATCGCGACGCCTGTGAAATCAGGTCGGTGATTCGGTTTCTGAATGCGAGGAAAGTGTGACCAAGTGAAGTTTATCGGCCAATTTGCCACGTTTACGGACCAAATGCGATGAGTGATTCGATGGTGAGACGATGGGCCCGAAAGTTCAATGGCGGGCGTAGTGATGTGCACGATGAAGAACGAAGTGGGCGTCCACCTTTGTTTCCAGAAGAACTGGTTCACGCGATTGACGACAAGATCCAGGAAAACCGTAGGTTTACAATTGGTGCTCTTGCTATGGACGCCCCCAAATTTCACGATCACTGATGCATGAAATTGTTACCAAACAACTGAAATTCCGTAAACTTTGCTCACGTTGGGTACCAAAGATTCTCACTGAGCAACACAAAACACAATGGATAGGTAGTGCACTTGAGTTTTTGACCCGTTATGCTAAAAGCAGCGAAGAATTTCTGAGACGGATAGTCACAGGAGATGAAACTTGGGTTTCTAACGACACCCATGATAGTAAGCGGCAATCAATGGAATGGAGGCACATTTCATCCACAGCAAAGGTAAAGCCGAAGCAAATCATGACACCTCGGAAAATGATGTGCACAGTGTTCTGGGACTGGAAAGGCATCCTACTCATTGACTTCTTACCGCGTAGTCAAACAATTCAAAGCAGATGCTTATTGCGAGACACTTCGGAAATTGCGCCGTGCAATTCAGAATAAGCGCCGGGGACTACTGTCAAAAGATGTTGTTTTGCTTCACGACAACGCACGAACACACACTGAAAATGTGACGAAACACTTCCTACAGGGATTTGGCTGGGACGTGTTTGACCATCCTCCGTACAGCCCTGACCTCGCTCCTAGCGACTTTCATCTGTTCTTACATCTCGAGTCTTTCCTTGGCTGTCATCACTTCACCAATGACGACGAGCTGAAAGAAACTGTTTCCAACTAGTTGAAGACACAAGCGGCAGATTTCTATGAAGAAGGTATACAAAATCTGGTGCCACGCTATGACAAATGCCTGCAAAATTTGGTCAGTTATGTGGTAAAGTAGTTTAAGAGTTGAAGAATTTTGTGCAACAAACATTTCTTCTGTATCTGTGTACAATTTCATTTTATTACCAAACTTAACTTACATTCTGGACGCATCTCATAGTAACTACTCTTGGCTTGTACTCCGTAGCGATAGCATCTCGCAGACGAGAGGTGTTCTTTATCGTTTTATTTGGCCGCTGTTATGTGGATTTTTATCAACAAAGGTAAATACATATGCTGTCCTCGGATCTTTCTGTTATCAATAAACCCCACCTCTCACTAAAATTTGCACTTTTGAATTCTTAATAATAATTTTGTCTTTTCCTCCCTCCGCCTATAATGCTTTTTTTAGCCTTGTTGCATCACCGCAACAATGGATGGCACTATTTTAGTTAATATTGAATGGTGATATTTCGTGTAGCCAGCCACTCTTTTTTTCAAAATTTATTCCATATTATTATCATTTACCGGCAATAGAATCTGCAGTCTATTTTTTCTTGTAAATTTTTGGCAGTCCGATGTGTTTGACTTACGTAATGTTCCTATACGAATTTTATCATGTCACGTATCTTAATTTGCGGTCTGCTACACGAGTCGTAGTTTGGTATTGACGAACTGCCATTCACTGTTCGGCGAGTGGTTATTATATTATGGAAATTTCACTTACAGCCAAATTTCAACCACCGATGGATCTCTTGTTAAAGGTAACCGCTCGTCGATTCTTTTTGTAATGTTCTGTCTGCAAAACACTCCACCATTAATTAGCTTGCCATTTCATTTAAAAGCACGTAATAATTTTCCTAATTTTTTCCCGTAATTTTCTAATTGCGATCTTTCATATCTTCACACTTCAAACCTCTTCCTTCCGTAAATTTGTTAATCTCAAACATTAATAGCCAGGCTGGAACATTATACGTGGATGCCGCATGGGAGATAGCAGCCGTACTGACAATGGTTTCAACGTCCTTCGCCAACAGATAGTGCAGAGACATAAGCTGCCAGAGACCCATACGTCTGTACGTTTTAAATAAGGAATGTTTACAGCCATAAGGCTCAGTGTGATATCAAGGTGTGAAGCAAACAGGCGCTCTGAGTCGGACTCGTGCTTCATAGAGACAACTGAGCGACACTGAAAGGGGTCAAATTGTGGCCTAACGACTGGCGGGAAGATCCATTCGGAGAATTGCCCCAAGTTGGACGTGCTACGTCAGTTGTGCAATGATACTGACTGCAAATAATCTTCAGAAGTGATGTGCTAAGATCGCATAATACTTAGTTATTTAAAGACGACCGGTTTCAGTGGGCTGTTGTTGTCTTCAGTCTGGAGACTGGTTCGATGGAGCTCTCCACCCTACTCTGTCCTGTGCAAGTCTCTTTATCTTCTCATATGAACGGCACCATTATCTGCACATATCACATTTAGACTAAGTGCTTTGTTGCACGGAATTTTTTGTCTTCCATTTCTAAATAAGACGATATGACCAGATGATGGTGGCATAGCCCTCTGAAACCGGTCGTCATTAAATAAATAAGTATTTTACGATCTTGGCGTTTCCCTTTTGAAGATTATTATTGTTGCAGAACGCCTCCGCGACCTGCGATGTAAGGTAATGTCGATACTGATTGCAATGGAAAAATTGTTCATACCCGTAGAGGGGTTCTGAACGTCCACGCAGCTTACGTGTCCGCTAAGCTCGTCGAATGTTTTTGTAAAAGGAAGGCGAAGGTTACATTCTGAAGAAAGGTTTTGTGTTAAAGGTAATGTCTGCTTTGAACTTTTTCTATAATAATTGGGACCACATTCGCAACTACCCGGGCAACCAGGGCTTGCGTTTCTGGTACCGAACACACAAGCACGTCTGGACGAATTAGAAATATGGGCGTAGCCAGAAGGGGTTTTTAGGGGTTCAAACCCCTCCCGAAATTTTGACGTAGGTAATATAAAAGGAACGGAATTAGACTTAAATATATGGCAGAGTAATGTTTGACAAATTGCCACGTTTCTAAAGTTGCAAAAAACAGCTAATGTGAGCAACGTGATAATACGATTTTTTCCCTCATCGTCTTTTAATAATCCTCACGAGACACGGAAAGCAGCAAAGAAATCACTTGACTTGCTTCGTTTGTAAGCAGGTTGGCAGTAGCTGTAAGATTCAGAGACATCCAAATTCTATTGACGAGTTACGAATACAATTAACTGTCATAAGGATAAAGAGAAATCGAAGTGACAAACTGTAAGAAAGAAAATGCTCTTAGATTTCGATAATATCGATAATATCACTGCTTTAATTTGGCTCCGACCGAGAAGGTTATCTTATTCTACGTAGGACTCTGTGGCTGAAGACGAATATGTTCTAGTATTATATAAATCGAAATGGGAGATACATTGTAGACAGTAAAATGAAAACTAGAAACACAGGAAAAGTTATTAAACTGTTATTTTTTAAAGTAAACAGTAGTGCAGCTCGGTTACACAGTGGTAGAGTGCAAGACTACAAATATGAAGGTCGCGGATTAAATTCCCGTCAGGTCCTAGGATTTTTATCTGTCACTCTCCACTTCTTTTACGTTTTGCTGATGTGAAAAATACCGAGTAGCACCGTGGTTCGGAACCCACGTTAAACTGTAGTTCCCCCTATAACTGGCTGCTTAAGTCAGTTCGAAGGTCGGAGGAAGGCCATGTCTAGTAAAGCACTGTGATGTTCAAACTAATCTTCGGATTGTTGACTGCTTTACCTTTTTGCCTTTCAACAGATTAATCCCACTGTGAGGTAACAGGGTCAGTGCCCAAATTGGAAGAGGTTTTTCGTCTTTATTGTCTTCAGCAGAAGGATTTATTAACGAGGTTCATTTGCTGCGCCTATGATTAGAAATCAAGTTTTATGGGAATCAAATACTGACTGGCGCACCGGATTTATGGGAATGAAGTACGGATTGGCAGAACGGATTAATGGGAATAAAGTAGAGCTGCCACAGAACAGATAACTCTGTGAGCCCACGAGTGCCTACAAGAACTGTTGTCAACAAGTTCCTAGCAGTGGGGCTACCGACACGCACATCTCTAGCTCACTTTTATTTACGCCACATCATCTACTTGCGTGGCTGGTCTGGTGCCACCAAAGCATCTCCTGGAAGACGGAATGGCGGGCCGAAGTGTCCAGCGATGAAAGGAGATTCTGCCCTCACGCAAGTGATGGTCGTTGCGCGTACGACCTAGATGTGGTGAGCGCTGACTCGTAGAGTGTGTTCGTCCAAGACATACTGGACCAACCTTAGGACTTTTTGATCTGGTGTGCGATAAGCTGTAATACTTATTAACCTCTAGTATTTGTGGAGGAACGCTGAGAAGCGCTCGGCACGTGCAGAACGTTGTACGACCCGTTCTTCCGCCATTCTTACTACAGGGAGGTAATGTGTAGAACATGGTCGCGGCGGAGTGGCCAAGTGCATTGAGGTGCTGTGCTCCGATGCGCGAGGCCGCTACCCGTCGGGGGTTCGAATCCTCCATCGGGCATAGATATTTGTGCTGTCTTTAATATAAGTTCATAAGTAGTTTGTAATTTGAGGATCAGATAACCCAACATTTAAGTCCCATAAGCTTAACAAATATCTGAACATTTTTATGTTGTACATGAAACTTTGACGACGGACATTCACAACTAAAAAAAAAAAAAAAAAAAAAAAAAAAAAAAAAAAAAAAAAAAAAAAAAAAAATGTTTGCAAAGTCTATGGGACTTAACTACGGGGTCATCAGTCCCTAAACTTACAAACTACTTATGAACTAGCTAATCCTAAGGACGGCACAAATATCCATGCCCGAGGGGGGATTCGAACCCCCGACCGTAGTGGCCGTGCAGACCGTGACTGGAGCGCCTCAGTCCCCTCGGCCACCGCGGCCGGCCACAACTAAAAATTCAGCTTTGATAAAAGAGTCCGCTGCAGCTGTTTTTCACTTTTTAATAACAGGAACGACCGGTTTCGTCACTTTTGCCTTATCTTCAAGTTACATACCGCAATAAAAAAGAAACGACGAGAACAATAGGAAGTGACAAACCGGTGAAACCTATCTAGAAAAGGCCTGAAACGAGGTAATACAAAAAGAGAAAATACAATTATCGCCTGAGTTGGATGGTAATTACAATTAAAACATTAAAACATGTTGGTTTCAAAATCTGAAAAACCAATCCCCTGGTTCTGGAAAACGAACAAGACAGACGATTGAAACAGGATATAAAACGCTGTTAAAATATGGCGAGGGAGGGAGATATAACCCATTGCACAAAAACTGAAACATACTAATAAAGTCAGCAACGAAGCGGCACAGCCAGTGGTGTGGCTGCAGGTAAACTGGCACATGAGTGCATGGTAACAGACTGCACGAGGGTCGCGCATGCGCAGATTATGTATGGCGGACGCGGTAAACACAGGATAAGATGCAACACTTAATATAAGATATACATAAAAAATTACACTTAAACGGGTATAGCAAGAGTTGAAACTGGATAGTTTGTAAAAGGGAAAAAAATAAAAAAAAAAATCAGGGCACTCATTGTTTTCATTGTTTGTCTCTATAGAGACCCACCCACCGTTTTTTTTTCTCAAAATATCCAGTTTTAGCTCTTGCTGTACCAGTTTCCATGCACGTACATCTTATACTAAGTGTTGCATTTTATCCTGTGATCACTGTGTCCGACTCCTTGTGCAGTGTGTTACCATGCGCTTCCGCGCCAGTTCACTTCAGCCACGTCACTGCCCGTGCCGTTTCGTTGCTGACTTCTTGCTGGTATGTTTCAGTTTATGTTCAATGGGTTATATCTCCCTCGCCATATTTTAACGACGTTTTCGTATCCTGTTTTAATGGTCTGTCTCGTTCGTTTTCTAGGTATGAGTGACGGAGGCGGATGTTGCCTACATGTTTCTAACAGTGGAGAAATTTTTAGGGACCTGGGGACTGTTTTTTATATTTTGGGATCCCTTGTTTTAATGTTTTGATTCTGAGTACCATCCAACTCTGCGGATAATTGTATTTTCTCTTTTCTATAACCTCGTTTTCGGCCTTTTCTCTATACTTAGTTAAGTTTTATCCGGTTTGTCAATTCCTAATGTTCTGGTCTTTTCTTTTTATTCAGGTAAGTAACCTGAAGATGTGGCTAAACGTTACGGAACAGGTCGTTGCTTTTTTTTTTTTTTTGTATGTAAAGTGAAGAACAGCTGCAGCTGACCCTTTTATCAAATATTTTTCGCAACGAGCTGTGCAATACGCGCAGCAACCTAGCTGGCCAGCACGTTCTCCAATGGAGCTCGTGTGTGATGTGATGGGACAAAAAGTGACGGCCATAACTCTTGCAGAACTACAAGGAAGATCAAGAAGGCGTGGAATAATGCAACCAGAGACAGTATACGCCGTCTGTATCATCGAATGGGTGTCAGAATCAGCGCCTGCATTGACGCCCATCGAGGCTACACCACGTATTGATATGGGTATTTAAGGACGGAACAACAAAAGTTACAACACATCTTGTTTGGCGGTATAGGGTCTACTGTTATATAGAGCCATTTAACGTGTTCAACATGCTGTTCCTCAAGGTCAACGAACTTTGGAGGCGCTGAATCCAGTCGCCGTGCACGCGCATTGTGCTTCCCAACGTGGCGTCTTCCATATTTTCTCGGCATGTACGGTTTGTTTTAAATGGCCGCAGAGATAGAAATCAAGTGGTGAAATGTCAGGTGAACTGCACAGAAGCACGTCGGCCAACAAAATGATCAGGAAACTGACCGTCTAATCACTGACAAACAGTGTTGCTCCTTAGTGTCGTGGAGCCCTATTCTATTGAAAGTGCGAGGGAAAGCTGTCGTCTTAATTCAGAACTGAGGGAAACACCAATTGTAGCCGCATTTTCAGGTAGCTCTGAGCGTTTAGATTCTGGTCAACGAAGATGGACCTAATTTCACGAATCTCCTACTCCAAATCTTCTACACCTACATAAATAAGAGAACTCAGAAGCGAAAGATTTAGGTGCTACATTTTCCCACGCGCTATTAGAGAATGGAACGGTAGAGAAATATCATAAAAGCGGTTCATAGAACCCACTGCCATGCAGTTAAATGTGATTTTCATTGTGTTATTTAGATAATGATGTAGATTACACGGGTACTCTATATTCCACGAAAGTCTCGTGAAGTTAGAACTATAACCGTTGTGATCTTCAGTCCGCAGACTGGTGTGATAGAGCTCTCCGCGCTATCCTGTCTCGTGCAAGCCTCTTCATGTGTGAATAACGACGGCAACCTACATCCTTTTGAATTTGGTTACTCGGTCTCCCTCTACGATTTTTACCTCACATACTTACTTCAAATGCTAAGTTGACGTTTCCTTAATGTCTCACAATGTGCCCCACCAACCTCCTCTTCGTCTGGGTATGACAGAAACTCCTTTTCTCTCCAGTTCTGTTGAGTGCCTCCTCATTAGTTACGTGATCTACTCATCTAATCTTCATCATTCGTCTTTAGCACCACATTTCAAAAGCTTCTATCGTCTTTTTATCTGTAATCCTTGTCGACTATGTTTTGTTCCCATACAGTGCTACACTCCAGACCAATGCTTTCAGAAAGGACTTCCTAACATTTAAACTAATATTGGTTGTCGACTATGTTTTGTTCCCATACAGTGCTACACTCGAGACCAATGCTTTCAGAAAGGACTTCCTAACATTTAAACTAATATTGGATATCATCAAAATTTCACTTCTTCTGAAACGCTTTTCTTCACATAGCCATTCTGCATTTATATCTTCTTTACTTCTGCCATCAGAAGTTATATTACTACCAAAATAAAAAACTCATCTACTACTTTTATTTTCTAATTACCTAATGTAATTTCTTCAGCATCGCCTGATTTTCTGACACTACATTCCATTATCCTTGTTTTACACTTGTTAATGTTCATCTTATACCTTCCTTTCAACACACTGTGCATTCCATTCAATTGCTCTTCCAGAACTAATACGTCGAATATATTTACAGGAATGAACTTGTTAGAAATTTCTTATGATATATGGTATATCAAACGATTCACTTTACATTAAAAAAGCTTAGACTGAATGACCGATTTAAAGATGGCACATAATTGGTACAAACTGTAAACGACAGAGCACCTCACCCATTCCTAACTAGAATATCCAGTTTTCCAGGTACCTAAAATGAACAGGTCTAGTGTGTAGTATAGAGTACGTCTTCCTAACCATTTCACCTGGCGGGCCCTTTTTCAAATGAAAATCTACGATGGTCCCATTGTGGAACACGCAGTATATGTTGGAATTCAGCGCGAAGCTTATGGGAACTAAAACTCCTTAATTGAAGTGTTGTTTTTCCATCAACGCCACGACGAAACAAGCGTTTAGTTTTAGAGACGAATGGAAAGAACTTGAAACTAACAATGTTCCTAGTTGTCTGAGATCGCACTATATTCAGATAATTACTGCTGGATAACTCACATTGTTCAACACATCAGCCAGGCGAAATTTCGAATTGAGTGAAGAGAAAAATATTGTATAGCAAAGTAACATTTATTGGATATTATTTTAATTTTTGTCGGAAAAATGTTAGTAGTGATAGAATTCAATTAATTGCTAAGTAAATTATAGAAAATAGAAACAAAATACCGGTGTTACAACTTGGGAACTTTCACTGGTTGTCCACCAAGCAAAGGTCTTTAAGAGAGTTGAGTCTGTAGGAAAAATAACGGAATATTAATACGAAGGCTGAGGGTGCTTCCGCAGACACAATTTTGAAAGGTCGGCTTCAATACTTGACATATGGAGAGAGATTATTCAGCATCTAAACAGCTTCTGCACTTTAGTTTTGTTGGCGGCATAGACCAAGAATCCGGATTCGTACAATACGTCTTGGAAATAGAACATTTTTTTCATTTTTCAACAAGGAAGTAGAGTTTATTGTCTTCCAAACGGATCTAAAAAGTTTGAGTAACCGTCTGTAACGACAGTACATTAGGGTGAGTGTGTGGAAATATATATCAGGATTAGGGCTTAAAGTGCTGTCGGACCTCTAAGGATTTTTGGGTAAGCTTGACCAAGGAAATCAAAGGAAACAACTGTTATTTGCATGGCATGATTTAGGGCAATAACGGAAAACCTAAATCTGGATGGCCGGAGGTGGATTTGAACCACCGTCGTCCCGAATGCGAGTCCAGTGTCTGTTTAATAGTCTAACAGGACAGTTATAACTTCTCAATCTAATTTTCGTGAGCGAGCCAAATTACTTCCGTAAGGGGAAACGGAGACCGATGAAGGCTTCCAATATCTTCAAACATTATTGTGAAAAGTCGGGAGTTGAATGGAGTGATTTTATGTAGTTAATTAGAGGAACAGTTATTGGAGGAACAGGATTTTGTTTCATGGCTAAAGCATGCCCATGGAGAGCACAATGACTACTGCTGCAACGTTTCTAGCCCTGTTTTATTTTAGTTATCGCTTCGAATGTTGGGATCGACATACTCTTGCAGCGTGTGTGCACGCATCCATGCAATTAAATATTGTAATTTCCTTGGTCTTTTACAATATCGGCCAACAAACTGAACATATCTATAGCCTTTATATTGTCAGATAGTGATTCTACAGTAACAGGTCCTCCACGAAACATCCGAATATTCATACAGGACAAAATCGAATAAAATCACTAATTCCGCAATGTCCGTGGCCCTGTAGATCCAACGTCCCCTCTCCCCCTCCCTTTCCCATTCCCCACTTGGTCTACCCCTCCCTTCCATCCATGGAGTCTTTACGCATCTCCTTCCCCTCCCCTCCCCTTCCACGGCGCTTCCTCGTCCTTTCCTTCCCACCTACCTGCTGGACCTACAGTGCTGTGGTTTTACTTCGTGCATCGTCATCAGTGTTGTGCCGCATGTCCACTCAGAGTGTTTTAACTCGTGTTGACCCTCGCAAGAAGTACAAGTGTAACCAGTATATTTTATTCATTGTCTCCATTTTCTTCGTCGCTACCAGTGCTCGTGTCAATCATTGTGGTTTTATACCACCGTGGGAAACTTTTAAAGCCTGAATGTATTTTATCACCTATGTCTATGTTTTAATCTTTACATTTTTCACTAAGTCTATTTTAAAAGTCTCCGTTTTACTCTCCATTGTATTTTTAAACATCTCCATTGTACAATTTCTGTAGGCAGAAGAGCGGCGAAGGATTCTGCTGCCAGTCTGCCCAGCATGGGCAGAAAATGACAATAAAGGAAAGAAAATGTCCTTGGATTAATCTATTTGCAGAGAAACCAGAGATTCTTTAATTTCATTTGACAAGTCAACTATCCGTATCTTGACAGCACTGTTTGACGTTGCCATCCAAGATGCAAATTTTACTTTCTTTTCGTCTAACATAGAAGATACATGTTGTTAAAATACGATTTCATCAAGGTTTCCGCAATGGTATGCCTGTCTATGATACTCAATATTAGTTACCAAGAAAAAAGCTACTAATGAGTTTTAGTTGAATGTTTTTGCATTCGTTTTCATGCAGTGTTGAGAAGCGGGTAATCAGTGTTCTTCCTCTTGAGAAAAATCGATCTTTTGGGTGTCAAAGTCCGGCTGAGTATCCTCACAACTACAGCGCAATTTAACTGGAAGCATCGAATTGTTTCGAAGGACTCACGCGCAAATTACACTCTGAGATGGGCACTACTCAGTCTCGGTAAAGTCCAGATCGAAATACCTTTCGTTGTCAGAATGAAACTTATCATTCTGCAGCGGAGTGTGCGCTGATATTAAACTTCCTGGCAGATAAAAATTCTGTGCCGGAACCGGGACTCGAACGTGGGACCTTTGCCTTCGCGGGCAAGTGCTCTACCGACCTATTCATCCCGACATGACTCACGATCCCTCCTCGAAACTTTACTTCTGCCAGTGCCTCTGTGAAGTTTGGAAAGTAGGAGGCGAGGTACTGCCAGAAGTAAAAAGTTCTGAGGACGGTTCTTGAGTCGTGTCGGGATAGCACAGTCAGTGCCGTGCCCCGTGGATCAACGCGCCCGGTTGGGGGGCTGAACGCCGTTTGTAATAATAATAATAATAATAATAATAAACTGAGCCAACCATTCAACGAAAAACCACGAACAAACTGAACGAACGGCCGCAAACGATAGATCTACCACATGAACATAAAAAAAGAGGTCTGCAGAGCACTTGCCCGCGAAAGGAGAAGGTCCCAGGTCCGATTCCCGGTTCCGACACACAATTTTAATCTTCTAGGAAGTTTCACATTTCGTTGTACTTACGCTTTTTTAATGGTGATGTAGGTCATGCCAGCTTCTTCAATAATCCTGACTTCAAGCCAATGGTTGGAAGTAATAAACGGTTCAAAAGCAGAATGTTGAAACAGAGAGTACACTCACTGAATCGTATGTATTGGGTGCTGAGTAACGGATATTTTGGTTGGCTCGAAGTACCGAATCGTTACTCATAAATATATTTCTTTAGTCGCATATTTCGGTGTGATCTCTGTAACGAAAACCGAATATGCGTGTACTGGAATACAGAAACGGCCAGTGCGATAAGAATCTTATGGATACGTGAGGAATTGCATTGCCACTCTATGTGGAATGATATTACCGTACTTATCTTCCGTCTCTGTTATCTTGGTGCTACGTGGGCGATTTTGGAAGATTTAAAGCTGCGCACACATAACTGCAGTGGTTTCTATTTCGAGAATATGGTTTGTGTTTCTGTGTGATCCTTATTTGGTCGTTATTTGAAATAAAGTACAGAATTTTGTTTTAGTTTATTTAGTTGAGTGCAGGATCCTTATTTGAAATGAAGCATAAAATTTTGTTTCAGATTTAGTTGATTGAAGGATTGAGTACTTTATTGTAGTTTCACTTATCAGTTATTTAAAATACTTATCATTTTCTCCACCGCAGCAACTGTTACTCAGTTGGTTAAAATACGAGCAACAGTTTGCAAATAAATTGTTTCATTGACTGGATTCTGGCACTTAACTGCCCTTCTTCAGACATGTGTAACCACTCTTGTATGTTCAGTCTGAACACGGATGAAGCATACCATAAATAATTTAAAACGTACTGTTTTTTCCCTTCATTATTAAACGCGCTTCATACGGATTCACGTATTTAAGAACCAGTATGTGAAAGTACCACGATGTAATCGTATGAATGCGATTGGATTCCATGCGAGTTTTACGATGTCGTCAGTAACGATTAGTTTGTAAGGAACAATGTTGCTTTTAGTAACGAGTACATACGTATGCACTCCTTTCTTTACTTTCGCCGCTCTAGCACTCACGAAGAAAGTTTAAGAATGTCTCGGACTGCATACTTGCCATCGAGCACTTTGGTTGGTCTGAGCTTGGACCATTTCCTAAAATCATGCGCACTAAGCGACTTCCAGTTTCTTATACAAGTATTCGAGCAGGGAGGCTGCATCAGTCGGCGCTTAACTACGTGACCCGGAGCCCTCGTGCGAAATATGTCCGGCAAAAAGTACATGTATCTGTTCAAATATAATAGATGGTATGGTGAATTAGCTTTTAACATTTTTAAATAATAATTTTAATCATTATTTTACAAATTTTACCTTACCTTTCACCGGTTGCTTAAGCCTTTAAGCGAGAGGTCAGCGCTGCGGTGCTGTTTACTTTCTACAGACACAAAAGTTTTCCTTCATGTTTTCGTTTTCGAATTTGTCTTTAAAAAGAACATCTTGTGCTCTGGTTTGTGAACAATTCATTGGAGCACGAGAACTCCAATAAAGATTTGTACCTCATTACTTGTAGAATGCTGCCAACTGCGAACCCTGGAGCGCGGTGTTAAATTTATATGAGATGCTATGAAATGTTGTGCTATATATGTTAGTCTGTCAGCTATTATTTTGCACAAAGCATCATTCACATTACACTCAAAACAAGTCATCACATCATATTGTTTCAGAGGCATTACTATACCAGTACTACCACTGAACAAATGCTGATTACGAATTGTACTAGCGCGCAAAAATGCAGTACGTACCGTCTGATGTGGAAGAGTCTCGTCGTTAGTTGTTTTTGAATCGAAGTCACTTTCACTAGCCTCAACATCCGTGTCTTGAAAACTTTCAGAACCGTCACTTAAGTTATCGTCAGTTTCTAAAAGAATCTGCTCTACTCTCATACTCATAACCGTCTTATTTTCGCCCTTCGAGAGCTCAGTCAGTAACTTGGCTATTTTACTGGATGGAAACTGTCGACGTGTGACCCAAGGCAGACTTTTATATTTCGCCCAGAATACGCTGTGTTGCCTGAATAGAGCTGCCATGTACTGAACGGAGTTTAATACCACAGTTGCAATGTTAGGAAGAAATCTCGTCATTCCCACAAGCTACTAGCGACAGTGCGCGGCGGACGGATGTATCCGTCGTTCGCACTTAAAGGGTTTGGATTTCATCTGATTGGAACCGTTTCACAACTGCATTGTGAATAAACACACAAATTCAAAACATTCTCACTTATTTTTGTATAAAGTGAAACGTTTTTCGGAAATCTGCTTCAACATGCAATGTAGCTTTTCTTCGTCTTGCAGCAACGCAGTACACGATTCAGCTTTCGACTTTGCGCTTGTACGTGGTGAGGTGAAAGATATTCTTTGCTCACTTTCAAATCATCCAGAAAGTAGGTAAGCGACTTTCTATTGCTATGAAAGAGATTTACGCAATTTAAAGAGCATCAAAAGATTGACACGAGGTTGCTGATTCAGAAACTTCTTGCAAATTTACACGATTTCGTAATACATCTTCAGGGGCGAATTTAGAAATTTAACGACAGTTTCCGACTGCCAGTTTCTATCTTCCATATTAGCCACCACTAATCGCACTCTTAATTCTATTAAAACTCTGCCAACAATGGGCGTGAGTTATTTTAACTCTAAAGTATCACAATAGATGTGTCAGTACCGAAAATATAAGAATCTCATCAAGCTAGGATGCAAAACAGTTTGAAATGATTTTGAACGAGTAGTTTCCTTGTATTTATTTGAGAAAACTGCGTGGCAAGAAACATGGGATTACATATAATCTGCGGTTTATTTATTATGTTAAAGTAAAAACTACCACAGGATGTTTGCTTTGTTTATCTGTAGTACGGACTTTCAGAGTGAAGCAGAAAACTCAGTCTTCATCTTCCTGTTTTTCTCGAAGCAGAAGCGATTCTTTGCGTAGCTTGAGGAAGTACTCTGCCATAGAGAGTTCACGTCAAACAATTGCTACAATTACAATCAGTGCCGAAAAGACATCACAGTGCATTATTAATCGGAAAACTAAACAAACTTATGCACCTGTGTAATATCGTGTAGGACTCCGTGATCACACAGAATTCCCTCAGCATGACATGGAATGGACTCGACTGCTGGAACGAATTGACACTATGACACGGAGTGGTGGAGATCTCTTCTGAAGAACACTTTGCAAGGAATCCTAGATATGCTCAATGACGTTCATGTGTGGGAAGTTTGATAGCCAGCAGAAGTTTTCATGGAGTACCTCGGTAGCAATTTTGGACGTGTGTGGTGTCACATTGTCCTGTTGCAATTGATCAAGTCTGTCGGAATTGTGTAATGCACATGAATGGTTGCAGGTGATCAGTGATCAGCCAGAATGCTTACGGACGTGTCACCTGAAGAGTTGTATCCACATCAGTTGCAAATTCCCTACACCACTACAAAGCCTCCGCCAGCTTGAACAGCTCATTGCTGATATGCGGGCATGGATTGATGAGGTTCTATTCCCTCGATACAACTGAGCCTCGCCAGAGCAGGCAACATGTTCCAGTCATTATCAGTCCGATGTCAGTGTTGTCGGGCTCACGTGGAGTTTAAAGCTTTGTGTCGTACAGTCAGCAAGGGTATACGAATGGGCCTTTGGTTATGACGTTTGAAATCTGCAGGGATTCGCGCAAGATTTTAGCTTCTGTCATGTTCAACGATTCTCTTCAGTCGTCGGTGGTTCCGTTCTTGCAGGATCTTTGCCCGGCCGCATGTCGGAGATTTGATGTTTTCACGGTGCACTCGAAATGGTCGTACGGGAAAACCCTTACTTCATCGCTATCGCTGAGATGCTGTGTCCCATATCTCGTGCGCTGACAATAGCACCAGGTTCAGACTCACTGAAATCATGATGGTCCGTCATTGTAGCCGATCTAATGCCTGCGCTATGGCGTTGACTGCCGCAGTGAGGTCCTCTGAGTGTTTACGTATCTCTGTGTTTGCATACGTATGCCAATACTATTTTGTTTGGCTCTTCAGTGTAGATTTACAAGAGGAGTGCTTTATAACGTGATGAACTTGCAGATTATGCAAGTTTTTTGTTGTTTTCACAGGTAGCCTCAAGTCCACACTAAATTACTCAACACTTACCAGTCGCATAGAGTATTACGTTAGCTGTAATGATATTACTTACATCAAGATGTTCTCCCATCGTTAGCATGAACGATCACACAAAACGGCAATTCAATATGGAAAGCGTAACATGCACTCCTCTAGATAATTTCCTTAGTGTGCTGAAAGGGATTGCGTATTTAACGTCGTTCTCTGAATTGCATCCGTATAAAATTAAAGTCGTCCTGTGTAGGTATTTAAAGCTATCCGTGCGAAGCCTACCAAGTTCGCTAGTAGATTATAATACTTCGGAGCGATGAGGTTAGCATCAGTGCACTGAAGATACGAGGCGCGTCTAAAAAGTAAGTTCCGTTTGGTCATATAAAACGAACGGGTACAGATACAGAAAAAATATTGATTCTACAAAAATATACAACTGTTAAACTAGTTTTTTACATAGCTTCCGAAATTTTGTACGCAACTGTCATAGCATGGCACAAGGTTTTGTGTGCCTTTTTCATAGAATGTTGCCGCCTGTGTATTCAACCATGTGGTAACATGTTCTTTCAGCTCGTTATCATCGTTGAAGTGTTGTCCACCAAGGACAGATTTTAGGTGTAAGAAGAGGATTACTATCAAAAGATTTTTTTTCACGATAATGTCTGACGTCACACACCGAATGTGACCAAACAATTCTTACGGAAATTTCAATGGGACCTGTTTGATCATCCTCCATACAACTCGGACCTCTCTCCTAGCGACTTTCATCTCTTCCTAACCTAAAATCTGTCCTTGGTGGTCAGTACTTCAACGATGATAAAGAGCTGTTACCACACGGTTGAGTACACAGGCGGCAACCTTCTGTGAAGGATGCATGCAAAAACTTGTGGCACGCTATGACAAGTGCCTTCAAAATTTCGGCAGTTATGTGGAAAAGTAGTTTAAAGAGTTGTAGAATTTTGTGCAATAAAAATTTCTTCTGTATCTAATTTTCTGTATTTAATTTGATTACCAAACGGAACTTACTTTCTGGACGCGCCTGGTATTTAGACTGGACACACATGTTTGGAGAAATTTCATTGTAAAGCGAATTTACTTAAAATGGAAAAGATAAAAATAGTCATTTAAGACCCGGTTTACTGGAAAATCATTAACCAAATGTGAAGATTCGATCTCTGTCATAAGATGTATTACTTCAGTGATTTTTAATGAAGCTACAAGATACTATTGAGCTCTGTATACCGTTACACGGCATTATGATTCTCTCTATAATGAGCTTTACGCTGCATCGTATTGAATGAAAAACTATTGGTTTGCACTCTTTCGAATAATGACCTTTGCGACGGACAGGCAATTTTGCTGCGATTGATTGCGTCCTTTCGGCACAATTTTGCCAGCTGCCTCTGATTGCGTCCCAGCTTTTCATTCGCACACATCCCGAACTCAATTATTGGATGTTGGTGCTATCGGACGCCAAGAAAATTGCTGGACGGTGCTTCTATCGGACGTCAGGAACAATAAAGAGTTCTTGTATGATGGAGAAACTATAAGCGTGCCATCAGACGGATGGTCTATAAAGACCTTTTGCTAACAGAGCATAAAGAACAAAGTCACGAAACTCTTAGCAAACGTAAGACAGCATGCGGTAATTTTAGTGGCGAAACAAACGAGTAGTTTCTACATCTACTTCACTGCATGTATCTGTGAACAATGTTCAGTGAGCAGTGTAAATAAGTGATCCATTAATATCAGGTATTTGCGTTGGTAGCTTAAAAGCTGGCCCGGGAAGATTCTTATTGACTCGAAGTGGTAGTACTGATAATTAAGAAGGCTACACTTGGTAACTGGTAGTAAAAGTATCTATTCACAGCGTAATACAAACAGAGAATAGAAAAGGAAAAGCACGTTTCTTATGATGAAGGATTATTATAGAGAAGAGAATTTACGTTTAGTTAAACACAGATTTTTGTTGGTTAAATTTTTGACAGTTTGCTTTTGTTGTTTCATTTTCCTATGTAAGTTTGGATGGTTTGATTTTTAAAGGGACTAAACGACTACGGTTATTCGTCCCTTCCTATGTAAGTCCATCACCTTCTTCCTGTGGAAGTCCGTTGCCTGCTAATCTACTCTCTATTTCAGTTCGCTTTTCATGCATCCTTATGACGTAATATCTCCTAAACCATGTGGCTTACTATAATATAACTTTCCAGTTTCTTAGAGTGAAATTTATGAAAGCGTCCGCGAAAAATGATATTAATTGAGTTGGTAGTAGCGACATAATAAATTACAACCGCATGCGTAATAGGGCGAATTGTCATGCATTTAATTGTTTCTGACGTAAAATCAAATCATTACTCGTACTATGCTATAATTTCGAAAGTAAATCCGTGCTATAAGCTAAATTAAAATGTTAAAACCTTTGTATGTCAATGGGACCTATCTGCATTGGTCATCGGTCCCTAGACTTATAAACTACTTAAACTTACTTACACTAAGGTCAACTCACACACCCATGCCCGAGGAACAACTCGAACCTCCGGCGGGAACAGCCGTCAAGTCCGTAGCTTGATGCCATAGACCACGCGGCTACTCTCGCGCGACCGCAATTATTTCCATTAGCCTATTAAATATAAGGGCACTCAAATAAAGAAAAAAAAAGTAACTAAAGTGGTAATTGTTTCAAAAGTATTCGCCACAATTGTAATATATTTAGCCGTCTGTGAGAAAAGGTCGTAATTGCCTTCAAGGAACGATGTTTGCTGTTGCCTACGGATCCGTGACGGCACCTCTGCGAAACAAATAGGCGGTCACTAATACATTGCCAAAAATGTTCAGCTACTTTGCAGATGATTTGCCGGAAGTGCCTTGTCGCGCAGTGCACAATGCCGAAGACGGAGCCTCTTTGGCGGTGCAATAGCACTGTCTCCCTCCTTCCTTAAGCTTGACTCGCCCGGCCCGCCTGTCTCCGTCTTTTCCACAACGTCACTTACGTTTTATCCATCACTGCTAAACATTTATGTGCTGTGCGCTGACAGCTTAGTTTTATGGGACACTTACCGGTGCAAAAAATGAAAATCTCTTAAAATTTAGTTTCAAAAGAAAACAATTATTTTATTCTTTTTTTTATTTTTTTATTTACAACTAGCGTTAGTTATCGTCGTAGCCCGGATGGGTATTTCTTTCTTTCTTACATTAATCTAACCGCTTCTTCCGTCGATATCTATCCTACTCTCTATCCATTTCAGTTTAGTTTTCATTCAACTCGATTCTTATGTCTTCTGATCTATGTGTCTTACAATAATGTAATTTTTCGGGTTCGTAAAGTGGAATATTAGGGAACTGTATTCGAAATTAGTTGCAAATGGAGTTAGTGGTACATCATCCGTACTGGAGCATATTTTCAAGCGTTAGTTTCTGACGTCATATCTCCTTAATTTCTAAACTTCATTATGTGGTACATGTGCATAACGTCTAGCAAAAGCAGTCACAAAGTAAAGACGTAAAAAATCGAAATCTCATGCGTGATGTGGCGGTTTTTCATGAACTAAATTATTTATGACCTCACATTTCATGATGTATGTGCCGTCCTATGATATAATTTCTTTGTTACATTCAGTGGTATGTGCTTACAGGGTGTCCCATTTAATCTATACGGCTCGAGATGAAGAAAAAGGTATCTCGTAAGGCATGAAGTGGTCATGGAATGGTTATTTCGAAATGACCTTGAACCCTGAATTCAGGGTCAAACCAAGGTCATTTTTTCAAATGGTAACCCCAGTTTTTAATCCGTATTCGTATACTACGTGAACAATACGCATTGTTTTTGTAGTGTACATTTTTTCCGAAAAAAAAACATCGTTTCTCGCCAGGGAGCACTTCATTGACGTTTCCCAGGTTATCAGTATCTTGAGAAAGAAGCGAAATCGGGAAAAATTGTCAAGTCCATTTCAGGTTCCCGAAAATTTCACCAATGGACAAAGTTTAGACACCTACAAGAGTTTCATTGAGAAAAATTCCTGTTCTCGTTTCGTTCTCGAGATACTCATGAACTGGGAAACTTACAAGCATCGACAAATCTTACGCTTTTAGAAAAAAACCGTTCCTTAGAAAAAATGGGCATTTTTTCACGCAGAAAACAAATATGCAATAAAAAGGATGGGTAACCATTTGAAAAAATTTACCTCGTCTTGAGTGGTAGAGATAAAAATGGGACACTCTGTATACTGTCTGTAAATTAACTAGCTAATATAATCAGTAGTTTAGAAGTAATAAATTCTAACATCATGCAGAACGCCGTAGTTTTACGACATTTAAGTTCTTGGCAGAGGGTTCATCGAATCCGTTTTGCGATATTTCTCTACCGTTCCTTCTCTAATACCATGCCGGGCAAAGGAACCCCAGAATATTTCCGTTTTTGATCTGATTTCTCTTATTTAATGATGATGATCATGTATCCCTAAGTAGGTGGGTGGTAACAAAATATCTTCACATTCGGAAGAGAATGTTGGTGAACTGAATTTTGCAAATAGACCTTGCTGCAACGAATGACACCTTTATTTTAATGATTTAGAACCCCCACTCGTGCAGCAATTCCGTGACACTCCTGTACCTATATCACGATAATACAGAACGAGCTGCCCTTTACCGAACTTTGTCTAGATCCTCCGTCTTTCACATTTGTTGGGGATCCCACAGTACGCAATAATATTCCAAATTAGGATATACAAGTATAGTGTAAGAAGTTTATTTTCTTCCGCCAATTAAATGTAGCCTTTGGTTTGCCTTACCTACGATATTTTCTATCTGTTCCCTCAAATTGAAGTTGTCCGTAATTATTATTCCTGGGTATTTAATTGAATTTACGACGCCCTCATCTGTCGTCCATAATAATTTTAACCGATTTCTTTTAGCGCTCATGTGGAGGACTTCACATTTTTCATTATTTACGTTAAGCGAGAAACTTTTTTCCTTTCATTACTTAGTTGGGATCGTCAGCGAGAAAAGTTCGTAACGATTTGAAATTATGGGTAAAGTTTGTTGTAAGTCGCTAAGAACTCTCATTCTCACATAGTCGATGAATATTATCTCCACTGGTCAAATCAGTTAGGGGATCAGTTCAGATATCTATGTTCTGAAGTACTGTCAACGGCAAAATGTACTAAAATGGTTCGACGTCCTTCTGTCTGTTCTATGTAGTGGAAACAACAACATTACGCCAACGGAGGTAGTAGTAATAACACAAACTTGCTGCAGACGGGATTGGTGTTTACTATAGTAAATTAATTACACAAGCAGTTGAGTTCAGATACTGTAGTGAGCAGGTATTGCAATGCAAGAACAACGTCTCTTACCCGAAGATATGGCCTGGAGAGCCTGGCGGGACAGACGCAGAGGGAGATGGCTGCACCTTTTGGAGCGTCCAAATGCGAAATGGGCAGAAACTGGACGGAGGAACATCCTGCTTGGACTCGTAACGATTGGCGCCGGGTTCTGTTCCCAGATGACTCAAGATTTTGTGTTCAGCCAGACAATCGTCGTTCCCTGTCTGGTGAACAATACACGTGAAAAAAATCATTGTGATGGACGAATGGTGTGGCCAGGAGTTAGTATTGGTGCATCTACGGACCTCTATATCGAAACGCCCGTCCCCACACAGCTGCACTGGTGGACAACATGTTTGAATCCGAGGGAAGAACGAATGGACAGCTTGTTCGCCGGACGTAAACGCGATTGAGCACGAATGGGATGCAGACGTCTGGCATACGCAATGCAGCCAGAGTAGCACCTCCCACAACAGTTGCAGAGATGGATATTGCATTTGCATTCATGTAAGAATGGCCAAATGTCCTTCAAGAGCTGATTGATAATCTCATGTTGTGTAAATGTACTTGCCGTCCGACGTCATCAAACACCATACATTAGAGAGCAACGACAGCAACATGTGGAGTTTCATGAAACCACAACGCAGAGTCTGGAACGACTTTCTTATCAACCTAGAATTGTGCACCGAAACCGTTTACCATTCCAATTTGTTTTATTTTTTTTTTTGTGTGTGTTGCAGACTGTTTTACAGTATCGCTGCCATTTTTCATAAGAAATAGTATCAAAGAGTAGTGAAAGATTGTTTATTCTTTTAAAACACATTGTCATTGTAATAAAGTTCAGGACTTTAGTCATTATATGAACGAAGGGTGATGAGAAATGTAAGTTACAAAACCTATAGTAGAAGGCGTACTTGTTACGTCGCGCACTCAGGACAGCCGACTGATGACACCATAATCAGCCAGGACATTACGATCACATGACTACTGTCGATATGAAACCGTGTTGACCAGGGAAGACACATGCACCTTCACGTAGTAGTGCTTCCCTTTGTGGTCGTCCATGTTCACAAATATTATACTAGATTTGTGCGGTTCGTCAATTCTAAATGTTTCTATCCTTCTCTTCATTTATGAACTTACTGAATTTATATAGAAGATACTAAAAAGGATTAAAAATCATCTTTGATTACATTTAAGGTGTAGGAAATTTAGAGAGAACAGAGTTCCAGGGTACAAAGAAATGCATAATAGGAAAGGAAATATATAGGGTGGTACATTGATAGTGTCCAGGCCAAATATTCCACGAAATAAACATCAAACAAAAAAACTGCAAAGAACAAAACAGATGGCACTATGGTTGATCCGCTAGATGCCCCTGCCATAGGCCAAACGGATATCACTGCATTAAAAAAAAAAAAAAAAAAAAAAAAGGTACCCCAATTTTTATTACATGTTCGTCTAGTATGTAAATAAATATGAATGTTTTATTTGGAACACTTTTTTGGCTTTGTGATAGATGGCGCTGTAATACAAACATATTGCTCACAATTTTAGACGAACAGTAAGTAACAGGTAGGTTTCTTAAATTAAAACACAGAACGTAGGTATGTTTAAACTTTATTTCGGTTGTTCCAGTGTGATACATGTACTTTTGTGAAATTATCATATATTATGAACGCATGCTGTTACCGCGTGATTATCTTTAATTAGCTCATGACTTCAATAAATGCTCAAAATCATGTTCTTCAACTTCAATGTATTTGCAATACGCGTAACGAAATTCCTGTCAACAGCTAGTAGTTCGCCTTCAGTAATGTTCTCACATGCGCTGACGCATGTTTTCAGGCGTTGTCGGTGAATCACGATAGCAAATATCCTTCAATTTTCCCCACAGAAAGATAGCCGGTGATGCAAGATCCGGTGAAAGTGTGGGCCATGGTATGGTGCTTCTACGTCCAATCAACCTGTCATTAAATACTTCATTTAAGATCGCTTCAACTGCACGCGAGTCATGTGCCGGACATCCATCATGTTGAAAGTGCATCGCTATTCTATTGTCATGCAGTGAAACATCTTGTAGTAAAATCAGTTGGACATTACGTAAGAAATCGGCATACATTGCACCATTTAGATTGCCATCGATAACGTAGGGGTCAATTATTCTTCCTCCCATAATGCCACACCATACATTAATCCGCCAAGGTCGCTGATGTCCATTTGTCGCAGCCATCGTGGATTTTCCGTTTCCCAGTAGTGCATATTATGCCGGTTTACGTTACCTCTGTTTGTGAATAACGCTTTGTCACTAACCAGAACGCGTGAAAAATCTGTTATTGTCCCGTAATTTATTTTGTGTCCAGTGGCAAAACTGTACACGACATTCACAGTCTTCGCCATCCAAATCCCGGTGCATAGATATATGGTACGGGTGAATTTTATGTTGATGTAGAATTCTCAACACCGACGTCTTTGAAATTCACGATTCTCGCTCAATTTGTTTGCTACTGCAACTGCAGCTGATACACTTACTTGGGCTTCATCATTTGTTGCAGGTCGTGGTTGTCGTTTCACTTGTGGCTGAACATTTCCTGTCTTTTTAAATAACGTAACTATTCGACGACATGTTCGTACACTTGGATGATGTCTTCCAGGATAACGATCAACATACATAGTACAAGCCCGTTGGGCATTATGATCACAATTGCCATACATAACCATATCGACCTTTTCTGCAATAGGTAAACGGTCCATTTTAACACGAGGTATCACAGAGCAAATACCGTCCGCACTGGCGACATGTTACGCGATACCACGTACTTATACGTTTGTGACTATTGCAATGCTCTTTACGTACTAGACGAGTATGTAATAAAAATGGGAGTATGGGAGTACCTACTTTAAAAAATGCAGTTGATATCTGTTTGACCTATGGCAGAGCCATCCGCTATCTGTTTCCCCCCTTCAAGCTAGAAAAGTTTTGTTCTTTGTAGTTTTTTCGTTTGATGGTTATTTCGTGAGGTATTTTGCCCGGTCACTATCAACGGACCACTCTGTAGAACTAACCTGAACACGGCAAATATTGAAAGTGAAAACCATTCAGCTCTTGGTACTAGATATTTAAAAATACGCATAAATATGTCTGAATTTAGCTTCGTGTTACTTTACCCAAGAGAGCTTTTCAGTGTTACAGAAGCAGGCGCGCGGTGCATTATATACACACTGATAAGTCTTTATTTATTGGTATTCTGTGGTTAGGTATTTAAATATTTGCTACCAAGACACTAAAATGTCTAAAATCAGATTTTTGAAATTTTATGTGTAAGTACAGTAAATTATAACCTAGATTTCGGTGACAGATAAATATGTGAAAGATCATTTATTTGCAGTCAATTGTATTACATCGTACAATGATTACAGATAACATTTATCTATTACTATTTATCAACAGTTTCGTAGATGTTAGACATTGTAAGTTGTTATTTGAATAACTGACTTGCAAATCAATTGTCGTAGACCTTTAGGTTTTCACAGATAACTGTTGTTTCATAATGATTTTTATCTTTTTTTTTCATTTGACCTTAGCTCCAATATACAATATATTTGTGTGCTTTCCACGAATGCGGTCGATGAAATAGAGAATTCCTAATGGTAGACATCTTTCCCTTCTATCTGTCAACTTAGCGTTACTACCTCTACAATAATCTTATTAATGTTTTTGTGAATATGTATAGCCGGCCGCGGTGGCCGAGGGGACTGAGGCGCTCCAGTCATTGTCTCCATGGCCACTACGGTCGGGGTTTCGAATCCCCCCCTCGGGCATGGATATTTGTGCCGTCCTTAGGATTAGCTAGTTCATAAGTAGTTTGTAAGTTTAGGGACTGATGACCACGTAGTTAAGTCCCATAAGCTATACAAACATTTGAATTTTTTTTTGAATATGTATACTTTTTGTAAAATGTACAATTTCATGTAACTCATAACGCAGATGATTTTATGGATCGATTCAGTGACCTCTACAATACGTTCTGCAAATACTTTAGAGCCTGAAAAATTCTTATGTTTTACTCGTTCGTGATGTGTCGTTTTATAGATGTCAGTATTTATCCGTTTTGTTTGTTTGTTTGTTTTGTTTTGTTTGTTTATTTGTTCCTACCAACAAATTTATAATCTTCAGTACAGCTGAAAACTTTCATCACACTCAATTTCGGAGCGACTATAAGGATTACTCGGTAACAGTACTTCACCCTTCCGATGAGAAAACAAATCATCAGTAAGTAGGCTTCTGAAAGTACATCTAAAAGAGTGCTCTCTAAGTTCTCCTCCGTCAGGTATTTTCTGTCCCAAAAATTAGCACTTAATGAACTATAATATCGGATATCCATAAAATATCCCGCTTTTTTGCACACCGCTTCGTGTCAGCGTACAAGGCACAACGCTGATAGTTTGAAATACCCTAACATTGCCTAGCAAGCGCGTGGTGTAAACGGTAAACCGCTACTGCAATTTCAGGTATAATTTACCATTGGAATTTACCTGTTGATGCTATAATCGGTCTTGTGAAACTAAAAATAAGCGGAATGGCGAGTAGAAAGGTAAGAACCATTACATGACTATAAGACATGGAATTATTGCAGTAGAGGACAGAAGGTGACTCTGGTGTGTAAAATACACCAACGCACCCGTTCTACGGTTAAACCATTTGAAATCATATAAGAATCGTAAAATTGGTGTTTTGATCCTGGGTGTCAGGCAACCCGCAGTACAATACAGCAGTATGAAATGCACACGCATCAGGTGCACTCATACGGGAATGAACGGAATGAATCCCGAAAGATTTAGAAGAGAACTTGGGTCATAGCCAACAGATGTGTATAAAGCCATACGGTATTGACAATTTTCAGGTGCAATATTATGGGGGAATCTCTTAGCCAGGAAGACGAAATGCAGGCTCTAGACTACACTGCAACTTTGAGTGACGCGATATAACAGTGGTGTTAATGCAAATTTGGTGTCATTTCGAAAGGCAGAAAGATTTTTCCAACAGGATGGTTTACGGTGTACAACATATATCGGCTTTTTTGTGGTGGAAAGGCTAGTGCTAAAGACCTTTGCATTCACGTGCTACCAGAATTTTGAATGATCCACTTTCGTCGGCCGCGGTGGCCGAGCGGTTTGCGGCGTGCTAGTCACGGTCTGCACGGTAGCTGCGGTCGGAGGTTCGAATCTCCCCTTGGGCATGGATATTTGTGTCGTCTTTGGTATTAGCTAGTTCATAAGTAGTTTGTAAGTTTAGGGACTGATGACCCCGTAGTTAAGTCCCATAAGCTATACAAACATTTGAACATTTTGATTTGATCCACTTACCTTAGCAACAGGTCGCCATATCTGGTCAGCTCACGCACTAGTTTACACATGATTGACAGATTCCACACATTACAGAAAAACTAGTGTAAATATAGTGACCCTCGGTTACATGGGTAACGCATAAGATATAAAAATATTACAGTCATCGTGTGAGGAAGAATCTGATTAATATTGTGATTATACACGTAATGTTTCAAGTGTTCCTTACACACATTTAGGAGTAAAATTAAGAAAGAGCAGAACAATGTATGGCATTTCTGAATTTAGGACCATGATATTTATGAAATAAAATAACCACTTTAACCTTGTTATTGTTGTGGTCTTCAGTCCGGAGACTGGTTTAATGGAGCTCCACCCTACTCTATCCTGAGCAAGCCTCTTCCTCATAAGAACGGCAATCCACATCCATTTCAATGTGCTTACTGCATTCTTCTCTTGGTCTCCCTCTAATACTAAACTTATTATTCCTTGTAGTCTAAGAATGTGCCCTACCACTTGATCCGTGTGTCAGAAATTTCTTTTCTCATTAGTTATGCGATCTCCGCACCTAATATTCAGCATTCTTCTGTAGCAACACATTTCAAAAGCCTCTATTCTCTTCCTATCTTAACAATTTATCGTCCATGTTGCACTTCGTACAAGGCAATACTCCACACAAATGCCTTCAGTAAAGACTCCCTTACGCTTAAATTAATGTTAGATGTCACCAAATTTCTCTATTTGAAAACTGCTTTCTCTTTTTCAAAACTGCTTTGAACACATTATCTATTCCGTTCAAATGCTCTTACAGGTCCTTTGATGTCTCTGACAGAATTACAATGTCTTCAGCAAAACGCAAGTGTTCTTATTTGTTCAACCTGAACTTTAATTCCTTCACCCCCCCCCTACAGGTCGAATTTCTAGAATCTTTGAAGTGCGTAATGTTTAATGTCTGATTGAAAAACATTATACCAATTGCCTTCGTTCTACATGCAAAATAGTGTTAATAGCAATACTTTTCACCTCATTTATGTACGAAGATTAATAAAAAATTCCTTCTCCAAATTTCATTTTGATTTTCTTCACATCTTGCTCAATATACAAATTGAGTAACACGAAGAAAGGTTACACGCCGTCTTACTCGCTTCCCAATCAATGCATCCCTTTCATGTCCTTCGACTCTAACAACTGCTGTTTGGTTTTTGTACTAATTGTAAATAATCGACTTATAAATAACCTATCATTTATGCCTGCTAACTACTGGATTTGAAAGACTTTATTCCAATCAACATTGTCGAAAGCTTTTTCCAAATCCACAAAAGCTAAGAATGTAGGTTTGCCTTTGCTTAATTTGTTTTGTAAGATAAGACGTTAGGTCAGTATTACCTACCGTGTTCCTACATTTCTTCTGACTGCAAATCTTACCCGAGGTCAGTTTCCGCCAGCTCTTCCTCCCTTTTGTAAATAATTCGTGTTAAAATTTACCAACCTTGACTTATTAAACTGTTGTCGTTGTGTTCTTCAGTCCACAGACTGGTTTGATGCAGTTCACCACGCTACCCTGTCCTGTGCAAGGTTGAGGGTTTCAAAGAAGTACTAAAATTCATCTTTAAAGAGAAAGAACTTAAAGAAAATGAAAATAACAGATAAAGTCAGACGGAGAGGCCCAGAAATGATTATCACAGTAATTTTAATCGCATTAATGATGGAATCTTCAGATCATTTAATAATAACACAAACAATGACAATTTTCGATAATATTCATCTCGGGTTTGCAGCCGTATACCATCGTCAACTAAACACAATATTTCGGCAGACCAACTGGCTGCCATCTTCAGGTGAGTGCACTGATTACACTTACTCGCTGGAAACTGAGGCAGAACAGAAACAGCGGCCCCTTTATACACCGCTGACGACCCATCGCGCGTGGGCGAAACCATAGTATGTAGACCATTGTTGTTTAATATCAGATAAGATTGGGTTCCAAGTTTTACATAGAGGGAAGCCCTTGACCCTATTAATAATATTATCGGCCATACGAATTTCTATGGATTCTTTAACAACACTTTCCCAGTAGCGGGAAGCTGGATCAATCAGTTTTGTTTCATCGTATAACATCTTGTGTCCCTCATTCAGACAAAGTTCAGCAACTGCTGACTTTTCAGGTTGAAGTAAACGAGTATGATGGTGATGTTTCACACACCGATCCTGAACTGTGCGGATCGTTTGGCAGATGTAAGTATTACCACAATAACATGGAATTATATAAAGACCGGGTATCCTCAGTCCTAATCATCTTTGACTGTCCCAAGGAGGGCCCTAGACTTTGGCATAAAAAGACTTTTAACGTCAAACCTTCTTAAAATTCTTGAAATTTTCGAGGAAATATTGCCAACAGGCAAAAATTCAATAGACTTGTAAAAATCAAATCAAATATTTGTATAGCTTATGGGACTTAACTACGGGGTTACCAGTTCCTAAACTTACAAACTACTTATGAACTAACTAATACTATGGACGGCACAAATATCCATGCCCGAGGGGGGAATATAGACTTGTAGTTGTCCTCTAATGGTTCACCTTTTGGACCAAATTAAAACGCACGATAAATTTGTTGAGCAGTGTATCCATTCTGTTTAAATATAACCTTGAGATGCTTCAGTTCTTCACCCAGATGTTCGGCGTCAGAGATGGCGTACGCTCTTTTCACTAGAGTACGCAAGACCCCCATTCGTTGGTGTGGCGCATGACAGCTCGTCGCATGAAGATAAAGATCGGTATGTGTGGGTTTGCAATATACGCTATGTCCTAAAATCCCATCATTGTTCTTTTGAACCAAAACGTCCAGAAAAGGAAGTTTCCCATCTTTCTCAACCTCCTTCGTAAATTTAATACTGGGGTGGAGACAATTAAAATGATCTAAAGAATGATTTAAGGCATCCTATCCATGAGGCTTCACCATAAAAATGGAATAGACGTACCTCCACTCCGCCAGTTTGTTCAAAAAAAGGCATCATTAAAAAGTAAATACGTCGAAGTCAGCACATGACGACATAATTTGACTGTTTTATCATCAAATTTTTCACTAATTAATAGCTAGGACTCTTCAAGAGGCACCCGGGTTAAAAGGAAAACAACATCAAAACTGACAAGCAAGTTTGATGGACCAAGACAAACTGACTTCAGCCGCCGAATAAAATGTGACGAATTCAATATGTGATGTTCACACTTTCCAACATGAGCGAGATCAGAAGCCATTCGTATGGCCGATGATATTATTGATAGAGACAAGGGCTTCCCTCTAACTTGGAACTCAATCTTATCTGATATTAAGCAACAACGGACTTCATTTCAACCTGCTGTTTCTTTTAACTAGTTTTGTTTCGATCCATCGTTTTGCCGATTTTCTCCACCGGGGCGCTACTTGTTCTATTGCGTCTAGAGGTCCTCTACTTTGGTTTATGCTCTTTGTGAACACCTCAAGACACATTGATTTACTATTCATCACGATCCATATTCAGTTTCTTATTATTTATGGAAGACATCTTTTCGTTATTGTGAACCCACATCTACAAAGGTGCCAAAGTTTAAGTGAGCAGTCGCATTGTTTTATTGGTTGTTATATGAACGTTGTTTGCCCATTTGTCCCTGGTCAATTGCCATATGCTAACGACTACCTACTTTTCAAAACCGAATCACTAAACAAAGCATTTGTCTTCTAATTAGGTCACAACAGTTTTGGTATGCATAGACTATGGAATATGTCGGTTCTAGGTACGAATGTAGGAAATCTGGTGAACAGCAGTTTAAATAAACATATACACAAAAATAAACAATGTCAATAAATATATTTACAAAACATGTTTTCAATTTTGGTATCCCCTCATCAATCGTAGCAATGCTGAGTGGGTTTACGTACAATTTCAGGAAATACACTGAAAATCAGTTTCTTAACATGTACTTCAAACATCGTAGAACTTTTGTACTTACAAGAACATGGATGAATTTTCACTTAGTCACTGACAGTCAGCTAAGAGAGACTGTCTTTAGAATTACACTATGAATGCCACACTCGGTAATGTTAACGCCAGGAACTCTCAGGACAGTACACAGCTGAGATGCTGAACTACAAGTCCTTTAAATCTGATCTAAGCAGAACTGATTTTCATGTCCAGTATGGCCGTTTATGTACGCGGCACCTGGAAACTTCTGCAGGCGTGGCTGAATCCACGCTCTGGACTCGGCGGTCTGTCTGGCAGCTCTGCGGCATGTAAAATGTACACTTTCACAGTCAAAAGTGAAAATTACTAGTATACTGTGCTACGATGAATTTGTTTAAAATTAAAAAAAGAAGCGTTTCCTTCCCAACGGCCGAAATTTTGACAGGGGATCGAAGCTTCATTGCATGTTCAAATCACACCCTGACTCACTATAGCCAAATTTGTTTTGAAGCGCTTCCACGAAGTTTTCGCAATAATTAATAAACTTAATAGCAGTGGCACTGGACCTTCAGTAACAGTTTAATTTAAAGAGAATGGAAGCATTTGATATTTGGTGGTACAAAAGATCGCTGAAAGTGCCATTTTTTGACTTTCGGGGTTATTCACTGCTAACCGATCAATGTATTCGCGCCAATACTCTGCTAACAGATTTATGTGCTCCAGTCATTCCTTGTGGTTGCTACTGACCCCAAAGAGATTGCATTACTCCTATGTCCAGATGGGCCTGCTCTGCTAATGGATCTATGTGCCACAGGCATCTGGCGCTAGCCGAACAGCAGTCTGTAGTCAAGGTTATCCCACAACACTATTGTTTTGCTTACTGAAGCTGTTGCTTGCTATCTAAAATGATGTACCTGTTAATTATGATAATATGAACGCCAGTGATGGAAGTGCTGAGAACGTTACGTTCAGGAAGAAACACGATAAGGCAAGATTAAGCGGAACGTCGTACCTCACGCAGAAGAAGCAGAACAAGGAGGGAAATTGCTGCAAAACAACCGTCATCTTTACAGATTAGTTTTGTTATATTAACCTTATAATATGAAACAAACCTAACTTATCCAGTTGTTGCAGGTTGACGTACATATTTTTCGTTTGTTTTGTGTTTAGGTGTTCTACAAGTGTAAGTACAGTTGATATGAAAACTCAGCTCTCAGCTCTTTGAAGAATACCACCATCATGACCTGAACCAACAAGGCAATTGCCTGATGGAGCTTATAGAGGTTTTTCTTACTCAAAGACGACGCCATGGGGCCTATAATGAAGACGCAGAGAGGTAAAAGACAGTCAACTCTCTGCTACACACTTCCTGAAGGGATAGGAGACCTCATAAGAGTATGAAAAGCTACATTTTTAAATACCTTCAATATTTCTGCTACAAAAATCAAACAATTTTTACGAAGAAAGTATCAGGTTCTAAAGTTTTCAAAGACAAAGCTTTATTTGACCAAAATAAGCAAACAACAGCCTGGTACTGTGTCCTACAAAAGAAGCTCTTCCGAACAGTGTGCTTGGGAGAATTTTCATGTCCGGAATAGAGGCAAGACAAAGACACTGCAGCTGTGGAATTGATAAAACTTCCAGCTACTGTTCCACTGGCACCAAAGAAAACGATTTTTCCACTATTATTGATTACGTGGACGAAAACAACAAGGACTTTTTCCGACAGCTGTTACCTCCATAAAAACAATGTTGTCTCGTGGCACTTAGATTTATTAGCTATGACAAAACCTATTGCACGAAGTCTTCCTCATGGATGGTGTTCAATAGCTTAGTCACGTTTCGTTGGACGTCATTAATATCGAGAAATCTCTTTCCTTCCAAAGGGAGTTTGAATGGAGGAAATAGGAGGAAGTTTGAAGAATTTAGATGCGGCGGGTATGGTGGATGCTCAAGTGTCAAGACAACTCTCGCCCACATACGGCGATTTCGTTCATCAGTTCATGCAAATATATATACAGGGTGTCCCAGCTATCTTGTCCACCCAAAATTTCTCTGGCACAATAACAGCTATTGGAAAACGACTTTCACCGGTATCAATGTACGGCTGGGGCCCTGAATGTTCATATTTGGAAACATTTTAAAACGAAAGCAAATGTGTTTTTTAACACAAACTTATGTTTTTTTTAAATGGACACCCTATATTTTTTCTTCAGCAACCCATAGCATGACAAATCACATAAACAATAGTGTTGATTGCATCGCAATATTCCAATTACATCTCGAGATATTGTGACGAGACGTTGACGCTTGAAAAACCCGAAATGAGCTGCTAGTGAACGTCCTGAGACTCAGGCGAGAACCCCAAACTGCTCAGGACGTGCGCTAGCCGCGGGTTTCGCGTGTTTCAAGCGTCAACTTCTCGTCGCAATATCTCGGGATGTAATTGGAATATTGCGATGCAATCAACGCCATTGTTTATGTGATTTGTCATGCTATGGATTGCTGAAGAAAAAATATAGGGTGTCCATTTAAAGAAACATACGTTTGTGTTAAAAAACACATTTGCTTTCGTTTTAAAATGTTTCCAAATATGAACATTCATGGGCCTCAGGTGAAAGTCGTTTTCCAATAGCTGTTATTGTTCCAGAGATATTTTGGGTGGACAAGATAGATGGGACATATATATATATATATATATATATATATATATATATATATATATATATGTGTGTGTGTGTGTGTGTTTGTGTGTGTGTGTGTGTGTGTGTGTGTGTGTGTGTGTGTGTGTTTGTGTGGTGGTGCAACTTGATCCACTATACTCGCCGGATCTCAAACGTCCAGATTTCGTTTTCCCTAGACTCAAACTCGCTTCGAAAGGAAAGAGGTTTGATGATATTCCTGACTTCAAACGAAACGTGACGAGACTTTAATACACCATCGCAAAAGAATACTTTGAACAAGGCTTCTAGGACATGTACCGCAGAACGCAGCGGTGCATAATTACATGACTGTTAACCCGCATTTTTCCAGAATGTGGCGTGGTCATGGTTAAGGTCGGGTCCTAGAATGAGAAACTTCTATTTGAACGATTTATGGCAGACTATTAGTCGCTAGTAGAATGTGGGGGGGGGGGGGGGGAAGGGTGTGGAAACAAAAGTACTGTAAGAAATATCATTACAAGGGCTCTTGACCTCCTGCTCAAAACTGACTCTTTTATCTCAATGATGCCGATGGAATGGGAGAAAAGCACAATTTGGAAGGCCGGCAGGTCACTAAGTGCAGCTGATATCCTTGCCACCGTTGAGTTCCTTGAGAATGTCCTCCAGCGGGCGACCCTTCGTTTCGGGAAGGACAAACCACTCGACGAGGAAGGCGAGGCCGCACGCAGCGGCGAAGAACCAGAAGGTGCCGTAGGAGCCCATAGTCTGCACCATGAGCGGGTACAGCTTGGCCGTGGTGCCGCCCGCGATGCCGACGACGGCGTAGCCAATGAAGCCCGCCACCGGTCTCACTCTGGGGGCCACGATCTCTCCGATGATGACGTACGGCAGTGTGGCCAGCCCGAAGGCGACCATGACGACGTAGAGGGAGAGGCAGGTGACGGGCAACCAGCCCACGCCGGACAGGTCCACGTGGGTCTCCGCCTTGAGGAAGAGGTAGGCGCCCAGGACCACCAGCGACGAGCTGATGGCCGCGTTGGACAGGAAGAGCGTGGCGCGCCGGCCCAGGCGGTCCACCAGCTGCGCCGACAGCAGGCTGCCAAACACCTGCATGAAAAAAGCGCACTGAAGTGTTTGTAGTTTTATAAGTTTTTGCAAACATTTTGGACCAAAATAATAATCTAAATGAAAAAATTAATTAATAAGAGTGTCTGAAACTCTTTTAGGAATAAAAAATTTTAGGTAGTGGCGGGTTTCGAACCACTGACCTTCAGCGTCACAGCGTTGCCACTAAGCTACTTTTTTTTATCAAAGTTTTCTTCTATAGTACGTTTGCACACTGGACCTTCAGAGCAAGAGAACACCACTGTCCACATCATATTTCGAACGTTGCACGGCGGAGGGTACCTTAGTACAGACACCGTTTCACAGATCACAATGACTTTGGTAGGTATTGTAATTTTACATACACAGGGAACGAGGAGACAAGTAGAAAGAGAGGGGACAGGAGGATATAGGCAGAAAGCGTGGGAAGTAATAACTGAGGTAGGTGAATATATATTTGGATAGAGGTGAGTAGAAGTAGGAGGAGGACGAGGCAGAGCAGCGTTGACGAAGAGAGAAGGGAGGAGCAAATGGACAGAGAGATGAGTGAGGGGTACATGGACTAATTGAATATTGGATTAGACAAGTACACCAGTTACGCCTTGTTGTCAGGTAACTAATAGTGGGAAACCTAAGAGGACAAATAGGTAGTATACAAGCTTAATTTACTCAGAGAGCGATCTTATTGTATAAATGGAAGGATAGATGCCAATACCTCAATTTTTAGTTTATGTACTAACTAAATTCCCGGTGCTTCGCACGCTTAGACTGCATGGTTTGCATTGGTTGTTTCTACTTCTAAATATAAATTTTCATAGATTTGGTTTTAAAAATGCCTTCCTAATCAAGTATTATGATACAACTTCTCACTCCCTGTTGCACCATTGTTGGCAGAATGGAAAACATTCAGAAACGCGTTTTTAAAAATTCTAACCATGATACCAAACCCAAATTTTCACATTTCTAGCATCAAAATAGTTTTAGTAGCACTCTTATTTCACCCGCTTAATGGTTGAATATCCAAAAATATCGAAAAACTTGCTTTTAAAATTCCAATCAGAAATCTAAATCGGAAGTTTTGTATTTCTTCTTCAAACTTGCCTGAATATCAACGTAGTTTCAAAAAAACCGTTCATCCCCTTTTTCACCCCCATAGGGATGGGAATATCGATAAATCGCTGATGCCTACAGTGTAAAACAACGTCTACAAATTTTAAGTTTCTATCGTCTGTAGATTCACTTTTCAGTGCCGTTTTCTGACATTTGGAAACGGATCGAGAACGCGAAATTTCTTTGTTACGCTTTGGCATCTTTCTTGGTAGTTTTACTTTTCAAACAGCAATATGCACTTATTTTTCTTTATTCGTACGCTTACTGCAGAAAAACAACTGAAGAATGTGCATCACATTTCGCTGTATATAACCTCTTTGCTATTATAGTGTCAAAAGTTATCGCTGGTCTTCAGTAAGAATTTTATGTAAGCCAACGACTTTCAACTACTATATCACCCCCCTCTTATAGCTATCGACACGGAACTGCTAATCCAGTTGTCAGTATTTTGATCTTAAGCACTACAGTTGTCTTTCCAGTGTTTATATTGAGATCATTGGTGTATAGCCAGTGTAGTTAATGCTCAGTTAATGTATGTCTTTGTTTCTTAGTGTTTTATCTTTGAGTCTTTTTATCTTTGATCATCTGTTGATCGTCGAATTGCTCCACATTTGACGGATTTTTGTTCGCCACACTCACCCACCGCCACATACCGCGACCAAAACACCATAGTGCACACCGCGAACGTAATGGCTATTCTCATGCATAACCGCCGTTGGTCTGCAGTGAATAATTTTGGCTACCAAGTGAAATATACGGACACACGTCCCACGCTCTATTTTTATAAATGTATATTGATTTAAGACGACCGGTTTAGACACTCTGTGGTGTCATCATATGGTCTTATTGACATTATACTGATTATTATAATGCTCCATATAAAATCTGGTAGGTGTACTGCATGATAGTTATGTAAAAAATCATGTACTGGTGGATAGAAATAAAATGGATAACTGGTCAAAATTAAAACAGTTACATAATATAATAACTACTATAGTGCACAAGTTTAGTTGAGCACCTTCCTAGAAACTGAGGTGATTACCCAGACATGTGCACTATGGTGGTTATTATTTTATGTATATTTTACTGTTTTAATTTTGACCATACATCAATTTTATTGCTGACTAAACAATAGCACATGATTTTTGCAGAACTGCCATCCAGTATACCTACCAGATTTTATGTGGAGCATTATACGTTTAATGCCAATGAGACCAAATGATGACACAATAGAATGTCGGAATCGGTCGTCTTGAATAAATAAAATAAAAATATCGAACTTGGCATGTAACCCTCCATTTAATAAACAAGCATAGAGAAAGGGGAAGTGATGGCCAAAAGGATTAAGGAAAGGAGTGTAGGATGTATATCCTTTTCCTATACATATTTATCAAATGCAAATCAATGCCGGATACGTAACAGTCTTAATAAGGTTCTAATACATCAGTGGAATGACTTACGAATGTTCGGTTAGAGTTGTAACATCAGGAAGCTAATTGGTAAGGGGCGCTTGTTCGTGTTCTCATACAGTTATATATTTCTTTCTTTGTTGTTAGTTTCTTTACTTTCCCGTTTTCTAAAGACGCTTGGATACTGAAAGTATGGTTTTACTGACATTCAATTACATCTGTAAATTAGAGTTTACGCAGCTCCTATTTTTATTTGTTGTAACGAATGGAGGTAGTATGAGCAGAAATTGAAAACTTGAAATAAAAAATGCCACAACAAAAATTGATGAAGTTTATGCTTGTCATTGACAATACATGTAATTAAATAATGGCAAGGTCTTTCATAGACTTCTTAAAAACACAATTGTTTGCTCTATAACTTTTCTGCTACAAATTTTTGTCTTCAACTGGCCAATTCTTAGATGCTGCGCGTGTTAATGCGACGAAGCGAGTGTTTTAAGAAAGAGTGCAAATTACTCTTCTTTGACGTACTATTTTTTTCGGGAAAATACTTCACAAATACCAAAGTTTTACTTCTCAATGGACGCAGAATTAAATGCTCTACATTTTTTTTGTAATCTTGGTTTAGTTTCGAAGGAAGTACTCTGTGAAATGTGATCTACATACGAAGCCCCATTAAATGTAAAAAAGCTACACTACCACATGTAAAGAGCACAAACTGTTAAGAATGTAAATATAGTAAAAATGCATTCAACTTATTTATTTTATTTATTCGTATGGCTTATTTTAAAATTTTCACATATAAAGGAATAAAAAAAATTATCTACAAATACGCATAATAAAAACAACCTAACAAACAAACCAGAGAAAACACTATAATTGAATATCTAGGTTTCTTGACCACGGTACAGCTCTTCTTGTTACCAAATGGAGCACACTGCAAACATGGTTTTTACTCAACAGATGACGGGCAGTGTAAGAGCCGCTGCAGTTTAATATACGAAAGCCGGCCGCGGTGACCGAGCATTCTCCGGCGCGCTTATTTCAGCCTACACGGCTACTACGGTCGGAGGTTCGAATCCGCCCTCGGTCTTGGATATTTGTTCCGTCCTTAGTATTAGTTAGTTCATAAGTAGTTTGTAAGTTTAGGGACTGATGACCCCGTATTTAAGTCCCATAAGCTCTACAAACATTTTTTGAATATATGAAACGCTGTTTGTTTCGAAACTTTCTCCTCATTATTAGCTTCAAGTACGAGGGCAGATCAAAACGTAAGACGCACTTCAACGTTATTGTTGTTGTTGTTGTTGTTGTTGTGGTCTTCAGTCCGCAGACTGGTTTGATGTAGCTCTCCACGCTACCCTGTCCTGTGCAAGTCTCCTTACTGTATTCGTCCCTCGGTCTCCCTCTGCGATTTTTATCTCACACACTTCCTTCTAATGCTAAGTTGACAATTCCTTGATGTCTCAGAATGTCCTACCAATCTATACTTTAGTCAGGATATACCAGAAACTCCTTTTCTCCCAAATTCGGTTAAGCACCTCCTCATTAGTCACGTGATTGCCCATCTAATCTTCATCATTCGTCTGTAGCACCACATTTCAAAAGCCTCTATAATCTTTTTATCTGAACTCCTTATCGTCCACGTTTCACTGCCATACAATGCTACACTCCAGACAAATGATTTAAAAATGGACTTCCTAACATTTAAATTACTATTGGATGTTAACAAGTTTCGCTATTTTAGAAACGCTTTTCTCCCCATAGCCATTCTGCATTTTATATCTTCTTTACTTCGGCCATCAGAAGTTATCTTTCTACCCAAATAACAAAATTCATCTACTACTTTTATTGTGTCATTACCTAATCTAATTCCTTCAGCATCGACTTATTTTCTGACATTATATTCCATTACCTTCGTATTACTCTTGCTAATATTCATCTTATGTCTTCCTTTCAAGACACTGTCCATTCCATTCAATTGCTTTTCCAGATCATTTGCAATCTCTGTCAAAATTACTATGTTATCGGCAAACTGCAAACTTTTTATTTCTTCTCCCTGAACTTTAATTCCAAATCGCTCCTTCCATTCCTTCAGTGCTTTGTCAATGTACAGACCGAAACAGATTGGGGAAAGGCTACAACCCTGTCTTACTCCCTTCCCAACCCCCTTCTGGCCCTTCGACTCTTATAACCGCTGTCTGGTTTTTGTATAGGTTGAATTTAACTCTTCGCTCCCTATATTTTACCTCTGCTACCTTCAGAGTTCGGAAGAGTATATTACAGTCGACATTGTCAAAAGCTTTCTCCAAATCTACAAACTTCAAAAACGTAGGTTTGCCCTTCCTTAGCCTATCTTCTAACATATGTCGTAATGTGAGTATTGCCTCCCGTGTTCCTACATTTTTCCTAAATCCAAAGTGATCATCCCCGAGGTCAGATTCCAGAATTTTTTCCATTCGTCTGTAAATAATTCGTGTTAGTATTTTGCAACCATGACTTATTAAACTGATAGTTCTGTAATTTTCACACTTGTCTGCACTCGCTTTCCTCGGAATTGGCCGCGGTGGAGTAGCCGAGCGGTCTAAAGCACATCGCTGCAGAGCGCGCGGTTGCTCGCCGAGGAGGTTCGAGTCCTCCCTGGGGCATGGGTGTGTGTGTGTTCGTCTGTAGGTTAGTTTACCTAGGTTTAAATAGTTTGTGAGCTAGTGACTGATGACCACGCAGTTTGGTCCGATAGATTTACAGACATTTCAACTTTTTTTTTCAGAATTGGAATTAAGATATTCTGCTTGAAGTCGGGGAGAATTTCCCCTGTCTCATACATCTTGCATACCAGGTTGAACATTTTTATCATGACTGGCTCTCCTAATGAAATCAGCAGTTCAGACGGAATATCATCTACTCCAGGGGCCTTGTTTCAAATGTTCAAATGTTTGTAAAGTCTATGGGAATTAACTACGGGGTTATCAGTCCCTAAACTTACAAACTACTTATGAACTAACTAAGACTAAGGACGGCAAAAATATCCATGCCCGCGGGGGGATTCGAACCCCCGACCGCAGTGGCCGTGCAGACTGTGACTGAAGCGCCTCAATCCCCTCGGCCACCGCGGCCGGCGGCCTTATTTCGACTCAAATCCTTCAGCGCTCTGTCAAATTCTTCTCGCAGTATCATATCTCCTATCTTATCTTCCTCCACTTCGTCTTCTCCTTCTAGAATACTGCCTTCGAGTTTATTTCCTTTGAACAGGCCCTCTATATATTCCTTCCACAGTGCAGCTTTCCCCTCTTTGCTTAGTACTGGTTTTCCGACCGAGTTCTTGATATTCATACAGCTGCTTTTCTTGTCTCCAAATATCTCTTTTATTTTCCTGTAGGCGGCATCTATCTCTCCCCTAGTTATGCATTCTTCTACGGTTCTGCATTTGGCCTCTAGCCACTCCTGCTTAGCAGGTTTGCACTTCCTGTCAATCTCATTTTTCAGACGTATGTAATCCCTTTTTCCTGCTTCACTTTCATGTTATGGCAATTTATTGAACCATATATATAAAAGCAACACGCCTATGACAACATACAATGTAATTTTTCCAAATAGCCTTCTAGATTCTGTAAACATTTGTCGGAACGATCAATCAACTTTTCGATTCAGAATGCATAGAAATCTCCTCCAGCGTTTTGTAACCACTCGAAGAAAGCCGCTTTCATCTCCTCATCGTTTCATCGTTGTCCACCGAGATCCGTTTTGAGCTTACGAAAAAGATGAAATTCGAATGGTGCTATGTTGGCCTGTATGGAGAATGTTGCCATACCTCCCACTTGAATCACTGCAGCAACGCACACGTTTGGCGGACCTTCTGAGGTGCGACTTTCATCTTTTCGGTAAGCTCAAAAGGATCTCGGTGGAAAAAAGATTTATAAACCACGGGGAGATGAAAGCGGCTGTCTCCGTATCGTTACGAGACGCTGGAGGAGATTTATATGCCTCCGGAATCGAAAAGTTGGTTGAGCGTTCCGAGAAATGTTTACACTCTCTTGGAGACTATGCGGAAAAGTGAACTTACATTGTAAACTATTGGCAATTTAAAACTGCTACACCAAGAAGAAATGAAGGTGTCAAACGGATATTCATTGGACAAATATGTTATACTAGAACTGACATGTGATTACATTTTCACGCAATTTGGGTGCATAGATCCTGAGAAATCAGTACCCAGAACAACAACCTCTGGCCGAGCGAAACAGAGCTTGGATGGCGCGTACAGGTACAGATGTCCATCCAGCTTCAACACGAAAACACAGTTCATCAAGAGTAGTGACTGGCGTATTGTGACGAGCAACTTGCTCGGCCACCATTGACCAGACGTTTTCGGTTGGTGAAAGATCTGGAAAATGTGCTGGCCACGGCAGCGGTCGAACATTTTCCGTATGCAGAAAGGTCCGTATAGGACCTGCAACATGCGGTCGTGCAATATCCTGATGAAATCTAGAGATTCGCAGGGATCGAATGAAGGGTAGAGCCACGGGTCGTAACACATCTGAAATGTAATGGCCACTGTTGAAAGTGCAAACAAGAGGTGACCGAGACGTGTAACCAAAGGCACCCCATACCATTAAGCCAGGTGATATGCCAGTATGGCGATGATGAATACACGCTTCCAATGTTCGTCCACCGCGATGTCACCAAACATGGATGCTATCATCATGATGCTGTAAAGAAAACCTGGATTCATCCGAAAAAAATGACGTTTAGCCACTCGTGCACCCAGGTTCGTCGTTGCGTACACCATCACATGCTCTGTGATGCAGCGTCAAGGGTGACCGCAGCCATAGTCCCCGAGCTGATAGTCCATGCTGCTGCATACGCCGTCGACCTCTTTGTGCAGATGACTGTTGTCTTGCAAATTCCCCCTTCTGTTGACTCAGGGCTGCACGCGATCCGTTACAGCTATGCGGATAAGATGCCTATCTCGACTGCTATTGATACGAGGCCGTTGGGATCCAGCATGGCGTTCCGTATTGCCCTCCTGAACCCACCGATTCCATATTCTGCTGACAGTCATTGCATGGCGACCAACGCGAGCAGCATTGTCGCGATACGATAAACCGTAATCGCGATAGGCTTCAATCCGACCTTCATCAAAGTCGGAAACATGATGGTACGCACTTCTCTCCTTAGACGAGGAATCACAACAACTTTTCACCTAGCGACGCCGGTCAACTGCTGTTGGTGTATGAGAATTCGGTTGGAAACTTTCCTCATGTCAGCACGTTGTAGGTGTCGCCAACTTTGTGTGAATGCTCTTAAAAGCTAATCATTTGCTTTCTATCGGTTAAATTTCACGTCTTTAACAAGTCACCTTCGTGGTGTAGCAACTTAATGGCCAGAAGTGGATGTTGTCATATCCGATTGTATGTTGTCATAGCGGTGTTACTTTTGTATAGGCGGTTTAATACATGGTCATAACGTGGAAGGGCAACTTACTTTATGATCTGCCCTCGTAGTTCCATTCATTCCTCAAATTCATGATGTAGGTACTTACCATAGACTTGGTACTTACAAGCTTACTTTAATTCAACTCTTTGATTTACGAATGGAGAAGCATACCTTGCGATAAAGTTATCACTAAACTCTGTGGCAATGGGAGGTAGAGTCATGAAAATATATCCCAGGACGTATAACGTGTAGTGTGATGTTATCCGGGTACTTAAACATTTATTTTCCCATGATGTTTGATGTGTGTATTGGACTCTCATCTTCAAGTATTTATGGTCGAACAGTGGCCGCTCCCGTGCATCATTATCCAGAAATCTCAAGATATACTCGGAGAGCAATAAGTATCTGAACACTGTTTACAGGGACGTATTGCAAATGGATTTTTGCCTCTTCACACACTCCAAACGATTGCATTGCAATCTCGCAGTCGTGCAGTTAGTTATTCCCTTTTATGGTAGTTTTGTACTTTGCTACTTGATCGTGTACAAATTGTGGCGGTGCAGCCGCGGTGGAGTGGCCGAACGTTTTAAGGCACCTTGCTGCAGAGCGCATGGTTCCTCTCCGTCCGAAGTTCGATTCTTCAGTCGGGTATGAGTGAGTGTGTTGTCCTAGCATAAGATACTTTATGTTAGTCTAAGTACGTTGTAAGCATAGGGAATGATGACCAACGTAGTTGAGTCCCTTAGATTTACAAACCTCTGAACATTTTTTGATGGTGCACAGACGTTGTTAGTAAGTTCCGGTGTTATAATCGAGTATTCAGCCGCCGGTAACATCGCACGGCGCAGCTAGTTTAAAATGTTACTTCCCACTACAGCCTACATAGTGGACGGCGGCCTGTGCTATAAAATATTAATAGGCTTCGTGTGTGGTGCCGTTGTGTCCCTTTTATGTAATAGTGCGATATTTGCACACGTACGAAAGAAGAGTGACCATATCAATAACTGTATATAAGCCCCCTTGAGGCAGTTGACAATATTTGTGCGAAATCACAAATACACTCGATCGCTTGGGGGGATACAGTTGTAGCTGCAATAAAGTGGAAGTAATGGGTAGAGGGCACTAGTGCCGTATGCTGTATCTCAGAATTTGGGGAATTTGGGAAGCATGACTGGATAGCCTAACTGGATAAGGCGATCGCTGGTTCCAATCCCTGTGCAGAACCTTTCTCTAGTCTACGTGCCCTGTCCATACCTACCCCTCCCTTCTCTCTATTAATCTCATCCTCCCTCTCTCCGTTCAACTCTCTTCCTCTCCCCAAACACCACCTCTTCAGTTCATTATCTCCTCCCTCTAAGAAAAGTCACATGTGTCAGTGAACCTTTGTCGGGATCAGTGAAAGTGTGTCGCAGTATACTGTCATACGCAGTTCGTTGACTTGTGGATTACATCAGAACTACAGACATCAGCGAACTGTTTGGTCTACGTCGGAATGTAAAGTTCCCTCCGCCATACACCACATGAAATTTTATGTAGACCGTGATGTTCCTCTTGTTTTGAAGGTCAAGTGTGCATCAAGGTCGAAAAATACTGTAGAATTTGTCGAGGTCCATTGGTGAATAACTCTGTGCTACACACTATGTAGACACTGACCTTCCTCTTCATTTGAAGGGCACGTGTGCAAACTTTCTTCAATATTCCAATTGAAATGTATATTTGTATGCAATACACAGACACACACGGATACTCTGTATATAAAGATTGTCACGGGAAGAGAGCGTCAGTGTTCATTATTCACCACAGATACGAAAAAAATCGTCACACCTCGTGCGAGAATACGGATTGCAAGTAGTTTTTTGTCAAAAAATTTAAAAAAAGAGAGAAAATGATTTTTTCTTTTCGGATGGAAGGGGGATGGTAGGCGTGGTGGTTGCGCTTCCCACCACCTGTGCCGTAGGGAACTTTTCTATTTGTTACATCCCATTCTTCCAAAGTTGCATAACTTAGTAAATTATTGTACCTATTTGTTGTTTTCTGTGTAATTTATCTGGGGTAATACTACTGATTGGGATATTCGTACTGTTGAATTGTGAGAATTATAGGCGGACGGGAGGCATGTTCTGGATAGCCAAGAGGTTAAGACGACCGGTGACTGAAAGCGGGAATCCCGGTCCGGCAAATTTTTACTCGTTGCCAAAAAATTGTTGAAAAAATGTCCAAATGTTTGTAGAGCTTATGGGGCTTAACTACGGGATTATCAGTCCCTAAACTTACAAACTACTTATGAACTACCTAATACTAAGCACGGAAGAAATATCCATGCCCGAGGGGGGATTCGAACCCCCGACCGTGGTTGCCGTGCGGACTGTGACTGACGCGCAGCAGAACGCTCGGCCACCGCGGCCGGATAAATTGTTTCAGTGTCCTATAGTAACCCAGAATAATTACTTCCCTCTTTTCCTTATTTCTTCTTCTCATAAGTGGCATTTTATTTGCAATGTTATTCGCCAGCATAGCTATAAGAGGATAGGTAAGACAGATAAAGTAGCCATACGAAGTTGGCATTAATAAGAGAGTAACAGAATAAGAAAGATTATCAATGCAAAAGGTTTCTCCGTGAATTCTTTGAGGGCAGCTAGTTGGACGCATCAACGAGCTAATTAGTACTAACGAGTGCTGAACAACAGTGACGAGCGTGGCGGTGATTCTTTGAGGGATTAACAGAAGCGAGACGCCCCCACCCCTCACCCCGATAAGCACCGTCGTGAAGTCCTTTGGCCCTGGCCGGGCTTGGCTGCTGAAAGGCTCGGATAGGACAGAGACCTCTTCAGTAGAAAGAATTAGAAATCTTTGACGTTATGAATAAAACCCAAGAAATTACCGTAAATAAATTCCACAGAAGGATAGGACGGAGATTCTGGTTAACAAGTTCGAGGAATGCATCAGAAGAAATATGAGCATTTTAACCCCTTTTTGCCTGGCAGTACTTAAAAGTACCAGTAAGTTTAGACTCTTGTTATTTGCTTATAGTTCAGTTTCTTGATCTGACAGCCTGACGGGACATAGCAGTACCTTTTATCTATGGTTTCAGAGATGTTATTGCGCGATACATAGAACTCTCTGGCAGAAGATGGTGTGTGTCTGTTTCCACCCTTTTGCCTGGCTTTGTGGCAATTTATTGAAACTTCTGTTGGGTTTTTCAATGTTAATACATACCCTCTTTGTTTTTTGATAATAGTTTGAAGTATTACATTACAAACAAGTGAGATAAAGTGGAAATTATAAAGTGGACTTAATAGTACCGTCAGGTTGTGCGAACACATTATTGTAGCTACAATGTGTTACATCTCTCCAGTCGTTCTGTCCACTTTTTATCACACAGATGGACGAAAATCGTAAGACAGGTGGCTAGTTCCGAAATCTGACTGATGCAGATATTGAAGCAATTGTGTATGAGGACATTCCCATGGATATTTCGGAAGATACTGACAATGATGTACAATAAAGTAGTGTATTTTGCGTCAAACTTCTAGGCCACTCAAAAGAGTGTAGTATCGTGAAAGAAGAAAGATATGGGCTAGTATGACTATACCATGTCCAGTTATCGTATCCGATTAGAATAAAAAAAGCGTGGGGTGGATCATGCAGATAGATTACGATGAACTCGCGGTATCAAAGAAATGGTGGCACTATCTCTTTTTTTTGGGGGGGGGGGGGGCAATGAAATTGCTCTTGTCAATCCTTATGTCATTTTCAGTGATTTACATGGGGCACTGCCAGTGCTGGAATTCAGGCGTGATAGCACTAGGGCTAATGAATGAGCAGCAAGTGCCTAATCTCAAAAATAGAAATTCTAATAAAGATGAAAGAACTTCTCCAAAGGAAAGGAATGATAATTTTTCTGTGTCTGAAGATATACGTTTCGGCAACTGAGGAAATCATTTTGTAGTGTTCAGTTGTAAAAGAGGAAGATGTTGAATGTGTGTAAAATAAATAAATAAATAAAATTCAGTCAAGACCACATTCACAGTGTAGTACAAGTAAAGTGTTTTTGTGTTGCAATGACAAAAAGAATTTTTTTTATAATTTCATGAGATATCACTAAATATGTGATATGTATGTGAAAATCATGTACTGTCAATCAGTTGATCTAGAACCAAAGTGTAATGTGAAATTTACAGAAAAACATAAATATTATATTGTTTATTAATTTTCTAATGTAATTATGTTGAAATTTTAGGTGGAGTATTTTTCTGTGCATTCTTTTTCTTCTGAGTAGAGGCAATAAAAAAAGTTGAAAATAATAAAATAAAATTTTGCAAATAATCATAGTGCCTTTTGAGGCCACATCAGCATAAATTTTACAAAGAAAAAGTAAAAATGTAAGTTTTTTTCTTATGTCAGGAAACAAAGGGTTAAACAGAGGTGGACTAGTTCTTCCTAATCTGGAGAACTCAGAGATACTGGGGTTCCGCCGGACGTGACTATTTTGAAACACGTTCTAAACAATGAAAAATATGTACATTAAATAAGAGACAGTCAGGGGATCGAGGTGCTTTACGTAAACAAAGTAGAACAATATGTACCGAATGGAAATAGTGTGGGTTAACAATGCCACATATTAGGCCGCTCCGCAAAAGCGTAGTAGGTGGCGTGATCACGTGACCACTGGTAATGAACGAAGAGAAGGCGCTTAAGTGTGAATGTATGCTTCCCCGGCGTACTTAACTGATTAAGATTGGCTTCCAGCCATATGGCAGTTTCTTCTAACCGCGAAGTTTCTTCTATGCGAAGAGGACGCGTATTACACTTAACTTGAAGCCCGAGAAATCTTCATCAATAAGAGCTTAGTATACGATATTGCAGAACAGTGACAAGAATGAAATCTGTAGTTATGGACTCAATTACGCACTCATTATTTGTTGCCCCCTGTGCTCAAGCGCTTTATTCGATCCGAAGGAAATAAAAATCGTACAAATAAATAATACTACTTACAAGTTTACAAGCCGATGCAACTTAACAAAGCGGATACGGATAGTATCTGGTTATTATTTGCGTCGGCGGGGAATTAGGTGAAAGGGGGGGGGGAGGCGTTATTTTGCATTGCCGCCCCGGGCCTTCGGCAGGCTTACTCCACCACTAGTTTTAAGATAACCAGACTGATACTTTAGTGGGCACAACTTTCCAATAAGGGAGAAGCAACGAAGTTTAGTCTGGTCACTGCTGGAAAACAGGCAATAGAATCGATTATTGTGTGATGCAGTGGTGGGCTTATAACGCCACATATAACGTCCGTTATGAACTAAAGTATACGATATAAGCCAACAGACCACACATTTATCGAACTTTTAACACTTTTTGGGATACTTGTGCAATCTAACTTTATCTGTCTATGGATTGTCTCGAACTTTAAAGACAACTTGATTCGACACATAATCTCATAGTGTTGCTCACATTACGGTATTGTAGGTATAAAACTATATATTTAAACAATTCTAAATTGTAAAGAAAGGATTTAAATAGGCTAATCCTACGAGTATTCATTAACACACGTACAGCAGGTTTCAGGACACAATGAACACAAGTTTGTTTTCAACAATAGATCTCATGTTCCCAAACAAACAAACAAACTACCTCTCTGAAGTTTTTGTCCTACCCGACAATCCTAGATTTGACTACTCCCCCTTTCTCGACGTCCATGAGCGCACCGATACCTCCGCCCCTTCGGTCGACCCGGGATTCCAGTATTTTGACCACATCCTCTCTCAGAACTAAACACTCCCATCACAGCCATGGCCATAGATCCACACTTCGCACAAAACGCAACACTGCCCCCGGTCATGATCTCCTCCGTGCCTGTCCGACGTCCTTCCATGCTGCCCTACCCTTCTTATATGACGTCAATCACCGGCTTCTTCCCCAACGTGTGGAAGACATCCCGTATCCTGATGTTTCTAATACCCGACAAACCACACTGATGCCTCTTCCTATCGTACTATCAGCTTCTGGTGGATCGAGTGGCTTCTGTCAACCCTACCAAATCCCAGACAATCATCATAAGTCGTACCACTTGCTCCTTCTGCCACCACGACCTCTACCTTACATTCAATGACCGCCCCATCCAGCAAACCACCACCCTCAGGTACCTAGGCCTTATCATTGAACGTTTCCTTTCCTGGAATTCTCACCTTTGTGCGACAAAAAGCCCTCTCCTATCTCTTCTCATTCTCCTTTCTGGTCGGACTTGGGGACTGAACCCCTCCACCATTCTTTACACCTACCATTCCCCCACCTTCTACAATTCCTTCAACATATTCGCATCCTATACACCTCCCGCAAAAAAGAATTTTGTGTCCTTCTGGTCTCTCCTATCCTCCAGAATCCCGGGCCTCTGCCACGCCTTTACCTGCATGTTCCTCCCTCTCTCCACCTCGATACTCTCCACATCCAGGGTAACTTCCATCAACATCATCTCCAGGATGAAGCCCTCCGTCCCGACATATACCATTCCTATCAACCTTAGCCCTTCCTTGTAGATTAGTGCCACGTCCCCCTCCACCCATCTTTTCCCTTCCTCCGCTTGGATCCCTGTCTCCACCCACTACCTTGGAGTCCTTCCATCCCAGTGGGGGAGTGGGGACTCTCCTCCTCCCCCCCCCTCTCACATCCTTTTTATGCCCAGTGCACTTTCCTTCCCCTTCCCTCTCCTCTGCGGAGCCTGTTCAGTGATTTTCTGTGTGTCATTGTTTTAAATGTGCTGTTACTTAGTGCTTCGTGTGTAGGTGTGTTTTTTTAAAACATCAGCAACTGCCGCACATGCAGAACATAGTGTTGTTCTATGTTTTTAAATATGTATCTTCGTCTCATCATCGTCGTTACGATCAATCAACATTCACGTTTTATCCACCGTGGCTGTTAAAGCTCTGAATATGTACTTTTTGTCATTCTGTCTCACAGTCATTCTCATTTCACCCATTTAACTCTCCATGTTCATGTGTAAATTCATCATATATTATCACCTGTTTTATTTTAAAACTTCTGTTAACGAGTTTGTATACACTCGGCTGAAGATCAGCATGTTAGGTGCTGCCAGACTATCCCTTTTGAGGGTTTCAAAATACGATAATAATAATAATAATAATAAAGAGTGAGTGAACGTCCACCAGCCTGGAGGCGAAATTTCCAGGCCGACCAGGAACTGATCACCTGGCAATTTGTGGTTGTTTGATGCACATCCTTCCCGCACCAGTCAGATAGACTTGCAAGGGCTGATTTCTTGTGCTCTCCTGCCAAAAATCTGAAACTTTGAAGGGTTGTAGCTCCCAAACTAACAGTGATAGCAATGTAGTTTAAATTGATTTGGACGCAGCTGGTTTCAACGAATCCAATGCACGATAGAAAAAAAAAACTATTGTTCCATTTAAAAAATTATATCTTTGTGCTGTATCTCTTTGGAAAATGATACAATAAACTATGTTCACAGCTCCGCAGGAAGTGTAACATTTCTTGTGTTGACCTACCGCATTAAAATTTCCTGTCACCTATTATTTTATAAGTTACAGAGGAAAACACCATGATGAGTCATAAATGAGGTAAAATATTTCGTGCAAATTGTTACACACCGAGCTACAAACATAAATTCGCTTTTCCGCCTATTCCTAAGTCAATAAAAGACAATGCAATTGAATGGAAATATGAAGTCGACTTTTGGTTGTTACTGTGCGCTGAGGCGTAAGGCGCCTCGCTGTGAAACGCGCGGTTGCTCGCCGTCGGAGGTTCTAGTCCTCCCTGGGGCATGTGTGTGTGTGTGTGTGTGTGTGTGTGTGTGTGTGTGTGTGTGTGTGTGTGTGTTTCTCCTTAGATTAAGTAGTTTGTGAGCTACGGACTGATGACCACGCAGTTTGGTCCGATAGATTTACAAACATTTGAAATGTGCGGTGACACTGGCCAAGGGCACAGATCGGCCACAGGGCACAACTTGAGAGTGTTGTAGGTAGTCCAGTTGCTCGCGAGAAGGCGAGGCATGCGGCGTCAAGCGACCGTCTGTGTGACATTGCAATTACAGTTCTCACATCCATCTTCTACCGTTTTTGCTTGCCGCTATTGTGTATCGTCGCTAGTTGGCATAGGGAAAAGAACATATGTCCTGTTGTCGATCTGTCCCCTTGGTCAATCTCGATGCACAGTAACACCCATAAGTCCACTTCATATTTCCAGAATTTCGTTAATCAGTTGCACTGTCATTTATTGACATAGGAACGTTTGGAAAAATAATTAATGTTTGTAGCTCCTTGTGTGACGATTTCCACGAAATATTTTTCCTCATTTATGACTCACCCTGTATATGATCAAAAAGTCAGTATAATGTTGAAAACTTAGTAATTCACATAGATAGTGAGGTAAAAATTGACACACATTCTTGGAATGACATGGGGTTTTAATAGAACCACATCTACCGTTATCGGGTCTTTTTTCTTCGAGGAACTGCGTGATTCTGGTTTTGTAACTGCTACCGTGTCAGGTGAGAGGTACGCCGATATGTTACACAATTGCATCATCCCCAGCCTAGCTGATTAAACACCTGCTGAAACGTACGATTTTTATGCAGGATGGCGCACCACCCATATTTCTAGACGCGTAAAAGTTCTTTTGCGCGCGTCGTTTGGTGATGATCGTGTGCTAAGCCGCCACATTCGTCATGCTTAGCCTCCCACGTCCCCAGATCTCAGTCCGTGTGATTATTGGCGTTGGGGTTACCTGAAGTCGCAAGTGTTTCGTGATCGACCGACATCTCAAGGGATGGTGAAAGATAACATCCGACACAAATGGCTCACCATAACTCCGGACATGCTTTACAGTGCTGTTCACACCATTATTCCTCGACTACAGCTATTGTTGGGGAAAGATGGTGAACATTTGAGCATTTCCTGTAAAGAACATCATCTTTGATTTGTCTTAATTTGTTATGCTAATTATTGCTTTTCTGATCAGATGAAGTGCCATCTGTCAGACTTTTTAAATTTTTTTTATTTTTTTTTGTTCTAATAAAACCCCATGTCATTCCAAGCATCTTTGTCAATTTCTACCTCTGCATCTACATTATTCCGTAATTTATAAAGTTTTCAAATTTATGCTGACATTTTGATCACCCAGTACTATTAAGTACAGCTACAATACATCTCAGTCACATAAGAGCCATAGTTCAGGTCATCTCTGTTTTAAGTTTATAAATTCCGGATAAATTACTGCGAATTGCAATACATAATGGATTTTTTTCCTTCTAATAAAACACCATGCATTCCAAGCATGTGTGTCAATTTTTACCTCCCTGTCTACATTATTCCGTGATTTATTTTGAAATTTAAAAAATAATAAAAATGTTTGTAGAATTTATGGGACTTAACTACGGGGTCATCAGTCCCTAAGCTTACAAACTATATATATAGGTGCGTCCAGTAAGTAAGTTCCGTTTGGTAATAAAATGAAATTATACAGAGATACAGAAGACAATTTTATTGCACAAAATTCTACAACTCTTAAACTACTTTTGCACATAAATGCAGAAATTTTGCAGGCATTTGTCATAGCGTGACACCAGGTTTCGTATACCTTCTTCATAGAAATCTGCCGCATGTGTCTTCAATCAGTTGGAAACAGTGAAATTTGGAGGAAGTCCATAGCGTGAGTATTAATTGTAAAATTGCGGTTTTCCTGGATCTTGTCATCAATCGCGTGAACTAGTTCTTCTGTAACCAAAGGTGGACGCCCACTTCGTTCTTCATCGTGCACATCACTACGCCCGCCATTGAACTGTCGGACCCATCTTCTCACCATCGAATCACTCATCGCATTTGGTCAGTAAACATCGCAAATTTGCCGATAAATTTCACTTGGTTTCACTTTCCCCGCATTCAGAAACCGAATAGCCGACCTGATTTCACAGGCAGCGGGATTTTCAATCAACGCCGACATTTCAAACAAGCACAACAAAGCGTACGTAGCTGACAGCGATCTCTAAATGGCGCACGTTCTTCTCCTTGATACACATCGTATACTAGCAGTGAATGTGTGGAACTGCAATCGCAGCGCTGCAGCGGAGATAAATTGAAACGGAACTTACTTTCTGGACGCGCATCGTATATATGAATGACATAGCAGGTCGAAACCAGTCGTCTATCAACAGGTATATCAAACTGAGATCTTGGCCATTTTCCCTTTGGAGCTAATCAATCATAACAGATCGCTTCGTCCCTGCGATGTCAAATAAGTTTACGTGAGTAGTTCGTCCACGAACTACACATCAAAATGTTCAAATGTTTGTAAATCTATCGGACCAAACTGTGTGGTCATCAGTCCATAACTTACAAACTAATTAAACCTAGGTAAACTAACTGTTTTTGTGGTTTTAGGGCGAACAACCACTAAGGTCATTAGCGCCCGAATCAAACCGGGGATATACCCAAGAATAAGAAGACTATATAAAAACAGCTAAAAAACATAGAATAAAAAGCAACAAAGCGAAGAGCTAAATGTCCCTCGACAAATTGGTCAAATTGATAAAATCCAATACTCGAGCAACAGCCCTCATGTCATCAGCTAAAATGTCTTCCAATGTGTCCGGCAGATGTAGTACAAGCCGAACAGGAGTAAAATTTGAACATGACAATAAAACATGGCGCACCGACAGCGGGTGGCCACAGGAACATAACAGTGCGGGGTCACCACTGAGCAAGTGGCGGTGGCTGAACCGGCAGTGTCCGATCCGAAACCGGGCCAAGATGATCTCTTCTCGTCGCGAACGGCGTGATGAGGTCATCCAAGCCACCGGGAGCGGTTTAATGGTCCGGAGCTTATTATTAGTAAGTGAAGACCACACATTATGCCATGACGATGTAAGGCGCCGCGAAAGAGCCCCTTGAATATCGTGCGATGGGACACAGTACGTAGCTGTCCGACGTAAGAAAGTTGCATCCTTGGCAGCGGCATCAGCAGCCTCGTTACCAGGCACGCCTGCGTGGCCAGGTACCCACAGGAGGTGAACGCGAGGGCCGTCAGAAGCTAATAAATGAAGGGAGCGGTTGATTCGGTGCACAAGAGGATGGGCTGAAAAGGGGTCGCTCAGACTCTGAATGGCGCTGAGGGAGTCAGAGCAAGGTAAACTAACCTACGGACAAGCACACACACCCATGCCCCAGGGAGGACTCGAACCTCCACGGCGCGCAACCGCGCGCTCCGCAGCGAGACGCTTTAGACCGCTCGACTACTCCACCGCGGCAACTACACATTCTAAGTACCTGCAGAGCGCCCAGGATGATGGTGGCGACCTCGGAGGACAGGGAGCCGCCCGCCTCGTTGAAGATGAAGACGGCGTAGGAGTTGACGACGAGCGTGCCGCACAGCTGCTGGTTGAGGAAGAGCAGCAGCAGCAGCGCTAGGCCGGCCAGGCCCGCCCGCGACCGCAGCAGTTCCAGCAGCGGCTTTCTGGTGCCGCCCGCCGCCGCCAGCGCCGCCGCCAGCGCCACCTCGCGCTCCACCGCCTCCTCGGAGATCCCGCGCCGCAGCCACCGCAGCGCCTGGCACAGCCAGCGCATCCGCCTACAGCAGGGCTGGGAAAATGCCGTATCGCGAGCGCGAGCGCTCTCAGCGGCTCACACGGCCTGCTCGCGGCTCCCCCCCCACTCCGATAGAGCCCTGTAGGGTTGCCAGATTGAACTCGAGGGAGGCCCGGAGACCAGACGTGCCCCCCTCCCCCTTGGCCAATGAATCACCCCCCCCCCCCCCCCCCAACTAGGATTGCCAGATCTCCGGGCGCCGCCCGGAGTGCCCGGGTTTGGAATGAATTCTCCGGGTGTACGGGCCAATGACTCTCATCTCCGGGCTTGACTGTAACCTAAATCTTAACTATCTTTTTTTTAACCTTCATATAAATGTCAATTTCTTACTGGAACAAAACGCTACTTTTCTATTCTTCCCCTGAAAACTTTTCATTGTTGCGTCGGTAGTAATCAGCTAGCGCATTATTAAGCAAACGCTGTTGCGGCAAGGTGTCAACTGGCGACGTCTATTATTTGTGTTCGTTCGTTCATTGTTTGTTACCAGTTTACCGGCAATTTTTGGAATACTCGGATCGTGTGTGAACAGAAAGCTTACATTAACTCAGATTAGTGAGTAATAACAGTGAAATGAAGAGACGATATCTATGTTCGAATTTGCTGGGAGGGTGGAGATGATTAGTTTTTTTTTTCCCTTCTTCTTCTTTTAGGATTCACGTGTAATCCTGGTTGGGAGAGGGGAGTTGGTCGCAATTGAGGGGGGGGGGTTAGTCATTGCCCAATGGGGAGGGGGGCACGTCTGGTCTTCGGGCCTGTCTCGAGTTCAGTTTGGCAACCCTACCCCCGACAGCGACCAATTTCCCCCCCCCCCCCCCCCCCCCCAACCAGGATTGTCGTCTTCTGCAAAAAATAGTTTCTGCAAGAAATTAAGAAGCGACTGATTCTTCTTTTGTGTGGTAATATTCGCTTTGTGTCTTTCTGATTGTAAATGTTTATTCACAGCTTTCACTCCGTCGTACTTAACAGTAAATGAGATATTGCATATTCTGCACTTACACATACTCACTCATCAGTATCGACTTTTTGTAGCCACTCCTTATAATTTTCTTCCTGCAACCATTCTTCACGGAACGAACTTAGATATCGTCTCTTCATTTCACTGTTATTACTCACTAATCTGAGTTAATGTAAGCTTGTCTGTTCACACACGATCCGAGTAGTCCAAAAATTGCCGGTAAACTGATAACAAACAATACAATGAACGAACGAACACAAATAATAGACGTCGACAGCTGACACGTTGCCGCAACAGTGTTTGCTTAATAATGCGCTAGCCAATTACTACGGACGCAACAATGAAAAGTTTTCAGAGGAAGGATAGAAAAATAGAGTTTTGTTGCAAAAAGAAATTGACATTTATATAAAGTTATTCATAATTACTAGAGAGGAGCCGGCCGGGAATGGCAGAGCGCACTGAGGCGTCTTGTCACGGTTCGCGAGGCTGCTCCCGCCAGAGGTTCGAATCGCACCCTAGGGCATGGATGTTGTGTTCGTCCTTAGTTTAAGTTACGTTAAGTTCGATGTAGATCGTCGCTATATGAGCATAGTACTTAAAAAGCGTCGTAAAAAAAAAAAAAAAAAGTTAAGATGAAGGTTACATTCAAGCCCGGAGATGAGAGTCATTGGCCCGTAGACACGGAGAATTCATTCCAAACCCGGGCACTCCGGGCGGCGCCCGGAGATCTGGCAACCCTAGAGCCCTGTATTGGGAGAGTACCGCCAACCGGGCGAGCGCCGCCATTGTAGGCCTATCTCGCAATAGCAGCACTACGGGCGGCGCTGTTAAATTAACATTTATAATGAAGCGAACCGGTCTGTACATCGACGCGGTATTACAATATGTTAAGTAAACAATGAACTTAAGTTCTTAATCGTTTCATCACATCTACAGCGAATATTAACCCTCCCAACGCACACTTGTTTTCAATTACCTTACACTGCAACATTGGGGTCTACTGGACCCCAAAAATTTTTTATCATATATCAAGTGTTCCAAGCTCATTAATATATACATTGGAATGTCTTATGTATCTGGAACATTGTAAATAACTATTTAATTACCTGTAGTGATTTATTTATTATTACAACTATGAGACACGAATGATATGTATAAAATGTGCATAGTATTATTAATAAAAAATGTTTGGTATTTCTTTATGTTTAGCCTTCTTATATTTGAAAGTATATAATGCAACACAATATCTTAATGACTTTATTTAGTTATTACAATGAGTAACATGTGGTTTTTACAAATTTGATACATGTTACACTTCAACATAATGTATAAATTCAACCTGAGTCCGAACTTCAGTGTACAAAGAAATATATTGTAATACAATTTAATGGCTTATTTGATATTTACAGTATATTTTGGCATATGATGTTTACAAAAGTACTATTGCAGCATATTTGTGCAAAAACATATAAGAAAGATGAAAATAATGTATATTAGAATGAAGTCAAAAACTGTAACTAATATATCAGTCACCACTTACATTGTCACTGAGCACACTCGGTACAAATTATGGCTCTATGTTCATCACAGATCGCCCTTTTAAAATCCTGGCAACACATTTTTGTTTTTGTGTCCCTTTTTCTCGAATATAGTGAACCATAAATGAGCTACACGGAATGCACACTAGGGTAATCAAGACCCCGAGGGCGTACAGCAATCTTTACAGCTTGACAGTAGTGCAACAACAATGCGGATATTTGAGTTAACATCACGTACGTTTAGGCAGTGTTACCAACCTAATATACACCAAGTTTCAAAACTTTTAAGCCAACGTACTCTCTGTAATATACAACACAAATTACGCTGGGGTCCCTAGGACCACTGTGCGGTACGAGGGTTAAGGAAAAATTGGTATTCTGAAATCAAGACCATTACTTTTGAGCAATCTAGTTGTAAAATTGTCTCGTGATAAAATTTAAACCCTGTATCAAATGCACTGCTTTCGCAATAAGTGACGTTCCTGCTTTCAAATTAGCTAAGGACTGACGTTTCTATAACTAATATATTGGTTTTTATCAAAGTAGATGTAATTAATACACGTTGCTTTCCATTAATCTAGTGTCTAATGTTGATAGGTGTTGTGTGCTAACCTACATGTGATATTATCACACAACATTAACTAAGCTAACATTTTGGGAAGGTTTAAGTTTTTACACATTGTTATCGCACTGCTGGGTATTTAGTAAAATGAACTTTATCTTAAAATTCGAGTCTTGGAGACCTATTTAATGGGCGGTTTCATTTACCGCCCAAACTTTCGTAATTTGCAGGCTAAGTATAAATACGAAATTCCTCAAATACGGCACATTATGTTAAATTTTCATGTATTTATATCTTTTAAAAATACCTTTTCTCTTACATGTTTGTCCGTCCAACATTGGTCGCAAGAAACTTCTATGAACATAAAAACCTAGAAGTTTACTCGATATTACAATACAAATTTACTTACTTCGCAAAATTTTGCAATCTCGTATGGAAATGCATTTTTTCTTCCAATGGGGTGTACCCACAATTCGCGTCTTTTCGCATCTCTTTCACCTTGTGGAATGCATAAAACTTGCTTCCTCGGACTGTCTTAGTATAACAATTCACTGCCAACAATGCGGATTTTTTCACCATATGAAAATAGAATATGCAATGTTAAGCTCTTAATTTAATATCTAATGAGTCTACACGTTTCCAACACCTCTAAATGCTAAAATAACAGCTAGTTAAGTGAAATATGTCATTTACGCTGATGGATTGCTTAGCCTAAAATGGCGGACGTGCCCCACCCGCGCTCAACTAGCCAATAGCAGCCGGCGTTTGTCGGCAAGCCACACATAAAAGGTTGGCGCTACTCTCCCAATACAGGGCTCTACACTCCGCCAGCCAGCAGTGCCCCCTACTCACACCCGACTTAGCCGTGCACGTCACTACATCATGCGTTCTCGATAACTTCGAGATGTTGGTTCAAAATCCTTTTAAATAAATCCAGAATGATGTAAATTACTGCTTATTTCTTTTTTGTTCGTAGTACCTCTCCTCTGAAGTGACAATTCTTTTATGTGTATGTCACCATGTTGTTTATCTTGACAGGAAACTTAAAAAAAAAAAAAAAAAAAAAAAAAAAAAAAATGTTTGTAGAACTTATGGGAGTTAACTACGGGGTCATCAGTCCCTAAGCTTACAAACTACTTATGAACTAGCTCAGACTAAGTACGGCACAAATATCCATGCCCGAGGGGGGATTCGAACCCCCGACCGTAGTGGCCGTGCTGACCGTGACTGGAGAGCCTCAGTCCCCTCGGCCATCGCGGCCGGCGACAGGAAACTGATAGGCTTTGTGATCATAGAGTTTCTTCCCCTTTATGTTTTCTATATATCATAGGAGTTAAGTTTAGTTATCCCTTTTACTTCCTCCAGGGAGAAGGTTTTTGTTTTACACTTGATAAATTATACTTATCTTAATAGTTCCTAGGTTTTTGCTTCCCGCAGCAGGGATATTTTATTTTCCTTTAGCTTACAAATTTTCCCATGTACTTATTTGGTTATTTTTGAGAAGTTCTTTATTGTACCACGACAACTTCGTTGTGGTACCACTGACATAGGCAGAGAACTTTTTCCATTGGTCTCAGGTCTTGAGTTCTGGAATTTTTTCCCCTTCAGAATGGTGTCAGTTTTCATCCTTTCCTAAAGATGTAATGACCCTTAATAATTGTTACCTTCTGAGCGACCACCCAGTTTCTCGTCATTGTAATGAAGCATGTTTTAGTTGCAGAAAGTTCAGTTTTGTTTCATTTTGTTTAAAAAAATATACACAATTCTGTGAAAATATAAAGTAAAATTTAGAATGAAAGAGTCTTTTCTTAATTTTTTTACGTCTATGTCCTATTTGTGGCCACGGAAGTAGGTTTTACAGTGGTTCGAAACTGTGTTTCATCCTTACATGAGCAACCGTTGCATGGTACAGGTTACACAATTTTCGAGTAAGCACTGTTAACACTTATTCCCACTCAAACATGCTGGGGCAGATATAATTGTACCGGTGCCCTTTTTACGGAAACCGCATCCGCTTGAAACGACCTCGTGTGTTTTCTCCGTGCAGTAAGTATTTCAGTTTGTCCTTACTCAGCTGCACAGCTGCCCCCGTGCACTGTGCATCAGCCACCCCGCACAGCCCTGCTAGCCGCGCTGCTGGCTCTCAAGGCCGCTCAGCGCTGCCCTCGCGGCTCTCGCTTCTCGCAGGCAGCCGCGCGAGCAGCTCTCGTGCCCACCCCTGGTCTACAGTCACTGCGCCGTTCACTACGTTACAGCTTTATGCGATTCACCTTTCCAAAGAACTCGCGTCAACACTGTTTCAAAGACTGTGAATGCTGCTAAGTCGTGGTTCCTGAATGCGGAAACATTTTTGCCTATCAGGCTCAGTCTTCGTGTACGGTACACTCTACTGATTAAAAAACTTACCAATACTACCTATTGGTTGGCCTGGTTTTGCTTAATTAATTCGCTTTGACTTATTTGCAGGGGAGGTAATTATTCTAAAACAATCAAAATACGGTATCTTGAATGACAGCAACCAGTCGCCTTTTATGTAAAATGTTTTTATTACATTTCTCCCATTACCGGTTTCGATATGCCTAGCATATCATCATCAGATAGTAAACGTTTTTTTTTTTTTTTTTTTTTTTTTTGTTTTGTTTTTTTAATATTGCAGGTGGTGTGTGGATAATTTGTGCATCTGTTATAACTACAAAAACAAAATAAGTGAACTATGTGGTGAGCTTAACTGACATGATAATGTTCACTTAGTCCTAAATGTTGCTACTTACAATTTGTGTTATCCATAAACCCATTATCACAAATGGTAGCATGAACTCATTCTTTATGCTACTATGCGTGACACTGTGTTTATGAATAACACAAATTGTAAGTAGCAACATTTAGGCCTAAATCGATATTTGTATGTCAGTTATGCTCGCCACATAGTTCACTTGTTTTGTTTTTGTAATTATACCAGATGCACAAATTCCTCCACACACCACATGCATATATATATATATATATATATATATATATATATATATATATATATATATATATATATATATATATATATACCGTTCACCATCTGATGATGATGTGCTAGGCAGATCGAAACCGGTAATGGGAGAAATGTAATAAAAACATTTTACATAAAAGGCGACTGGTTGCTGTCATTCAAGATACCTTATTTCACCACATTCGCAGTGTTCCTGATTCATAATGGATGAAAGTTTTAATCAAAATACGTATGTTGCTTGTGGAGAGCAGTTTGGGTTCATGCCTGGAAGAGGAACGACTGATGAAATACGTGCTTTAAGGCGGATAGTGGAGAGACACCGGGAGATGCAAGCCGATATACATATGGCTTTCATTGATTTGGAGAAAGCTTACGACAGAGTCCCAACGGACGAAATATGGAGAAGCATGAGAGAGCAGTGCGTGCCAGACACGTATGTGAGATTAGTGAAGGAAATGTACAGAGGAGCAATGACGCAGGTGAGAAGTAGTGTGGGCGTGACAAAGGAGTTCCCAGTAAAAGTGGGGCTACACCAAGGGTCTGCGCTTAGCCATTACCTCTTTGTCCTGATTATGGATGGGTTGGTGAAAGATGTGAAAAATGAAGCGCTATGAAATATAATGTTTGCGGATGATGTGGTTCTTTGTGGGTAGAGCATCGACAGGCTTGAAGAAAAGCTGGAGGATTGGAGGAAGGCACTAGGAGAAAGACGGATGAAAAGCAGCAGGACGAAATAAGAATATTTATCACTGAAAGATGGACACATAAGGTCTTGCAAGATCCAGGAGGAGGAACTGAAATTGGTCTCTAAATTCAAATATCTGGGATCGTACATACAGAAGGACGGAGTAGTGGAAAGCGAGGAACAGTACCGAATAAACTGTGGTTGGATTAACAGGAGGAAAATGAGCGGAGTGTTGTGTGACAAGAAGGTGAGCAATGGGTTGAAAGGGAAAGTGTACAAGTCGGTGGTAAGACCTGCTATGATATACGGGGCAGAGACATGGCCAATCACAGTAGCCCAGGAAAGGAAGTACAGTAGCAGAAATGAGGATGCTGAGGTGGATATGTGGTGTAACAAGAAAGGACAGAATTGGAAATGAATTTGTTAGAGTTGTTTAAGTGGGACCCATGGGGAAAAAGATACAAGATAGTAGACTAAAGTGGTATGGACACTTGCAGAGAAAAGGGAAAGAGTATATCAGAAACAGAGTTGAAGATATAAAGATTGAAGGAGTGAGGAGGAGAGGGCCGAATATGAGGTGGAAGGATAAGATAGTGGGGGACCTAAGGGAGAAAGGATGCAAGAAGGAAAAAACAGTGAATAGAGTATTATGGAGGAGAAGGATGCAGAACAGCAACTCCGACCCTACTTGACGTGGGACAAGGCTACGATAAAGAAGAAGAATCAAAATACGTATGAACTTCAGTTTCGACATTCACCGCCAGGATACGAAAGAAGCCAGTGAGCCAAATATGGGTTGCATTGCGTCGCTTTGTGTTTTTCTGTGTCATGCTCGTTAGTGAAAGAGCTCTGTCCTTGTGCAGTGCATTCTTGCACATCGGTGAAGAGTGTCTTGTGTGATTTTGGTACAAGAAATGTCTCGTATAAAAATCGCAAATTGTTTTAATTGTAAACTATTTTGCGTGAAAGGTTGTCGACAAAAAAATCACACATCATACTTATTTCTGTGACAAAATAGTTGGAATCACCTCTAAAACAATGAAAAATATCCCAATTTACCATCTGCTTCAACAGTTGAACCCTCTGCTGGGCACGTGTGGATCCTATACCACTTTTTTGTTTTTGCATTTCATTATATATTAATTTTATAACGGACAAGGTCCCTGACATCTGTCTCTGTGATCTGAGTGACTATTAAGCAAAAATATCATTAATTGCGTATTTCATTATTTTATGATGATTTAATTTAGAGATCAACGGAAGTGGGCGCTTGGCGTCTTCAACGACCCCAGCTGTTATAGCTCATTCAATAATCTCCGAAAATTGCTGAAGTTAGCAGAACTTACTGATAAGCTACAGACAGCATTGATGACGATCAGGAAGCGGTTGATTGTTGGCTTTGTAACCTATAGCTCTTAATTACCACAGAATTTCTGTCGTGGTAAGGGAAACTGGCAGAGAGGCTATACGAGTGTACAGCAAGTGGAATGATTATCCTACTAGTACACCTCAAATATGGAAGGAATTAGAAGGGGAAGAATTAGAGGCATACATTGGTTTGTTTATATTGGATAGTCGGATTGTGACGGGGATGAAACGTGGGTCCACCATTACACGTCCGAATCGAAAGCAGCATCCATGGAGTGGAAACATCCGTCATCACCTGTCCGAAAGAAGTTCAGAAGCACTCCGTCTGCAGGTAAGGTACTACTCAACTTTTTTTTTGGAACGCCCAAGTAGTTTTGTTGCTGGAGCTTTTGGAGGATGCAACCATAAACGCTGTGCGGTACTGTGACATTCTGTCGAAGTTGAAAGAGGAGATACGGAAAAAGCAGCCTAGTATTCTCAGATCGGCGTTCTGCTGTTGGAATGGAAGAAGATTAGTGTTTAACGCCCCGTCGACAGCGTGGTCATTATAGGCGGAGCTTACGCTCGTGTTGTGTGGGAAGAGTGGGGTAGGAAACCGGCCGTACCCTTTGAAAGAAACCATCGCGGCATTTTCCTGGCGTGATTTATGGAAATCGCGGAAAACCTAAATCCGGATGGCCGGAGGTGGATTTGAATCACCGTCCTTCCGAATGCGAGTCCAGTGTGTTACCACTGCGCCACCTAGCTTGTGTTCTGCTGTTGGATGACAATGTGAGACCACATTCGGCTACAGAAACGTAAAACCATATTGCAAGTCTTGGTTGGGACCGCCTAAACCATCCGCCATACCGTTCTGATCTCGCACCAAGTCACTTCCGTTACCAACTTTGAAGAAGACTCGGCGGAAGGCGCTTTGGAAGCAATGCTGACGTGAAACAAATCGTTCAATGCTCCTTCTGTATGCAACACTGTGATTTTTTCCTGGACAGCTTCTTGAAGCTTATAAAGCGATATGATAAATGTCTCAATGCACTTGGAAAATTATGTGGAAATATAAAGCTGTGTCTTACCTTTAATGTAGCAGTCTATTTTTTTTCCCTTTCATACGAAACTCTGACCACAGTAGATAGGGGAAACTTATTTTACAACCACCCCTCGTATTTGAAAAAGTTTGAGTAACATTTACATCGAAAGTTGTGATTAACTAGTAGCTAATGTTAACAACTCAATTGCGAGGAACAAGTAATATTGTTTCAAAATGTTAAAAAAAATTGATTATAGGGTGACCAGTTTTGATCTATTCTATCATCAGACCGATTCGTAGTTGATGATCTCAGAGAAGATCGTAACCGGTCACCCTCTTATCAAATAAATTGTAATAACGTTTTGCGAACGTGACTGCTATTTTCATCTTGAAACATATACCAGTTCACTGAATTTCCAATAGCAAACTGTTTTCCAAACTCATGAAGTAATATTGTCTTTTATTATTTTTATCTTATGTTAGTAGGGCTTACCGCCACCCTTTTATTGTAGGTTCGATTGCAGAGACGATGTTTTAGGAACCTAAGAGGTGTGGATGGTAGATTTGGGACAACAATATTAGAACTTTGCTTGAATAGGATATCTTCTTTCTTTCAGGTAAGTGAAGAGAGGATGTGCTCAGCTTTCAAGACGCCATGCAGCCTTGAAGAAGCAGCCTAAACTCGGTGCACAGGTAAGCAGTGCGCAGTGTCACACGCGTTCTGAGTCTGAAGTCAAAGAGAGACTCTGCGCCTTAGGTTGTACCGTGCCACGCGATAGTGGCACGCACAGATAGATGGCGGTAGTGTCGCGTACACAAGGTACTGAAGGGCGGTGCTTTGGCAGACTTGTCATTTGTACTCTGTTGATCCGACATGAACGAGCAATGATAGACGCATTACGCACTAAATTTCGGAAATCGTTAGAGAAACCAATATCCAGAGATCTACAGGGCCGTCACTGTGTCGAGAAGGCTACAGTTGAGGCATTACTTCTCACTGCAGATTACGCAGTGGCCGACGATCTACAATGAATGAGTGAGAGGAACGGTGTGTGGTTGGAGTTATCACTGATACCTAGATTGCGGATCTTTAGGTTAAAACCCATTGGAAATAATCTTGCACTTAAGCGTTTCGTGACTACTTAAAAACGAATCCACTAATTTTATACGACCTAAAATAACCTGTTTCCAAGTTAACGCCTACTTTTGCCAATTTGATCTTTAAAATTCTAAAATCCACCTATTGGGTAAAGATTATGTGGGCTCAACTTATAGAGATTGTTTGTCCTACATAGGAAAGAGGGAAGAGGTAGCAAGGTCAGTCTGCATATTCCGACCGGAAAGGAGTGATTGCAGAAAGACAGTACAGGCATCTACTAGAGATGCGGATTTCGGGACTCGAGAGGATACTTCTTTAGGAAACTTTATGGAACTCCTAGGTACCTTGCATTGAATTTATTGCATCCCATACTAAGTCTACTACACTGGGGTTAGTTATTTTAAAAAACAAGAAGTAGAAATCGTTTGCCACAACAGAAGCCAGTAATTACGTTCTCTAGCAGCATTCCCTAGACAGACGCACTCCCCGCGAGAAACAGACTGTCATGGAGCACCCCGAGGCCGACGGCGATAGTAACGGGCTGGCGCCCGACTCGTCTGACTGAAAACTCCCCTCTTGATCCAAACACCGGGGGTTTTAACGGCCGGTGTGGGCGCACCTCTTTTCCCCACTTTCCGACAGTTAACAATTTCCTATTGGCAGCTGCTTGGTTCAACCAATCTAAATTGTGGCTTGCCATCTCTCTGAGTCCTCTAGCGAACCACGTTTCAGCCCTGTCCCTTCTGCCATTTCCTGGGTGGGGAGGTGGCTTGTTTGTGCACTAACAAGATCCATACTTGGTAGCAACATTGTTTAGCTGAAAGTAAAACGTCACGACGCTACCCAATATGGGCAACAACAACAATGTTTTACGTCAGTTGGCCACGCCTTAGGCTCCGCCTTAGGCCACGCCTCAGGGAGCTGCTAACTTGCAGTTTTTCTTCTTTACCCTCTCACTCTAGCCTCGTGAAACCACTGACATTGCTGTTCCCAAGTGACTGGTATCAACTTTGCTACGTACATTAAAACGTGCCTGTTGGCCACCAAGTACTAATGTAACGTCTTACAACAGCGTCTAGACGCTATATGAAGTTACGCCCATCTTCTCCGAAAGGTAACCTTCACCCTGGGACGGTGGCTGAGGGCATCAGGAGTTCGCTAGGAGATTTCTTTAGTGCCTACATCCCGTAAGATATACGTGTCTGTTTTAGCCTGTTATCTGCAATGGTCTCTATTTCTCAGCCTGGAGTGCGTCTCTGTGGCTCACACAGCCTCTCAACAATTCCAACAGCAAAATCAATATATGACAGTATGCACTGCAAGGAATTATAAAAACTACGGGGTCTTCCATGCGGATTTATGTAAATAAAACTACTGCCAATCTCAGCTGACACATTGCAAATCTGATTGTTAGCAAGCTGAACCCAAATGCATCTTCCAGAGCATATTTGATAATTCAAAACAGCTTCTAAACACTTACCATGAACAATCGCACACTTAGTCAACAATGGGTTGAAGGTGCTATATTCAAATCACGTAGATGAAAATAAAGTGCTTCTGGCTTTCGCAGATACCGCTGCATATATGGCAGCAGCGATTCATTTGTTCCAAGCGTTCTACCGTCTGGTACTGTATGTAACTTGTGTAGCTCGTGGTATGGACTGTATAGCAGAGCAAGGAAGGCTAGAGTTCCCTATTCGTTAATCCTCACGATAAATAAAGTTTTTCGTAAGGCACCATCAACGGTACAGGTATTCAAAGAACAATTTCCAGGTGTCTCCTTGCCACTTTGACCTATCGTTACCCGATGGGGCACTTTGTCAGCAGCAGCAGAACACTACGGAAGACCAGCAGTCCAAAAAGAAATTCTATCGGGAGATGTCTCTTCTGTAGCTTACGCAACACAATTACTCGAAGATCCTTCATTTCAACGGGACTTCACTTATATTTGACTCAACTGCATATTTATGGCTAGAGTTATTTTCTGAATTACAAGACTCAGTTAAAACTGTCTATAAGAACATTGCTTTGCCGGAGGAAGTGAAAAAGAAAATCGATGAAGCATCAAGTGAAGTTAAATAAATTATGGAAAAAATGCAGCTTTCCTGCCCAAGACGTGTCACATTCGTTGATGCAGTAACATACATTTCTCAGCATATAAGGCAAGAGTCACCAACAAGCGGCATGGCATTTGTTTGGAAAACCAACAAAAGGCCTCCTTCATTTACTGTGAAGCCAACTATGGTTCGAATGTTCTAAACCATTTCTTTATTATATATTACATGTATTACGACATTTGGCTAGTGATTTGCATTTTATTATTATCTTCTAAAAAGTATAAAGATTCAGTTTGGTCATTATTTTGTAATGTTTGCTGAGTTGTTCAACTGTGAAGTTTTCATTTTTCTTATAGTAAACAAATAAAACTTTGCTCATAAGTAAACAGTAGGTTTTAAAAATTAGGTTTACGCTCCGGATGAACACTTTTTGGGTCCTATATTGAATTTTATTAGGCCTAAAAGAGGTAACGAAAGAGCCTATTTAGGGCCTAAAATCCGCGGATTACTGATGAAACACAAGTTACACTGCGTGAAATAACAGTAGAAATCAAGGTGTAACGTACATATCCATTAGAACATTGTGGCCCCCATTTGGTGTTAATGGACTGTGGCAGCAATCGGGTGCAGTGTCTTGAGAGCTACTAGGCAAAATGAATAAATATAACAACGTCGAAGTGGAAGGGCTAGGAATTTTGAAATTTAGACAATTCCATTTTATTTCTAAAAAGGAAATTCCATCCGATTAAAATTCCTTAGATTACAGTAACCTCATTAACAAGAAAAAAATACTAATCTTCAATTACTTCATTAATAGGACCAATTGTTTAAATACATTAGATTACAATAACTTTATTAAGGAAGTTAATATTCAAATTTTCCATTTCCTTCATTAAACCAAAGTGACAATAATGATAAGACTCATGCCTGCAATACAGACACAATGAACCATTGGAGAATCCACCCATTTTAAAGTGACATGTACACTTGATAAGAATCCCACCTCAATATTTTAAGGCTTCAAATAGATTTTACTGGAAAATATATTTTTGCCTAGATATGAACCATGCATAAACAGTTTACAGGAATCACATATTCTTTCCAATGAGCAGTCAGCAAGCTGTCATATTACAATCAGCTTCTTCTGTGCACTAGTTCTGTGATCACATGAACATCTCTTTTTACCAAGACTATCATGTGCGTGTTCGCTTTTCTGCAAACAAGAAATGAACAGGAAGACCAACGTAACAGACCTCTAGCACCGGCAACTTCAATAAAAATCACAGAATGACAGGTTATAAACATTTTCAGTCAGAAACATTTAAAATATCACACCCTACTGCTCAAGGGCATTGAGTATAATCAGGAAGTCTACAGCAAGAACAGTGACTCAGAATCGTGAAATACCAATGCTGAGGCACGTAACGCCTGTACCAATTCGCCCAGACAACGGGCCTTCTTTAAAACAACAGCAAAGTCTTAAAATGTTGCATAAAATTGCAATAAAACACATCGTTTTTACAGAAACAAAGGTAATTTATTGAAGGGAGAGGGTTGTCTCAGTCTCTGTTGAAAGCTCCCTACTCCTTAAATAGCGTTGTGTTCGTGCAGCCCCAGCAGTCCAGGACGTCATGCAGCAACACCGCTAAGAATAACAAGCGAGCCACCCATTGAAAGGACTTACCACAAAATAACGGAATTGATAAAGAAAGAACAATGCTGTCCCTCCCAGATCTCCCAATGCAAAACGTACATGTGTGTGTGTGTGTGTGTGTGTGTGTGTGTGTGTGTGTGTGTAAGAGAGAGAGAGAGAGAGAAGGAGGGAGAGAGAGAGAGGGAGAGAGAGAGAGAGAGAGAGAGGGAGAGAGAGAGAGAGAGAGAGAGAAGAGAAGAGAAAAGAAGAGAAGAGAGGAAAACTATGCTTTTCTTTGAATACGTATACGAGCACGAGCGTGGACGCCAACAAGGCAGAAGAACCTGCTGGATTACTTAGATGCTCAAAGGATGGAAAGGATGGAACAACAATATCAGAATACTGATAAACACTGCAATAATCTTACAAATAGCAACACGGCATATCTAGGTGTCATACACGTGAAAAGTAAATCACTGCCTAACCCTCTAAGAGAAGCAATTGCACCTCTAGCCGATTATGATACCAGAAGGAAAGCACCACTGCCTGAAAACTCTGCACCTCTTACAAGGCTACATAAGCCGTAATACCCAACTCCAGTATCTGTTCCAGTTCAGAAGGCACCCAGAGCAAGTACTCCGAGGCAATGACACGCTCACACTGCTAAAAGGTTTTAAGTCATAACATGCTGCCATCGACACCCCAGAGATCTGGCTCCCCATCCAGCATTCCAATCACAACAGCTCCATACCCTTTTAGAACATCCACAGCTCTCGAATCACGCAAGCCTCCACCAGAAGTTCAAGAACCAGCGGAGTAATCCCCTTCGTGCATAACACCCGTCAACGGTCACAGGTTACAGTCCAGCTCACCTCCTTCCGGGTTCCAGCCCGTACTGTTCTGTGCATCACTCCCCATCAAAGATTCTGGCTCGCTGACTATCGATACAGCACAGCGCCACCGACGGAGAAGGTGGGAACAAAATATCGAAATGGCAAGACTGTCCATAGGCCCCAAAGAAATTACTAACGATGAAAGATGCCAGACAGCCAACGTTGCTCAATCTTTTTTTCTTTATATATAGAGAACAGTCTAGAGTGAAATAATTTATTTTATTCAACTAGTTTCGATCTTCTTTTAGACCATCTTCAGGAATTTTAACTCAAATATATCATACATTTAGAGGACTTTCGAGCAATATATGTTAGTGTCAAAATTAAACTAAATTAATGAAGAGAAATGAAACGATGTTATACCCATGGATGTTGTGGAGCTGGCATCAAACTGGGAGCCTTCAAGTGCGTCACTGCTGCCTGGAGCAAGGTTTACTGCTCTTTAATAGCTGAGGCTCCGTCCCTTTGCCAGCTCCAGCCATCTTTGATAGCCAATGAAAACACTACATAGATGAATTTAACCAAAAAATATAAAATTATAATTATCCACTCATTGCTTTGTCAATGTCTGAGATGAAATAATTATAGTTTGTGATATTTAAAATAAAGATTAAAACGTTAAAATAATGGCAATAAATTGTATCATGTTCTTATTAATATTTTTAAAGATATTCTATAAGTGGTTCTGCAGTGTTGCATGTAAATTTACTGGTATTAAAAATTAACTATAAAATTTATTTAAGATACATGAAAAACAATTCAGGATATGATACCTTGCAGAAAACTATTTGGTTCATTTGTCGTCGAAATTTGCGTAAAACTATGGTTTTCTTGGTAATGTAGGCTACAAAGAACGGTTGAGTATACTTTTTACAATGCAATTGTAATAAAGTTAAGACAAAGGGAATGTATTTTATATACATATGAAAAGTCCATGATCTATTATATAGTTTCGGAACATTGTAGAATATTAGCAATGAGATGCCATAAACAGAACTAGTTACAATTCAAATGGCGTCATGGAATAAAACACGTAACCGTTTCTTAATAGTATAAAAGATAAAATTACGATATTCACTCAAGTTAAGGCTCAACAGAATGATCTTGCATTTATTTGTATAGTGCCTTGGGTGGTCAGTTTTGTTTAAAAAACATGTTATGTAATTACATTAAGTAAGATAAAACTGATATGTCAAAAACATAGAAATTACCATTGAAATGGCGTCTTTATTTAGTAGAAATGAGCCAACACGACTCAGTACCACTAAAACATGGTTTAAAAACAATGTACAAAATTTCAATCTTCGGTTGAAACTTACGTTCATCTCTCGAAACGAGTGACTTAGATGATTGGCTGATAGTAGATTTCGAGTGTGGTTCAGACTCCAGCTAGTCATGGGCTCAAGTAGTCAACAAGGCACTGTCCAGGTTGTTGGTGGCTCCATAAAGAAGGAAAATTAGGGTTTAAAGGCCAGTAGACTTCGAACTCATCAAAGACGGAAAACGCGCTCGGGCAGTTTCTGTCAGGGATGGGGAAGGAAGTCTGCCGTTCCTTGAAAGGAAGCATCCTGGAATTTGCCTAAAGTTATCTCTTTTATAATATTTAATCTTTCTTTATTATTAGTGAAAAGAAAGATACTATAATACATTTATTGGAATATAAGTTCCATACATATCTTTACAATATATAATAATAAAGTTTTTGTTGTACAGCCGCGACTAAGTGATATTCTGTTATTTTTTGTACTTTTTATATTGTTTTTTATTTTCTATGTACATTATTCTATGTACATTTACTCTATTCTATTTTGTTTAATTGATTTTTGTTGTACGTGTTTCATTTATATTCTAAGAGTTGTTTAGTTGTTGTTAGTTGTTGTACGTTATGAGGGAAACTGAATCAGGATTGCAGAAATTATGATTGAAACACCGTCTTCCTGAGTGTGCGTCTAGTGAGTTACCACTGCGCCATTTCGTTCGGTGGCTTCTTAATGGTGTGGGATGTTTTACACGGAATGGACTGATTCCTCTGGTCTATCTGAACTCATTGATTGGATATGGTTGTGTTCGGATAGTTAGAGACTATTTGTAGCCTTCATGGACGTAACAGATAACGATGGAATTTTCATGGGAGACTACACGTCATGTAAACGGGTCACCAATGTCCACGTTTGGTTTGAAGAACAGTATGGAGATTGGAGATTTCCAAATACTATTTAACAATTGTCGGATATCATCATACACAAAATCCTGCACTGGCAAAACTTTCGCAGATCTTGACGACTATGGACGAAGCATGGATCGATATTCCTGCAGAGGACATTCAACCTGTTAAGTCTACGCCACGTCGAGTTGCTACATTTACTTACTTGGCCGGCGGGCAAAAGGAAGTCTGACGCGATATTTGCATGTACTCAATGAGTTTCGTCACCTCAGCGTATGATGCAGGATCTCATATTAGATGCGTATTATAATTTTTGCTTAGATCTTTAAGTTTTGTTAGTTAACTGAAAGTATAAATGTTTTGAGAATGTGTAAATCAATGTCAGTTTGTGCTGTGGTTCACAGTAATGTCAAGAAGTTTAAAGTAAATGTGATGTATTACGCATCCAGTCTATCCATTGCGATGGAAGTTTGCGAAAAATTCGGCTATCGAATTATTATAGAACTGGTACTGCGAACATTGGTATTACTGGAATACGCTCTCGTCTTTTCGCAGGAACTGATTGTGATTGTGATTTTCTAAACCCGATAAATTTATAACGGAAAGGAGTGCTGAACGCTGATGTATTTGTGGCTTGCAATTTGACTGTTACCCATACCATCGCCAGTGGTAACACACCACATGCAAGAAACGATAAAGTTTAGGCGGTTGTAAGTTGGCAGGACAAATGGCAGATATCGTTCTCAAGACGTATGAAACTGCTTTTATAAAGGAAACTGAAAACAAGGAAGCTGAAATGAACGCTCTTAGATAGCAGTAGAAAAGGATTATGACGCGGGTTTGATAGACAGATTAGAAAAGACGATAACACCTAAGAATCATTTACGTTAAGAAAATTCGCACAAATATATGATTATACCATTCTTGGGACCGGTCTCCTACAAATTGGCGAGCCTGTTTAAGAAGAGAGACGTTAAAATTGATTTTAGAACAGACAATAAATTAGAACGTAGGCTGAAGCATAAGATTGATACAGGTGAGTACTGGATGGGGAAAGCCGAAGTATACCAAATAAAGTGTAATGATTGTGAAATGAAGTATATAGGACAAACGGGAAGGAATTTAAGGGTGCGGTTTAAAGAGCACAATAATAGGGAGAATGGCTCATCCACAGTGGCAAAACACCTGAAAATTGAACGACATTCGTTGGGCTCCATAAATGATAGTTTGAAAGACATGCACTATGGTTATTATGAAATCTCGAAGAAACTGAGATCTTTTGTGCGTTGAGAGAAGGTTCCTGCAGCATGCTCAACGAAAAGACAGAACTATCTAAAAACCATTACTGGGCACATTTTAGCAACCTCCTCCTTGAGAAACACTGATATGTGTGGATGTATTAAATATCGACTTCTTGCTTTTAACTTCACTGAAAAATTTAGAGCGTAGTTCCGTTACAAAACCTTTAATTTAGTTACTGATTTTATGAATAAATTTTAGGTATCTTAACTAGAATATCTTTGGCCAACAATGAGAGCGGTTAAGCATAAGGACAAGCTTTGAAGTTGGTTCAGATGTCATCTGAGAAACATGTGGTACTGCGAAATGCTTTATTTTTGACAATGTACGTACACAGCTATTGTGTTTAACGATGCTTCCTAGCAGCAAATAGTTTTATGGCAGGTAGGAGGTTAGTTTAATTGGAATATTTATGATACAGTCGTTTGTATATAGTGCCCTTATTATTCTACGTTTCTTTGTTTTACAGAAATTGATAATGGGATAATGTCGTCCCGAAACATGTCGTGCTGACATATATATTTTATTATGGACAACTGGTGCGTGAAGTACAGTAGTAATTGTGAAACAGTTGTATGATGGCGTCTAAACAGATGAAAAAATAAGTATTTTTTGCATTTTTTATATCAATAGTTGAGGGGTAAACAACCCCTGCCGCGCTCGTTTGATACTGCCCATGATACACCTTGTGAACCTATATTTCTGGACTGATTGATCTCTTTCATATACTGGTATTTAAATTCACTGAATCGGAATTGAAATCAGATTAAAAAATTCAATGTGGCTGATCCAGCATAGAGGACGAAAATGCGTGAGTAGACAGTAACTCGACATCCGACATTCAAAATACCGGAAAATCTACATTTGAAAGAAAAGTGAATAAAACGTGTTATAAATGTTTAACTGGTCTTAACCGCCAGTGTTAGCGTTGACCGTGATGTAGCGTGCGGAGGTCGCGCGGTTGGATTTACATCTCTCCTCATTGCTAGATTAGGGTGCGACCCCTTGTTTCGCAAAATTTTCTTTTCCTGTGTCTGAACACATTTCATTGTTTGAATGCGTATGTAGACGTAATAAAAGATTTTGTTGAGTCACTTTTATTATTAAAGTATTTGTATTTTTAATTTTATTTTTATGAGAGTATGTTTATCTTACTATATTTCTTATTATTTTATTTCATAAATTGCTGATTAGAAATTTATTCATGCTTGAAATTAATTAAAAATATATTATATAAAATATTGTTTACGACAATCACAGCCATTGCAATATCAAACAGCAGTTGATCAAATGCTGCTTGCAAAAGTCGAATAATATTTTTAGGATTCATTGAAGATGGAGATAGAAATCGGCGAAGAATTTTCTTCTCCATCAATGGCGAAGACTAAACAAGCCAACACGACGTATTTATCCGATGTAGAGGTAGCACCATCCGTGGTCATGAGCTGGGCGCCGTACAGTGGGGCAAAGGGAATAGTGGGAGGTGAAGGTTATGTCAATGTGCATTGTTTGCTGTCCTCTGTGTCAATAGGATGACCGTGTGGAGCTTGTGTAGCCTCCGTGTGCTGTAATTGATCGAAGAGGAAATTCTACACTGGTCGTATCACCGCCTGCAAAGAATTATAAAAACATATACACTACATCTACATGGGATACTCTGCAAATCACATTTAAGTGCCTGGCAGAGGGTTCATCGAACCACCATTATACTTTTTATGTTTCATTCCAATCTCGAACAGCGCGCGGGAAGAAAGAACAGCTGAATTACTCCGTTCGAGCTCTGATTTCTCGTATTTTATTCTGATGATCACTTCTACCTATTAAGTGCGAGTCAACAACATATTTTCGAATGTTGGCGATTGGAGTTTCGCAAGTAGCTCACGCTGCAGCGATAAGCGCCGTTGTTGTAATGATTCCCATCCCAGATCCTGTATCATTTCCGTAACGCTGTCTCCCCTGTATCGTGACAATACCAAACGAGCTGCCCCCCTTTGGACTCATTCGGCGTCCTCCGTCAAACCCACCTGATAAGGATTCCACACTGGGCTGCAATACTCCAAACATGGACGGACAAGCGTAGTGTATGCGGTCTCTTTAGTAGTTCTGTTGCATCTTTGAAGCGTCCTGCCAATAAAACGCAATCTCTGGTTCGCCTTACCTACGACATTATCTACGTGTCCTTTCCAATTTAAGTCTGAAGTAATAGAAATTTTGTAATAGAAATTTTGTGAAGTTTAGGGCCTTCACTTTTGATTGATTTATCTTGTAAACAAAGTTTAACGGATTTCTTTTCGTACTCATGTGGACGACTTCACACTTCTCATTATTTAGAGTCAATTACCAATTTTTACACCATAGTGATATCTTATTCAGATCATTCTGCAGTTGGTTTTGATCTTCAGATGATTTTACTAGACGGTAAATGACGGCGTCATCTGAAACAACCTAAGAGAGCTACTTATATTTTCCCCTAAATCGTTTATGTAAATAAGGAACAGCAGAGGACCAATAACACTACCCTGTGGAACGCTCGATATCACCTCTGTTTTAGTCGATGCCTTACCATCGATTACTACGAACTGTGTCCTTTGTGACAGAAAATCCCCTATCCAATCGCAAATTTGGAGTGATATACCATAACCACGCAATTTGATTAAAAGCCGTTTGTGAGGTACTGTGTCAAAAGCTTTCTGGAAATCAAGAAGTACGGAATCGATTTGCGAACCCTTGTCGATAGCACCCATCACTTTGTGTGAATAAAGAGCTAGTTGTGTTTCAAATGAACGATATTTTCGAAATCCGTGTTGACCTTGGGTCAATAGATTGTTCTGTTCGAGATAATTCATAATATTTGAATACCGGATATGTTCTAAAATCCTGATGCAAATTGACGTCAATGAAATAGGCCTGTAGTTCAGTGGGTTACTCTTACTGCCTTTCTTGAATATAGGTGTGACCTGTGCAACTTTCCAATCTTTTGGTACAGATCCTTCTATGAGAGAACGGTTGTATATGGCTGTTAAGTAAGGGGCCATCGCTTCAGCATAATCAGATAGAAATCTAATGGGTATGCAATCCGGACCAGAAGACTTGTTCTTGTTAAGTGATTTTAGTTGCTGCACTATTCCGATGATATCTGCTTCTACGTTACACATTACGGCGTCTGTTCGTAATTCGAAATCTGGAATATTGGATTCGTCTTCTTTGGTGAATGAGTTTCTATGTTTAGTAATTCTGCTTTAGTAGCGCTGTCATCGGCAGGATCGCCATTACTATCACGTAGTAAGGGTATTGTTTGTGTTTTTCCCCTAGTATATTTAACATATGACTAAAATCTCTTTGGGTTTTCAGTGAAATTTCGAGAAATTATTAGACTTTTGCAAGAAGCGTTTGATCTATCTCAGTATGATTTTGACTGCTATAAATGACGATGAGACGACTTTTAGTTTTCAATCAGAAACTGTAATAAGAGACTTCCATCGCAATGGAAAGACTGGATGCGTAATACATCACATTTACATTAAACTTCTCGGCATTACTGTGAACCACAACACAACCTGACATTGATTTACACATTCTCAAAACATTGTTACTCACATTAACTAACAAAAAGATCTAAGCAAAAATTATAATACTCACCTAATGTGAGATCTTGCAGCGTACGCTGAGGTGACGAAACTCATGGGATACCTGCAAATATTGCGTGAGACTTCCTTTTGCCCACCGGCCGAGTAAATGTAGCAACTCGGCGTGGCGTAGACTTAATAACACGTTGAATGTCCTCTGCACGAATGTTGAGCCATGCTATGTCCATATTCCTCAAGATCTGCGAAAGTGTTGCCAGTGCAAGTATTTTAATCAATGATGACACAGCTTTTAACTTACAATTAGACACTGTCGAAGTTAATGACATCGATGATGAGTTTAAATGAAAAGTCATTGGAACTTGAAAATGAGGAAAGAAAAGAAAGCTGAAATTTTAAACCGTTTACAATAAATTTAAACGATTAAAATCAAAGTGTCAGTCATATCGTGGGGAACCTCAACTAGAAAAAGGTGGAAGTAGGAATGAAAAATTAAGGAAAATATATGTTATATACCGATTTCAAGAAGCGGTTGAAAAGTCAATAGTAATTGACGATGTTGATATGCGCAAGATGGACTTTAAAAAGTCGAGATGAATTTGGACTTTCCTCTAATTCATACATGGCATCATCAAAGTGACATCATAAGTTGAAACTTCAAGTACGATCTACTAAATTCGTTGACGATATAAGCAGACTTATTGCAGCAGTAGGGGAATATAATGTATTTAATACTGATGAGTCCGGATTTAATCTGGAGATGCATGCTGGGCACAATTTGTCATCTGTAGGAGAGCGACAGATCGAAGTACTGACGCATTCTTTGAATTCAGTGATTTACAGTTCATGATTCAACCTATTCTTTCTGCTAATGATACTTCATTATCTCTATTGTTAAGTGCACTCCAGGAAATATATGGTATATTCAAAAAAGAATAATAAACAATTTTTATTCCCTAAAATCAGGTAAATTAACAACAAACCTAGTCCAAAAATGGTTTGAAGAGGCGTCCTTGGTATAACAAGTCTATACACAAACATAACAGTTTCTGAAACAATTGAGGTAATAAAAAAGAACTTGGTGAAATATAGGAAAGTTTCCAACACAGAAATTTATGACATTATAGACCTCTTGCTAACTGTATCCCAAAATTATTTGAATTTAATATTATCTAAACACGAACTAATGAGGTAACAACGGGAGACTCTATTGCAGGTACGATTGCAAAACTCGGATTTGAATACCGTCCTGCACAAATTTTCAACTTTCCACATTGATATAATTCAATAATAATCGGCAGATAATACATTAATTCCCGTATTTCCTGTTTACATAGTGCAAAGTAGCAAGAAAAATAATACAAAAAAACGGTAATTTCCGGCCCGCGCAGGCGCTCTCCGTTCCTCCAGAAACTTCCAGACGCAGCACTGCAGCTGTATAAGCAGGACGCCTTGCCAACACCGGCAGTCAGCGATTTCACTCCTAATGACGATGGTGGAGCTTGTCATAAAAAGCTCTAGGGTTTTATTCGACATGTCGCGACTTGTAAACCGATAATATTTTATGGAATTTTCTCTCTGTTTGTCCGCTTGAGGCAACAGCAACGCCACCCCTTTTCCCAAGCATTATACCTTAAATGTACTCTAGTTTTATAACTGACAAGTTACTATAGACGCTTCTCGCCACCATTTTCTTATATGAACGTGAGTCTCCATGATCCTCCCCCCACCCCAAGAAAAAAAAATTGCTGGGAACTGTGGAACTTCCCTCCACTGGTTCTATCATAGTCACTCTGACAATTCATTTCATACTTACAAGGGAACATCATCAACTCGACCTCATATTTTCTTGAGAAAAAATACATGAGCTGTTTATCAACCCCAGAAATCGATATCACGTGAAAATTTGGGCCATTATTTAGATCTTACGCTGTTACAGCCTCCTCAAAGTACAGCTTTTAAACATTCGCGCGCTCGGGTTGTTCCTCACTCGGTCGGCTTCACTGCGGCCGCTTAATGCCAGAACGCGAAGTGCTGTGCAATGAATGTACAACAGCGAGTCCCCCGAAATGTGAAATTTAAAGAGATAGGGAAGTGGAGGAGAAAATAATATCATAATATAAAACACATGTACTGTCACTCTTACAAGTTTACTCCACTTCAATAGTGTCAGCTTTACTTATAACAAAATGATGTACATAAAAGGTTTTAAAAATTAAATTACGTTACGCTGCTTGTTGAAAAAACGTATCATTCGTTTCCATTGCAGTATAAATATGTTCAGAGCAAAGAGACCTTCGACACCAGCTACACGTTAGAAATCGCGCACTTTGACATAATGAACATAGCTCTTCACCAGCGTGAAAACAGTACTTCAGAGGATGTTCACATTGTTCTGGCCGGTAACTGGTTTAGCCGTTTTGACAACAAGCATACCAGAACACTGACCTAAACACTGGTGCACATAACTGCCTGTGAATAAGTGACTATATTTGCAGGATGGTGTTACGTTGACCGAAGTTCATTCTGACACGCCGGACAAAACCACTGAACACACGGAAGCCAAATATATCTAGTGGTTGATAGTATCTTGGTGGTATTGTCAATATGGAAACTACGGTGTCTTCAACTCCGTGTCATTCATCTACTGACAAACCTTTATGACCAGAAAAAGAATACACTATTAAGCATCTGTTAACATCGCGAATGATTTTATTAAACACCTGTGCTCGCCACTGCTGTAAGTGTTCCTTGTTTACTTTTCCAGAAAATGAAACTGCTACGACAATATCGTCCGCGTGAAATAAATTTTGTATGAATCGTGGCCCGAAAGATATGGTCAGATCCTTTAAAACAATGAAAAGAGGTGAATCCAAGTGCCCGTCTGGAGATACTGATGGGTTTATTTTTATTGTGTAGCTCACAGTGGAGTAAACTTGTAAGAGTGACAGTACATGTGTTTTATTTTATGATATTATTTTCTCCTCCACTTCCCTAGATCTTTAAATTTCACATTTCGGGGGATTCGCTGTTGTACGTTCGGGCATTAAGCGGTCGTAGTGAAGCGGGCCGAGTAAGGAACAAACCGAGCCGCGAATATATGAAAGCTGTTTTTCGAGGAGGCCGTATCTGCGTAGAATCTGAATAATGGCCCAAATTTTCATGTGATATCGATTTCTGGGGTTGATATATAGCTCATGTATTTTTTCTCAAGAAAATGTGAGGTCGAGTTAATGCTGTTCTTGTTAGTTTGCTTTCCAGTTCTATTATCAGCCTACCTACAACGCTGACTGTATTTTGTCAACACATCCACTCTAACACTTCCTCAATGTCGATGGTCGATGCTGATAATAAATGAATACATGCACATGAGTTATTTGATTGGAAACATTCTACCAGGATCGATTACATGATTTTGCTATTGCGAACAAAAAAGGGGGAGGCAACCTATGATACAGACAGTCTTATATACAAATCAAGAGAAACCACAGCCCTCAACACTAAATAGTTGCAGAGAAAAATACAATTATGTGAAATACGTCTGTACGTGATTAATTTCGAATATTAAAATGGCAAACATCTTTTATTTCAATGAAACGAACACCAAATTAAGCATATTTTCATGTATTACAAAGTAGATATTTATGTAATCTGTCTGTGTAACTGAATAATAAAATTTTTATATTGCCATATGCAGTTCGCCTATATTTGGAAGGCATCATTAGTGGCCTGTAATATCTACATGATTATGTTTTACAGTATTTGGTTTTTTACGTTTTTAGTATTTTAGGTTATAAACAGTTCTGGTGTGTTATCTGAGTTAATGGTATTTGAATTTTATTACTTACAATATTTGATGGATGCTGGCTTCCATGTACTGCTGATTGGTACTTTAGGTTTTTTGTTTCCAGTTATATACCCTTGGCACATGCCCTTTTGTTTGCGTTCTGTTTTTGTTTTGGGTGGTGTTGTCAACTGATAAATGTGTTTTTGTCCTATCTTTGCTTTATGTTAACGCATGTGTGTGTTTCCGATGTAATTGCATAAAGAACCTCACCAGTTACTGATATATGTCATTTTATTTATTTTTTATTTTATTTTATTTAATGACTTCTGCTAGTGAAGGACGTTCTGGTTATGGTAGTTTACTTGGGTTTGTATGATGTGTTTGTTGGGTTGTTGGTCATAATAAATTTCATGTCTTGGTCTATATTCGTTGAGTAATGGTTCTGTTGTTTTTTAAGTTTTCGACAAATGTGGAGTGGTTTGCTTCATATTTCAAACATCTTATGTGTTCTTTCTATCGTCTACATCTACATCTACATACATACTCCGCAATTCACCGTAAGGTGCGTGGCGGAGGGTACACTGTACCACTACTAGGCATTTCCCTTCCTATTCCATTCCCAAATTGAACGAGAAAAGAAAGAATGCCTATATGCCTCCGCACGAGCCCTAATTTCTCTTATCTTGTCTTTGTGATCTTTACGCGAAATGTACGTAGGCGGCAGCAAGATCGTACTACACTCAGCTTCAAATTCCGGCCCTCTAAATTTACTTAACAGAAATTCATAAAAAGAACGTCGTCTTTCTTCCAGCGATCCCCAATTGAGTTGCCGGAGCATTTCCGTGACACTCGCGCATTGGTCGAACCTACCGGTAACAAATCTACCTGCTCGCCTCTGAACCGCCTCTATGTCTTCCTTCAAACCGATCTGCTGCGGGTCCCAAATACTTGAGCAATACTCAAGACGTGGTCGTACAAGCGTTTTATACGCGGTCTCCTTTAGAGGTGAAGTACATCTTCCCAAAATTCTCCCAATAAACCGAAGTCGGCTGTCTGCCTTACTCACAACTGTCCTTACATGCTCGTTCCATTTCATATCGCTCTGCAATGTTACGCCTAGATATTTGAACGACGCGACGGCATCAAGAAGCTCACTACTAATGCTGTATTCGAACATTATGGGATTGTTTTTCCTACTCATGCGCATCACCTTACATTTTTCTACCTTGAGAGCTAGCTGCCATTCTTCGCACCAACTAGAAATTTTGTCTAAGTCAACCTGTATGCTATTACAGTCAGTTACAGACGACACCCTCCCGTACACCACAGCATCATCAGCAAACAGCCTCAAATTGCAACTTACTCTGTCTATCAGATCATTTATATAGATAGAAAATAATAGCGGTCCTATCACACTCCCCTGGGGCACGCCTGACGATACACTTGTCTCTGATGAACACTCGCCATCGAGAACAACGTACTGCGTTCTATTACTTAGGAAGTCTTCCAGCCAGTCACAAATCTGTGAACCTATTCCATAAGCTCGTATCTTTGTTAGCAGTCTGCAGTGTGGCACCGCGTCGAACGCCTTTTTGAAGTCGAGAAAAACACAATCCGCCTGTTGCCCTTCGTCCATGGCTCGCAAGATGTCATGTGAGAAAAGGGCAAGCTGAGTTTCACATGAACGATGTTTCCTAAACCCGTGCTGATTCATGGAAAGAAGCTTTTCCGTTTCAAGGAAATTTACTATATTCGAACTGAGAATATGCTCAAAAATTCTACATGAAACCGATGTCAACGATATTGGCCTGTAATTGTATGGGTCAGTTCTCTTTCCTTTCTTATACACGGGAGTCACCTGCGCCTTTTTCCAATCACTAGGAACTTTGCGCTGAATTAAAGGTTCGCTATAAATGCAAGCTAAGTAGGGAGCCAATGCCGCAGAATAGTCTTTGTAAAACCGAACTGGTATTCCATCCGAACCAGCAGACTTTTTCGTATTTAGCTCTCTCAACTGCTTCTCTACACCGGAAATACCTATTGCTATGTCCCCCATTTCGGAATTAGTACGTTGATCAAATGATGGTATATTTGTGCGGTCCTCCTGCGTGAAAGATTTCTTAAAGGTTAAATTTAGAACTTCAGCTTTCCGTTTGCTTTCTTCTATTACTGCCCCGGAATGATCAACTAGTGACTAGACAGTGGGCTTTGACCCGCTTATCGATTTTACATAGGACCAGAATTTTTTCGGGTTCTCGGAAAGATCTTTTGCTAAGGTATGGCTGTGATAATTATTGTATGCTTCACGCATCGATCTTTTTATAGACGCACGAATCTCTACTAACTTCTGCCTGTCATCATTTGCGTGTTCTTTTTTGAATCGAGAGTGCAACAGCCTTTGCTTTCTCAGCAGCTTTCTAACATTATTATTATACCACGGTTGATCTTTTCCATCCTTAATCGTCTTTACTGGCACATATTTTTCTAACCCTTTATTAACAATGCACTTAAATTTAGTCCACAATTCCTCTACATCCATAGTCCCAGAATTAAACGATGCCCATTCATTTTCTAAGTGCGATCGTAACATTTGCTTGTCGGCTCTTCCCAACAAAAACACGCTCCTAGCCTTCTTGACTGGTTTATGAACTTTGGTCACCATCGACGCTGTGACGATGTCATGATCACTAATTCCTGTCTCTACACAGACGTCGTTAATAAGGCCTGTTTGTGGCTATAAGGTCTAGAATATTTCCATTGCGCGTGGGTTGCCGGTTTAACTGCTCAAGACAGTTTTCGGAGAATGTGTCCAAAAGTAGCTCGCAAGACTGCTTGTCTGTACCGCCTGAAATGTAACTAGCAAGGTCCCAATCTATACTCTTAAGGTTGAAGCCACCTCCGACTAATATTACATGGCCCGGATACCTATGCACTACCTGATGTCGACTTTCCTTGAATGATTCTAAAACTGCTACAGCAGCACTGGGGGGCCGGTAAAAACACCCAACTATTGACTTTACTTCTTTTAGACCTGTTATACGTGCCCAGATAACTTCACAGTTACTTTCAACCTCGATCTCAGTAGAAACAATATCTTTGTCCACAGCGATGAACAGTCCTCCTCGTTGTATCCGATCTATCTTTCCGATATACATTCCACGCTTCGCTAAATATTTCTGAACTTGCCACATCATCATTTAGCCAGCTCTCGGTGCCTAAAACTATCTGAGCGCAATAACTTCCATGCAGCGCTGCAAATTCGGGAACTTTGTTTCTAACACTAAGTTCGCGGCTAATATTTTTATGTTTGAATTTTTGTTCCGAACGTGGCCTGAATTCGCTGTTTGAATGCTGACAGGCGAGTGCTCATCAGAGTTAGCGCCTAGCCTAAAAAACCCTCATGTGCACTCCACAAGTACTCTGCTACCCGAGTAGCCGCTTCCTTAGTGTAGTGCACCCCTGATCTATCTAAGGGCACCCTACAATTCACCACCCTATAACGCAGATCCAGAAATCTGCATCCATGACTGTCACAGAGTCGGCGAAGCCTCTGGTTCAGACCCTCCACTCGGCTCCAAACCAAAGGACCCCGATCAACCCTGGGAACAATGTTACAAATCGACAGCTCTGCTTGCAACCCGTGTGCGAAGGCAGCAGCCTTCACCAATTCCGCCAGCCGCTCGTAGGACTTGAGGATGTCCTCAGAACCCAAGCGACAAGCGTCATTGGTGCCGACGTGAGCCACGACTTGCAGTCGACTGCACCCTGCACCCTCGATAGCCGCCGGCAAGTCCGCCTCCACATCTCGGATGAGGCCCCCCCAGCAGACACACCGAGTGCACGTTGGAATTACTTCCAGATCTGGACGCTATCTGCCTAAGGGGCTCCATGACGCGCCTAACATTGGAGCTCCCAATAACCAATAATCCCCTCCCTCCACGCACCTGCTCGGACCCTGCTGAAGTAGTGGCCACACTTTCACTCACAGGACGAACGGGCGCGGACGGACGTCCAGCCTCCACATTAGCCTTCCGCCTCGAGCGACGCGAACGCCGTACAACCCGCCACTCCCCTTGCGGAGAAGGCAGCTCGACGACGTCCGGTACACCTGAAGGTGCCTCGGTAGCAGGGACAGAGAGCGAAGCGTGAGACACCTGGTGTCCCACTCGACGCACCAGATTCCCCACCATCGATGCATCCCGAGACAGCAGCCTGAAGAGGGCTGACCGTAGACAACAGCACGCTCAGCTGTTCGCGAACCGTAGCCAACTCCTCCTGCGTCCGCACACAGCAGGCACACATCCTATCCATCCTATCGATACAATTAACTGCAATTAACAACTTTAAAGAAGCCTAGTACTCTAATGAAGGTGGCTGGCTGCTGACTGAACTGTGGTCAGTGGTAACTACAATGTCAAATCAACAAAACTGAGTCCGGCAGTTTAGCGCTGTTAACGCCGCGGAACTGGTGGCAGCTGGCACTGGACTGACTGATAACGAACTTTAGTAACGGTATCGTGTTTTGAAATCTGTCATTCCTACGTACTATACATCACAATTTTAATTTCAGTTTTGTATGTTCCTGACATCTTACTTGATTTTTGGTTGTAGATTTGTTTGGAAAGATTGGGCAGTTATATGCTATGTGGAGCCCCTGTTTTTTCAATATGTTTGTCTCTCTGTGTGTTAATTTGTGTGTGTATGTCATGGTGTACCATTTGGTTTGTTTTTGTGTGGTGTTGTTATTGCGTTTATTGTTTGTGTGATTGAGTGTTATGTATTTTGCTGTTTTCTAAATTTGTATGAAATGTTGTGTTTGTTCCATGTTTGTCTTTTAATTTTCTGATTGAGTTTTTGTACCAATTGTGTCTCGTAACCATTGTTACTTGCTTTTTGTATGGTTGTGTTCATTTCTTTTATTCTCAGACTCCCAGATATTGGGATAGTGTTATTAAAGAATCTATTGAAATAAAGGTCACACAGTATCTGATCAACTGTGTCGCTGGTTATCAACTTAGTTCCGCCTGGAATCCAGGACTCGATCTCCTGAAGAAACAAAGGAGACAACATTCAAATTTTGAGGGGACTAACTCTGCAATTTGCGACAAATCGAATATCTCAGCGCAAATAACGCAGAGTGCACAGAGTGTGCTGAATGAGACAATAAATAAGGCACCTGAGGTCGGTAACATAGCGAAAGAACGGCAGTATGAATACCGGGAGCCAGAGAGTAATGCGGAAGCCGCCTGTAGCTGGCGCTGACGTCAAACGCAGCACTTGACGCGGCCGGCTACGACAGAACAGGAAGATTAAATGACGACAGTCGGAAGAGTCAACGCACAGGGAATGTTAGAACTGGAAAAGAACATCACGTGACAAAATTATTAACGGACAAGAGCCCAAAAGTACGCGCACAGCTGTCTGAGCAGCCGCATGTAGTTAATACTAGAGTGGCTTCTATTGCCCGGCGCGGACGTAAAACAGAGTGCTTCCAGCAGCATCGACCAACGGGAGAACGCCTAGCCGTCACACATAGGCATAAATACTGGACACGTTCCACACTATAATCAACCATAGTAACGTGCAACGAGTAACGTGATAGAAGTATCGTGGAAGTACGACGCGGATTACCGGCAGAAAACCCGATTCTCCAAGATGGTTGTAAAACATAATAATGTTTATACTACAGGCAACTGATGATGCCTTCCAAATAATGGCGAAATACATATGTCAATACAAAACCTTTATCTAAGTTGCCTAGACAAATTATATAGATATGTACATTATAATATAAATAAAAGCAACTCTAAAAAGACAGGGCAAAGAAGGAACTAAGATATTTTCGTAATTTGTATAAAAGTAAGGAGATCAATATTTACTTTAAATGAAAACATTTTTATATACATGAGGCGTCTGTTCCGAGAGAACAGATGTCACTTCTGATCCTGCAGTTATTCTTTCATATTCACAGTTGATCAAATGTTCAAATGTTTGTAAATCTATCGGACCAAACTGCGTCGTCATCAGTTCGTAGCTTACAAACTACTTAAACTAAGGTAAACTAACCTAAGTACAACACACACACACACACGCCAATATCTTAGGGAGGACTCGAACCTCCGACGGAAATTTGCAGTTGATGTCATATATTCTGTGAATATTAAATAATAACAACTGCAGGATCAGAAGTGACGTCTGTTTGTTCGGAATAGACGCCACATGTGTATATATAATCTGCCGGTGACGGGCAATGATCCTTTCGTTAGTGGGGAGACGTGGGCAAAGTACGAGTTTGAGTACTGTGAGCAGGATAAGCTGGGAATTTGTATCTGACGGGAGGCGTGCTTAGGTAGTCCTTGCAGGTGTGGTGATCACCGTGTCCCCAATGGTGTAGAGGTCACTCCAACTGTCTAGAAAGAAGACGACCCGAGTTCGAATCCCGACTGGGTACACATTTTCAGCTTTGCCCATGCACATTTGATATCATTTATCTGAGAATATGAAAAAAATTTTGATTTAGGCTGTCCGTAACAATTTAAAGATGGTATCTGTGGATCTTTGTATATAAGTGAGGTTAGGACTGCAAAGTACCTGTGTCCATTGAAGACACTGCAACAGGGCATCTTGTCATAAAACCTAAGTGTACACAATATAATGAAAAAGTCCACATGACGATGGGAGTCTAAACCCTTGAAAAGCGTTGTGGGAATAAAATAAAAGGTGGTGACTCGTAAGAGAAATACCTCGTATTTTAATCTAGGACATTGTTCTTCCCTGCGTGTGATATGTGCGAGTTATTGTCATTCCCTTCATTGCTGCTGGTAGAGCTTCCGGGTTATCAGTCCGTGCTCCATAAAACTGTGCAGTTTTTCCTAACGTTTCGTACGGAACTGCGCCGGACATCTTCCTACTTCCGCTGAGTCTTGCCGACTGATGAGTGGGGTGTCTGAGAGCGACAGGCTGAAAGAACACAAAAGTCTTTGCCGACTAGGAAAAACAGAGAAATCGGCTGTGGCAGAGCATGCTCTTCAGCCTGGAAGTGAGGTTTTCCGAAACAACAGTTTTATCTATAACGACGAATTATTATCCACGGCAATGGAAGCTACTGGAATTGTAAGCATAAGGGTAATTTTAACAGGAAAGAAGAAGCTATGAAACTTAGCGAAATATGGACAGTAGCTTCAAAAGATCGACAGGTTTTATCTCTGACCGATTGCAAATCAAATGTTTGTAAATCTATCGGACCAAACTATGTGGTCATCAGTCCGTAGCTTACAAACTACTTAAACTAAGGTAAACTAACCTAAGGACAAACACACACCCCCATGCCCCAGGGAGGACTCGAACCTCCGACGCCGAGCAACCGCGCGCTCTGCAGTGAGGCGCCTTAGACCGCTCGGGTACTCCACCGCGGCTGACCGATTGCAATCGATAGTTATGTTTCATCTCTGACAAGGACTATCTATGCTGACAACGTTGTCAGCCTGACCACGCCTATTTTCCACAGTATACAGGGTGAGTCACCTAACATTACCGCTGGATATATTTCGTAAACCACATCAAAAACTGACGAACCGATTCCACAGACCGAACGTGAGGAGAGGGGGGTAGTGTAATTGGTTAATACAAACCATAACAAAATGCATGGAAGTATTTTTTTAACACAATCCTATGTTTTTTTAAATGGAACCCCGTTAGTTTTGTTAGCACATCTGAACATATAAACAAATACGTAATCAGTGCCGTTTGTTGCATTGTAAAATGTTAATTACCTCCGGAGATATTGTAACCTAAAGTTGACGCTTGAGTACCACTCCTCCGCTGTTCGATCGTGTGTATCGGAGAACATCAAATTAAGTAGGGATCCAAAGGGAACGTACCTTAGGTACAGAAGAGACTAGAACAGCACATTAAGTCCACATGCCAACACCTTTATTGGTCTTTTTTACTGACGCACATGTACATTACCAGGAGGGGTGAGGTACACTTACACACGTGGTTTCCGTTTTCAATTACGGAGTGGAATAGAGTGTATCCCGACATGTCAGACCAATTGATGTTCAAAGTGGTTGCCATCATTTGCGGCACACAACTGCAATCTGTGGCGTAATGAATGTCGTACACGCCGCAGTACATCTGGTGTAATGACGCCGCAGGCTGCCACAATACGTTGTTTCATATCCTCTGGGGTTGTAGGCACATCACGGTACACATTCTCCTTTAACGTACCCCACAGAAAGAAGTCCAGAGGTGTAAGATCAGGAGAATGGTCTGGCCAATTTATGCATCCTCCACATCCTATGAAACGCCCGTCGAATATCCTGTCAACGTTCAGCTGCATTTTGTCGACACTCGCCATAGATGAGTGTCATCTCCGCTTTTTCAGAATTCGAATACACCATGGTCACAGTTCCGACAACACTACACTATCACAGACGTCTGGTAACACAGTGTACTACAGTTAGTCTGCATACAAAGACGAATGTAGAATAACAATAGCTACATGCGGACACTGCGATAGCTAGATCAAACCACAACAGTGCACTATAGCCACACTCGTAAACACGGTTGTCATCGTAAACATGTCCCTGCAGATGCTGCTCGCCGACCGTGGCCCGTGTTTGTTACAACACCCAACTGAACGTCGGAGGTTTCAAGCGTCAACTTTAGGTTACAATATCTCCAGATGTAATTAACATTTTACAATGCAACAAACGGCACTGATTACGTATTTGTTTATATGTTCCGATGTGCTAACAAACTAATGGGGTTACATTTTAAAAAACGTAGGTTTCTGTTAAAAGACATTCTTCCGTGTCGCGGTGCAGTAGCCGAGCGGTCTAAAGCATCTCGCTGCGGAGCGCACGGTTGTTCGCCGTGGAGGTTCGAGTCCTCCCTTGGGCATGGAAATTTGTTTGTTTGTCCTTAGGTTAGTTTACCTAGGTTTAAGTAGTTTGTAAGCTACGGAGTGATGACCACGCAGTTTGGTCCGATAGATTTACAAACATTTGAACATACTTCCGTGCATTTTTTATTATTTGTATTAACCAATTACACTAGGCCCTCTACTCACGTTCGGTCTGTGGAATCGGTTCGTCAGTATTTGATGTGGTTTACGAAATATATCCAGCGGTAATGTTAGGTGACTCACCCTGTATACGTCGCTCTCAGACACCCGACTCATCAGTCGGCACGACTCAGCGGAAGTAGGAAGATGTCCGAATATGCGAATGTTTGTAGAGCTTATGGGAGTTAACTACGGGGTCATCAGTCCCTAAACTTACAAACTACTTATGAACTAGCTAATACTAAGGATGGCACAAATATCCATGCCCGAGGGGGGATTCGAACCCCCGACCGTAGTGACCGTGCAGACTGTATTTGGCGCGCCGCAGAGCGCTCCGCCACCGCGGCCGGCGGATCTCCAAAGATGTCAGGTGCAGTTCTTGACGAAACGTTAGGAAAAACTGAAAAGTTTTATGGACCACGGCCTTATAACCCGGAAGTTCTACCAGCAGCTATGACATCCGGTCGTGAAAGCCTTCACTGCATTCCCTTCATTGCCTGAATTGTGTAGTTCCCTCGAGAGCAACCGTGCTATTCCCACGCAACTTGCCTCAGCGTACCTTCCTGGCGTCCTGGTGGCGGCCGGTGCTCGCCAGCCTGTACGGCGTCTCGGGCACGAAGGCGAAGCAGAGGGCGAAGAGGAGGAGGGGCGCGACGCAGACGTAGGGCACGTGCCGGTAGGGCAGGAAGGCGCCCAGCAGGTAGCCGCACAGGATGCCCGCGTTCCACAGCAGCGGCAGCAGGCAGCCCAGCGCGCCGCGCACGCCGTCGCTCGCCGTCTCGCCCACGTACTGCGTCACCAGCAGCACCACGCACGAGCTGTCCACGCTGCCCAGCGCCCTGCCGACACGACACCGCCCCACGTCAACCCCACCCTCACAGTAATTAACCCTTAACTACTAACACAGAGTAACATATACAGAGAAGCAGCCCCCCGTCCTAAACCACTCTCCTACGCTCCCCTCATAGTTCCGTAAGATGCTAGCAGGTGTCAGGCAGTTCCCTGGCTCAGTACCGGTAGACCACACTAGAGGCGCTTCTGAGGATGCCTATCGCACGTCAGAGGGTAGCGTGGAGGGGAGACTGAGGGGAGAGCTCGTGCCGCCTGCCACGAGGCCACGGCTGTGTCCGGTGTGTCGGTGTTTGAGGGGAAGTGGTGGTGGGGACAGCCGCTACCTGCCGCTTGCTCTGGCCAGTTTAAAGGGCTGCTTCTGACCGCAGCGCCATCATGGGATATCTTACGGAATTGCTTCAGCACCCCGCACCCCTGAGCGTAGGACCGGGCCCTTACGAAGGTTTCCAGTCTGTATATATTTGTCTGTGCTACTATAGACGTTGAGAGCAACGCAACTACCATGGAGGATTCACTCAGACCGCTCTCTTATTTTCCATATATTAAACTAGTGTTTGGCTAAATATATATTTTCATGACTTCCTGTCGTTCATTACATTTCTTAGAGGTGGCATTAGTAGAAATTTGACTGTTTATAACAATGTAGTATGAGTAACAAGACGACAAGTAAAACACAGCGCAATTTGCAGTACATTTTTATTTTTTGTGCTAAGAAAAGAACAGCATGTAATTATTTCTCTACACAGCCACAGATTATCTTTATAGAGATTATATTACAAATTCACAGCGTGATTAGATACAAAAATCCCATTTGAATTATAAGAAATTGCTACAGGTTAGCTGTCTTATTCTCTATGAGTTCCTTGCAGTGTGGGGGAATGGCCATGTATGTTAAAAACGACTTTTCATCGGAATCAATCGAGTTTTATAAACACTGCACAGAAAAGATATTTGATTGTTGTACAGGAGTTGCCAATGTTAATGGAACTAAACTAGTAATAGGCCGCCTAATTCAGATTTTATAATGTTTCTGCTGAAGCTAGAAATGATTCTGGGTTCACTTTACAGGAAGTATAAAAATTTAGTTGTGTGTGAAAATTTCAACATTAATTGTGTAAGTGATAGCTAAAGAAAAAGTCAGCTGTTAGATCTATTTAATTCCTATAACCTGATGCAAACAGTATTCTTTCCAACGAGAGATCAAGGCAGTAGCAGTTCTACAATTGATAATATTTTTGTTCATTGTCCATTATTAGAGGGGCATTCTGTCAGCAAAATAGTAAATGACCTATCAGACCACGTTGCACAAATTTTAATTCTAAGAAGTATTCGTTCTCAATCAAATGTGAAACATAATCATCAACTACTTAGAAAAGTTAATCCAGTGGCAATTGAGACCTTTTTAAGGCTAATTAAGGAAGAAGAATAGCAGGATGATTATAGTACTGATAATGCACATGATAAATTTAATGCTTTCCTGATACATTCCTTACGCTGTTTGAAAGTTGCTCTCCGCTAGAACGCTCAAAACAGAATACTTCCAATAACAGGCAGTAAGGGTGGATGACAAAGGGGATAAGAGTATCATGTAGAACAAAGTGGGAATTGTATCAAAATGTTATAAGCACTAAGAATGACGATGCAGTAGCTCATTACAAACAGTACTGTAAGTTTCTGAAAAATGTCATTAAGAAGGCAAAAAGTATGTGGTATACAAGAAGAATAGCAAACTCTCGGGATAAAATTAAAACCATCTGGTCAGTCGTGAAGGAAGTGTCTAGTCAGCAGCAGCAGGTAGACGATATAAAGTTAGTGCATATATATTCAATAATCACTTTCTGAATATAGTAGGTGAACTAAACAGAACCATAGTTTCTACAGGTAATCATACAAAATTTTTAGAAAATGGCTTTCTGAGGCTGTTATCTGAAATGGTCTTGCATGATACTTCCAAAGGGGATATTAAGTCAATAATTAAATCACTAAATACTAAGGACTCTTGTGGATATGTCAGGGTATCTAGCAGAATTATAAAGTACTGTTCTTCATATGTTAGCCCAGTACTAGGCCATATTTGTAATTTTTCCTTTCAGAATGGTCAGTTTCCTGACAAATTAAAGTACTTGGTAGTGCAACCACTTTATAAAAAAGGAGAAAGAGATGATGTAGACAACTAAAGAACTATTTCTATGCCATCGGGTTTTTCTAAAGTTATTGAAAAGGCTGTATATTCAAGATTAATTGATCATTTCAGTTCACATAACTTGTTGTCAAATGTACAGTTTGGTTTTAGAAGCAGTTTAACGACTGCAGATGCTATATTTTCGTTTCTCTGTGAGGCACTTGATGGGTTAAATAAGAGGCTACGAACATTAGGCGTCTTCTTTGATTTAACAAAAGCGTTTGATTGTGTTGATCACAAAATATTGTTACAGAAGTTGGAACATTATGGAATACGATGAGTAGCTCACAACTGGTTCACCTCTTACTTTAATAAATTTCCGCAGTGTAGAAAATGGGTATGACGTACCATCGAAATGGGGCACAATTAAGTGTGGCGTACCCCAGGGGTCTGTTTTGGGACCGTTGCTGTTTCTTACTTATATGATATGCCTTTTAGTATAACAGGTGATTGTAAAATATTTTTTGTTTGCTGATGATACCAGCTCGGTACTGAAGGATGTTGTTCAAATGCTCAAATGCTTGTAAATCTATCGGACCAAACTGCGTGGTCATCAGTCCGTAGCTTACAAACTACTTAACCCTAGGTAAACTAACCTAAGGACAACACACACACCCATGCCCTAGGGAGGACTCGAACCTCCATGGCGAGCAACCGCACGCTCCGCAGCGAGACGCTTTCGACCGCTCGGCTACTCCATCGCGGTGAAGGGTGTTGTTTGTAATATTGACACAGTATCAAATAATGCAGTTCAAGGGATAAGTTCAAATGTTCAAATGTCTGTAAAGCTATCGGACCAAACTGCGTGGTCATCAGTCAGTAGCTTACAATCTACTTAAACCTAGGTAAACTAATCTACGGACAAACACACACACCCATGCCCCAGGGAGGACTCGAACCTCCACGGCGAGCAACCGCGCGCTCCGCAGCGAGGTGCTTTAGACCGCTCGACTAGTACATCGCGGCTAGAGATATGTTCATGGCTTGTAGAAAATAAGTTGATGAAAGATGACATTTTGATTACACGTAATGGGCACATGATAAGTGAGTGAACAGTTAAAATTTTTAGGTGTTATGATTGTAAGCTGTCGTGGAAAGCCCATGTTCAGGATCTTGTTTCAAAACTAAATTCTGCTTTATTTACCGTTAGAATAATATATGAAATAAGTGATTTTTCAACACGAAAAGAAGTCTACTACGCTTACTTTGAATCACTTATGACGTAAGGCGTTATTTATTTAGGTAACTCGACTGCTTGCCTGGTGCAAGTCTTTATGTGACGCCACGTGGGCGACTTCGAGGCGACTTCAAGGAACTGCGTGATTCTGATTTTGTAACTGCTACCTTGACGGATGAGAGGTACGCCGATATGTTACAGAATCGCATCATCCCCAACCTGGCTGATAAAAATCTGGTGGAACGAACGATTTTTAGGCAGGGTGGTGCTCCACCCCATATTGCTAGACACGTGAAAGATCTTTGCGCGCGTCGTTTGGTGATGATCTTGTGCTCAGGCGCCACTTTCGTCATGCTTGGCCTCCCAGATCCCCAGATTTCAGTCCGTGCTACTATTGGCTTCGGGGTTACCTGAAGTCGCAACTGTATCGTGATCGACTGACATCTCTAGGGATGCTGGAAGACAGCATTCGACGCCAATAGGTCACCATAACTCCGGATATGCTTTACAGTGCTGTTCACAACATTATCCCACGATTACAACTATTGTTGAGGAATGGTGGTGAACATATTGAGCATTTCCTGTAAATAACATAGTCTTTGCTTTGTCTTAATTTGTTATGCTAATTATTGCTTTTCTGATCAGATGAAGCGTCACTGTCGGACCTTTTTGAACTTTATTTTATTTTATTTTTTTGTTCTAATAAAACCGCAAGTTATTCCAACCATGTGTGTCAATTTTTACTTATCTACTTTATTCTGTGATTTATTAAGTTTTCAAATTGATACTGACCTTTTGATCACACGTACGTTTTGAGTCACGGTTACAGTGAGTGCTCACATATAGTTCACTAGCTTAAACCCACGTCTCCGCTCGAGTATTGGTTGATTATGGTAGATAAGCTTTCAGTAGTGTGGTATGAGACTGGTTTTGAAGGTTGAAATAAAACGCAATACCTTCTTTAGAAACAAACATTTTTAATAAACATCATCAGGAAAGTTAGTAGTGTAGATGAAATCACACGTAAAAATACACTCGTTTCGAAGAATCCAACCACGAAATTCAAAAGTAATGATTGTAATAATATCACAGATGGATCACTTGATGTAATGCGCGAAACGTCAAATCAATTTTTTTAAAGAGCTGTATTAAAAGAAATTTCTTTTTTACTGCTTTATTTATTTATTCTTATATTTCCTTATTCGTATGCTTCTCCTTACAGGGAAGAAGCTGAAGACATTGTAGCACCCATAGACATTGCTGTAGAGTCGCAAACTTCATCGCTGGTCTTCAGTCCATTTTTTTATTTTTTTAAATTTTTATTTATTTATTTATTTTATAATAATTTGACGACTTTCAACCACCATATCTTCCACCCCATTATAGCTATCGGCATGGAACTGCTATGCTGTGCCGGCCGTGGTGGCCGCGGGGACTGAGGCGCTACAGTCACGGTCATCACGGCCACTACGGTCGGGGGTCGAATCCCCCCTCGGGCATGGATATTTGTGCCGTCCTCAGTATAAGGTAGTTCGTAAGTAGTTTGTAAGTTTAGGGACTGATGATACCTTAGTTAAGTTCCATAAGCTTAACAAACATTTGAACATTTTGCTATGGTGTACAATGGGAGACTTCGGACAACAATTACACACAGACCATACGTTTGCGTTCTGTAGTTTTCGCTGCAGAGCTAAATATTAACACACAACCACACGTAGAATTTTATATACACCGATAACTTTCCATCTCGATATACTCCACCCTTTTATCATGATCAACGCTCAAGCATCAATGCAACCAATAAAACCATTTTGAAAGAGTAAATATAATTTTCAAAGAATAATTATTGTTCCGCATTTCCCTTTATATTCTTTAAATTACTAAATATGTATTAGATCGCTATAAAACCGTACCTTAAACCTTCAAATGTTCAAATGTTTGTATAGTCTATGGGTCTTAACTACGGGGTCATCAGTCCCTAAACTTACAAACTACTTACGAACTACCTTATACTAAGGACGGCACAAATATCCATGCCCGAAGGGGGATTCGAACCCCCGACCGTAGTGGCCGTGCAGACCGTGACTGGAGCGCCTCAGTCCCCCCCCCCCCCCCCCCCCTTAAACCTTCCTCAGGTACAAATTAGTAACTGTACAAATATTTAAGTCTCTGCGTCTTGTCGTTCGGACGTGATAAGTATACACCAAACAGACATTCACAATAATATATATATATATATATATATATATATATATATATATATATATTGAATCGGTCGGTGGAGAAAGGAACTAAGTAACTTTTTGATTATTTTCACTTTTTTACAGAAATGTAGTCAACAGACCAAGATACACCTTACTGTGATGAAAGGAACTATGTTTGGCTTCTTCCTGTGGGAATAACATGAGGTCAATTTTATACGTCCTGAAGAGAAAGGAATCAAGTCAGTGACTTAGTCCCTTTCTCCGCCGCATGTCGCATGCCATCAGTAGATTTTACTGTCAGCGAGCTTGTACTACACAAGCTACATGCTAGATGGCGTTGGTCTGCGGCATGCAGGTGTAGAAAGCGCAACAAAACAGTAATTTGGCGCCAACTTCGTCAGGTGTAACGATTATTGTTGAGTGTTGTAAGTGATTGAATACCGTCTTTCTAAATGTCATAAGGACATGTGTGGAAGAATTCCATGCATAATAAAAATTCCGGAAAAATGTAATAAATTGGATAGTATCCAGTATCACAGAAACAATTTCAAGATTATTTCTAGTAGTGCGAATCTATATAAAAAGAATTACAGATATTTTCAGAAACTGATGAAACACATCCTTTTTGAGAAGACACTGAGATTTTTTTTATGAAGAGATTTTGAAATGGCTAACTTCAAGTGATAACTCAGTGTTATATGAACTATTCCGATCTTTGAATTCTATTAAATAGTAGTTTTCATGTTAAGCTGAAGATAATTTACCAATAAATTTGAGCTTTAATCCAGAAATGTACTAATTCCTCCGTTGACTGGAGAAAGGAAATATGTTACAAAATTTAAATTTTCTTTTTTCAGAAGACACTATGTAGAATATATAAAAATTATTTTCACCCAAGGTATGTATGGTTAGAGTACAGCATATCTCGAAATTTTCAATGCAATCTGTTAAATAGTTTAACAATAAAACAGTTTTTTTGTCTCTCCTGAAAAGTACAAAAAAGGACATAGTTCCTTTCTCCACCGAGCGATTCTATATACATATACGTATATATATATATATATATATATATATATATATATATATATATATATCCACCGAGCGATATCCGATCGCCATAAATCATGCCTAAAGCCTTTCGCGTTTTCGCTGCACGCTGCAGAACTAAATATTACACACACACAATAGAATTTTATATACACCGATAACTTTCCATCCCAATATACTCCACCCTTTTATCATTATCAACCCTCAAGCAACAATGCAACCAATAAAACCATTTTCAAAGAGTAAATACAATTTTCAAAGAATATTTATTGTTCCACATTTCCCATTATATTCTTCAAATTAGTAAATATCTATCAGATTGCTATAATACCGTCCCTAAAACCTTCCTCAGGTATAAATTAGTCACTGTACAAATATTTAAGTCTCTGCGTCTTGTCGTTCGGATGTTATAAGCTACACCAAACAGACATTCACATTAATATATATAGATAAATAGCTATCCGATCGCCATAAAACCGTGCCTAAAGCCTTCCCCGGATAGACATTAGTAACTGTACAAATTTTTAGCTCTTTACGTCTTGTGGTTCAGACGTGATAAACGTACACCGACCAGACATTCACATTTATAGATATGGATGTGTTAACCTGGCGTCCTTACGTAGCGGCGTAGAGAGCCGGCACGGAGGTGGAGGACATGAGGAGCACCCACGGCGCCAGCATGATCGGCACGGCGCAGTAGCCGAACGTCCTGCGGTCGAGGCGCGCGGCCAGCAGCGCCGGCAGCGGCATGAGGGGCACGCCGGCCAGCGCGGTCAGCGACGCCACCCACGAGGCCTCGTCCAGCGTCAGCGGCCGGTCGCGCAGCCCGCTCTCCGCAGACGTCAGCTGCGGCAGCGCCATCGCCGGCCACGCCACCAGCAGGCCCATCGCGAACGAGTTCAGGTTCACTGCGCAGCCACAAAGTGCACTCCGTCAAATGCGCGTAGATCAGGTATATTCTATTCAGCCGATCGGAGATGACAGCTCGTACTTTCGCTCTCTATACGACACACGTTACCCTACGGAATTAAAGGAGCACATTTTCGAAACCAAGTAGCTACCTCATCCTCCCAGATGCCCTCCGTCCCGATGTCTACCCATCCTGTCAGCTCTAATCCTTCCTCCTTTCTTCCTCATAGAGACAATGCTCCCTGCCGTCCGCAGTGGTCGAGGGGACTAAGGCCACAGAGTAACATATACAGAGAAGCTGCCCACCCTAAACCACTGTCCAACGCTCCCCTCGTAGTTCCGTAAGATGCTAGCAGGTGTCAGGCGGTTCGCTGGCTTAGGGTGCCTCTCGCACGTCAGAGGGTAGCGTGGAGGGGAGGCTGAGGGGAGAGCTCGTGCCACTGGTCACGAAGCCACGGCTTTGTCCGGCTTGCTGGCGTTAGAGGGGAGGTGGTGGTGGGGACAGCCGCTACCTGCCGCCTGCTCTGGCCAGTTTAAAGAGCTGCTTCTGACCGCAGCGCCATCATGGGACATCTTACGGAACTGCTGGAAACCTTCCCTCCCCGCACCCCTGAGTGTAGGACCGGGCCTTTACGGAGGCTTCCGTCTGTATATATTTGTCTGTGCTAAGGTGCTCCAGTCACGGTCTGCACGGCCACTACGTTCGGGGGTTAGAATCTCCCCTTGGGCATGGATATTTGTGCCGTCCTAGTTCGTAAGTAGTTCATAAGAAGTTTGTAAGATTAGGGGCTGATGACTCCGTAGTTAAGTCCCATAGTTAAAAAAAAAATGCTCCTTGCTCCTTCTCTTTCCTTCCCACTGCTTTCTTTCTCCCATTCCTCCCCATCACTTCAGTTGTTTCAGTTGGGAGGAGCACACCACAGAACTGCATAAACGACTTACCAAATCTGTATTTGCAATACCAGTGGTATCGGACATAGGAGACATAAAAATAAAAAAAAGCTTGCATACTTTCATTCCATAATGACATATGGTATAATATTTTCGAGTAACTCTTCAAGTCAAGCAAAAGTTTTCAGAGTCCAAAAGCGTGTAATACATATTATTTGTGGTGTGAATTCACGGACATCCTGCAGAAGCCTCTTCAAGGAACTGGGTATATTAATTACTGCCTCTCAGTATATTTATTCCTTAATGAAATTAGTCAGCTCAGTTCATACCTACAATACTAGGAACAACAAACACAAGGATTTAAGAGGACGTTGGGCGGATGTGGACATCATGTCGGACTGCTGGGGCGTGTTTAGCCAACTGTACTGACACCGAGGCCAATGAGAAAAACAGGCACACGTCATGTCACGTAGCCAAAGTAGTCCTGAGCGAATTCTAGCTGATTGGCTGGCCGCTGAGGCACAGACAACTGCATCATAGCGGCCAGCCACTCAGCTAGCGATCGCGCCAGCTCCGAACTACCTTGCTTACGTGACATGACGAGCGCGCCACGCCCTGTCTTTCTCGTTGGTCTCGTACCGAGAAGGACGCCTGTCCATCTCGATGTCAGTGGGTCTTGCATCAATGGGCCATTTATTGGCAGGATTCCATCAACTGCTTGTTGTGTCGGAACTCTTACCATCAGATCTGATGCGATAGATGTGTGGCCATCGTTGTGGATTTTCATTATCTGTTGCGCTGTGTTCATCTGGATTCGCTTGTCGGAATTTCAGGTGCCATTTTAACATTTAACGGTTTCTAATTGAAAGTTTCATCTCCTTTTCTAAGTGTAACAAGTGCTTTTTCCCTGCTTTTTTGCCGCTCGTGGTTCAGTTGCCTGCCCTGGCCGCGGTTGTATATGCAGGTAGTGCATTTTCCTCCCTCGGTCGATACAGCCCGGTATGTAGACGTAATTTGGCAGTGTGGTCCTTTCTGTGTTTTTATTTCTTCTCTACATTTATCTAGTCACTACCCACCTGTGGGTTCGTTGTCCGCCCGAGCCGCTGTCGAAAGAGTTGTTAGGGCTCTTTCTTTCCATGCCCTCCTTCCTGGTGCACAGGACGTGCTCGTAATTTGGAGTTACCGTGTGTTCTGAATTTTAATCTGATTCACCAACTAGAGGGGATGTGGCCTGGCTGAAGTGTGCCCGAAAAGCTTGCTTTCCTTACCATACTGCCTATATTCTCACTAGATCCTAGGTGGCTGTCGTTATTTTCACGGTAAGCACAGTGTCTCCAACCAGTGACATTTGGGCCTTAAGCGTATGCTCTACACACCGACCTTATCCTCTCATTTATTTACCAAGGGCATCGCTGTGTAACCATCATTGTTTTAATTATACTTGCATCAGCAGTTTTTAGTTGAATGTGTTTCTAGTACCTGTTCTTTCTTTGACTGTGGCATATTAGTCATTTATTGTGTTAACCATGGAAATCTTCCAGATAAACTTTTGTGGTATGAGTGGGAATGTGCACAAATGGTTTAAATCATACCTAACTGGAAGAGGTCAGAAAGTTCATAAAAGTAATTCACATAGTATACATAAAACAGCAGAGTCCTCAAACTGGGGAACTATCAAGCATGGGGTGTCTTTCTATATTCAAAAAGATGCCAAGCTAGTTCTCTTTGCTGATGATACAGGTATCGCTGTCACACCCGAATCACAGGAATTAATAGATGAAATTGTCAATGAAGTATTTCAGAGAATTATTAGGTGGTTCTCTGTAAATGGACTCTCTTTAAATTTTGAAAAACAGTATATTCAGTTTCACATAATAAATGGCATCACACCATTAATATTGACTTCAACCAGAAATCTATAGCTAAGGTAGAATATTCAAAATTTTTAGGTTTATGCATTGATGAGGGATTGAATTTGAAGAAACACATTGAAGATCTGCTGAAACGTTTGAGCTCAGCTACTTATGCTATTAGGGTGATTTCAAACGTTGGTGATGTACAACTCAGTAAACTAGCATACTATGTCTATTTCCATTCTCTGCTTTCTTATGGCATCATATTCTGGGGTAATTCATCATTTAGTAAGAAAGTATTCATTGCCTAAAAGCGGGTCATCAGAATAATTGCTGGAGCCCACCCAAGATCATCCTACAGACAATTATTTAAGGATCTAGGAATCTTCACAGTAGCTTCACAATATATATATATATATATATATATATATATATATATATATATATATATATATATCACTTATGAAATTTGTTATTAACAATACAACTGAATTCAAATGTAACAGCAGTCTGCATAGCTACAACACTAGGAGAAACGGTGACCTACACTATTCAAGGTTACATTTATATCTCTCACAGAAAGGGGTTAATTATTCTGCCACAAAAGTCTTTGGTCACTTACCAAGTTGTATCAAAATTCTGACAGATAGCCAACTAGCATTCATGAATTTCTAGATAAAAGTTAGTACTTTAGGGGAAAAAAACCCAGAAATAAAATAAAATAAAATATTCAAATATTGAGTGTCGTGTAATATTATGTATAGACACATTTCATTTAACAGACACGTTCCACATCATTACGAAGTCTTGTATTCCTGATCCATGGAACAAGTATGAATCTAATCTAATCTTAAGTTTTTAATCTAACAGATTGTGAAAAATTATTTATATATAGGGTGTTACAAAAAGGTACGGCCAAACTTTCAGGAAACATTCCTCACACACAAAGAAAGGAAATATGTTATGTGAACATGTGTCCGGAAACGCTTAACTTCCATGTTCGAGCTCATTTTAGTATTTCTCTTTAAATGTAAATTGAAATAATTCGAGCCGCGGAGGAGTAGCCGAGCGGTCTAAAGCGTCTCGCTGCGGAGCGCGCGGTTGCTCGCCGTGGAGTTTCGAGTCCTCCCTGGGGCATGGGTGTGTATGTGTGTGTTTGTCCTTAGATTAGTTTACCTAGGTTTAAGTAGTTTGTAAGCTACGGACTGATGACCACGCAGTTTGGTCCGATTGATTTACAAACATTTGAAATTTGAATTTGACATTTGAAATAATTCGTGCAGACAATTGTGTATTTTGACAATTGTCTGCACGAATTATTTCAATTTACATTTGAAGAGAAATACTAAAATGAGCTCTAACATGGAAATTAAGCGTTTCCGTACACGTGTCCAAATAACATATTTTCTTTCTTTGTGTGTGGGGAATGTTTCCTGAAAGATTGGCCGTACCTTTTTGTAACACCCTGTATATTCTCATTTTAAGATTCTTATTTTCATGGCATGTATGTGCATTTGGAAATGGTTAGTTATAATGTTCTAAAGCCAGTTCTGAAAATTGTTAGTTTAATTAGTTTGTAATATTATGGGCTGATGACCACTGCATTTAGGTCCGGTAGCTTTACAAACATTTGAACAGTCATACACGCCGATTTTCGATGTTTTTTTGTCAGTCAACGGTGAATGATGAAAACGCACCGAAAACTGAAAATTTATCTTTCTGACAGTACAAGTATTTATTCATGTCTAAATTAAGAAACTGCGCAAGCATCGTATTAGGTCGAACGAGCGAAACAATAAACGCATTTTCACGTGTACGACAGATTTGTAAGTCTCAGGGAATATAACTTTTCCTAAAGTGTGATTGGTTCATTGATCGTTGATTAGTTTGCTCACCACGCTGACCCATTACTACGCGACTACTACTTCTAACAGCATGAGACAAAGGACAGACTACCGCACAACCGCGAGAAGCGGCAGTGGGCCATCATGGAGAGGCGGCTATCGGCACGTACACACGCAAAACTTCTCTGCATGGTAGTAGATTACAATTATGAAAGTTGGACATTTTAATGTGGCTTATAGCAGGAAGTGTCACAAAGATACACTATGTAATCAAAAGTATCCAGACACCCTCCAGAACTTACATTTTTCACATAAGGTGCATTATGCTGCCACGTACAGCCAGTTACTTTATATCAGCGACCTCAGTAGTCATTAGACATCGTCAGAGAGCAGAATGGAGCGCTCCACGGAACTCATGGGCTTCGAACGTGCTCAGGTGATTGGGTGCCACTTGTGTCAGAAGTCTGTACGCGAGATTTGCATACTCCTAAACATCCCTAGGTCCAATGTTTCTGATGTGATAGTGATGTTCAAACGTGAAAGGACACGTACAGCATGTCTGTTTACTGACAGAGACCACCGACAGTTGAAGAGGGTCGTACAGTGTAATAGGCAGGCATCTATCCAGACCATCACATAGGAATTCCAAACTGCATCGGGATCCAATGAAAGTACTGTGATAGTCGGGAGATGAGAAATTTGGATTTCATGGCCGAGCGACTGCCCATAAGCCACAAATCAAGCAGATCAATGCCAAACGACTTCTCGCTTGTTGTAAGAAGCGTAATCATTGGACGATACAACATGGAAAAAAGTTGTGTGGAGTGACGAATCACGGTACAGAATGAAGCGATCCGGTGGCAGAATGTGAGTACGGCGAATACGTCAATCTACCAACAGTAAAATTCTGAAAGAGTGGTGTTACGGTGTGGTCGTGTTTTTCAAGGAAGGGGCTTGCGCCCCTTGTTTTGCCTGGCACTGTCACAACACAGCCTACATTGATGTTTTCAGCGCCTTCTTGTTTCCAACTGTTGAGCAAATCGAGGATAGTGATTGCATCTTTCAACACGATCGAGCACCTGTTGATTAAGAACAGCCTGTGATGATGTAGCACTTCTATTGATAAAGCAAAGGCTGTTGCACTCCCGGTTCAAAAAATGCAAATGATGACATGCCAAAGTCAGTAGAGATTCGAGCGTCTATAAAAAGATCGATGCGCGAAGCATACAATAATTACCACAGTCATACCTTAGAAAAAGATCTTTCCGAGAAGCCGAATAAATTCTGGTCTTATGCAAAATCGATAAGCCGGTCAAAGGCCACTATCCAGTCACTCGTTGATCATTCCTGGGCAGTAATACAAGTAAGCAAACGGAAAGCTTAAGTTCTAAATTTAACATTTAAGAAATCTTTCATGCAGGTGGACCGCACAATTGTACTAACATTTGGTCAACGTACTAACTCCGAAATGGAGGACGTAGTATTAGGTATTTCCGGTGTAGAGAAGCAGCTGAGAGAAGTAAATACAAAAAAGTCTCCTGGTCCGGATGGAATACCACTTAGGTTTTACAAAGAGTATTCTGCGGCATTGGCCCTTTACTTAGCTTGCATTTATCGCGAATCTTCCATTCAGCGCAAAGATCTTAGTGATTAGAAAAAAGCGCAGGCGATCCCGATTTATAATTCCAATATCGTTGACATCAGTTTCCTGTAGAATTTTGGAGCTTAATCTATGTTCGAATATAGTAAATTTCCTTGAGACGGAAAATCTGCTTTCTATGAATAAGCACTGGTTTAGGAAACATTGTTCATATGTAACTGAGCTTGCCCTTTTCTCACATGATATCTTGCGAGCCATGGATGAATTGCAACAGGCGGATTGTGTTTGACGCGGTGCCACACTGCAGGCTGCTAAGGAAGATACGAGCATATGGAATAGATTCAAAGATTTGTGAAATGAAATATTTGTTCATCTATCGGACAAAACTGCGTGGTCATCAGTCCGTAGCTTACAAACTACGGTTCAAAGATTTGTGAAATGAAATATTTGTTCATCTATCGGACAAAACTGCGTGGTCATCAGTCCATAGCTTACAAACTACTTAAACTAAGGTAAACTAACCTAAGGACAACACACAGACCCATGCCCCAGGGAGGACTCGAACCTCCGACGGTCACAGATTTGTGACTGGCTGGAAGATTTCCCAAGTAATAGAACGCAGTACGTTGTTCGTACTGAAGAAAGTACGAGTTTGACACGACGAGGTGAGCAGACGCGCATCACAGGCGCTAGTAACGTCCCTGACTAGCTAAATGTTCAAATGTTTGTATATCTTATGGGACTTAACTACGGGGTCATTAGTCCCTAAACTTACATACTACTTACGAACTAGGACGGCACAAATATCCATGCCCGAGGGGGGATTCGAACCCCCGACCGTAGTGGCCGTGCTGACCGTGACTGGAGCGCCTCAGTCACTTCGGCCACCGCGGCCGGCAGGCGTGCCCCAGGGGAGTGTGATAGGACCGCTGTTATTTTCGATTTATGTAAATGATCTGATTGAGAGAGTAACTTGCAATCTGCGGTTGTTTGCTGCTGATGCTGTGGTGTATGGGAGGGTGTCATATCTATTTGTCTGTAATCGCATACAGGATGACTTAAACAACATTTCTAGTTGGTGCGAAGAATGTCATCTAGCTCTCAATGTAGAAAAATGTAAGGTCATGCGCATGAATAGGAAAAACAATCCTATAGTGTTGGAATACAGCTTTAATAGTGAGCTTCTTGATGCAGTCGCAACGATCAAATATCTAGGCGTAACATTGCAGAGAGATATGAAATGGGAAGAAACATGTTCAAAATGTTCAAATGTTTGTAAGGCTTAAGGGACTTAACTACGGGGTCATCAGTCGCTAAACGGACAAACTACTTATGAACTACCTTAAACTAAAGACGACACAAATATCCATGCCCGAGGGAGGATTCGAACCCCCGACGGCGGACTGCCGCGCGCAACGCCACATGGCGCTCCAGGACGCGCGGCTTATCCGCCGCGGCGAAAAACATGTAAGGACAGTTGTGAGTAGGGCGGACAGCCGACTTCGGTTTATTAGGAGAATTTTGGGAACATGTACTTCATCTGTAAGGAGACCGCGTATAAAACGCTTGTACGACCACGTCTTGAGTATTGCTCAAGTGTTGGGGCCTGCAGCAGATCAGTTTGAAGGGAGACATAGAAGCAGTTCAGGGGCGAGCTGCTAGATTCGACCAATGCGCGAGTTTGACGAAAACTCCGGGAACTCGAATGGGAAAAATGGAAATGAGCGTATGGCTTTCTTGGCCAGGAGATGCCTTGCAGGATTGTTCGGCCGCCTTAGTGTAAGTCTTTTTAATTGACACCGCGTGGGCGACTTAGGTGCCAATGATGAAGATTAGGACAACCCACAACACATCGAATCAGGGCCTCCTGCGTTGTAGTCAGCGACGCTACGACTGAGCTACGGAGGCGGACACTCGAATGAAGATCGCGAAGTAAAGACGACGTTTTTTTCGAGAAATTCTGTCGAGGAAAGTTGGCCGGTATTTGATGGTGAATGTAGAACGATCTTCCTGCCGCCTACTTACATATCGGGCAATGATCACAAAGACAAGATAAGAGAATTTATGGTTCGTACGGAGGCACATAAACATTTTTTTCCTCGCTCTATTTGGGAGTGGAATAGGACAAGAAACGCCTAGTAGTGGTACAGTATACCCTCCGCCACACACCGTACGGTGGATTGCGGAGTATGTTCGTAGATGTAGAGAAATGGGCTTCCATTCCCTAAGAAACGTTCCAGCACCTGATTGAGAGTGGAAGCTAACGGGCTAACGGTGGGCCAATACCATTTTGAATTACAGCATTACAGACGGAGGACGCCACCAACTTGTAAGTCATTTTCAGCTAGGTGTCCGGATAGTTTTTATCACATAGTGGAATAAAACATCATTATTTACCACTCTGAATGGGTATGTGCACATGATGTATGACTTGTGTTCATTTGTGGCAAAGCTTCCTATGACATTTTTGAAAAACGTACTATTATACACTAGCCAACGGCCATGCCGCAGTGGATACTCCAGTTCTCGTTAAATCACCGAAGCGCTGTCGGGCTCGGCTAGCACTTGGATGGGTTACCGTCTGGGTCTGCTGAGTGCTGTTGGCAAGCGGGGTGCACTCAGCACTTGGGCCTCCAGAGCAGATTGTTCTTTGAGAAAGCTCTGTATTTCACTAAGTGTGTTCGCCTCTGTAACTTATAAAATAATACGTGACGGGAATTTTGAATGCGGTAGATCAACACAAGAAATGTTACAATTTCTGCGGAGCTATTAACATAATTAATTGTATCATTTTCCACACAGTTACAGCACAAAGATATAATTTTTTTAAATGGAACAATAGTTTTTCTATCGTGCATTGGATTCGTTGAAACCAGCTGCATCCAAATCAATTTAAACTACATTCCTATCACTGTTAGTTTGGGAGCTACAACCCTTAAAAGTTTCAGGGGCAGATACCACACGCTGTACATGATACATGGCTGTGTGATGGGTGATGGATGTTATGGCGGTGGGAAGTTGATTTACATGAGATGTTCAAACGTCTGTCCATGTTCCTCAATGCATAATACAATGCGCCGTCGAAAGGATCTGCGGACGAGATGTAACATTGCCGGTGTGACGGAGCAACATACTTCCTCGATGCGCCGTTTTAGATCATCTGGGGATGTGGGCTCAGTGACAAAACACGATCCTTTAGATGTCCCCACAAAAAGAAATCTACTGGTGTAAAATAGGGCGACCTTGCGGGCCATGAATGAGGACTATGGCACCCCAACCATCTTCCTGCGAACTTGTTTAGTTCTTCCACAACAGCACGCGCAGAATGGGCTGGATGACCATCGTGCTGCATCCACATATGGACTCTCGTGTCGAGACACACATGTTCAAGGAGACCACCCAAACTGTCGGCTATAAAAGCGTGATATAACTCACCTGTCAGTGTACCTGGGAAGTACTGTGGACCGATGATTTCATCCCCAAGGATTCCACACCACACGTTAATAGACCACCTACGTTGACGGTCGTCAGGTCGTACCCACCGAGGATTGTCTGCGGCCCAGTAGTGCATGTTATGGCGATTCACTGCACCATAATTTGTGAACGTGGACTCATCAGAGAATGTAAGACTTTGTAAAGATTCCAGCGTGAAATTACGCACGGCCCCCTCACATTATGTCACTCTTGCGCGGAAATCGTTCCCATGCAGCTCCTGGGTCAGTGACAGGTGGTACGGGTGAAACCTGTGGCCGTGTACTATACGCCACACAGATGTGAGACTGACACCAGCGACTGCAGCAACGGCTCGTAAGCTGACATGAGGATCGTGGTGTAGTGAAGCTAAAACAACCACCTGCGTCTCCTTACTTCTTGCTGGTCTTCGTCTGTTACTTCGGTGCATTACCAAGCTGCCTGTTTCCTGAAGTCGTTGTTCGGCACGTAAGCACGTAATGGCTGCCGGGGCTCTTCGCCCAGGATATCTCACGGCATATGCCATGGCTGCTTCAGTGGCATCGTGTCGCCGACCATCAGCAACATGTCAACGTACTCGTTGTTCGTGTATTCCACCCTCATCCGATGTCAGTAACTGTGGTATATTGAGCCCCGGTTGTTTGTGAGGCTCCAACTGTCCGGTATACGCCCGTGTGCGGCGACAGTCGGCAGTCTAACAGCGCATCAACGAAGCTTCTCGCTCCGTGTCACCGGCGACGTTACAACTCGGCCGCAGCACATTTAGAAGGCGCATTGCATTATGCGCAGCGTTTGTGGTATTTGCCCCCGAAACTTTGAAGGGTTGTAGCTCCCAAACTAACAGTGATAGGAATGTAGTTTAAATTGATTTGGACGCAGCTGGTTTCAACGAATCCAATGCACGATATAAAAACTATTGTTCCATTACAAAAATTAAAGCTTTGTGCTGTAACTCCTTGGAAAATGATACAATAAACTATGTTCATAGCTCCGCATTAAGTGTAACATGTAATATTTCTTGTGTTGACCTACCGCATTCAAATTTCCCGTCACCTATTATTTTATAAGTTACAGAGGCAAACACAGTGAAACACCCTATATATACAAGGTGTTACAAAAAGGTGTTAGAAAAATGTACGGCCAGACTTTCAGGAAACATTCCTCACACACAAAGAAAGAAAATACATGTAGACATGTGTCCAGAAACGCTTAATTTCCATGTTAGAGCTCATTTTATTACTTCTCTTCAATTCACATTAACGTACGCAACAGAACATACCAACGTGACTTCAAACACTTTGTTATAGGAAATGATCAAAATGTCCTTCGTTAGCGAGGATACATGCATCCACTCTCCGTCGCATGGAATCCCTGATGCGGCGATGCAGCCCTGAAGAATGGCGTTTTGTATCACAACCGTCCACAATACGAGCATGAAGAGTCTCTACATTTTGTACCGGGGTTGCGTAGACAAGAGCTTTCAAATGCCCCATAAATGAAAGTCAAGGGGGTTGAAGTCAGGTGAGCATGGAGTCCATGGAATTGGTCCGCCTCTACCAATCCATCAGTCACGGAATGAGTTGTTGAGATGCGTACGAACACGTCCATACATAAAATGGGCATCTGCCAACTCCGCATTTGTAAACATTGCACTAGACTGCAAAACCACGTTCATGATGAACACTAACCTGTTGATGCTACGTACTGATGTGCTTTATGCTAGTACTGTACTGTAGAGCAATGAGTCGCATATCAACACAAGCACTGAAGTCAACATTACCTTCCTTCAATTGGGCCAACTGGCGGTGGATCGAGGAAGTACAGTACATACTAACGAAACAATTGGGTAGTTTGAAATTGTGCGCACGAATTATTTCAATTTACATTTAAAGAGAAATACTAAAAAGAGCTCTAGCATGGAAATTAAGCGTTTCTGGACACATGTCAACATAACATATTTTCTTTCTTTGTGTGTGAGGAATGTTTCCTGAATGTTTGGCCGTACCTTTTTGTAACATCCTGTATAATGTGAGGCCATCTGAGGAGCTATTTGATGGAGAAAAGTAGCGGCTGCGGTCCCGAAGACTGACATAACGGTCGGGAGTGCGGGGCGGTAACCACGTCCCCCTCCATACCGCATCTGTTGACGCCCTCGAGCAGAGGATGACACGGCGGCCGGTTCGTACCCAGTGGGCCCCAAGAGGTCTGTCGGTCTGAGTTTACAGCGTACGGTTATACACCATGCTATATAAATTTCTCGAATATTGCTTACGTCGCTAACAGCTCAGGTTTCACACCATTGTGTCAATTTCGTTATAATTATTGTATAATTAACATTTGGTGCTTGAATTTTTATGTTGAGGTAGCTGTTTGAAACTTCTTGGCAGATTAAAATTGTTTGCCGGAACCGGGACTCGAACCTGAGACCTTTGCCTTTCGCGGGCAAGTGCACTACCGATTGCGGTGTCCCGACACGACTCACGATGCCGCCTCACAACTTTACTTCCGCCAGTACCTCGCCTCCTACTTTCCAAACTTCACAGAACCTCTCCTGCGAACCATGCAAGACTAGCACTCCTGGAAGAAAGGATATGGTGGAGACATGGCTTAGCCACAGCCATTCTGGAAAGTTCCCTTAGGCTGTGGCTAAACCATGTTTCCACGATATCCTTTTTTCCAGGAGTGCTAGTCTTGCATGGTTCGCAGGAGAGGTTCTGTGAAGTTTGGAAAGTAGGAGGCGAGGTACTGGCGGAAGTAAAGTTGTGAGGCGGCATCGTGAGTCGTTCGGGATAGCACAGTCGCAAGGTACGTAGACCAGAAAGGTATGCCAGTTTGGGCTTCTTCACTGTCATTGGTTAGCGCTGTATTACGCCACTCGGCAGCAAGCCGCTGTATTATAAGGCCGCCCTGAACACATATTCTCTGTCTTTTCTTTTCTCATTCGACAAAAAACATTGCTTTTAAGAGGTGGAACACGCTTGTGATTAATATATATGTGTACTAACATACAAAGGACTGGAAAAGAAACGCTTCAAACATTATTAACAACTAGCTACACGTCCCGACCCGCGACTTGGCACGGGTAATATTTAAACGTCTTTAAATCGAGAACCACTGAGCGTATGGTGATAAGGTTTTCTTTTAAATGGTAGAGCTCATAAAGATCTAAAATAAAGTCGGCGAGAGAACATGTCTAGCTTTTATAGATTTCCCACAATCCCTATTTATGTAGTCTGAAGCCATCCGGCGCCAGCGCCTTAGGAAAGAAAAATGGTACATATACTTCACTCGTAAAAGTTAGACATATGCTCTCGCTGACTTTTTTAGACATTTCTGAGATCTACAATTTAAAAGAAACCTCATCACGATACGTTCAGTAGCTCTCGAGTTGTAGAAGCTTAAATGTACTTCTGTTTTATATTGTATCATGATTTCAGCCCCTTAGAGTGCGAATTTCGAAATTTTACTATGCCTATAACCGTGACGCTTGTTCATGCAATAAGTTGACGAAGTTTTATCGCGATCGACTAAATGACATTGACAGGCATAGCATACGGACAAACAGAGGCCTTCATGTTTATATATTATATAAAGAAAACTTTCGTTGCAACGCAAACTTAGCATCCGATATCGCATTAATGCTTTTTTCTACTCATTTAATTAATATGAACATTGAACTGAATTCTACTTTCATGCATACAATTTTATCAATCGGCTTCACAAAAATGTTCTCGTCTTGTCGTTTACGGCGAGAGATACATACGCGCTGAAGTTCCTTATCTTTTGGAAACCGATGGTATAAAATGCATTCCGTCTTGCGTCCACCGTTATTGCACTCCGCAACAGCACAACACGAAGTATTCTTACTCATAATTACCATTTTTTATCTTAATTATAGAAAGAATATATGGAAAAATTGTTCCCTAATACAAGAAAGCTACTTTCTATCCGAACACTTAACAGGTCACGAAACGAGCGAGCGCAAAACAACTTTATGCTTGCACGTTTCATAAGGATGCTGCGGCAACTGGTCGGCGCTTGCTGCCAGGTGACGTCACAGAAGCAAAGCGTGCGAGTCAAATTTACACCCCCCCCCTCCCCCTCCCTCCCACACACACACTGGCACAGTCGGTTGAGCGTTTGCCCGCGAAAGGCAAAGGTCCCAGGTTCGAGTCCCGGTTCTGGCACACAATTTTAATCAGCCAGGCAGTTTCATATCAGCGCACACTCCACTGCAGAGTGAAAGTTTCATTCTGGAAACATCCCTTAGGCTGTGGCTAAGCCATGTCTCCACAAATATCCTTTCTTCCAGGAGCGCTAGTCTTGCGTGTTTTGCAGGAGAGCTTCTGTGAAGTTTGGAAAGTAGGAGGCGAGGTACTGGCGAAAGCTGAGTTGTGAGGCGGCATCGTGAGTCGTGTCGGGATAGCACAGTCGGTAGTGAGCATGCCCGCGAAAGGCAAAGGTCTCAGGTTCAAGTCCCGGTTCTGTCTCACAATTTTAACCCGCGATCACTCGCGTTGTTAGAAAAAATCTAACATTTACGATTTTACTTGAATATTTCATCACATTTCAAAGCTAATGACCTGACCATCTAGAAATGCACTCTTTCATATCTCTTGATTCAATTAATCTGTGACTCGTCTATCAAATTTCAACAATATCTTGTTAGTTGTGGCATTATTTGAAGTGGTGCTCAGTGTTAGATTTTTTTCTAACACGGGACTTTTTACGTAACAATTACTTCTCCTTCCGTGGAAATCCGCCTTGCTTCACTGTTAGTCTGTTTTGTACTTTTAACATGCGGTTGTGTTCGTTTGTTTCCTCCTGAAACTGTTCAGCACATGTTACGTCTTTTATGAGCAAAGTAGATATTCTTATTGAGTTTTACGAATTGAATGAATCGATTGTTTAAACAGAGTAAATGACATTCTCTGTCGGATTTGTAAGTATATAAAACTGAAAAACAGTGTAAGAGGCCAGCGGTTTCTTCTTGAAACACAATATTCTGATTTCGAACGGTCGACAACATCTACACCTAATTTTTTTGAGATTGTGGAGTGTAATTTCTTCAAGTTTGTTCGCTTCGCCACTGTCAGCGTCTACAGAATCGTCGCTGTGCATGTTGGATAACATTAGAACGTTTTTTTTTTCTATTTATTTTTTTGAGACGTATGAGCAAATGAAGCAATTGTTGCTTGGTTTTTCTCCAAATGCTGCTCTTTAGTTGCCTACATTTTACGTCCAGAAATTCCGCTGGAATTTCTCTTTTATTCTTCCGTAGAGTATCTACTACTGTGAATCTATGGTTGGCATACATTTTGTTATCCAGTGGTATAGATGTGAAATAATTGTCCATTGTCACGTTTCTGCCTGTTTTGTCAATCGGTCTAATCAATCGTAACACCACATACTCTGCATCATTTGCTACTTGATATGACCCAATAGGCTCTTTGCCTGCGTATACTTTCATATTTAGCGTATTAAAGGTTCTGGCATCACAAAGCGCATGTACCTTGATGCCATATTTTGCAGGCTTGTTTGTTATATACTGCCTGAATTTGAAACTTCCGCGGACTGGTTCTAACATCTCGTCGATCGTTGTCAGTGCGTCGGTACTATAGCTCTTCTTTCAAACATCCACGAATTCGTCAAATAACATGTTCCATACCATGTTTATACTAATTTATAATGCTTTGGTAATAACAAAGAAATGATTTATTGTATAAACGTGTCTTTTTCTGACACAAAGAGATGAAAAGGTGCAAGATATCATTGTCAGAAAAAATCTAACACGGGAGTTATCGCGTGACAACAATATACGCTAGCGACCGCGGGTTAATCTGCCAGTAAGTTTCATATCAGCGCACAATCCGCTGCAGAGTGAAAGTTTCATTCTGTAGCTAGGTGTTTGTTTGCTGTTGGCCAGACTAGCCGGAATACGCCGGCGCTTACCGATGGCGGCGGCCAGGAACTGCGGCCACGTGGCCTCTCTGGCCGCCGCCCCGCTGCACACCTCCGCAGGCGGGCCGGTCGGCGGCTGCCCTGAGGCCGTCGTCCTGAAGACGCCGGTGATGCCGCAGCCGTCGACCACGCTGCACGGCCTCCTCGTGTGGAACACCATTGCCCTCAGCTGCTTGCTCGACAGCCGGCCACCTATCGGCATAGAACACCAACATTGCAGCCTGAGTGTCTGTTGGCTATCTAATATATAAAGCAGAGTGTCTGTATGTTTGTACGTATTGCATACAAATCAACAGTTTTGTTCCAATCTTTATGAAATTTGGTACACTTAAGCTTCAATCCATGAGGACGGTCGCCGTAAGTGTAAGAATAACATACGATATATAGTTCACGAGTTATGACGTCATAAATGCGCGAAAAACTGCTGCATTTTGCGACAATGCTGCTCATTTTCTCCTAAACCATTGGACCGATTTCAACCAAATTTGGTACACACATTCCTTACTGCGACGTAACAATTGCTGCATGTTTATGAATCACATACGGCACATGGTTCAAAAGATATTACGTCATAACCAATAGAAATCGCAAAAAATGCCATATAATGCGGCGAGACTTTCGAAATACACTGTATGAGAATGACAGTACTTAGAGACTTGCAACAAACTTTAAACGTAATTTCGAACCTTTATTACACTTTTTCTCGCTGACAACCATAGCAAAATGATGAAAGGAAAAAAAAAAGTTTCTGGCTTACCACTTTTCCGCTGTTTATGGAGTAAAACTACGGCTCTCGGTATGACGTTACAATTTATAATTTGAACACTACACATTGTACGACAGGAAATTATACAGATAGTACACACGCATACAGTTGAGTGTACTTTCTAAATTGTATCACAGTACGATATGTAGTTTTTGAGATATGAGCACATAAATGGTAACGTTCATGAAAAACCGCCACATCACGCACAAAGTTTTAATGTATTACTGCTTTACTACTAACTGTATTCCCAAGAAATTTTAGACATACATCCATGATACAAATGAATATATACCCGAAAAATGGCAGGAAGAAAGTAATAAATACCCGGGCAACACCAGGCTTTCAGCTAGTCTTCTATATTAACAAAAATGTACAATGTGTACAACTTTGCTTCCGCCGTTTTTTCCCCGACATCTGAGGCATTAATGAAACAAATCGGTTACACAAGTATTATTTGTGATTCTCGAGTTTCTCCCAGCGTATTTAATAATCAAAATATCCACGAGTGCACTGCTGGTCTATAGTGTCTAACGGGCACAATATTTCGGCGATCATACATGTCGACATCACCAGTTGAACTGACGAACTGAGCTCCTGGAAACGCAACGCGCCGGCATGGCGATCCGCCCGCTACGGCGGCTCGAAGGGAACTGGGTTCTAGCCTTTTTTAAAGCACTTTTCATTCTCTTTCTTGAGGGGGGGGGGGGGGAGCGGGCTTTCTCAGAACTTGCTGTGCGCTCTTTATCGGCCTGTGGTTATAAATTACTTTATTTGTAAATAATTATATTTGTTACATTGTTCGTAGGGTGCTTAATTATTAGTTTAATGATAAAAAATAAGTCAGTTCGCAATTTTTTTATAATAATAAAGTGTAAAAGAAAATTACATTTTATTATCACATGTAACCGGTTTCGATCTAAGATTAGATCATTTTCAGACCTCTCCCTGTAGATGTTCAGGCGGTGAGTATGCAGTATGCTCAAGTATGCAGTAGCCGCACCCTCACCGCCTGAACATCTACAGCGAGAGGTCTGAAGATGATCTAACCGGTTACCTGTAATAATAAATTGTAAAATTTTGCGACCTAGACTGTTATTTTTATCTTTAAATAATTATAAGTTTGCTGTTTTCCAAATAAGGAAACCAAGTTTTCCAAACTGATTAATTATTAGTTGTTTTGGAAAAAAATTTTGACACTTTTTTTAGAAAATTGACGAAGAAAAAAATATAAACTGTTGAATAGTTAAGACTATTTAATGAATATTTACAACTTGAGTTGTACTATTAATTTTGGCGATATCTTTGTCGTTGTTCATAGATGATGTGGCGTCCCCCTCATCCATACTTTCTAGAATGGTTCCTGGAATACCCCGCGATGCGGCCACGTTTCTTGCGCCTTCTCCTCGCAGTAATTCTCTTTCATTTTGCTTCAGATACATTTGCTCGTCAGCTTGTCCTTCCAGTCCAGGATTTCCTCCATCATTACCACCTGTTCTTTGGTGTTCTTGACGTTGGCGGGGTGCGCGTCGTGTCTTCTGTTTGCGTTTCCTCCTGGCTGACGTCGGCAGCGGGCGACTGCTCTGCCTGCGTCTTCATCTTTGGGCGGTACGTTTGTGTCCACCTGTTCTGTGCTTGGCCGGCGGCGTTCTCCATCACGGTTCCCGCTTCGCGCGTTTCTTTCTGCCGCTCTCTTGGCAAGAGGAACTGGCGTAGTCGCAGGCATGCTGCCTCTATTTCCGTGTGGAGCGCCATCCGGAACCTCGTCTCCGCCTCCATGATGGCCGCAGTAATTTCGGCTGTTTCACGTGGCGCACCGTCTTGCACTGCCGTAGCAGTGCGCTCCTGTCGAGATACGGAGATACTGGGACTGCGTAGTTAGAGAGGCCATTGAAATTCGCGCTAGTGACGACCTCATAAACCGTGACTGTGGCTATAATCTTAGCAAAGCTTGGGAACCAGCGATTGGGTTAATTAAGCGTAAATCTAGCAAACGTAACGTAGTGACGACCACGGCGGACAGAGCCCTCACACCGACGTCACCTCAGACGTCGTCGCAATCGGTTCCACTGCGCGACCGTGGCACGGGGCGCGGACCACGGAGGGGGCGCTCCGTGGGCGGAGGGTATTTAAATCGCCCGCCACCGCCGAGAACCCAGTTCCCTTCGAGCCTCCGTAGCGCGCGGATCTCCGTGCCGATACGTTTCCAGGAGCTCAGTCTGTCAGTTCACCTGACGATGGCGACATGTATGATCGCCGAAATATTGTGCCTGTTGGTCACGGTAGACTGGCAGTACAGCACTAAATATTTAGATTATCATTGAAAGTATTTTCCATCGCCGGCCGCGGTGGCCGCGGAGACTGAGGCGCTCCAGTCACGGTCTGCACGGCCACTACGGTCGGGGGTTCGATTCTCCCCTCGGGCATGGATATTTGTGCCGTCCTTAGTATAAGATAGTTCGTAAGTAGTTTGTGAGTTTGGGGACTGATGACCTCGTAGTTAGGTCCCATAAGCTTAACAAACATTTGAACATATTTTCCATCACTTGCCACTACTTTCGGGTGGTGTACGAATACTGCGTCGAAAAACTTGTTCATCTTTTGAAGCGATCCAAGAATCGATCCAATTCTAAATCTACACGGGATACTCTGCAAATCACTGTTAAGTGCGTGGCAGAGGGTTCATCGAACTATCTTTACACTATTTATCTCCCATTCCATTCTCGAATAGTGCGCGGTGGGAAGAAAGGACACCTGAATCTCACCGTTAGAGCTCCGATTTCTCGTATTTTCTTCTAATGATCATTTCTACCTATTAAGTGGGAGTCAACAATATATTTTTGCATTCGAAGGACACTGTTGGCGATTGGAGTTTCGTAAGTAGGCCACGCCGCAGCGATAAACGCCGTTGTTGTAATGATTCCCATTCCAGATCCTGTATCATTTCCGTAACGCTTTCTTCCCTGTGTCGTTACAATACAAAACGAGATGCCATTCTTTGGACTCTTTCGATGTCCTTAGTCAAACTCACCTGATAAGGATCCCACACTGGGCAGCAATAGTCCAAAAAAGGACGGACAAGCGTATTGTATGCAGTTTCTTTTGTAGTTCTGTTGCATCTTTTAAGGGTTCTGCCAATAAAATGCACAGTCTCTGGTTCGCCTTTCCCAATACATTATCTACATGTTCTTTCCAGTTTAAGTCTGAAGTAATAGTAATTCCTAGGTATTTTGCGGAGTTTACGGCCGTCAGTTTTGATTGATTTATCTTGTAAACAAAGTTTAACGGATTTCTTTTCTTACTCATGTGGACGACTTCTCACTTCTCATTATTTAGAGTCAATTGCCAATTTTTTACACCATAGTGATATTCAGATCGTTCTGCAGTTGGTTTTGATCTTCAGATGGTTTTACTAGACGGTAAATGACGGCGTCATCTGCAAACAACCTTTTGAAAGCTTCTTAGATTTTCTCCCAAATCTTTTACGTAAATGACGAACAGCAGAGAACCAATAACACTACCATGTGGAACGCCCGATATCACCTCCGTTTTAGTCAATGCTTTACCATCGATTACTACAACCTGTCACCTCTCTGACAGGAAGTCACCTATCCAGTCGCAAATTAGGGGTGATATTCCATAACTCCGCAATTTGTTACTTTTCAGTAAGATAACAAGCGTTGGTCAGTCAGGTCATGCGCTATTGATCCAAACAGGTGATAGTCGTTGAGAGCAATGTCTGGAGAATACGGCGGGTGGGGTAGGATTTCCATTTTAACGTTTCCGAGTAGGTTTTGACCTATTTTGCAACGTGGTGTCGAGTGTTGACATGCTGCAAAACCACTTTATCGTGCCTTTCACTATACTGCGGCCGTTTGTCATTCAATGTTCTGTTGAAACGCATTATCTGCGCTCGATAACGAGTAACTGTGATTGTTGCACTTGGTTTTAACATCTCATAGTACACGATGCCGAGCTGGTCCTACCGAATGCAGACCATTATCTTGGAGCCATGAATATTCGGTTTGGCCGTCGACGTGGAAGCATGTCTTACGTTCTTTCACTAATCGAGTCCTTAGCATACGTACTCGAGAGCATTCGATGAGACTCGACCGCTGTTTTCTTCATATTGAATCAAAAGAATAACAAGTCCCGCAAATGTCGAGAATTACCCTCGGAATCTGACATTTTCAATCAAGAACAAATTTATGATGAATCGACTAATGTTTGAATGAGTTTATGTTGACCGAGGTCGATGCTAACTGCCCGATGTCTGCGATCTGTTTCTTTCGACCGTTACTTATCGTTGTCGCCAACAATCGGCAAATGGTGGATGTAAAGTTGTACACCTTATAAATGTTCGTTTGTGCAAGACCATTAATCTCCGAAACTTCTCACCAATTTCTTTAAAATTTTGGCACAAAGTACCATTATGATACACGATTATTTTGATTTGTTTCAATTGTAGAAGTGTAAGATGGTACAGCTTCCATAGCCTAGCCAGATAAGGGGGTTTGTGAGCGTAAAAGCGTCAACACAGACACTTACGAACCACTGAATATTAATAAATCAAGGTCCAGATTTATGTATTACAAGGAGACCACATGGGTATCGGAGTTTAGATGTTTTTTATATTTATGGTACGTGGAGTTCAAAACTAAAATAACAATCAGCCAAACCCATTGGACGCCATCCATGCTCGAAGGGGGATTCTAACCTCCGACGGGGAACGGCCTCGCGCATCGGAGCAAAAAGCCTCAATGCGCTCGGCCGCTCCGCCGCGGCACTACCGTCGTCAACTAATAGTGGAGCCAACACTGTAAAAAAATGTAACTTCTGTATTTTGACTGAAAACATAATAATTAACAACCTTGCATCACATATAGAAAATTACGAATACACAAAAGTAAGTGCAATGTTCATAAAATTACCATTAGATATTAAATATATGTATGTATGTAAGCATTCGAACACAAGGAAAGAAAATATCTGTTTCTAATGTAAAGAAGTAAAGTTGTGATGCGGCATCGTGAGTCGTGTCGGGATAACTCAGTCGGTAGAGCGCTTGCCTGCGAAAGGCAAAGGACCCAGGTTCGAGTCCCGGTTCCGGCACACAATTTTAATCTGCCAGGAAGTTTCTGTTTCTACAGGATTCAAACCAGCGACCCTCTGAATGGGAAGTCAGAACACTACACCGTCAGATGCTACATACTTTTTATTTATTGGTATTTAACATGTACTTGTTAAGAATTTTTGAGAGTTGCGTCGAATGACTTTTGCTGATTGTTATTTATGTTCAGAACTTCATCTATGATGTTGTCGTTGTTGTGGTCTTCAGTCCGGAGACTGGTTTGATGCAGCTCTCCACAATACCATATCCTGAGCAAGCCTCTTCATCTCCATATAAGAACGGGAACCTACACCCCACGCACTTCCCTCCAATGCTAAATTTACGATTCCTCGATGTGTAATAATGTGTCCTACCAAGCGATCCCTTCTTTTACTCAGGGTATGCCAAAAATTCCTTTTCTCACCAATTCTGTTCAGTACCTCTTCATTAGTTATGCGATCTACCCACCTAATCTTCAGCATTCTTCTGTAGCACCACATTTCAAAAGCCTCAATCCTCTTCCTGTCCGCACTGTTTATCGTCCATGTTTCACTCCCATACAAGGCAACACTCCATACAAATGCCTTCAGAAAGGACTTCCTTAGGCTGAAATCAATATTCGATGTTAACAAATTTCTCTTTTTCAAGAACGCTTTTCTACCCATTGCCATTCTGCATTTTATATCATCTGTACTGTGACCATCATTTGTTATTTTACTGCTCAAGAAACAAAACTCATCTATGATAAATATCAAAAAATTCTAAAATCCGGTACCCATGTGGTCTCCTTGTTAGTTACGAACCTGTTGCTAGCAGTTTGACTACAGACATGCCCGTCTTTTACATATAACACCGGGTCGACTGATGCGTGGAAGTAAAAAGGAAGAAGGAGTTTTGGGTCAGCAATGAAAGCACATGCTGCCTGTACGCAAGTGAGGTCGTTTGCGCATATGGCGAGCGTAGTCTGTAGAGTGCATTCGTGCAGAACACACCAGCCCCATAGCAGGTCTTATGATCTCGGGGACGATAGCTTACAATCCCAGTTCACGTTTTGTGAGAACGCTGACCAGCCCCTTGGTACGTTCAGAATATTGTAGTGACCCATTCTTTTGCTATTCTTGCAAAAGGATAATGTTCGCCTGCACGCTGTATGTGGAACAACGTGGTCTGCAAAGTGTGCAGGAACTTCCCACTCCGATACGAGCCTCGGGCTTGTCCCCAGTCGAGCGCATGTGATGGAACGACAACTGACATGTTCCACCCATCAACCCACAATTCTTCCAAACCTTCGTGAACAGAACGAGAAAGGATAGAATAATGTATCGCAGGACACTATCCGCCGTCTGTATGATTGAATGAATGCTCCTACATTTCCGCCCTGCACGCTACATCTCGTACAAATGTTACTCGACACATGGTACCTCTGTAACGCTTGCGGTATTAATCCGTAAATCTAAGCCGCGGTGGAGTGGCAGTGTGCATTGAGGCGTTATGCTCCGATGCGCGAGGCCGTTCCCCCGTCGGAGGCTCGAATTCCCCTCCTGCCCCCCCCCCCTCGGGCATGGATTTTACCCGCACGGTAAAATTCTGGACCAATACGTTGGAGCCACTGTTTGGCAGCGTGCACAAGGGAGTCATCATCTTCAAACCTTGTTCCACGAAGAGAGTCCTTCAGTTTCCCAAAGAGATGATAGCCACATGGAGTCAGGTCAGGACTGTAAGGCGGGTGTTTCTGTGTTCGAGTTTTGTGATCGATTCCATGGGTTTTTGACTGGCATGTTCCTGTGCATTGTCGTGCAACAGCAAAACATCCTGCTTTTGCCGATGTGGTCGAACACGTCTCAGTCGTGCTTGAAGTTTCTTCAGTATGGTCACATTTGCAGCAGAATTTATGATGGTTCCACGTGGCATAATGTCCACAAGCAAGAGTTCTTCGGAATCGAAAAACACCGTAGCCATAACTTTTCCAGCAGAAGGTGTGATTTTGAATTTTTTTTTTTCCTTCGGTGAATTTGCATGATGCCACTCCACTGATTGCCTCTTCACTTCTGGTGAAAAATAATGGAGCCATGTTCCGTCACCTGTCAGAATTATTTCAAGAAATTCATCTCCACCATTCCTGTACTGTTTCCAAAGTTCGCAGCATACCGTATTTCGTGTTTCTTTGTGAGCCACTGTCAACATCCTAGGAACCCACATGGCACAAACCTTTTTGAAAACCAACACATTCCGTAGTCTACAAACAGTTCCTTCCCCTATCTCAACGTAGCGTGATAATTCGTTCACTGTGATGCGTCTATCACCAGTTACCAATTCGTTAACTCTCTGTGCATTGTCTGGAGTGTGTGCAGTACGAGTCCTGCCGCTGCGAGGACGATCCTCAGTATTGCCGTGCCCGCTTTCATCACGTAACCTGCTTGCCCACCGACTAACTGTACTGCGATCAGTAGCATCTCCATAAATCTTTTTCAACCTCTTGTGGATGTATCCCACTGTCTCGTTTTCACAGCACAGGAATTCAGTGACTGCAAGTTGCTTCTGACGAACGTCAAGGGTGACGCCATCATGAAGACATGTTGTGACGGCGCCACTCACAGGAACAGATTGAGCTAAGTTTTAAAACGAGCGAGAAAGCTGTATCTACACACTGTAAAACTTTCAGAATGCAGAATGTATTTTTTTTAAATAGTGTACATTTCTTTTGGAGTGACCCTCGTAGCTTGTACGTTTGGGACTGATGACCCCACAGTTAAGTACCATAAGTTTAACAAACATTTGACCGTTTGTAAATCAAATCATTTCATGTATTCCATACGTACTCTTTTATCAATAAATATTTAGTGAATTTGAAATGTCTAAAAGAGTGTACTAGTTTTTACATTCCGCAGTGCAGATACAACGGATGGAACTTAAATAGAGGCAACACTGCTGTGGAGACACTATGCAATGGAATCTACTGTTGTCGCTGATAGCACACGTTGTTGACATGCATATCTTACCTCCCAGCAAATGAACTCACCCGTCCCACGTTATCGGCGTGCACACAATCGAGGAAAACACATTTACTTGTGAGCGAGAGGTCTAACATAGCTCGCCCACGAAACCGCATCCTGAAGGTACCCCTGGGCATGCGAAAAATTGCATCACGCTGAATTCCGCATGAATTGGCGTAAATGCAGAAATGGATGCGTTCGACTTGACTCAGAAGCACTTGCAACGCTATGAGCACAGAGAGGTTTTCTTACGCCATATCGTAAGTTTTCCGAAATTCGTTCACCAAAGAAGACGAAGTGAACACTCCAGTATTCAATCCGAGAACAGATTCCAGCATGAGAAACTTAGAAGTAGATGTTCCTGGAGTAGTAAAACAACTTAAGTCACTAAACAAAAACAAATCTTCCGGGCCAGATTGTATTCCAACTACATTCCTCTCAGAGTATGCTGATGCAATAGCTCCGTACTTAGCTATAATTTGCAATCGATAACTCAGCGAAAGATCTGTACCCAAAGACTGGAAAGTTGCCCAAGTTACTCCAATATTCAAGAAAGGCAATAGGAGTGATCCCCAAAATTACAGGCCTATCTCATTGACGTCGATTTGCAGTAAGATTTTGGAACATATACTTTGTTCGAATATTATGAACTACCTCGAAGAGAACGACCTATTAATCAATAGTCAACACGGATTCAGTAAGTATCGCTATTGCGTAAAACAGCTTGCACTTTATTCACATGAAGTGTTAAGTGCCATCGACAAGGGATCTCAAATCGATTCCACATTTCTGGATTTCCGGAAGGCTTTTGATACTGTACCCCATAAGCGGCATCTTATGAAATTGCGTGCTTATGGAATATCTTCCCAATTGTGCGATTGGATTCACGATTTCCTGTCAGAAAGGACACAGTTCGTTGTAATTGACGGTAAGTCATCGAGTAAAACAGAAGTGATATCTGGCGTTCCACAGGGAAGCGTTATAGGTCCCCTACTCTTCCTAGTGTTTATAAACGATTTAGGAGACAATCTGAATAGCTCCCTTAGACTGTTCGCGGATGATGCTGTCGTTTATCGGTTAGTGAAGTCAATTGAGGATCAAAAGCAACTGCACAGCGATTTAGACAAAATTTCTACTTGGTGCGAAAATTGGCTATTGACACTAAATAAAGAAAAGTGTGAAGTAATACACATGATCATTAAAAGAAATCCTCTGAACTTCAATTACACGATAAATCAGTCAAACCTTAAGGTCGTAAATTCTACCGAATACCTAGAAGTTCCAATTACGAACAAATTTGACTGGAGAGAACACATAGAAAATATTGTGGGGAATGCGAATCAAAGGTTACGTTTCATTGGCAGAACGCTTCGAAGATGCACCAGCTCCACCAAAGAGACTGCCTACATCACACTTGTGCGTCCTCTCCTGGAGTACTGTTGCCCCTTGTGGTACCCTCAGCAGGTGGGACTGACGGAAGATATTGAGAAGGTTCAGAGAAGGGCAGCTCGTTTTGTTTTATCACGTTACGGGGGAGAATGCGTCACGGAAATGTTGCACGAATTGGGGTGGAAATCATTAAAAGAAAGACGTTATTCATTGCGGCTTGATCTGTTTGCGAATTTTCAATCACCGACTTTTAGTTCTGAATGTGAAAATGTTTTGCTAGCACCCACCTACTTAGGGAGACATGACCATCCCAATAAAATAAGAGAAATCAGATCGAAAACGGAACGATTTAGGTGTTCTTTCTTCCCGCGCGCTATTAGAGAATGGAACGGCAGAGAAAAGTTATGAAAGTGGTTAATGAACCCTCTGCCAGGCACTTAAATGTGATTTGCAGAGTATCTATGTAGATGGAGAATACTGCATGAGACATGAGCCACATTGTACGAACCAAAACTGGAACGCCAGTCCAACGATTGGCGTCATTGTGGGTCGCCGCGAAAGTGCGTCGGAGCCCAGTTCAAATGTTTCAAATGTTTGTATAGTCTATGGGACTTAACTACGGGGTCATCAGTCCCTAAACTTACAAACTACTTATGAACTACTTACGAACTAGGACGGCACAAACATCCATGCCCGAGGGGGGATTCGAACCCCCGACCGTAGTGGCCGTGCAGACCGTGACTGGAGTGCCTTAGTCCCCTCGGCCACCGCGGCCGGCCCGGAGCCCAGTATGATGAAAGTGTTGACGATTCTTGTGTACGACTGTGATGGTGTTATACTAACGCGTTATGTTCTTCCACGGCAGACCGTCAATGTACAGTATTACTGCTCGTTTTTGGAGCATCACCTGCGACCAGCTTTGCGAAAGAAGCGGCATCACTTTCTGCGCAACCCACCCATGATTTTGCGCGACAATGCGTGGGCGAATACAGTGCAAGCTGTGGCTGTTCTGTTCCGTCGATGGGCCTGGGAGGTACTGTACCATCCACCATAATCCGCGGACTTGTCCTTGTGACTTTGATTTGATTCCGAAGATGGTATACCCTTCAGAACTATTCAAAAAATTCGACAGCATTAGACCGCTCCATTCACACCATAAACAGACAAGCCTCTGCTAACGGTATACTACGCATTCTACATTGCTGGCGACGGGTTCTACACAACGCCGGTGACTACTTTGAAGCTTTTCTATCAGTTGTAAATAAATAGTTGCCATTTTTAACACTTTGGCCGTCGCCGGCCAAGGCAGGCGGCTCTGGCGCTCCTCTGACGTCATCGCGGTAGTCATCGTGTTAAGTTCCAACTCTCGTAAAATGACGCAACTGATATACGCCATATAACAATGTCCTCGAAATTTCTGCATCAGCTGTATGGGGCAATTCAGAATATCTACGTTGGAAGTCTTCCTGACATTGAGAATGCCATGCTCTGTTATGTTCACTACAAACAATTTAATCCGATCGCACATTTCATCTGATATTCCGTAAGCTCGCTTTTATTTATTTATTTAAATTATTATTTTCTTACATCAAAACCACATCGAAACGTCTTCCAGACATCAAGAAACACGTCATATACCGTAGAGTCTGTTTATTGAATGTGTAGGCGCATCGTTGGAAAACGATACGAAATGGAAGGTGTACACTAGGGTCGGTTGAATGGAACATGAATGGAATACTTCTAGAAAGTGTAGTAATCTGTGAATGAGGTCGTGTGTAGAATGCTTGTGCGACACATTTTGTAGTACCACTCACGACTTTCGGTTTCCAAATAAGCAGGATTACGCGAACAAATGTTCAAATGTTTGTATAGTCTATGTGACTCAACCACGGGGCACCAGTCCCTAAACCTACAAACTACTTATGAGCTAACTAAGACTAAGGACGGCACAAATATCCATGCCCGAGGGGGGATTCGAACCCCCGACCGTAGTGGCCGTGCAGACCGTGACTGGAGCGCTTCAGTCTCCTCGGCCACCGCGGCCGGCATTTCGCAAACACAATGAAGAAATGCAATGGGTGATACTCTATATTTGTGGTAGTTTTAATCAACTCGTTAGCAGTAAAAAGAATTCTCCCTTAGATTGGGATACCTGAAGGAAAGGGATGTCAAATAAATTCCCTTATAGATTCCTATTTTCTAGCTTTCCGGAAGACTTTTAATACTGTACCTGACAAGCTTCTTCTAATAAAATTGTGTGCTTATGGAATATCGCCACAGCTTTGCGATTGGATTCGCGATTTCCTGTCAGAAAGGACACAGTAACTTCTAATTTACGGAAGGTCAACGAGTAGAACAGAAGTGATATCTGGCGCTCCCCAGAGAAGTGTTATAGGGCTCCTACTGTTCCTTGTTTTTATAAACGATTTAGGACACAATTTGAGCAGCTCTCTTAGACAGTTCGCGGACGATGCTTCATTTATCGGTTAGTAAAGTCACCAGAAGATAAAAAGCAACTGGAAAATGATTTACATATTAGCATGGTGAAATCATTACCAATTGACTCTTAATAATGAGAAGTGTGAAGTCATCCATATGACCATTAAAAGAAACCTGTTAAACTTTATTTACTTGATAAATCAGTTAAATATAAGAGCCATAAATCTAACTAAATAGCTAGGAGTAACAATTACGAACATCTTAAATAGGAAAGAAACCACAGAAAATATTGTAGGGTAGGCGAACCAAAGGCTACGTTACATTAACAGAACACTTACAAGATGCAACAGTTCTACTAAAGAAACTGCCTACACTACACCTATCCGACCTATTTTGGAATATAATTGCGCATTGTAGGATGCACACCAGGTGTGTGACTGACACACGATTTAGAGAAAGTACCGAGAAGGGCAGCTCGTTTTATATTATTGCAATATAGGGGAGAGAGTGTCACGGAAATGATGCACAAGTTGGAGTGGAAGTCATTAAAAGAAAGGCGTTACTTTTTGCGAGGAGATTTATTTGCGATATTTCTTACATTAACTTTATCTTCCGAATGCGAACATATTTTGTTAGCACCAACCTAAATAGGGAGATATGATCGGCATGACCAAATAAAAGTAATCAGATCGAAAACGGAATGATTTCTGTGTTCCTTGCTCCCCGTGAGCATCAGAGAAAGTAATTTTAGTGAAATACTATAAAAGCGGTTCGATGAACTCTCTACCATGCACTCCAACCTAACTTGCAGAGTATTTATGTAGTTGTAGATAGAAGTCGTTAAGTGCTCGTAACACAACTGAGCTGGCATACGAAAATGACAGCAGAAGAGGACTCCCCATAAAATAATGCACTACATTTTTTTCTGCCTAATGTTTCGATTCCGAAGCGTCAAAAGTGTTCAAATGTTTGTTAAGTTTAAGGGACTTAACTGCGGTGTCATCAGTCCCTAAACTTACAAACAAACTACCTATGGACTAACGTTATACTGAAGACGACACAAACATCCATGCCCGAGGGGGAATTCGAACCCCCGACCGTAGCGGCCGTGCAGTGAGAAGCGTCAGGTATGTATTATACGAAGTTCGTGGGTAAGCGTACACATTTGCTAAGGTATAGCTGCAAAAGGTTTCAAAATGGCTTACGTAAGTGATAATATATCGCAAGCAATATGCCGGCACTGAATATCTCATTGCAGAGACACAAATTGTACGTGATATTCATTGCAGTCTGTGGAAAGTCTATAGAGAATGTGCTGTCGACAGAAGTGCAGTTCGTCGCTGGTAAACAGAGATTGAGGGTAGCAGAAGGCAATGCGTCAGAGCTGCGAGATTTGCAGCAGTCGGGGAGTCCGTCCACGGCTGTCACAGCCGACGTGTTGCGGCGAGCTGATGTGATTTTCGAGCAGAAACGACTCGGCAGTTGGCGCTGCGTCTGCCATTCATCATTAGAAATTTTCAAATATCCACACTAATTTGGTTGCGTATTGCTTGAAACTGCTTATGTGGGCGAGATTTAGGATTCTTCATTTTGACGGCTTTCTTAAAGACCGTTTGGTGTGGAATTACACTAATGGCCATTAAAATTACTACACCAAGAAGAAATGCAGATGATAAACGGGTATTCATTGGTCAAATATATTATACTAGAACTGACATGTGATTACATTTTCACGCAATTTGGATGTATAGATACTGAGAAATCAGTACCTCTGGCTGTAATAACGGCCTTGACACGCCTGCGCACTGAGTCAAACAGAGCTTGGATGACGTTAACACGATACCACAGTTCATCAAGAGTGGTGACACGTATTGTGACGAGCCAATTGCTCGGCCACCAGTGACCAGACGTTTTCTACTGGTGAGAGATCTGGAGAATGAGCTAGGCAGGGCAGCAGTCGAACAATTCCCGTATCCAGAAAGGCCCCTACAGGACCTGAAACATACGGTCGTGCATTATCCTGATGAAATGTAGGGTTTCGCAAGGATCGAATGAGAATGTAACGGCCACTGTTCAAAGTGCCATCGATGTACTTCACCTGTAAAGGAGACCGCGTATAAAACGCTTGTACGACCACGTCTTGAGTATTGCTCAAGTATTTGGGACCCGCAGGAGATCGGTTTGAAGGAAGACATAGAGGTGGTTCAGAGGCGAGCAGCTAGATTTGTTACCGGTAGGTTCGACCAATGCGCGAGTGTCACGGAAATGCTCCGGCAACTCAATTGGGGATCGCTGGAAGAAAGACGACGTTCTTTTCGTGAATTTCTGTTAAGTAAATTTAGAGGGCCGGAATTTGAAGCTGAGTGTAGTACGATCTTGCTGCCGCCTACTTACATTTCGCGTAAAGATCACAAAGACAAGATAAGAGAAATTAGGGCTCGTACGGAGGCATATAGGCAATCTTTTTTTTTCCTCGTTCAATTTGGGAGTGGAATAGGAAAGGAAATGCCTAGTAGTGGTACAGTGTACCCTCCGCCACGCACCTTACGGTGAATTGCGGAGTATGTATGTAGATGTAGATGTAGATGTGGACAAGAGTTAACCGTGACGTGTAACCAATGGCAGCCCATACCATCACGCCGGGTTATACGCCAGCATGGCTATGACGAATACACGCTTCCAAGCGATTCCACCGGGATGACGCCAAACACGGATGATGCTGTTAACAGAACTTGGATTCATCCGAAAAAATGACATTTCGCCATTCGTGCACCCAGGTTCGTCGTTGCGTACACCATCGCAGGCGCTCCTGTCTGTGATGCAGCGTCAAGGGTAACCACAGCCATGGTCTCAGAGCTGATAATCCATGCTGCTGCAAACGTCGTCGGACTGTTCGTGCAGATGGTTGTTGTCTTGCAATCTATTGACTCAGGGATCGAGACGTGGCTGCACGATCCGTTAAAGCCATGCGGATAAGATGCCTGTCATCTCGACTGCTAGTGATACGAGGCCGTTGGGATCCAGCACGGCGTTCCGTATTGCCCTTCTGAACCCACCGATTCCATATTCTGCTAACAGTGTGTATATCAACAGGTTGTATAGCAACCAACGCGAGCAGCAATGTCGCGATACGATAAACCACAATCGCGATAGGCAACAATTCGACCTTTATCAGAGTCGGAAACGTGATGGTACGCATTTCTCCTCCTTACACGAGGCAAGTGCTGTTTGTGTATGAAAAATCGGTTGGAAACTTTCCTCATGTCAGCAGATTGTAGGTGTCGCTACCGACGTACCTTGTATGAATGATCTGAAAAGATAATCATTTGCATATCACAGCATCTTCTTCCTGTCGGTTAAATTTCGTGTGCAGCAGAAGATGAGTCAGGCGGGGTCTAACGGTGGATCGCTAAACTCATAGCCCTGCCCTAGCCGCCTCCAACGTCCATGTTATCAGCCCATTAAAGGGTGCCATACGTGGAAGACTTTTTGAGGGCTTTGAAAAGGTGATTCACACAGTACAGAAATGGCTCTGTGACCAGAACTGGCAATGGTACTTGTAGAGCTTACACGCCCTTGTCTTACGCTTTAGGAATGTTATAGAACAGGGCGAAGATTATTTAGAAAAATAAGCTGTGCACGTAATATATCATTCTTTTTAGTGTGTAATTATTATTATGAGCAATAAGTAAATGTGGTGCATTAATTCCTGGGCAACCCAAAGTACTACTTACACCTGCACAAAGCTGGCGTGCCGGCCGCGGTGGCCGAGGAGACTAAGGCGCTTCAGTCACGGTCTCCACGGCCACTACGGTCGGGGGTTCGAATCCCCCCTCGGGCATGGATATTTGTGCCGTCCTAGTTCGTAAGTAGTTCATAAGTATTTTGTAAGTTTAGGGACTGATGACCCCGTAGTTAAGTCCCATAGACTATACAAACATTTGAACATTTTGAAAGCTGGCGTAAGGACCTTGAAGTGTAAATTGCAGAAAAAAATGTTCAAATGTTTGTAAACCTAAGGGACCATACTACTACGGTCATCGTTACCCTAACTAACTGACGCTAAGAACAACAAGCACACCCACGTCTGAGACGACTAGAACCTCTGACGGGAGCATTTGTGTGATCCGTAACATGGCGCCAAAGACCGCGTGAGCGTTCGTCCGCGGAAAATAAGTGAAATAAAAGTGTATCCAAAAGGAACGACCAACAACTGTAGCAGGTACCCTCCGCCTTGCATTACATGGCGGGTACTGCAGCGTGCTCGTGGATATAAGTGTAGAATGTCACCAATATTACAGATACGGAAATTTCCGACTACGGATACCTGAACTGTTATCTCTGGTTGTGCACAAGGTGAACTAACGAGTAATTTCATATCGCTTAGTGTTCGTGTCGTGGCACTGTTAATTGGGCGCGCTTAGCTTTTCTAGCGATGACACAATTCGACGCACACTAGCTTAACTGGGGCGGAGTCACCTGCCAGCGACATTTCATATGGTGGAAAAGGATTACTAGAAAAGCTCCCCAAACTATAGGTACATTTCTTGCTGTCTCCATCAGACGTCTGTGAGGCGTGGCCATTTTGACGCACTTGAAATAAACTTTAGAGTCTTGACCATAAACTTCAATTTATTGAGGCCTTACGCGTTTCGAAGTTTCGTCATTATCGTAGGCAAGACAATGGAATTAATGTTCGTCAAACATTTTGATAAAACATAAATGAGAACACTATCTTCACACTCACCATATCTTTTAAAAACTTATTAAAAAGAAAATCTAAAATATTCCTTTTAAAAGAATCACTGTCAAAGACATATGTTAAACATAAAATAAATTTAAAATTCCCCCCAGAACATTCCTATAGGATGGTTAAGTGCGTACTAAGGTTAGCAAAGCGGTCAGTTATTAACTGGAGAATCCGCTAGATGGCGATGTCATTCTACTTCACTCTCACTCACTTATGCGCACTCGCTCCCTCTGTGGGGTTTTGTATTTCATTTATATCTGTAAATTGTGAATGTCTGTTCGGTGTACGTTTATCACACGTCTGAACCACAAGACATAAAGAGCCAAAAATTAGTACAGTTACCAATGTCTACCCGGGAAGGCTATAGGCACGGTTTTATGGTGATCGGATAGCTATTTATCTATGTATATTAATGTCAATGTCTGTTCAGTGTACGCTTATCACGTCCGAACGACAAGACGCAGAGACTTAATATTTGTACAGTTACTAATGTATACCTGAGGAAGGTTTTAGGCACGATTTTATAGCGATCTGATAGATAATTAGTAATTTGAAGAATATAACGCGAAATGCGGTACAATAATTACTCTTTGAAAATTATATTTACTCTTTGAAAATGGTTTTATTACTTGCATTGTTGCTTGAGGGCTGATAATGATGAAAGGGTGGAGTATATTGGGCTGGAAAGTTATCGGTGTATATAAAATTCTACGTTTGTGTGTGTGTTAATGTTTCGCTCTGCAGCGGAAACTACAGAACGCAAACGAATGGTCTGTGTGTAATTGTTGTCCGAAGTCTCGTGTTGTACACCATAGCAGTTTCATGCCGATAGCTATAAGAGAGTGGAAGATAGGTGGTTGAAAGTCGTCAAATTATAAACAAATTCTGACTGAAGGCCAGCGATGACGTTTGCGACTCTATAGCAAGGAGGTTACATACAGCGAAACGTGATGATGTTTGTCAAGCTTAAGGGACTTAACTGCGAGGTCATCAGTCCCTAAACTTACGAACTACTTATAAACTACCTTATACTAAAGACAATACAAACAACCATGACCCAGGTGGGATTCGAACCCTCGACGGTGATGCCACAGACCATATCTTTGGTCTAGGCGTGCTACAACGTCTTCAGCTGTTTCTCTGTAAGGATAAGCATACGAATAAGGAAATATAAGCGTAAATAAATAAAGCAGTAAAAAAGAAATTTCTTCTAATACATCTCTTTAAAAAAATCGATTTGACGTTTCGTGCATTACCTATCATAATCAACCAACAAGCGAGCGGAGCCGCGGGTTTAAGCTAGTATAATATAATATCATACTGATGCACAATATTTTGTTTCTGTTAAGTTATACAATTATAAGGTTATAGACTATAGAACTTTCACAGTCACTGTGAACTGTATAAAAATTTTCGTTTAGATTATTTATATTCCCGCCATACTATATTTTGACATTATTAGGAAAGATAGTGTTTAGTGACACATTGCTGACAGTCACCAAAATCATGGTATCTATAAAGCATTTAGGTAAGGAAAAGTGGTGGGAGAGGAAGGGGGGGGGTGGAAGGGGGCCTACATAAAAGTGCTGGGAAGGGAGAGCAGCCACCAAGCACCATCTGCTTACAAAAACCATACGGTGGTTTCTATACCCTACAAATTAGCATTTGCCTCTCCTTCAAATTACAGTGTTGGCCTACAACCAGCAATGCAGTATGTTAAAGTAGTGTCACATTTATATAAATTTGATTACTATTTGTAACATGAGCAGGGTCAGAAAGTACTGTGTATAGTATTACAGTTTAGGCAATACTGCTGTAGAAAGATATATTCAATGTAAACTCTAAGGGTAGTTAAAATATCCTCTACTGCACATGTTAGCCCTATATTATAAAACATGAAATAAAGCAGTTTTAAGGTATACACTGGTCAAATACATTACACTCAATGCTCTTAAAATGAATGAATATTTTAAGTAAAAAGGGAGGAGATGGTTGATGGAGCAAATACAGGTTATAGAATGTAATTTTGTGCACTCTTTACAATTTTTATAGTAATATTAACTCAATTATGCAGCTCTAGGAAAAAAAAACTTTACATTTACTAAATAATAAGTAAGGTGTACATAGTTATGAGGTTACATCAGGATGCAACTGCTTATATTCTAGTACCAGGTATAGAGCGGTATTTTTATGACGCCAAGAACACACACTTGTATTTTTTATCTATTTTTTTTAATAATCATAGATACACGTATGACTGCAAAGATTTACTTTTTAATAAGTTTTAAAAAGATATGGTGAGTATGTGAAGATAATGTTCTCATTTATGTTTTATCAAAATGTTTGATGAATATTAATTCCATTGATTCTTCAGTTTCTCCCGGCGTATTTGATAATCAAAATATCCACGGGTGCACTGCCGGTCTATAGTGTCCAACGGGCCACTATAGACCGGCAGTACACCCGTGGATATTTTGATTATTAATTCCATTGACTTGCTGCAGTCTTCGATAATGACGAAACGTCGAAATGCGTAAGGCCTCAATAAATTGAAATTTGTGGTCAAGACTCTAATGTTATTTCAAGTATAGGCAAATTCTTTGTCTTCGGATGACACTGAATTGAAAGACTGCGATAGTGTATTCGAAAATAGAGCAGTGGTTCTTATGGGCCTGTCGGTATACTTTCTCTAGCGTTAGTAGAGTAGTAAAATATGTGATGAATATTCAGCGTATGTTTGGAAATAAATTAACGAGATAAATTGCTCAAAACAATTTGGGGATCCAGTGAGATATAATACACAATGTACATATCCTAACGTATTTTATTCAGATTTTGGTTACAATTGCTTTTTGTGTAATATACATTACGATAATTTACCGTGTCAACTCTTTACCTGAGGCTTACAAGGCGTTTACTTATAGCGAGGCACCATGAGACTACCAAAATAGTGCAACATTCTCGTTGCCCTCTAATATGGAGTGTTATCACCTCGGACAGCCAGTACATTTTCACATCTCTGTGAATCGACAATATGAGGGCACAATAAAAGGTCGAAGGATCTTTTCTGTATACCTCTGAGCAGTCGAAACGCCATTCTGAACGACATAGAGGTCCGTACGTCCGCCAATACTAACTGCTGCCCACACCATCCGTCCATCACCACGATAAGCAGGATTGTTCCGAGTTCCACGTTCTCCAGATGAGGGAGCGACGATTGTCTCACAGTACACAATATCGTGACGCACTTGTGAACAGAACCTGGTGCCTTTCGCTACGACTCCAATCTTGATGTTCCTCCGCCCAATTACTGCCGGCTAAACGGTTTCGTGGCTTTATTGGGACACTTATCATTGGCCTTCGTGCATAGAGGCCACATTTTCGATGGCAATTAGGGATTGTTTACGTCGATATTGCACGTCCTGTTGTTGCCTGGAGTGTGCGTTGCAACTGAGATGCACTCAGTCTCGACGGGCTGTTAAAAGGAGATAACGGTCATCTCTCTCTGATCTTACCCGTCGACGACCTTGGCTTTCAGTGGCGGCGCTAGGCGTCGGCGACGTCGGCCACCGTCGACGGCCTCGCGCCTGTGGGGCTTCGCAAAACATTGTTAAAATGTTAGGTTTTCTGTTTCTTCTTTTTTTATCCGATGTTTAACGGCGCTTTCCAACTGCTAGGTTATATAGCGACGCTCTACAACTAATTTACGCTAGCTTAACCAATGGAAAACACAACATTCGTACCCAAGGGTGGGATTCGACCCTCGGCGAGAGCGATCTCGCTCATCGTGGTATGATGCCTTAGTGCTCTGGACCATTTCCGTATAAGTGCAGTAGTGATTTTTATTTACTAACGTAACAATTTCTTCAGTACATTTAAAAAAAACGATTTGGAAGAAGTATATCCAAATGTTTATATAACAATCAGAATCATCCCCCGTTCCAGTCAGTACAGCTTCGGCCAAGAGAAGTTTCAAAAATTTAAAATTGATTAAGACTAACTTGAAAAGCACAGTGATCCAAGAAAGATTATCTGCGTTGCCAGTACTATCAACTGAAGCCGAAATAGTGGCTAGTATTAAGATGTAGTCTTAAAAAGTTCAGTGAGACGAAAAGGCGAAAAGTTCCTCTAATTTGTGTTTTATTGTAATTTTTGTCATTGCAATAATACTCGTATATTATACTAATATAATTTTAGTATAATGATTATTGATGTATAATTCAGCTCATTTAACATTTTCTTCATTAATGAAAAATGAAAGGGGCCTCGCAAAGACGAGTTCGCCGACGCCCAGTTTGCGTCTAGCGCCGCCACTGTTGGCTTTTGCTTCTTTTAACTGTTCCTGTTTTCTGAGATCGCGTCCACGTCCTGGAAATTACACTGTGGGACACTCAAACAGTAGCAGGCACTTCCCTGTGTGTCTGTCGCGCTTCCAACATTTCTGTGGCTCCCCACGCCACAGCTTTGGGTAAGTCACGTTGTTGTTGCATTGCACTACCTGCTCACTACACCATCTGAACCCAACTGCTGGTGTAATTCGTTTGGTATGGAAAACCATTATTAAGCAATAGGAGACACGATACTGCGAGAGGAATTTGACAGACAACTCAAATATCTGAGCTTGATTAATTTCGACTTAAATATGTAACAAGGACGCTGGAGCAGATGATATTCCGTCTGAATTGCTGATATCGTTAGGATGATGTCTAGTTTTTGTTGTTCCAGTTGTTTATATCTTTTCGTTCCTAGTATTGTACGCTGATACCTTCAGAATTTAAAAGTGTTCTAGCCAGCATTGTCAAAAGTCTTCTACAACTCTTCAAAAGCTATAAGCGCAGGTTTTACTTGCTTAACCTACCTTACCAGTTAAGTCGTTACGAATAGAGTTTTGGACGATTCCTATCAAACTGTTATCAATAACATTTGTATTGTTTATTAAACAGTAGCCTAAATTGAAATAGAAGGTTTTGTGAAATATAACAGTGATCACAGATATAATGAAAGTGATGTGAACAAAACTATTAGTCAGAAACTTGGCGGCACTAAGTATAATCAAGAAAGAGAAAAACATAATCTACGGTAAACCCACCCAACGCATATATTTCTGCAATGTGTGCGTCTAGTATTCTGTCTTTGTTATTTTCTAATAAAGTCTCACTATGTGTAAAATACCTAAGATATAGTTTAAGTAACGAAAAGTTTATCATACATTGGAACTCCACATCCTGATATTATCACATGTTCAATGTTGACTAAACATTAGCTGAACTAGAAGTAGAAACTTCAGTACAACATAAGCCTGAGCATAGATGTAATGATCGCGCTGTAAACAAATCTGCCAGTTTTATACATTTACGTACATAATGTTCCGTAGGAACCAATTGAGGAGAGAGTCTCCATGGTTATAAAATGTATAAGTATATAAAGTGACATCAGAAGAGTTTTAATAGATGAAATGAAACGAATAGGAATTCTATGCAGACGGTATGCCGTATGTTTATATAAATATAGGGATTAGTTTGCTTTTTTAATTTTTATTGAAGTCTACAGAATACAAAGAGCGAGTGATAAAGAAACATTTCAGTTTGCACTTGAAAGTGTGTGGATTACTGCAATCTCTATATAAAAAAGTAACAACCACTATTAACAATATCAATCCACATTATTCGGTTGCTGATGGAAATTCTCCACTGAGATGCTAAAATAATCGAAAATATTTTAATCCGCAGTATATAACACTACAACTGAAGTTCACACGATTGCTTGTCTACAGAACAAATAAAGCGCCGAATAACATACTTGATCACTGTGAGAGCACAAAAAGTTACCAAACGAAATAAGTGTAAGTTCCCTACCGCTATTACGGCAGAAACGGCAAGGAAAGCCGGTGAAAACTATTTAATAACTGAACAAGTGCACTGACACCTCTTGAAAGCAAATGAAATGTAATAATAATGACCAACAACGCACAAATAAGTTATCAATACATAGCTTTCAGAAACCACTACAGATACAACCGTTCGTAGTGAAGTATAAACACACTACTGCCATAAGATCCATGGTCGAAACACGAATAACAGACGGGTGAAAGCAGTAACACCACAATCGGTGATTTTACCATGGGTAGCTGCAACATTAAAACTGCTGTCGCTCACTGTCTTATTCATTGAAGACAAGACTCTGGTTGGTAGCCCTGTGCAAAGACGTGTTGTTGAAGAGCGCTCGTAAAAGATAAGTAATTTAGCTAATAATAATTTGTAATTTAACGTTTATAACTAATTAAATACGTTGTTTGGCGTGCTGTTAAAGCCCACCAACAAAAGTTTTTCTTTGACTTGCCTATAGTATTAGTAATATCGAAACGTCGGTCGTGTTTACTTGCGGTACTGCTGTTAGGCCTAATTTCCGAGGGTAAAGACAAGGAATTTAGCTAGTAATAAAGTGTAATGTAACATTTTACCTGATTAAATACGTCCATTGGAGTGCTCTTAAAGCCCACTAATAAAAGCTTTTCTTTTATTTGCCTATTGTTTTAGTAATAGCGAAAAGTCAGTTTTGTTTACTTACTGGTTTTAGGCCTAATTGTCGTGGTTGCATATTTAGCGTGACACCTCAGTTTTAAGGCATTTTCTAATAGTTTCCTTACATATCAGTGTCTAATACTTAATTGTATTTGTGGTTAATATATATATATATATATATATATATATATATATATATATATATATATATATATATATATATATATAATTTATCAATAAAGTAAATCTCATAATTACTTTGTAACCAATCATGAATTACAAGTGTGTGAGCTGCCGTAGGAAAGTTATTCAGGGGTTTCATGCAGCTGTTGCGACAGGTGGTTTCATTGGGGACGTAGCGGTGTGGGAGTTGGAGAAACAAACAAGACTCTTCCATTCTTTTGCAGTGTTTGCTCAAGGGATAGGAAAATATCAGAACAGGAGGGGAAGATTAGAGCCCTTCAGGCTGATTTGGATAGAGCTAGGGAGGAACTGTTGAGGTTAAGGAGGGAGGAGGGCAACCAGAGGTACGAAGTGATAGCTGGTAACAGGGGCCAGAGAAAGAGAACAGTGTCTGACGGTTTTGCAATTGGCACAACCAATAGATTTGCCCCGCTATGACAGTTATGTAAGGAAGAGGCTCCAAAAGAAGCAGGAGTAGTTAAGATGCAACAGAATTCAATTAGGAAACCAAAGGTTTCAAATAAAAAAGTAGAAAGTAGGAAGAAAGTTCTGTTGCTAGGTAGCAGCCATAGAAGAGATGTGGGCCAGATTTTGCTGGAAAAATTAGGTGACAGGTACAAGGTCACAAACTTTTTCAAGCCCAGCGCATGTCTTAGCCAGGTGGTAGAGTATTTAGATTCCCTGTGAAAAGATTTCACTAAATAAGATCATGTGGTAGTGGGTGGAGTGGGAAACAGTATCAGTAGGGATCAGGGCTACAGTATTGATTGTGACCTGGTGAAAATAGCCTCTGCAACGACCTACACAAATGTTGCTCTGGTTCCTGCGTTCGTGCGACATGATCAGCCCCAGTTGAGCCGCTCTGTCAGGAGGGTCAATATGGAGTTAGATCAGTTGCGTAGGACGGCCACTCTACAGACATTGGTTTCGTTTCTGTTGAGGCTATAGATAGGTGGAACTTCACAAGGCATGGCCGACAACTCAATAGGAAAGGGTATACTGGCTGGATTAATAGCAAAAACCTTAAGGGGAGACACTTTAATTCATGAATGTTACTCTTTTTTAGGCTACGCTCAGGCAGGCATATACTAAAGATGCTCAAAACTCACATGAATCTGAAAAAAATAAAGTAAAAATAATGCTACCATATTTCACAAAAATATTGGGGGATTAAAGAATAAAGTTGAGTCTCACAAAAGTAAAGTAAAAAATAATGTTACTATCTTTCACAAAAATATTGGGGGATTAAAGAACAAAGTAGAAGAACTACTGGTTCGTTTAGATGACATAGAACTAGAGAATCTATTAGATATACTATGACTGTCTGAGCATCACATTGTGACGAATATGGAAAAAGTAGCTAAACATAAGCAGTTACAAACTAGCAGTATAGTGAATAGAGAGAATAATGTGACAGGAGGAGTTTCCATCTTTATCAAACTTTATCACCGTATAAAAAGTTTAGAAACTCAAAAGTTTTGTGTAGAGCAACATATAGAAGCATGTGCCTGTGAGCTTAAACTGAATAGAGGCCCTTCACTTATAATTGTAACAGTATATAGGTCCCCTTCAGGAAACTTTTATTTATGGAAGATTTGGATGCCTTGTTGTGCCATCTGTCAAATAAGGAGAAACAAATTATTATTTGTGGGGATTTCAATGTTGACTCACTAAAGGAATGTAATAGGAAGAATGACCTGGAAGCCTTACTTGGTTCTTTCAATTTGTCATCTGTAATTGATTTTCCTACTTGGGTAGTAAAGGACAGCAGCACACTGATAGATAACTTTTTTATAGACCAAGATAAGAATATAAATGCTTGTCCTGTTGAGAATGGTCTTTCTGATCATGGTGCACAGCTAGTTACAATAAATGACATAGTTACTCTCTGTAATTCAATGCAGCCCTCCAAAGTTGTACATACAGTTAACGATTCAACAATTAGAAATTTCAGGGAAAATCTTCAGCAGTTAGACTGGGATGACGTGTATAAGGAAGCTGATGCTAATTTAAAATATAACGTATTTCTTTATACATTTGTAAGAGTATTTGAAAATTGTTTCCCCAAGAAAATAGTTAAATATAATGATAAGAAACCATGCAAAAACCGTGCCTCACCAAAGGAATAAGAATATCTTGTAACTGAGAAAGGGAACTGTAACAGCAAGAAAGAGTAATGATGCAGAAACAGTCAAATATTATAAAACGTATGTACTACATTAAGAAAAGTTATAAAAAAGTCCAGAAGCATGTGCATCATGTCTGAGATTAGTACCTCTGATAACAAAATTAAAACAATTTGGAATATTATTACCAGGGAGACAGGGCAACCAAAAACACAGGGAGACAGCATTACCATCAAACTGAATGAAAAGTTTACAACTAACAAGCCAGAAGTTGAAAACATTTTTAATAATTAATTTTTAAATGTTGTGGAGGAAATAGGATCTAAATGTTCATTAGAAGAAGCTAGGCAGTTAATGGAACAGGCCATACCCACACAATTTGATACAATTAAAATTCCACCCACCTCTCCTTCTGAAATTAATAAAATTATAAACTCTCTCAAGAGCAAAAGTTCACATGGAATTGATAGTATTTCCAGCAGGGTAATAAAAGCTTGTTCTCAAGAAATAAGTAGTATTCTTAGCAACATATTCAATAGTTCTCTGAAACAGGGTATTTTTCCTGATGGACTGAAATATTCTATAGCCAAACCACTGCACAAAAAAGGGGATACATCTGATGTCAACAACTACCGCCGAATCTCACTTCTTACTCAATTATCCAAAATTCTTGAAAACGTAATGTATTCTAGAATAGTTTCACACATAGGTAAAAATAAAGTTCTAATAAAATGTCAGGTTGGGTTTCAGAAAGGCTTCTCAACAGAAAATGCTATATATTAAATGCTCTGAATAACCGGACATCACCCGTTGGTATTTTTTGTGATCTCTCCAAGGCTTTTGATTGTGTAAATCATGGAATTCTTCTAGATAAACTAAAGTATTGTAGTATGAATGAGGCAGTTTACAAATTGTTTAAATCATACCTAACAGGAAGAGTGCAGAAAGTTGACATTAGTATTTCTCATAATATGCAAAAAAAAAAAAAAAAAAAAGTCGAGTCCTCAAACTGGGGAGCAATCAGATATGGGGTGCCACAAGGTTCGGTCTTGGGCCTTTTGGTGTTCAATATATATATATATATATATATATATATATATATATATATATATATATATATATATATATATATATATAGACTTTGATCGGAAATCTGTAGCAAAGTTACAATATTCAAAATTTTTTGGTTTAAGCATTGATGAGGAGTTGAACTGGAAAAAAACACATTAAAGATCTGTTGAAACGTTTGAATTCAGCAACTTATGCTATTAGGGTAATTGCAAATTTTGGTGATATAAATCTCAGTACATTAGCTTACTATGCCTATTTTCATTCTATGCTTTCGTATGGCATCATTTCTGGGGAAATTCATCATTCAGTAAAAAAGTATTCATTGCACAAAAGCGTGTGATCAGAATATTTGCCGGAGCCCATCCAAGATCATCCTGCAGACACTTATTTAAAGAGCTAGGGATCTTCACAATAGCTTCTCAGTATATATAATCACTTATGAAATTTGTTATTACCAATCCCACCAAATTCAAAATCAATAGCAGTGTACACAACTACAACACTAGGAGAAAGAATGATCTTCAGTATTCAAGGTTAAATCTAGCTTTGGCACGGAAAGGGGTGAATTATGCTGCCACAAAAGTCTTTGCTCACCTACCAAATAGCATCAAAAGCCTGACAGATAGCCAACAAGCATTTAAAAATAAATTAAAAGAATTTAAAAATAATAATAATAAAAATTAAAAAAAAAATGTGTCATGTAATATTTAGTACAATATAATAATTTGTAAAGACACCTTTCATTAACCGGACACGTTCCACATCATTAAGAAGTGTCGTATTCATGATCTATGGAACAAGTAATTATCTAATCTAATCTGATATGTTAGCTGCCAATAGGTTCAAAGCTGAACTGCGCTTTGGCATAATAAAAAAAAACACTTAAAACGTGTCTGGTTACTGTGTTTATTAAAATAAAATAATGATGACTTGAACTCAGCCTTGTTTTGAGCTGTTGAATACCGCTACTTAAAACAGATGATTCTACGGAAGAGTCGGTAACCTTAAAAGGCCATTTAACGTTATAATTGAAGACCGCGATACAACCCGTCGGCTTTGACCAGTGACGTCATATGAGCCTCACAAGATACGCTACGCAGATGTACCAGTTATCAAAAAGAAACACTATCAACGAATATAAACATGCGGTATAATATCGTAATAATCGCTGATTATCGTCGTACATATTACCACCTGGATCACAGGTCTGGGGCAAAAAACCCGCGCCTTTGGCGCTAAGTTGCGAAAAAAAAACCTCTCTGTGATAGCCGAAGTAAAGAAGATATAAAATGCAGAATGGCTATGGGAAGAAAAGCGTTTTTGAAGAAGCGAAATTTGTTGACATCCAAATTTAGTTTAAGTGATAAGAATTCCTGTCTGAAAGCTTTCGTCTGGAGTATTTGTATGGGAGTGAAACGTTGACAATAAGGAGTTAAGACAAAAATATAGTAGAAGCTTTTGAAATGTGGTGCAGTAGAAGAAAGATGAATATTAGATGGGTAGATCATGTAACTAAAGAGGAGGTGCCAACAGTTAAGGGGCAAAAAAAGGAATATTCTAAGAGAAGGGATAGGTTGGTGGGACACATTCTGAGACATCAAGGAATCAGCATTAGAAGGAAGTGTGTGGGGTAAAAATCGTAGAGGAAGACCTTGGGACGATTACAGTAAGCAGATTAAAAAGGATGTAGGTTGCCATACGTATTGTCAGATGAAGAGGCTTCAACAGGACAGGGTAGTGTGGAGAGCTGCATCAAAGCAGTCTGCGGACTGAAGAAGACCACAACAACAACATTCTTTTCTATTGGAGAAAAATTATGAAATACACCTAATATGTTTGTGTTTATTATTTACGTTTTATACAATTCACTCACTAAAGCCGGCCTCAGTGACCGAGCGGTCTGCGGCGCGCCAGTCACCGTCTGCACGGCCGCTACGGTCGGGTGTTCGAATCCCTCCTTGGGCATGGATGTTTGTGTCGTCCTTAGGATAAGGTAGTTTATAACTAGTTTGTAAGTTTAGGGACTGATGACCCCACAGTTAAGTCCCTTAAGCTTAACAAACATTTGAACATTTAGTCACTAAAGCTGCTGTGATCACTTTAGTTCATATTTTATGTATACTTACATTTGTTGCTATGATATAACCATTTTGTTGTCTTTTCATATTGTATCTCTGTAAATTCCTATTTTGTTTCATTCTGTCGTGTAACTTTAGTTACACTTATAGCTGGACATATTTAGGCAGTGTGATTCATAATATTTTTTATTAACTATTCAGAACTTTCTGAAGGCATTTGTATGGAGTGTTGCCTTGTATGGGAGTGAGACATGGACCATAAACAGTGCGGAAAGGAAGAGGATTGAGGCTTTTGAAATATGGTGCTACAGAAGAATGCTGAAGGTTAGGTGGGTGGATCGCGTAACTAATGAGGAGGTAATGAACAGAATTTGGGCGAAAAGGAATTTCTGGCATACCTTGACTAAAAGAAGGGGTAGATTGGTAGGACACATTCTTAGACATCAAGAAATTGTGAATTTAGCTTTGGAGGGAAGTGTCTGGGGAAAAAATCGCAGGGGAAGACCAAGAGATGGATACAGTAAGCAGATTCAGACAGATGTAGGTTGTCGCTCTTATATGGAGATGAAGAGGCTTGCTCAGGATAGGGTATTGTGGAGAGCTGCATCAAACCAGTCTCCGGACTAAAGACCACAACAACAACAACATTCAGAACTGTGGTTTGTTTTGCTCCGATACATTTTGTTAAATTTGTATTGAGTCCTCATTTTATTTCCCTGTTTAGTTACATAAGTTGTTAAAGTTGATTTATCGAATGTCTTTGCATCTTAGTGGTAACTTATGTACTCTCGTTAACTTCATCTCAAATTATGTATGAAATATGATACACCTGTAATATTTTTGTAGGTATTTGAATCAAAATTACTAAACATTTCCGGGCTATTATGCTGTGGTCTTATGGATTTATTACGGAAACCCATCGTTTCGTTCACGACTGCGGAGGACATTGTCAAAGGGAATCGTGGCGCTTTTGAATGTCCCATGCACACTCTGGTTCGCTACTGACGGCATAGTAGCCCAGAAATTTTTAGTAATTTTGACCTTTCCGGCCGTTAAAGTTTACATTTTACCACAGGTATTTAAATGTAGTTACGTCAACTATGAATTTCATGTTTTTTTTTTTTTTCATTGTCACATTTAATACATTTTTTGTGCATTATATAGCTGTCGTGAAGACAGGTTAGAAATATAATCGGTAGGAAGTAAATGTTAATACAGGCAATACAATCACATACAATTTTTAAAGTGCACTAAAACATTTATTGTCAACCAATTTTTCGTTTCGTGTATGCATTGCTTTCCCTATACTGACTGATGGCATGGGAAATTTTCTCTATGTCTGAGTGATACAGGAAGTTAAGAAAATTGTTAAATTTCAGTCCTAAGCCAGTTTAAGTAATTATCTGTGTGGACAGGCCGTGGAAGGTCGGATGGTACCGAGCAGCCACCGTGTCGTACTCAGTACAAGTCCGATGACGAGTGCATTATGGAGAGGCATGTGGTTAGCACACCATCCTCCCCGTCGGGGTCAGTTTTCCGTGGCCGGTGACACTACTCATCAATTGGCCCAAAAGCACCGAGTGCATTCTCCCCCGCGCATACCAACTGCTTTTGGCAGACCACGCTTGGCAGGCCAAGTTTTAAGCGAACCAAACGTTGTTTAGCCTCTTTGATCGGACAGGGCCCGCTGAATCACTGGATTGCGGCTATTGAGCCAAGTTACATACCTCCACAGCACAGGAAATTAACACTGCCGTACTGCTCTTTGATCCCACGAATTTATCATTTCACAAACGCTCGTCATCGTATTGGCGAAGAATGTGTACTACAAATACGAAGCGCGTCCAGAAAGTAAGTTCCGTTTGGTAATAAAATGAAATTGTACACAGATACAGAAGAAATTTTTATTGCACAAAATTCTACAACTCTTAAGCTACTTTTCCACATAACTGCCGAAATTTTGCAGGCATTTGTCATGGCGTGGTACCAGGTTTTGTATACCTTCTTCATAGAAATCTGCCGCCTGTGTCTTCAACCAGTTGTGAACAGTTTCTTTCATCTGGTCATCATTGGTGAAGTGATGACCACCAAGGAAAGACTTGAGATGTAAGAACAGATGAAAGTCGCTAGGAGCGAGGTCAGGGCTGTACGGAGGAAGGTTAAACAGGTTCCAGCCAAATCCCTGTAGGAGGGTTTTCGTCACATTTGCAGTCTGTGGTCGTGCTCTGTCGTGAAGCAAAACAACACCTTTTGACAGCAGTCCCCGGCGCTTATTCTGAATTGCACGGCGCAATTTCCGAAGTGTCTCGCAATAAGCATCTGCTTTGAATTGTTTGACTACGCGGTAAGAAGTCAATGAGTAGGATGCCTTTCCAGTCCCAGAACACTGTGCACATCATTTTCCGAGGTGTCACCATTTCCTTCGGCTTTACCTTTGGTGCGGATGAAGTGTGCCTCCATTCCATTGATTGCCGCTTACTCCTAGGGATGTCGTAAGAAACCCTTGTTTCATCTCCTGTAACTATCCATCTCAGAAATTCTTCGCCGCTTTCAGCATAACGGGTCAAAAACTCAAGTGCACTACCCATCCGTTGTGTTTTGTGTTGCTCAGTGAGAATCTTTGGTACCCAACGTGAGCAAAGTTTACGGTATTTCACTTGTTCGGTAACAATTTCATGCATCAGTGATCGTGAAATTTGGGGGACGTCCACAGCGATAGCACTAATTGTAAACCTACGGTTTTCCTGGATCTTGTCATTAATCGCGTGAACCAGTTCTTCTGCAACCAAAGGTGGACGCCCACTTCGTTCTTCATCGTGCACATCACTACGCCCGCCATTAAATTTCACTTGGTTTCACTTTCCTCGCATTCAGAAACCGAATCACCGACCTGATTTCACAATCGGCGGGATTTTCAATCAACGCCGACATTTAAAAGAAGCACAACAAAGCGTACGCAACTGACAGCGATCTCCAAATGGCGCACGTTCTTCTCCTTGATACACATCGTCTACAGCGCATGTGCGGAACTGCAGTCGCCGTGCTGTAGAGGAGACAAATTGAAACGGAACTTACTTTCTGGACGCGCCTCATGCAATACCTCAAAGTATTGTTTAAGGTTGAAAACAAACTTAATGTTGTAACACTCTATAATGTTAGTTTATTTCCAGTTGGTTTTCGGTTTATTGGGAAAGCGTCAGGAAGTAGCTGACAAGAGACATTATTTTTTAGGAAACCAATCGATAATAGCAAAGTTACTATCACAAATCACACAGAATTTTTGGTTATTTCCAAGTGATACAAGGTGCGTCTGAAAAGTTCAATTAATGGTCCCATATTTCAGAAACCGCGCTAGTGGGGATGGGGTGTTGCGAATACACATTGAGGGACATGTTAACAAGCGCCACCTATCGTGAACAGCATTGCAGTGAAACGGTGCTAAACTCTGCGACCCAGGTAACAGGGTTAGTATGAGAACTCGTGTTATTGCAACACGGAGCGCAAAATGAAGCAACGCGTTCATATCAAGTTTTGTATCAAATTAGGCAAACCGGCGACGGGTCCATGGGATGTTAGTGCAAGTGTATGGTTATGAAGTAGTGAGTAAGAAGTGTGTGTCTGAGTGGTTCAAACGCTTTAGAGACGGAGCGGAAGTTGTCGAGGATGAACCTCGTTCGGGTCGACCGTCCACAATCGCAGTCCCAGCCAACATGGAACGAGTGCGGCGGATGCTTGCGAATGATCGGCGACTGTCTTTGAGAACGATAGCAGACGAGTTGAAGATCAGCAACGGTTGCAGAGATACAACTATGCGTGAGCTCAGGGCTTCGAGCGATTCCACAAGAAGCGTTTGCTGACAGTTGCCAACAGCCGTACAAATGATGTCAGAAGTGTATTGTAGCCAATGGCGACTACTCTGAAGGCCGGTCAAGGTATTCTATTGCTTATATTTCTTGAGAATAGTCACCGAACTTTTCAGTCTCACCTTGTAAATGACGGGTTGTGCGCCCATTATTCTTGGTTTGCACCATATTATTACAGCATTGAATAACAGTTTACAAAATGAACAGCATCAGAAACAGAATTCAACGAAAACACACAAAATGAAAATATATAAGTTGTATGAGAGTAATACTAATGCTTTTCAGATAATCAAAGTAAGGTGTAATGACTGTTCTAAAGCGGTACAAATTATTGCAGATGAATGTGAGCGTTACGTTTGAACTGTATAACTGTGTAGATACTTTGGACGATGTGAAATCAAAAGTGTGGTTTAGCTAAGTAGTAAGTGTTCATTTAAGAACCAGGTGGGGCTTGGAGGTAAATACTGATTCACAAATGTTCAAATGTTTGTTAAGCTTAAGGGACTTAACTGTGGAGTCATTAGTCCCTAAACTTACAAACTACTTATGAACTTATACTAAAGACGACACAAACATCCATGCCCGGCGGGGGATTCGAACCCCCGACCGTAGCGGCCGTGCAGACTGTGACTGGCGCGTTGCAGACCGCTCGGCCACTGCGGCCGGCTACTGATTTACCTCAAGCACTACTGGTGAGTTACGTTTTTAGTTTTGTAGTCGATACAAACGAATTTGTAGATATTACTATTTCTTAAAATACCAGGTGATCAAACTTATAGCCTTTATCTGATCAGAAAAGCAATAATTAGCATGACAAATTAAGACAAAACAAAGATGATGTTATTAACAGGAATTGCTTAATATGTTCACCATCATTCCTCAACAATAACTGTAGTCCAGGAATAATGTTGTGAACAGCACTGTAAAGCATGTCTGGAGTTATGGTGAGGCATTGGCGTCGGATGTTGTTTCAGCATCCCTAGAGATGTCGGTCGATCACGATACACTTGCGACTTCAGGTAACCCCAAAGCCAATAATCGCGCGGATGAAGTCTGGGGGATTGGAAGGCCAAGCATGACGAATGTGACGGCTGAGCAGACGATCATTACCAAACGAGATCTTTCTCGCGTCTAGCAATACTTTTTTCTGGTTCTAATAAAACCCCATGTCATTCCAAGCATGTGTGTCAATTTTTACCTCTCTATATACATTATTCCGTCATTTATTAAGTTTGCAAATTTATAGTGACTTTTTGATCACCAGGTGTATTTCCCACTGCTGTTGCTATACGAACTTTAGTGCTTCATACAAAAAATACAATCTTATCTAGCGAATATGGAGAATTTCTTAGGTGACATAATGATGACGATACGAGTGGTGATATTGTGGTATTACTTGATTTTATCCACTACTAGCTTACATGCCCGTGCTTCGCAACGGTTGTTAAACAGGGACATGTGTATATCATAGTTTTTTAGGGTTCCGGACCTAGCTCAGTAAAAACTGAATCCTTGTTGGATTTCTCCGACAATAAACTCAGTTCTTCTAGCCAAAATGTCAAATTTAAGTAGAAGTCGTTGTCGAAAACAATGAATGTTCTTAAAGGTTACCATACAAAAAGTGAAATTAATTTAAGTCCGTACTACGGAACGATGTAAATTAATGTTAGGTTGTGTTCATAAAGACTACGGTGTGTAATTGTCTGTTTGGCATAAACTTCTGAAAACACTTCCATCGTTGAGATGAGAAATAGTAATGACAATACAGCGCCATGCATTGATTCTATGGTGTAGGACTAAACTCTTTATCTCTCATAGTAAGTGTATGCTGACGTATTAGAATGTTGCAGTGTTGCACTGGGGACAACGTAGTTATTATGTATGCAGCGTTCGATATTATCGAAAAGTCGACGAATGCTGAAAGAGCTCACGTCTGTTGAAATAAGACGTCATGGTGGTATCAATGTGCGATAAAGTAAGTCTGGGTAATCGTTGAAGGAATGGCGTCAGCTGATCGTCTGTATAGAACTTTCCCTTTTTCAGCTAATACATGTCCCCACGTCCTGCAGTGATTACTTCGTAAAACACGAAGTTGAAATCGATCTTGTGTAATAGAACTATATATTCATACGTTGGATAATAACTCAAAGTACAATTGTCTCTGCAAAAGAAGATGTCTTTAGCTTAATGTAGTCCGCAAGCAAAAGTAAGTAATTACGAATTTTAACCATAGTATTGTACCGAAAAATTATGAAAGCAGGAAGGTTTCCCATGAGATTGTTGCTCGAGTGTGTATGTTATCTCTAGTGGCAGGCACAGAGCAGAAATATCTCGGCAGATTTTCTGTCCTCAACATTAAGGTGGAAATATCACCTGATATTGGTAAAAATCTACTAATCGATGACTTTATCTTGGTCCTTTTTTTATTCGGTTAAGACGTGTGACTATGTGTAGATGGCCATTTTAGCGATGCTTCCTCAACTTTCTCGTTGCTTCTTTGACACATTTATTTAGATATTATTTCATGTTAAGTGGTTGCTCTGCAAAAAGGAGGTGGGGCTTCTTTGCAACCAATGCGGTACAAACCAATCGTAGGAACAAATAAATGTGTGGAAAGAGTGGATTTGTTTGTTGAGAAGATGCACAGAATCCAAAGCTCACTCCACAGATATATCTACTCTATGTATAATTTAGTGGTTATACCCGTCAAAAGATGCACTTCTTTTCTTTACATGACATTGCAAAGCATATTGGATGCAGTGGCGGTGGTTTAGTTTGCTGTCGTTGGCAACGAACTATTCGCTTTAGGAGGATGATTAATTTACTGACCAGAACAGCATAAATTATTTATTTCATCTTGGACATAAAGAATTATTCCCCTTATTCTACGTGACTGAATTTTGAAACAGCATTCAACGGCCGTTGCCAACATCAGCGCACAACGTCGCCGCCCTAAGTAAAATTGTACCCCGTCTTGTAGTGTATTACACCATAGTTATGAGAATGAAAAAAAAAGAACGCAGCAACGCTATAATTAGTTATTTGGTGTACTATGTAACTAAAGTCTCCTCACTTTGTCCTTTCCTGTACTATGCCGTTTTCAAGGCATTCCTAAACAGAATGCACTCAAAATGTAATGAGGATACACCAAAATCAGAAATGGAACCACATAAATTCCATTTTCCTTGCAAAGAATTCTTATGTAGCTCGATAGACACGAAGGAATGTCGTTATGTTATAAATTCAAATGTCCCCTGTCAAAAGAATCAGAGACGTCGTTAAGCTGTGAATATACAAAGTGTAATCAGCAACTCGCTGTTCAATGTTTGTATTTGCAGAGATAAGATTGCGGCTCTTAATTCAAAATCAAGGAGGTTACTGAGGGAATAAGCACAATACGATCATGTATTGTTTCTTTGCAGTACTACAAAACCAACAGCACCTTTAGTGGTTCATTGATGTTCTATGGCATAACCATCGAAAAGAAATAAAAAATTAAAAAATTCAGCAGCGCCAACTATTATTTCTTTGGTGCACGACGTAACTAACAGGGCCTCTATTTATTCTCTACAGTACTACATCGTTTTCTTTTTTTTTTTTTTTTTTTTTTTTTTTTTTTTTTGGTGAAGGTGCCTAGTAAATGAAGACATCGATAGACGCGAAGGAAAGTCGTTATGTTTCAAATTCAAATTATACACGTGGAAGGAAGCACTTTTTTTATTTCCATGGCATTGCAAGGCATACGGGATACAGATAGTAAAAAATTATTTTTTATGCCGTTCCTGGGTTAAATTTTACTTTCAGTGGCAGCGGTTTAATATGTTAACGTTGGCAACGAAATATTTGCTTTAGGGGGATCATTAATATACCGATTGGAACAACCGTTAAGTATTTATTTCATTATCAACACAAAGAATTGTTCCCCTCATTGTAGACTATGTGACTGATTTCTCAAAAAGGATTCAACGGCCGTTACCAACATCAATACACTACACCACTGCCGTAAGGAAAATCATAGCCTTTGTTTCAGTGTATTGCACTTTAGTTATGAGAATAAATAATGCAGCATCGCCATCTATTAGTTATTTGCTATACTATGTCTCTAATAGCGCCTCTATCGGGTCTTTGCTATAATACGCTGCATTTCATGCATAGCATACATCACAAACTACAAATTACGATATCTTTTCTTCCCCTGATTCGATTTTGACGAAATGAAGCTTATGTGTTGCCGCAAGGTACTCTCAGTTGGCCTATGAAACCCTATGAAAGTTCGTGTAGTACTTTTGGAGATTTGCTGTTTCACACCGTACACCACAGCATAGCATACATATAAAATTTTAAAGTACGGTATCTTTCTTTCCTTTGATTCGATTCTGGTAGAACTTAGCCTATGTTACTCTCCAAACTATTCTCAATTTACCTGTGGAAACCCATGAAAGTTCGTGTAGTACTTTTGGAGATTACCTTCAACAAATAGACATACACAATGGCTTTTAAGGAAATGATTAAATTATGTTTTTTTTCTTTTCTCTGATCCGATTTTAATTATTAAAGTCTTTATGTAACTGGATGACATGCTCAAGTTACGTGTGAAAAACCCATGAAAATTCGTCAATTAGTTTAGGAGATAGACGTGTTCAAAGAGACAGACAGACATGACGGTATTCGATAAAATATTTCAAATTCCGATATTATTTTTTTTTTCCTGTATCCGATTTTTATGAAACGAAGTCGATATGTTGTCCAGAGTTACGCTCAAGTCACCTGTGAAAACCCCATGCAAATTCGTGAAGTAGTTTTGGAGATAAGAGGTTTTTTAATAGTTGAAAAAACAGACACGACGGCTGCTGAAAACAGTTAAAATTACGATATCTTTATTTTCCGCGATCCAATTTTGATAAAATTATGCCTATATGTTGATCCAAACTTTTCTCGTGTTTCCTGTGAAAACCGTATGAAGATTCGTCCAGTAGTTTTGAAGATTGAAGGGAACAGCGACAAGCCTACATTTACAGATTTATTATTAGTATAGATTTTAATAGTAGATATCATTTCACAGGGCAGCCAGAGGTGGCATGGGTAAGAAACGTAACAGATCGTACAAGATATGCGTATTGCATGGTAAATAGCTCCAATGTATATGACGCTCGTCCTAACTGGCTGTTTCCAACTCTTCTTGGGCGCCACTCTCTCCATATACATTTCCTGTTAATTAATAGATTTAAAGAGAAATAATAATTTTCAGCTAGATAATTAATGTGCTTATGCAAAGCTATAATGTAATTTATGCCATTATTATTGAAATGCTTAAAACTCTAAACGAAATATTAAAGTCTAAAAGTTTGGGTTTGCTCCAAATTGTGGCGCAAGCAAGAAGTAGTCTTGGGCAGTGCCAATCAGTCTAGCAGTAAATATAGGGTGTCTCACGAATGACGCCTGCCAGGCGTCCACGGATCGCGTGGTACGGCTCCCGGCCTCCGCCACCGCATTCATCGGCCACGGCAGCGCCCGATTTTCGGATTCTATTGTGACGCGGGCGCATACACTGAGTTAAAAGTCTAAAAAACATTGCCATCTGAGAAACCTAAGCTTACCTTTATTTACAGTAGATGTTCAAAATGATGTTCCTCTATGGATAGAGCGGCCTGACATCTTGAACACATTTGCGAACACTCGACGAATTTCGGCTGCCGAAATCTGGGAAATGGCTAGTCGAATCCTGTCTTCCAACTTTTCGAGTGTATGGGGATTACTTGCATACACCTTGTGTTTTAACATTCCCCAAAGATAAAAGTCACAGGGATTTAGATCTGGAGAACGAGGAGGCCAGTCAACTATCCTATCATCAAAAACACTTCGTATTGCTGCCATAGAAGCATTGGCAATGTGTGGTATTGCACTCTCCTGCATGAAATAACCGCACAGCTTTTCGTTGGGTGAAAGTTTTTGAAAAAAAATGGATGCAGGATATTGTTCACTTATCTATCAGAATTTACTGTTTCGTGAAAAAAGATTGGCCCAATTATTCGCCTCGTACTAATTGCACACCACACTCCAGTTTTTATGTCATGAAGAGGTTGTTGATGTAACTCATGTGGATTTCCTGAGCTTCAGCGTCGATTTTTCTGTGACTTTACGTAGCCTGACAAATGCAGTCATGCTTCATCAGCATGATCAACTTCACCATCCTCCACATACAGTTACAGTAACGACATCGAGCGACAGTATCTGAATTCGTGAGTTGAAATTCGTCGAATGTACTATGTGTTCAAGAGATGACAGACCGCTCTTTCCATAGAGGGACATCATTTTGAACATCTTCTGTAAATAAAGGTAAGCTTAGGTAACTCAGATCGCAACGTTTTTTAGAATTTTATTCAGTGTATGCGCCCGTGGCACAATAGAGTCCGAGAATGGGGCGCTGCCGTGGCCGGCAGATGCGGTGGCGGCGGCCGGGAGCCGTACCGCTCAATCCGCGGACGCCAGGCAGGCGTCTTTTGTGAGACACCCTATATTATTGTGAATGTTATACTGTTCATGAAGAAGTTTCATGTGAAAATTAACTGTAACGTTCTGTTGCTTTTACGACCAACAAACTTGTGAATACAATGCGAAGTAACTGGAATTCCTGAAATCGCCCCAGTCCTCTCGTCTTGTGGGCCTCCAAATACCTCGACATAAGTCTTTTTAATTTTTTTTTTCGAACGCCCTTGGCCTCTCTTTCTGGTGCCTCAAAGTCTCGAAAGTTATTTGTCTTTGTTTGTCCCGTTCCTCTCGTCCTCGGGGGCCTCCAAATCACGAGTGGACTGTCTTTTCTGTTCTGCCGCCTCTTCGGGCCTCCGACAGCCTTAATCCGACACTGATCAACAAGAGGATGAAGAGATATTGCACATCAAATATTACAATTTAGTAGAAATGAATCCTTTAATAATTGATGTGTAATATATTTCACAACCTCATGTTGATGGCAGACAGTGCCGAATCCTATAGAGGATCATAAATAAAAATATCGTACATCTGTTAGCACGACTTCTTCTTCAGTGTTCTCCCCTAACGCGGCGTAGGACCAGCATGCTTTGTGCACAGTCTCGTAATAACACGAGTGAGGATAGAGGAGAAAAGTTGTTCAAACAACTTACGGGTATGCTGCCGGGTGAAGTCTTCGACGACCGCCGGTATTTCGACAGGAGGACACCCTGCCATGGTAGGGTGTCTTCCTGTCGAAGTATCTGCGGTTGTCGACGACGTCGCCGGGCAGCATACCCGTAAGTTGTTTGAACATTAATTACACCGGGAAAAGTTAAGGTTGTTTCAAATGTTCAAATGTTTGTATAACTTATGGGACTTAACTACGGGGTCATCAGTCCCTAAGCTTACAAACTACTTATGAACTAGTTAAGACTAAGGACGGCACAAATATCCATGCCCGAGGGGGGATTCGAACCCCCGACCGTAGTGGCCGTGCAGACCGTGACTGGAGCGCCTCAGTCCCCTCGGCCACCGCGGCCGGCAAGGTTGTTTAGAGGGGAAGAAGGACGTGTCAGGACGAACTGTACGAACTTCCACATCACTCTCTTTGGGCTGAAAGTTCATTCTCTCTAAGAGAACAGTATGTTTCATTTACGTTTTTCATCCGCCTTCCACCGTAATATACGAGACTTTACGCCTTTCAGTTGCAAAATGAGTGGCTAGTTTCAGTGTTGATTTGCTCACAAACCTTTCCTTCTTACTTAAGTTTTCGTACTCACAGTTTACGTCGGATCTCGCGTTGTTTACGGTTCCTTCGCAAGCAGTTGACGTGCAGGTCCGCACACAGCGCCGGCCGAGACTAAAGTGTGGCACCGAAATACTATCGGGGGCGCCCAGTTGCTCGCTATCTGAGTCATTTCTACGCTATCTGTGCTGACCTGACAAAACAAGAACTTCCTCCATGTTCTCCCAGACAGTTTACATACCAGCCACATAAACTCTAAGGCAAGGAGGAAAATGTGTAAATACACCTAACGAAAGTCAATTTTTCTTCCTCAGAATAATTACGTTTTCTAGTTCTCCCGTCTTACTCCTGCATGCAAATAATGTTCAAACGTTCGTAAACATATGCGACCAAACTGCTGAAGTCATTAGTCTGTAGTCTTGCAAACTATTTAAAATAAACTTTTTTCATAAATGGGCCTGCAGCAGTGAGTATATCGTAATATTACATTTTAATAAATATAATCACCTTTACTGATGCTTATAACTTTATTTAATTGTCCACTACAGCTGTTTCGCCGTATTTGGCATTGTCAAGTGGTCTGCAATAGTTAAATAAATTTTGTGAAAATATTTTTTTCGATCAAATAGGGAGCATATTATACAGTTTTAAATTTACTTGCCGGCCGCGGTGGCCAAGGGGACTGAGCCGCTCCAGTAACGGCCTGCACGGCCACTACGGTCGGGGGTTCGAATCCCCCCTCGGCATGGATATTTGTGCCGTCCTTAGCTAGTTCATAAGTAGTTTGTAAGCTTAGGGACTGATGACCCCGTAGTTAAGTCCCATACGTTCTACAAACATTTGAACATTTTTCAAATTTATTACTTACTGTGTATTTCTGGCCAATATACACACATCATCTGTACCTCTATTTGATTTTAATAGGTACATTCTTAGAAAGTCATTTTTTAATAATTTTTCAAATAATGACTTTCTTGTTTGACTGCTATTTTGATGCTATGTGTTTACAAAGATGTTCTATTGCATTATATCTTTGGTAAAGATCTAGCTTCTCTGAGATTATTATTTTAGAATTTTGTGATATCTTTGTTACAAATGTTTTATACGTTTGATTCTCAATTTAATGGAAAAATATACAACCAAGCAGATGGTGTAGCGATGGGAAGTTAAATAGCTGGAATCTTGGCAGATATATTTTTAAACCAATTAGAAACAAAATTTTTTAGCACTAACACTCATTTAACAAATAAAATAATATATTACTTCCATTATGTTGATGATACATTGATGCTGATACAAGGAAATGATACAATGAAATACACTATTTACTTAACAAATTACACCCAAAAATTAAATTTACGAAAGAATTAGAAACGAATGGCTCAAACAATTTTCTCGACTTAAAAATTAGCAATAAACACAATTTTCATTCCTTTGAAATTTTCCGAAAACCAACAACAACAGACAACATAATAAATGCCAATTCATGCCACCCTACATCGCAAAAATATGCCTACTTTCATTCAATGATAAATAGAATTAACAACCTGCCCCTAGACAAAGAAAGTATTGATAAAGAAATCCAAATTTTAAAATATATAGCTTATACAAACGATTACAATCCTGATATAGTCCACAAAATCTATGATAAATGCAAATAACCTAAAAATAAAATTTCTATACACACAAAAATAAAACTAATAAAGGAAGAACCAGAACATAAAAAATCAAATATATTCCTACAACCTTCATAGGTAATACATCAAACAAAATCAACGCACTATTCAAACAAAACACGAATAAAATTTGCATTTCGTACAAACAACAACCTACAAACAAAACTCCATAAAGCCATATCAACCACAACAACTTTAACTGTTCAGGTATTTATAAAACCACTTGCGAAAATTGTAACAAATTTTATATAGCTCAGACGGGACGAAGTTTTAGAACGATGTTCAGCGAACATACAAGAATGACAGAAGCAAATCCATCTACTTTCTACCAGCATTTGAAAATTACACAAAATTTCAGAAGTTACACTGAAATGCACATCCTCGAAGAATTAGAAATATACATACATATGGAAGCTTCGCCTAACGAAATTCTCAATGAACACATAGATTTTAAACACAAAATTTATTTACAAAATTTACAAATTTTATCGATCTAATTGGGCTTGACAACGGATAAATTCAGAGATGTAATGTTCCACAGTCAAGGATAACGCAAAATTTCGATTAACATACAATATCTCACACACCAGAGAAAAGCATTTTCATACTCAAAGATATTACAAAATTCCAAATGGCAAGCAATACCTCAGAAACCAAAGAGACACACTATTTTATAATCGGAGACACTACAAAATCAAACGTATAAAACATTTGTAACAAAGATATCACAAAATTCGAAATTAATCATCTCAGAGAAGCTATATCTTTACCAAAGATATAATGCAATAGAACATCTTTGTAAACACATAGCATCAAAATAGCAGTCAAACAAGAAAGTCATTATTTTAAAAATTATTAAAAAACAACTTTCTAAGAAAGTACCTATTAAAATCATATAGAGGTACAGATGATGTGTGTATATTGGCAACAAATAGAAGTAAGTAATAAATTTAAAACTGTATAATATGCTCCCTATTTGATCGAAAAAAAATATTTTCACAAAATTTATTTAACTATTGCAGACCACTTGAAAATGCCAAATACGGCGAAACAGCTGTAGTGGACAATTAAATAAAGTTATTATCAGCAGTAAAGGTGATTATGTTTATTAAAATGTCATATTACTTAAAATAACATCGGGGCTAAAAAAAAAAATAATTACGGCCATTCCTGCGCGGGTTGCACATACGCATTGTCGGCGTGGTTAAAAACGAGTTCGGCATGGGTTGTTCAAACGGGTGTCCGGATACCCTTCTCCCCATCTCATTACACCCAAGAGAAAATATGTGTATCCCAACAGTTTGAGGATATGTGCAGATTATTGATGAAGGAGGAAGGGGGGGGGGAGAGATTAGGAAGGAAAGGAATGACAATGGTTGCATGGGGGCACTGAAATTAAACAATGGTGACAAGTGAAAAATGTGAGCCGGGCCTGGAATCGAATCCGGGTCTCTCGCATTATTGCTCGATGTGTTCTTGGCTCAGCGTTCAGACCTCTGACGGGGCGCGCTGAGCCACGGCGCCCGGCAAACCACTTGGCTGCCCGTGCTCGCCTCCCGTCCGTCTCAAACTTCCACAAGTCGCACGCTATGGCTGCAGCTCCCCTATCGTCCATGCCCTCTTCCACTCGCCATTACGAGGTCGGACAAATGTTTAAATGTTCAAATGTTTGTTAAGCTTATGGGACTTAACTACGGGGCCATCAGTCCCTAAACTTACAAACTACTTATGAACTACTTACGAACTAGGACGGCACAAGTATCCATGCCCGAGGGGGGATTCGAACCCCCGACCGTAGTGGCCGTGCAGACCGTGACTGAAGCGCCTCAGTCCCCTCGCCCACCGCGGCCGGCGAGAAAGTATGCAAATGTTCTCTAAATTCTTGTCAGTCGTGTAACTTGTCAATCGTGCATGTGGGATACTTGCGAAACTCCAATCGCCAACATTCTCATCCGAATGCGAAAATATATTGTTGACTCCCACTTACATAGTTAGAAATGATCATCAGAATAAAATACGAGAAATCCTCTAACAGAGAGATTCAGGTGTTCTTTCTTCCCGCGCGCTATTCGAGAATGGAATGGGAGATAAATAGTAGGCCTATAATTGTGGTTCGATGAACCCTCTGCTAGGCACTTAAATGTGATTTGCAGAGTATCCCATGTAGATATAGATGTAACTGGGTCGCAACACGGGAACGAGACCAGTATTCACATAGTGGGATGTGGGAAACGCCTAAAACCACGTCCAGCCAGGACGGTATACGTCGTTAACTCGCGGCACTCTTCCCCATCCCAGAGAGTGGCACTTTAAACCGCGTGGCTTACCGAGTGGATTTCATCAGAATAATTACTCTACGGTAATCTCTAAAAACAGACAATATAAAACGCACTAGGGCCATTAACATAAATAACGTGGCTCCTTCGTCAGCATACCCATGCGGAATGGCCGTCCAGTTTTAGGCGTCATTTCAAGGACTGTGCAGGCGGTCACGCCCACCGGAGGTTCGATTCCTCCCTCAGGAACGTATATATATATATCACCACACTTGCACCGCAAATATAGCGGAAACGGAAAGTGCGATTGATTTGCGGTTTTCACAGAATGGATTGGTAGTATTTTTAGCCAACAAACATATTGTAATATTACTTAAAAAGGGCATTTTTTATGCAAACATACAGTATGATGCACTAGAATTTCAGTAGTATTTGTTGCAGGATTCTAATACTAGTCGTCACGAGATACCGTCTTTTCAAACGTCCCCACACTGACATCTGCGTGTGCAGGTCAACCCACATAGTTGCTAGGTACGATGATGTTATGTTTGCTTACAGCGTGCTCGTGTGTTCCTTGGGTGCGGCTCGCTAGTCAGTTAGCGTGTAACAGTGCAAGCGATAGGTCGTGAGTGTAAGATGGGTTTTAGCAATGCAGAAAAAGCCGACATGCTCATGGTCTATGGAGAGTGTAGGAAGAATGCCGTTCGTTCTTGTACGGTGTATGCGGCAAGATTTCCCAATAGACGTCACCCAACTCGGCAATTATTCATTAACCTCTTCAACCAGTTACGCGAAAGTGGTAGTGTAACACCGGGACAACGTAACAGGGGGAAACATGTGACGACAGACGAGGGGAAATTGATGCTCTTGCTGGTGTTTCTGTTGATCCGCATGTCAGCTCCCACGCAATCGCACGAGGAAGTGGCATGTGTCAGGCAAATGTCCTACGCATTCTCCATCGACATAGGTTCCATCCCTATCACATCTCTCTCCATCAAGAGTTGCATGGAAACGATTTTGAGAATCGTGTTAGTTAATGTAGATGGGCTTTACGACGGGATACTCCAGATGTATCATATAGCTTGTTTAGTGTTGAAACCACATTTTCCAATAATGTCCAGGTAAACCGCAGAAATACGCACTATTGGTCTGCTGACAAAAATAAATAAATAAAAAACGTTTGTAAATCTATCGGACCAAACTGCGAGGTCATAAGCCGTAGCTTACAAACTACTTAAACTATGGTAAACGAACCTAAGGACAACACATGCCCCAGGGAGGACTCGAACCTCCAACGGCGAGCAACGCGCGCTCCGCAACGAGGCGCCTTAGACCGCTCGCCTACTCCACCGCGGCGGTCTGAGGACAATCCCTCTTGTCTTCGACGGGTGGAGCATCAGCGTCAATGGAGTGTAAAGGTGTGGTGGGAGATAGTGAACCAGCAGCTCATGGGCCCGTATTTCATAGACGGAACACTGACCAGGCACAAGTATCGCAGACTTCTAACAGACCATCTTCCACGGATGCTAGAAGACGTTCCTCTGCAGACTAGTAGGAATATATGGTACCAAAATGATGGCTGTCCAGCCCATAGTGTACGAATTACTACGGCATGTCTTCATGAATTGTTCCCAAATAGGTGGATTGGACGCCGAGGACCTGTACTTGACCTACTCGTTCCCCGGATTTGACGCCTGTAGACTTTTTTCTGTGGGGAAAGCTGAAAGATGGTGTCTAGAAGGACATATCAACCACACCCGATGATATGCAACGAAGTATTACTGGTGGCTGCTCGGATATATCCGCTGAAATGCTACCACGTGTGCAGCGGTCGTTCCATACCAGACTCATAGCGTGTATATCTGCTGTCATTTTGAACACTTCCTGTGATGTTCATTTGTCGTGTTACTGGTTGGCATCTACATAACTAATGTATGCACTTGTGTTGTTATTTGGTGTGTGTTACCACAGGTATTGGAGAAGTGTCTGTGTGGGAACTTTTCAAAGGCCAATGACTCGTAAACGACTTGCACTAGAATCCTGCAACAAACATTACTGATATTCTACTGCACCACACGTTTAGTTTCTTAATGTCTACAGGCATTGTTCCATTTAAAAAAACGGTATGTTTGCAGAAAAAATGCACTTTCTAAGTAATATTAAACCTGTTTGTTGGCTAAAAATACCAGCCTCTGACTACCAATTCATTCTGTGGAAACCGCACATCAATCGCACTTTCCGTTTCCTCAATATTTGCGGTGCAAGTGTTAGGTAATTCACCCTGTATATGTGTATGTAAGAGTGTGTGAAGCTAGTTTAAGTTGTTTGTATGCCTACGGACTGATAATGAAATATAATCGCGTCGAGCACCCCGGAAATTAATGAAAAAAAATATTAATGGTTTACCGTAAAGTAAATATCGTCTTTAAAACTGTTGTAAACCGAATCTTTTCCGTACTGTATCACGAATACTTTGGCTGACTTCTACATTGCATAGTAGAAAACTTGCTTTTTTATTTCAACATAAAACCCGTGTAGAAAGGATTAGACAAACATACATAAAGTATGAGGGTGTAATCCTACGAATTCGATGGGAGTCGTACGAGTTTTACGATATCGTTGGTAACGAAATAACGGCTAGCGATACGTTTGTGCTAAGTACTGTTTCTTTTATTAACGAGTACTGACATGATGTGTTCAGTGCTATCGACAAGGGATATCAAATATATTCCGTATTTCTAGATTTCCGAAAGGCTTTTGACACTATAGCTCACAAGCGTCTTCTAATCAAACTACTTGCTTATGGAATATTGCCACAGTTGGGCGATTGGATTTGTGATTTCCTGGTCAGTACGTTGTAATTGACGGAAAATCATCGAGTAGAGCTGAAGTGATATCTGTCGTTCCCAGGGAAGTGTTGTGGGGCCCCTGCTGTTTCTTATTTTTATAAACGATTTAACAGACAATATAAGTAACTGCCTTAGACTGTTCGCGGATGATGCTGACGTTTATCGGTTTGTGAAGTCACAAAAAATTAAGTAGCAACTTGAAAATCATTTAGATATCAGCATAGAGCAAAAAATGGCAACTGACCATTAATAATGAGACGTATGAAGTCATCCAAATGACCACTAAAAGTAGCCCGTTAAACTTCATTTACACGATAAATCAAACAACAGGCCGTAAATTCAACTAAATACCTAGGAGTTACAATTAAAACCAACTGAAATTGGAAAGAACGCATAGAAAATATTGTAGGGAAAGCGAACCAAAAGCTACGTTACATTCGCAGAACGCTTAGAAGATGTAACAGTTCTATTAAAGAAACTGCCTACACTACACTTCTCTGTCCTATTTTGGGATGTTGTTGCGCATTGTGGGATCCACACCAGGTGGTATTGATAACGATTCAGAGAAAGTACAGAGAAGGGCCGCTCGTTTTGTATTGTCGCGATATTGGGGAGAGAGTGTCATGGAATGATGTACGAGTTAGGGTAGAAATCACAAAAAGAAAGGTGTTATTCGTTGTGACGAGATCTGTTTGCGAAATTTTTTTCACCAACTTTCTCTTCCGAATGCGAACAGATTTTCTTAGGATCCACCTACATAGGAAGACATGATCATTAAAATTAGATCGAAAACGGAAAGATTTATGTGTTCATTTTTTCCGCGAGCTATTAAGAATGGAACTGTAGAGAAACACCATAAAAGCAGTTCGATGAACCTATTGCCATGCACATCAATATTACGGGCGAAGTATTTATGCAGATGTAGATTTAGAGTACATACAGATACAAGTTTTCCGTTACTTTCACAGCTCTGAAGTAGTTAAATGTGTTCCTTGTAGCGGTTCATTTGACGGACTAAGATTTGTCACCACTTTTCCTCTATTTCTGGTACGTTTCATTCCTTAGAAAGACGAAGGATGCTTAATGTTTAACGTCCCGTCGATAGCTTGATTAGTAGAGTTTTGGGTAAGGGTGGGGAAAGAAATCGTCCTTGCCCTTTGAAAGGAACCATTTGTGTCCCAGCCTCGTCGCCGCTTTTGTGTTTCGTTTCCGTCGTAGGTGTCGGTGGCCGAGTAGAAAGACCGACACAGGAATAAAGGATGCACGCTTGTGCAGGTAGGAGGTGACCAGCCAGTGGGACAGCAGAAACTAGAAACACTAGAGTAAATTAGAACGAGATATATATTTCTTAGAGACTTAGTAATATTAACTTTTACATAGCTCACTACTGCAGAATGCTGATACATAGTTGAGCTAGAGGACTGCCTAGTGCCTATCCGATAGCCAAGTCTTCACTGGTGTCTATCTGATTCCGAAGTGTTAACTGGTTCCTGTCTCAGTCCCAAGTGAACGATGTTGTTCAGTCGTGGCCACGAGCGGAGTTGTAACAGAGGGCGCTCTTGGCTGACGTCGTAAGAACGCCGCGCCGTGCGTGCATGGCGGCGCGCGGCGAAAGTAGGTGGCGTGCACTTTAGACTTGTGCGACACCACAGAACCATCCCGATATTTGCCTGGAGTGATGTAGGGAAATCACGGAGAACTTAAATCTGTATGTCCGCAGGTGCATTTTAACCACCGTCCTCCCGAATGCGCCACTTTGCTCGATCATTCTTTATCTTCTTCTTGTGCATGCAAAAATCACAGTAGTAGCATTAATTTTTCTTTATCCTTTGTTTTTTCCTCGTCAGATGAAACTTTAGGTCGTCAAATTAGTAACCTGGGGCGCATTAATGGAGGACTTCGGGCCCTGTAAACCTGGACGTCGACGTGCACAACGAGCTCCTCCCGCCCCTTTCCCCCTCCCTCCAGGCCATTCTGATTTTTATATGGATTTCTTAAGTTCCATTCGATATTGTATCACCTAACGCAGTGTGTTTCAACCTTATCGGATACGCGACCCCCTTACAAGAAAACGTATCTGGCAAACCCCTCCTAAATAAATGTACTCTGGTGACACCCTACCAGCCCCCCTCCCCGCCTCCTCTCGAACCGCAACAAAGCTATTTTATCTCAAAGGAAACAAATTCAATCTTTCTTTTGATACAGCTATCTTCTATTGTTGGGCGAAGATCTTTTTGTGTGTGTGTGTGGTTTTTTTTTTTTTTTTTTTTTTCTTCCAAATGAGCATATTTTCCTATATTTACAAGATTTCCGACAGAAAAATATATTTTCCTTAACCAAAATTTCGCATTTCAGGCAAGCCTCAGACGCGAATTATGCTCATATTAAAGATTCCACTGTAAAGGCAGTTTGTAAATAGGTACATTTTTTTCAATTTTTTTATGATTATTTTCTGTTTGATGTCCTTTTACCTATCGATTGGTTCTTGAAAATAGTTTTCATCATTAACTCACTTACATAAAAAATAATTGATGATCTATTTATTACATAATTTATGTTACACAACGAACTTCATAATTTTAACATTAAATAAATTTCAATTACGCACAGGTTTTCTCTTACTGAACCCCTAGTTTTTTTTCCTGTGCAAGCACTTCATGCTGTGACGGTGATCCCCAAAGGAATATCTTGCAACCCCCTGGGGTCGTGACCCACATGTTGAAAAACACTGATCTAACTCATAGCATGGTTGATGTCATAGAACTAAGAGTATTTCTTTAACTGCCCTACTGTACTTATACAGAAATTTTCCAAGCCTAAAGGAAGTCAGCAGTGGCCCCACACTTTTTCTACCCTCCAAACCTCCACAGCAGCTTTGGTTTTGTATTTAGAAAAGAAACAGAAAAATATCTTTCATTCAACTCTGCTTACCGAATATAAAAAAAAGCATATAAAGTAGCATGATATCAATCAAAAATGACTACTTTTCATTGCTCAGTATCACATTTCTTAGGGAATGGACAGTGTCACAAATGGAAGTTTTAAGATGAACAGTAACAGGATAGAAACAAAGGTAACTGAATGTAGTCTAAGAGAAACAGGCAATGAGGAAAAAATTATATAAAGTAACGACAGAATAGAAGTAGTAGATGTGTGTTGTTATTCAGAAGAAAAAATATAGGATGAAGCCGGCCGCAGTGGCCGAGCGTAGTGCGGCGCGCCAGTCACGGTGTGCACGGCCAGCTGATCAGACCTGCGAAAGATGATCTAGGCCTTAGAACGCCTGGGGTGTACATGATACCGTGTGGTTGTGGACAATTTTATATCTACATCTACATTTACATGGGATACTCTGCAAATCACATTTAAGTGCCTGGCAGAGGGTTCATCGAACCACAATTATACTATTTATCTCCCATTCCATTCTCGAATAGCGCGTGGGAAGAATTTATTATTCTAAGATGAAGAGGGTTGCACAGGACAGGTTAGTGTGGAGAGCTGCATCAAACCAGTCTGCGGACTGAAGACCGCGACAACAAGAGTTGAAGACATTAAAGATAAAGACGAAGCATTGAATTAAAATTTGTGATGTGGCGTTGAACCGAACCCGCTTCACCTTTACCTTTAATGTCTTTGCCATGTTCGAGACAAAAAACAGTCACAGGGTTAGCAAATTTCCACTTACAATGATATTTATATCACCTTAGCCCAAGTTTAAAGGCAGGAACGTTCCAATATGTCCATTGCCGAGGTGCTATTCTGCTGCATGGAAAGCCTTGGCAGTAGTGACAATATTTCATGGAACAGAGAAGCTGAATTAAAGTTTGTGACTTGGAGGGAAGTTGTACTTAGACTATTCCTAGGCGCATTATTCGCTAGTGGTACGGTAGTCTAGTGGTAAGTCGTGTGCCTAGTATGCATGGAAGTCTGGGTTCGATTAACGGCAGCATTACAAATTTCAAACCGAGCGACGTGGCGCAGTGGTAAGACACTGGACTCGCATTCGGGAGGATGGTGGTTCAAATCCACCTCCGGCCATCCAAATATAGGTTTTCCGTGATTTTCCTAAATCATTTCCGGCAAATGTCGGGATGATTCCCTTCAAAGGGCACGGCCGATTTCCTCCCACATTCGTCCCCGAAAATCTGAGCGTAAGCTCCGTCTCTAATGACCGCGCCGACGACGGGACGTTAAACCCTAAGCTTCCTTCCTTCGGCAAAGCCGGCCGCGGTGGCCGAGGGGACTGAAGCGCTCCAGTCACGGTCTGCACGGCCACTACGGTCGGGGGTTCGAATCCCCCCCTCGGGCATGGATATTTGTGCCGTCCTTAGTATTAGCTAGTTCGTAAGTAGTTTGTAAGTTTAGGGACTAATGAGCCCGTACTTAAGTCCCATGAGCGATACAAACAATTGAACATTTGTTTGAAACTTCCGAAAATTTCAATGCTTCACCTTTATTTTTCTACATCTACATGGGATACTCTGCAAATCACATTTAAGTGCCTGGCAGAGGGTTCATCAAACCACAATTATACTATTTATCTCCCATTCCATTCTCGAATAGCGCGCGGGAAGAAAGAACACCTGAATCTCTCTGTTCGAGCTCTGATTTCTCGTATTTTATTCTGATGATCATTTCTACCTATGTAAGTGGGAGTCAACAATATATTTTCGCATTCGGAGGAGAATGTTGGCGATTGGAGTTTCGCAAGTAGCCCACACCGCAGCGATAAGCGCCGTTGTTCTAATGATTCCCATCCCAGATCCTGTATCATTTCCGTAACGCTGTCTCCCCTGTATCGTGACAATACGAAACGAGTTGCCCTTCTTTGAACTCTTTCTATGTCCTCCGTCAAACCCACCTGATAAGGATCCCACACTGGGCTGCAATACTCCAAAAATGGACGGACAAGCGTAGTGTATGCAGTTTATTTTGTAGTTCTGTTGCATGTTTTAAGGGTTCTGCCAATAAAACGCAGTCTCTGGTTCGCCTTTCCCACGATATTATCTACGTGTTCTTTCCAATTTAAGTCTGAAGTAATAGTAATTTCTAGGTATTTTGTGGAGTTTACAGCCTTCACATTTGATTGATTTATCTTGTAAACAAAGTTTAACGGATTTCTTTTCGTACTCATGTGGACAACTTCACACTTCTCATTATTTGCCAATTTTTACACCATACTGATATCTTATTCAGATCGTTCTGCAGTTGGTTTTGATCTTCAGATGATTTTACTAGACGGTAAATGACGACGTCATCTGCAAACAACCTAAGAGAGCTACTTAGATTTTCCCCTAAATCGTTTATGTAAATAAGGATCAGCAGAGGACCAATAACACTACCCTGTGGAACGCCCGATATCACCTCTGTTTTAGTCGATGCCTTACCATCGATTACTACGAACTGTGTCCTCTCTGACAAGAAATCCCCTATCCACTCGCAAATTTGGGGCGATATACCATAACCACGCAATTTGATTAAAAGCCGTTTGTGAGGTACGGTGTCAAAAGCTTTCTGGAAATCAAGAAATACGGAATCGATTTACGAACCTTTGTCGATAGCACCCATCACTTCGTGTGAATAAAGAGCTAGTTGTGTTTCGCATGAACGATATTTTCTAAATCCGTGTTGACCTTGGGTCAATAGATCGTTCTGTTCGAGATAATTCATAATATTTGAATACAGGATATGTTCCAACACCCTGCTGCAAATTGACGTCAGTGAAATAGGCCTGTAGTTTAGTGGGTTACTCCTACGGCCTTTTATGAATATAGGTGTGACCTGGACAACTTTCCAATCTTTCTATGAGAGAGCGGTTGTATATGACTGTTAAGTAAGGAGCTATCGCTTCAGCATAATCAGATAGAAATCTAATGGGTATACAATCCGGACCAGAAGACTTGTTTATGTTAAGTGATTTTAGAAGTTGCACTACTCCGATGATATCTACTTCTACGTTACTCATTACGGCATCTGTTCGTAATCCGAAATCTGGAATATTGGTTTCGTTTTCTTTGGTGAATGAGTTTTTAAAAGCTATATTTAGTAACTCTGCTTTAGTAGCGCTCTCATCGGCAGGATCGCCATTACTAACACGTAGTGAAGGTATTGTATGTGATTTATTTATTTAACATATGACCAAAATCTGTTTGGGTTTTCAGTCAAATTTCGAGAAAGAGTTTCGTTGTGATAAATATTGTAGCATCTCGCATTGAAATCCTCGCTAAATTTCGAGCTTCTGAGTACGATTTCCAATCCTGGGGATTTTGTGTTCGTTTAAATTTAGTATGCCTTTTCCTTTGCTTTTGCAACAGTGTCCTGACCTGTTTTGTGTACAAAGGGGGATCGCCTCCTTCTTTTATTAATTTATTTGGTATAAAACTGTCAATTGCTGTCGATACCACTTCTTTGAATTTGAGCCACATCTGGTCTACACCTACGTTTAGTGTTAGAAACGAATGGAAGCTGTCTTTCAAGAAGCAATGTATTTTATTTCTATCTGCTTTCCTGAACAAATATACTTTGCGTTTATTTTTGGTAACTTTGGCACATTCGATTTCAATTTCGCTACGACAGCTCCGTGTTCACTTATACCTGTATCCGGTTTGATGCTCGTTATGAGCTCAGGATTATTTGTTGCTAAGAGATCAAGTGTGTTTTCACATCCATTTACAATTCTAGTTGGCTCATGAACTAATTGTTCGAAGTAATTCTCAGAGAATGCGTTGAGTACAATGTTGGACGATGTTTTATGTCTACCTGCCGATTTGAAAATATAATTTCGCCAACAGATCGAGGGTAAATTAAAATCACCACCTACTATTATCGTCTGAGTCAGGTACGTTTTTGTAATTTGTCTCAGGTTTTCTTTGAACCTTTCTGCTATTGTATCGTCAGAGTCGGGAGGCCGGTAATATCAGGCAGGCAGTGTGCAATATTGAACAGCGCTAACATGAAAGATATCAGCAACTGTGGAGCACACTCTGGTAAACAAATGTTGCATTGAATTGGATAAGAGTCAGTCATTAACAGAACAAATACTTTCTGGTATAGAGTAATAAAGGAGGCGATCGAAATTAAAATATCTGAAAAACCTCTCAGCTTGCAGCTAAGCACAGCTTGGGACCCGGCCATGCAATGGTTGAAACAGGTGTGGCAGACACGTGTGCTGAACATTGCCATATATGGCGATGCGAACGAGAAAGACAGGCCATGGTGCGCATATCATGTCATGTAAGCAAGGTAGTCCTGAGCTGGCGCGATCGCTAGCTGATTGGCTGGCCGCTGGGGCACAGCTCACTGCCTCATAGCGGCCAGCCACTCAGCTAGTGATAGCGCCGGCGCAGGATAATCTTTCTTACGATGTTGCAGGAAGCCAGGCAGCTATATAAAGTCAGCAGCAGCAATGAGACTTGACAGTCACCATTTGCCAATGGCCAGGGAGATCTCGACTGAAAGCTCGTGAATATCACACCACTTGACACGTCTGGAAGCCCGAGAAAATTTATGTAGCAAAAAAAATCGCAATCGTGTGTTTTACGACCGACTTTAGATTTGCATGTAGTTTTATGATTTTTTGTTGTTGCAAAAATTCAAATATATATATATATATATATATATATATATTAATAAAAATGCAAATATTTCATGGAAAATATGATTACGACTGTACTATTGTGATAATATCTATGCATCCAAAACGTTATATTCTTTCTGACCATATTTTAACAAACAGCCAAAATTAATTGATATTTCAGTTTAGCTTTGGCAGACAAACATTTTTGAAATTTTACCTCTTTAAACTATTATATTAAATATATCTCTCCCATATTTTCATTATATTTTTCCATTAAAATATTAACATATGTCTTGCATTTTTGGTAATTTGTTCTAAGTTTATTTTGTTTGTCTGTACTGGTTACGAATGACATTAGCCTGGAAGAAACGTTGCGTACATTTATCGTTCAGAAATAAGTCACGTGACATCCTCGTCCGAAATATTACCCGATTACATACGACATCTTGGTTTATGTGTATGATGATTTTCATATTATAGCTCAAACGTTGTCATTTCAAAGCAGTGGCGCACTGAAAATTATCAGGGCAAATTATTAGGACAATGAATTATAATCTAATGTCTAAAACTGGAATGTTAGCAGATAACACCTGCCATCGATAATACGAGAATTACGGATTCTCCAACGTGCGGTGCCGTTCCCTGTCGGAGGTTCGACTCCTCCCTCGGGCATGTATGTCTGTGTTGTCTATAGTATAAGGTAGTTTATAAGTAGTTTGTAAGTTTAGGGACTGATGACTCCGCAGTTAAGTCCCATAACCTTAACAACAAAAAGAATTACGGATTACTCTCACAGCTGTTCGGAGTAGCGTAATTGGCGACGAATTAGTTGGTGACGCACGAACATGTTATATGGCATGCTAGCTCAGTGTGCTCGGTCAAGGGCTCGATACCCCCGGTAACGAAAAAGTTGGGTCAACGCCGAAATGATCAAAATAATACAAAACATACCAACGTCCACAAAGGATCAATCAGTCTAAAGAATCAATGAAAAGAGAGACAAAGAAATAAGACTCATCGCTATCTGTAACAAAAACTAAGCAAAATTTTCAACGAGCAACCCAGAACGAACCTGAACAAACGACCGAAGAACATCAATCTACCTGAGAATGAAAAAAATATAAATAAATAAATTTAAAAAATAATAAACCGCCACTGGCAATCTTTTTTTCATCTTACATCCTAAAAGGTTTACGTACACTCTTGTTAATTGAACACGACTATATTCGAAAGATTCCGAGTTGTTTAAAGGTAACAGTGCTTTCTCTGAAAAGTACATTTGTTCTGTTATGTTAACATACCATGAAATAGATACATACGAATTGTAGACATGGACTTCTTTATAACATGTACAGAAACTGGGGAGATACTTTACAATGATTGTTGTAAATGAGGTAATGATAGTAGTAACTTTGCGTAAAGGTTAAGTACTGTAGTTATGTGGAATTCAGTGTAGCCAACTTAGACCGTTTGTTATTTTAGCTGTAAAAGAAAATGTAGTCTCAGTTTGAAACAGAATATTTGATCTTTATTTTAGCGGAGAACAAAGAAACATGAGCAATGTCGTATCTGAACTACAGAAAAGGTAATACATTAAAAGCATCCATTGAAACCATGCCAAAAGGAAACATTTTAATAGATGCACTGATTCTAATTAATGACTTTCAACTTATTCCATAAACAGTGAATAATTGCTTGGAAGGAAAGAAAGAACAAGTTAATTTGTTGCAATGTATATAATTTCATTTAATTAAGGAACGACAGAATCTAGGACTTCATGTATATCTGAAACTACCAGTATCAGCACGTTGTTTAGAATAGTCGTTATTCCAGTATCCTCCCAGTTTATGTGCTTATGCTTCAGAAGACTATTGTTAAATTGATTGTTACGTATATCACGGTATGTTCACGAAATAGAACAAACACACCTTTTAGAGGGAGCACTTTTACATACGCACAAATGTAAACATTGCAGAACATACCTCTATTTAATTAACAAGAGTGCTCGAAACCCTTTTAGGGGCCAAGTAGATAAAAAAAATACTTAGTGGTGATGGGTTTCGTAGTACCAACCATGTGCATCACAACCTAACATGCTGCTTACTACACGGTGGCAAACATTTCGAGCTCTAACCATCAATCACACATTTCCATGTTACGTTGACTTCCTATCTCGGTCGCGATAAAGCTTTGTGACCATAAGATATTTTAGTTATAAATCATATTCAGCTGACAACCTCTGGTTAGCACGCCTGCACGTTATATTTGACGCCAAGTAGGCGGACGTGATATGCAAACTAGATAAGGCGTCTGCAAACGAATGGAGGTAACACCGCCTAGAAGACAAGGCCTGACAACTGGCCGTGCCTACGTCACACCAAGAGGCAGCGGCTGTCAGCTGACTGGCTGCCCGCTGGGGCACGCCCACCGCCGTGTAGCGGCCGGTCAGTCAGATTGCGCTCGCCGCCTCTTGGCGTGACGTAGGCACGGGCAGTTGTCAGTCCTTTTCTTCTAGGCGCTGTTGATGGAGGTCACCTCATGGTCAGACAAGAATTGACGGCCCGGGGTAAAGGTCCGATCAGGGAATAGAAAGGATCACACACACAGGCGGAAAATTTCAGAAACTCAGAAAAAACAGTGAGCTGATACACCTCTGGCAGGCGCATGAAGGGGTAGTGAGAATCTGTGAATATAAGTATCACAGCACCATTCAATCAGTAAGATTGATTGATTGATTGATTTTTCCAGGGAAGCCAAAGCAGTCTTAGTCCAATCCGCCACTGCCCGCACCGAAACTAAGTTTATTGTGCGGTATCGCTCCCTGTATATCTATTAAAGCCAGCCAATGCCCTTGAACAGTGCAAGGAGTCCCTTTACCAGTTCTTCATTAGACACAATTTCTTCGGGCCTGGTTGTCCTAAATATTCTGTGCCTTTTATTCTCCAATGCAATGCATTCGAAGATTAGATGTGATGCAGTTTCATCACCGTCATCACAGATCCTACATTTAGGGTCCTCTTCTGTTATTTCCATTGTACGTAGGTGTTTTTTGAAATTCCCATGGCCTGTCAGCAATCCAACCATGAGTCTAATCTCTCACCTGTTCAGACCCAGGATTGCAGAGCTTCTTTTAAAACATGGCTTTGGCATCGTTACCTTGCCATGTTTTTGTTGATGGACTTTGGTCCAATATTCTACATGCTGTCTTCTGAGCCAGTTACGTAGCTCCAATTTGATCATTGCCTTGGTGATTGTCAGGACAGGTTCCGGTCCAATAAATGGAGTCTCTGCCCCAATCCTGGCTAATCTGTTGGCATGTTCGTTGCCATTTATCCCCGAGTGGCCAGGGACCCACAATAGGTTTACTCTATTGCTTTCCCCTAGCTCCACCAGAACTCTGTGAAATTCTGCAACAATTTTAGACCTTGTTACAGGAGCTGCCAGTGATCTCAGGGGTGCCTGGCTGTCTGAATAGATATAGATGCTATGATCTATGTAGCACCTACGCAAATTCTCCTCCACACATGCCCTGATGGCAGTGATTTCGGCCTGGAATACTAAGGCCAGTTTTCCTAGAGAGATGACGCCTTCCAGTCTTGGCTGCACCCCATATACCCCGGAATCAGTATGAAGTAATCTTCGATACAGTGAAACAAAGGCACTCGAAAATACCATTGTGACCATCAGCAGCCGCGGATGGGGCAGAAGAACTTCATTTACAAAAAAGACAATAACAATACAAACCTCAGATACTGCTGATGGATTAAAAGGGAAGCTTATTACAAGTGTCTGACCTAATTTCGTCGTTAGCATTTAACAAGGTACTAGTCTTAAACTATCGTTCAGTATTTAATGTTAGTAGGGTAGATACTAGAACGTATTCTCCAAACCAGTCGTATAATGAAAAGCTGAAAATGCTCCTATCGGATAATGACCAACATGTTCTTGTTTAAAAGACCCTGAGAGAAAAGTTGGGAACTTATTGCGTCTTCATTCCGCATTCCTCACCTAAAATTTTGACGAAAGCTTTTTTAACAAGGAACGTGTTACATATTTTCACCCAATCTCTCAACGTCATTCAGTTTTCAAGCACATCATGCCGCTTTTACTGCCACTGTGTACATATTTATCACTCCCATTGTCACCTTCTTCTATCACTGACACTTTCTCCTGTCTGTCTCTTCCACCGTTAGTGACTTCATCCATTTTCCTCGATCTTCCTGACGCCTGTCTTTGCCGCCTTCACTGTGTCTCTGCCTCTGTCTTTGTCTCATTCTCTTTCTTTCTCACTGCCTCTGTCTCTTTCTTTACCAGGGACTACATTCTGTCTCTTCAGTCGCCATTGTCTCTTATGTATGCATGTCGTTGCCGATTTATTGGCTTCTACTCCTTAGACCGAAAAATACTTTACACTTCGTGATTGGAGTAGGTGGACGAAATTTTCCGCCTTAAGGTTCGCCGATCTGGAGAATCTAAACCTCCAAAGCTTATCCGTTATATGCACTTACCTATGTTTTTCATTACCACTGTCTCCTGTCTCATTTACTTCCACTACTACTATTGTCTCTCTTAATTTATCTTTTGCTGTTACTGTCTTTCTCTTATCTGTTGTCTTTTAATCCTGGACTGGATTGCTTCTCTCTTTCACTGCCATTCTGTTAAAAAAAAAAAAAAAAAAAAAAAAAAAAAAAAAAAAAATAAATAAAAAAGAGAAAAAGAAAAAAAGAAAAACGCTAACATGTTCGGATGCCAACATGTTTTGGTCAGGAAGGCGGAAATGAATACTGAGGCATCTGTTTCCACACAGTTTTGGCGGAGTCCTTTAAATAGGACTATATTAGACTTTTTTTGTGCTCTCCTTTTTCATCTGCTCCCTTTCTTTTTTCCCTTGCTACAGCAGGTTGTGCGCTGCTTATATAAGAAAATTTTTATAGATCTGTAAAGGTTTTATATTTTCTTTATATGCTGCGACACATTTAAATACAGGTTATATAAATGATAAATTCAGTACTAACAATAATTTCGTGTGGCCCTATGGCGTAGTGCAAGTCTTTCAACTGGACGCCACTTCGGCGACTTGCGTGTCGCTAGCCTACTCCAGTTATCCAACCGGGGAAAGGAAAGGGGACCTACAGCTTAACGTGGAATCTGAACCACGTGCCGTTTCTGGCGACTCCTCACATCCTTGAGAGGTGAAGGATGGGTAAAAGTGCAGACTGAAAAAACCCGAGGTCCGACCGGGTTTCGAATCCGCGACCCTTCGGTTTTTAGTCCAGCGCTTTACCCCAAGACCACCGGTCCCGACATTAAAGTTAGTCATTATCGCAGAAGATATTACACTGTACGATTGAAAAATTGTTTCTTTACAAAACAGTTTACTTTAATGAAATTCTAGGGCTCCCTCACAGCCAATACGTCAGCTTGGACAGACGTTGGCAAACCGTGCGGGTTCGTCAGCGGCATAACAATCAAGATTTTCAACAACGCAACGATATATTGTTGTAGACCCAATGTTAAATAAAATTTCGATATATCCTCTACATCGTATGACCTAAAGTCATCCATCTCTTCAGTTGTAAAGAACACATAGAAAATATTGTATGGAAGGCGGACCAAAGGCTACATTACATTGGCAGAACACTTAGAAGATGCAACAGTCCTGCTAAAGAAACTGCCTGCAGCACATTTCCGACTGGAATCTGCAAGGCACCCTTCCCATTTGATGATGTCATGACTGGACTCGCCGATTTTCCACGTAGTGCTCAAGATTTTGAAAAAAGCACATCCATTATTGTTTGTACTTCTGTGAGATATTGATTAACTAAGCACTTTCTTACAGTATTAGCATGATGGACGTCACGTGAACTTCCATACTATGGAGAAATGGTTTTCTGTCTATGATACATTTTGTAGTCATATTAGTCGTATTTGGCGTAGAGAATGCTAGATCTGTAGAGAACGTGTGGGTCAGCATCCATTTTTCATTCTACCTTTCATTCAAAATTCAAGTGACTTACCAGTGCGCAGCCACTTGTAACACATGTTGCAGTAATTAAAAATAATATACAGTAAGTTTCTATTTTCTATGGATCTGTATCAGTGGTACAGTGTTGCTGTTCAGGACCGGCCGCAGTGGCCAAGCAGTCTGCCAGTCACGGTCTGCACGGCCGATGCGGTCGGGAGCTCGAATCCCCCCTCGGGCATGGATGTTTGTGCCGTCTTTAGTATAAGGTAGTTCATAAGTAGTTTGTAAGTTTAGGGACTAATGACCCCGTAGTTAAGTCCCATAAGCTCTACAAACATTTGAACATTTTTTTGATGTTCAGATTGTTAGCCGAGTGTAATGTACGATAGCGTGTAAACACGCTATACGTATTTACACTTGCTCAGTATATCAGAATGGGCTTTGTAATGCAAACGCTGTTACTACATGTAGAGACTACGTCATACAATTTCCTAACTGCAGGCTACTAAATTCAAGAGTGTTTACTCGTGTGTTCACTATCCAGCATGGCGCTTTTACACTTCCAAGTAGACATATTGCATCAGAATGTGTAAATGAACAGACTGTCGATGAATCAGAAGACATTATACATTTGGTAGAACGAAGTCCTTCATCAAGCACACATATAATTTCGGTTTTCCACATAGAAGACTATGGCGGACACTACGTATTCACGAGTTACATCCTCAATATTTATAGTTTCAGGCAGGAGATGATGATGTTCTCGTCTTGAGTTTTATGCAACTCTCCACACTACTCTATCCTGTGGAAGCCTCTTCATCTTCGAATGAGAACGGCAACATAATTCCTATCGAGCCTGCTTACTATATTCGTCTCTTTACTTCTCATTGCAATTTCTACCCCACACATTACCCCCCCCCCCCCCCCAATACTAATTTCTCAGAATCTGTCCCACAAACCTATCCCCTATTTTAGTCAAGTATGCAAGAAATTTCTTTTCTCTCCAATTCTGTTCGGCACCTCCTCATTAGTTACCAGATGTAAAGCTCCCTCGGAAAGAACCTCAGATTTCTTCAATTTATCTAAGTCCCATTTCCTTATATTTCTATCTTTCTACAGTTTTTTTTTCAGTTTCAGTATATCGTTCGTAACTAATAAGATGTGATCAGATTCTGTGTTGGCTACTGGATAAGTCTTACAGTTTTAAACCTAGTTTCTATCTCTTACCATTATAAAATCATCTCGTACCTTCCAGTGTGTCTTGGTCTCTTCCACGTATAGAGCCTTGTTTCATGATTCTTAAACAAATATTAAATTATGATATGTGCAGACTTCTCTTACATTACTTTAACCAGCCCATATTAACCCACCGTCTTTTTCCCTTTCTTCTTTTGCCTCTTCCTTCCAGTTCACCATTACAGTCAAGATTTTCTCTCCCAGAACTGCCCAAATAAGTTTTCTATCTCCTAATTCATTTATACGATCTCCTGATCATAGGCAGAACTAGTTTGCATATAAGCTTGTACTGTTGGGTTCGTATTAATCTTGGCTACGACAATGAAATCTCTATGCAGTGCATATTATCTTACTGCATGCCTATTTTCTTCTCCACTGTTAAACCTACGCCTTCATGAGCCCCTACCACAACTTATTTTGTAATTATAACCCTCTGCTCAAGTGACCAAGTATTCTGTTCAGCTTTCCACTGAATTTCAGTAATCGCCACTATATATAACTTCAACGCACCCATTTCTCTTTTTGATTTTCTCTAACCTACCTACCTTATTATTCCACATTCCAATCTGTAGAATCCCAGATTTGCTATACATGATAACGAAATCCTCCTCAGTAATACCCACCCGGCGATCCGAGTGAGGAACTATTTTACCTCAGAAATATTTTCCCAAGAGGATGTCATCATCATATATTCTTACAGTAGAGCTGCAAGTCCTCGACGAAAATAACAACTGTAGTCTCCCCTTGTTTTTAGCTGTTCGCAGAAATTTATGGCAACGCCACGTAAGCTGATGCCATAAGGCCAGGTAAATGAATAATACAGACTGTTGATCCCATTTGTGGCGTCACTATTCGTCACAACGCCGGCGTTCCACATAAGTCGCCGCGCAACTAAAAGCCGCTCCATAGTACTTCGGCCGCCGGGGGCGCCCGCAGTCTCTGTACCTCGCGGGCGCTCGCCTATATATACTGGCGCAACATACCAATACGCGATTGAAGAAGCCTATGACCGTGTCTGGCATTCCGGCTTCCTTTTCAAACTCCAACTCTATGCCCTTCCTATTAACTATGTCCGCCTCATCACATCCTTTCTCACCAACTGCCCATCCTATGTCACTGTCTGAAATTCCAACTCCCGCTTGTTTTACCCCTCTGCCGGGGTGCCCCAAGGATCTGTCCTCTCCCCTCTCCTATACCTTATATACTCTGCCGACATGCCCCAGTCTCAGCCTCCAGTCCATCTCCTCCAATATGCTGATGACACCGCCTTCCTAGCCCTCGCCCCCTCCCTTGCCCGATCCCAAGTTTTGCTCCAATCTCACCTCACCGAGTTCGCTGCATAGTGCAACCGGTGGCTCCTCTCCGTCAACCCTGAGAAATCCCAGGCGATCATTATAGGTCGTACCACCCGTTCCTTCCGCCTCCCCGACCTCTACCTAACCCTCCACGGCCGTCCCATCCGCCACACCCCCACCCTAAAGTACCTTGGTTTCACCCTTGACCGACACCTTTCCTGGACCCCCCACCTAAAAACCATATGTGAAAAAGCCATGTCCCGTCTCATCCTCCTCAAACTCCTCACTGGCCGGACGTGGGGAGTAAGCCCTTCCACCATCCTCCACACCTATAAATCCGTCATGCGCCCCATCCTCTGCTCCTTCCACCCCGCCTGGGTATCCGCTCCTCCCACCTTTTATCAGACACTTCAAATCATTGAACGCCACGCCCTCCGCCTTGCCTACCATATCCGACTTCCCTCCCCCACGCGGATCCTGTATGAACTATCCCCTTTCCTCACCACCTTCAACACCTTCGAATCCTGTATGTCACTCGCAAAAAAGACTCCCACAACCCACTCGTTTTCCCATCATAACCAACTCTGGGCCTCTTCCACGCCTACACCACTGCATTCCTCCCTCTCTCCACCTGCACACGCTACATGTCCTCTTCCAAGGCAACTTCTGCACCCTTCCCCTACCGGATGATGCCCTTCGTCCCAAATATACCCCTCCTATCAACTCTGATCCCATCCCCGTAGCATCAGCGCCCCCTCTTCCCGCCCCCTTCTCCTCCCTCTCCCCGCTTGGTCTTCCCCCACTTCCCCACCCTGGAGTCTCGATCGCACCCGTCTTTCCTCTCCCCCCTCTCTCTCTCCCTCTCTCTCTCCCTCTTTAACCTTCCCCCGCGCTTCCTAACCTTCCCCTCCCTTTGCCCTGCGGGGGCCGCAGTGACGCATTTTAGAACCAGTGTCGTCTAGTGTCTAGTGTCCAGTGCATCCATGTCTCAGTGTGTGTTTACAGTGCGTCGAACAACATCTCCTCTTCACCAATGTCGTCGTGTTACTTCTTCGTGTGTCCAGTGACGTTACTTAATGTGATTTTATCGCTACCGTGGCACGGACTGTTTTTAACTGTTTATGTGTCTGTCTCTCTCGCCTGTTCATGTGTTTTAAGCCTGCACTATTGTCTCCAGTTTCCAGTTTTTAAAGCTTCAATGTTTTTTTCTTCATGCCATGTTTTTTCATTCCTTATTTTTTCCTTTCGTGACATTGTTTATTTTAATCTCACCTTGTAATGTACATGTACACTCGGCTGAAGAGCAGCGCCTGATGCTGCTGCCAGCCTGCCGACTCCGTCGGCATTAAAATAAGAATAAAAAAACTAGTACGAGATAGTTCTACAGTTCGACAGTTCAGAACCAAGAGTAAACAGTAGAATTCCATCCATGCGAGCCAAGCCAGAACAGTATTGGCAGTAATCTTAGTGATAAAATGTCCAAATGTTTGTAGAGCTTATGGGACTCAACTACGGGGCCATCAGTCCCTAAAAGTACAAACTACTTATGAACTAACTTATACTAAAGACGGCAGAAACACCCATGCCCAAGGGGGGATTCGAACCTCCGACCGCAGAGGCAGTGAAGACCGTGACAGGCACGCCGCAGACCGCTCGCAGACAGGCGCTTTTAGTGATACATTGCAAAGCTGTAGAGAGGAAGAATTTGTACTACCACAAATACTGTAGGACACAAATGAAAAAAGGTAGTATAAATGCAGTTTATTAGTATAAGATGCAGTTCATTGGAGAATGCAAGTAGAGACATAAGATCTACAGAGACATTCCATTTCAAGACACAAATAAATTTATATTTGTTCCCTGTGGGTACTGAATTAAACCAGTGGAGAAAGTTGAAAATTTATTCTCAGCCGGATTCGAATACAGGTCTACTACTTATTAGGTCATTACGTTGACCACTGCGCCACTATTGTTTTTATTTTTATTTATTTAGATATTTATTTTTGTGCTTCATTCCTCCTCTTCAACCCATCCTTACGCGAGCCATATTTTGCCTTCTCTGTCCGAATTATTCGCCTTAAAAATGATATTTTCCTCAAGGTAAAATAAGACCTTTTTTCTCTACATAAGAAGCTACAGAATCCATTTTCGCCAGTATAGCCACTGCTTCAAAACTAATAAAACAGAAAGAAAATTTCTTCGGGAAGACAGCTTGGAAACGGTTTCCCTCAATACCTCTAAATAATTTAATTAATTTTCACCATACCAAAATGTCAGCATATAGGCTGCTTGGAAACGGTTTACCGCAATGCCTCTTAATTAATTAATTAATTTTTTACCATACGAGAATCTCAGCAGCATATAGGCAGCATTAAAAACTCGTCTTTCCGATATTTGCCTTAGTTTGTTATCCCTAAGCAATATGAGTTGTGTCGTTTGCCTGTGTCCGATTTATTCCCTGTGTCTCTCAATATGTCATCTCTTAACCCTGAGTGTGCTAATCACCGAAGTTAGCGCTTTTCCTGTTGATGTGCAGGAATGTGGAGTGCCCTGTTTTTCCTCTAAGTACTAGGACTGAATTAAAAAAAAAAAAAAAAAAAAAAAAAAAAAAAAAAAAAAAAAAAAAACTCAAACCCTCTCTGCCGAGTTTAGGTAATGCGAAATAAAACATATTTGTAAGTTATTGAAGAAGATGGATCTTAATAAAACAGTGATAGATAAATTAATGGCGACAAATGTTTAATAATGGATGCCACACAGCGCTTTGTGTCTTTATTCTCCTTTCGTCGTCTTTTAGTTTTTCGATGTTTTTTTCCCCTATCATATTGTCGTAATTTGTTGCGACGTGATATAATTCTCAGACTTTTTCCTATAGTTACCGTCCTTCAGCAGGACACTGGCACACAACGAGTCCCACACCTGCATGGACTGTTCTAGCACTCCCACCAGACTCATAATACTAAACTGATGAAGTTGTATCTTGTATTACGATTCGCCATTACCACGCAAGCGACTCGTTTGCAGATCCATTTTGACTTCAGCATTTCTGTTTCAATCCGCGGTTAATTAAACCTGTGTCAATCTTGGCTGCTAATTAATATATACCATGCTAAATAATATATATTATCCTAATTAATATATACCGTGCTAATTAATATATACCATGCTAATTAATATATACCATGTAATTACCATGTAAATATTTCAACAAGTGTTCGTTAGGCTTTTAGAAGCAGGCACATGAACTTTTAAATTCCCAATATTTATCACCCGAGTTGGTCACAGGAAAATGAAAAAACGTTCGAAAAAAAATTGCGATTACAGTATACTCAAATTATAAGCTAGTTTCAAAAGGATTATCTGCATTGTTTTCGTTGTGCAGTAGGTTGGCAAATAGGTTGGTAATTTTGCGACCCCTTTTGATTCCCACCATTTAATTTTTTTTCCGTTTATATTATATCTTGCAATGTTACGCTGTCGATTTTAAAATTTAAATTAACGTTTCAATGATCATGAATTGCTACAAAAACAACGAGAATTATCGCGGAGAGAATATGCAAATTTCCATCGTACTGCATCAGGTGAGTGTTCCTTTTTCCACTTCAATGATTCTGTATGTTTGATATACACCAAAGTTGAGAGAAGAAAGACGTTCGTTTAAAAACTGAAATGAAGCATATTTATGAAAAATGTTGTTTCTGGAAAAATACTTTTAGAAATTTTGCTTGGTGTGAAAATATGTTTAATTAAATACATTAAAGTAACCTTAAGTAAACAAAATACATCAATTTTTGGAATATAAAGTATATATTGAAAGAAATGGCATCACAGTTAAGAATATGTTTCCATTATTTGTAACGCGTTTCGCCCTTTTGGGGCATCATCAAATCATCTACGGACAAAACGTACTACTTTGAGGTATTCCGTATTACAGGATTTGCATAATTAGACGTAAATTATACATAAGTAAATCAAAAACAAATGGAAACCATTTCTAAGAAGAGAAGGGAAAGCAGAAAGGTGGAAAGAATATTTAGAGGAGCTCTACAAAGAAAATAAACCCCAAGACAATATTCTAGGAACGGAAGAGGACGTAGTTGAAGATGAAATAGCAGATGATATACGAGGAGAAGAATTTGACAGAGCAATGAAACGCCTAAGTCGAAACAAGCGCCCTGAAGTAAGCGACATTCCCTTAGAGCTACTGAAGTTTCTGGGAGCCAGAGAAAACAATTCCAATTGGTGTGCAAGATGTATGAGACAGGCGACTTAACGTAAGTCTTCAAGAAAAAAAATGTGATTATCCTAAATCTAAGGAAAGTCGGTGCAAACAAGTGTGAAAATTACAGAACCATCAGATTAATAAGCCATGGTTGCAAAATCCTAATCCTAATTATTTACAGAAGAATGGAAAGCTAGTAGAAACCGATCTCTCCAAACTGATTTAGAAGAAATGTTGGAACAAAAAATGTTCAAATGTTTGTAGATCTATTGGACCAAACTGCGTGGTCATCACGCTTTAGACCACTCGGCTACTCCACCGCGGCAATGTTGGAACACGCAGGCGATACTAGGATCACGACTTATCTTAGAATATAGATTAATGAAAGTCAAACCTACGTTTCTAGCTATTTTAGATTTGGAGATAGCTTTTGACAGTGTTTGCTGGAATACATTCTTTCAAATTATGAAGTAATCAGTGATAAAATATAGGGAACGGAAGGTTATTTACAACTTGTATAAAACCAGTCAGCAATTATTAGATTCGACGGGCACGAAAGGTAAGCATTGGTGGGGATAGGAGTTGCAGCCTTTCCCCAGTGTTATTAAATTTGTACATCGAGTACGCTGTGAAGGAAAGCAAGGAGAAATTTGGAGAAGTAATTAAAGTTCAGGGCGAAGAAATCAAAACTTTGCGGCTTGCTGACGACATTGTAATTTTGTCAGCAACAGCAAATGACCTGGGAGAGCAATTGATCGAAATGGACAGTGTCTTGAAAGGAGCGTATAAGATGGACATAAAAAAAAAAAAATAATAATAAAAAGAAAAAAAAAGAAAAAAAACAAGAAAAAAGAAAAAAAAAACAAGGGTAATTGAATGTCGTCTAAGAAAATAAGGCGATTCTGAAGGAATTAGATTAGGTAACGAAGCAATAAAGCTAGTAGGTGATCAGTAAAATAACATACAATGGTCGCAGTACAGATGACATAAAATGCAGAAGGAGAATGGGTAGAAATACATTTTTGAAAAAGATAAATTTGTTAACATCGAATATTAATTGTTAGGAACTCTTTTCTAAAGACATTTGTTTGGAGTGTTGTACGGTTAGGAAACTGGGCGATAGATAGTTCGGACAGGAAGAGGCTAGAAGCTTTTGAAATGTGGTGCTACAGACGAATGCTGGAAACTGGACGGGCAGATCGCATAACTAATGAGAAGGATTAGAATTGAGGAGAAGAATAATTTCTGGCATACCTTGACTAAAGGAAGGGTTCAATTTGTAGGGCACATTCTTCGATATCAAGGAATCGTGAATTTAGCAGTGGAGGGAAGTGTGTGGGTTAAAAAGCAGAGGGAGACCAAGAGAGTAAGACAGTAAGCAAGTTCACATGAATGTGGGTTGCCGTTCTTATGAGGAGATGAAGAGGCCTACTCGATATAGATTAGGGTGGAGAGCTGCATCGAACCTGTCTTCGGACAGAAGACCAAAACAACAATAACAGATATTTGAAGAAATATCGTTGGGAAGTAGGTGGGATAGAAACAAGTGGCATTGCTCTGGGCTGCGCGAACTGACCTAGAAGACGATGTGGTAGCCCATCATCAGTGAAAGTATAAGAATAGTTTAATTACATAATTAAAAGCGAAACTTTTTCAGGATATAAAATTAAAAAAAGTTGGATGTAGGAGAGTAGCAGATAATTTGCGCAACCAAGGCACTACTACCACACCATATTCAGAGTCATTCAGACTTGCTTAGGGTAAGGTGGTACAATTCCGATCATTTCGGACAAATGTTGTTGGTACTGGAAATATGTTGAGAATAGAGATAATTTTAACTATGGCACTTGTTCTTGGATGTTTAACGAATATGTAACACAAATGCTAGACCATTAAAGATGTTGGTATAAACACAAAAAATGTTACACAAGTGTGAAAAAACGATCGAAAATGTACCACACTAGGTACAATTATGATCACTTTCTCGAAAACGTTTGATCACTGGCTTCTACATAAAAAGCACTTTTCCCCTTGGGCACCAACGCATACTTCTTAGGTAACAAACATTGCATAATTTAGAATTTGCAATCGCGTGGAAACTAGATAATTTATAAGAGCGCGCTCGACGACGTTGCTCCACGTACCTCTTAACAGGAAAAAATTTATATCTCCGTAGCGCAAAGTGGTGTATTCTTGGAAAAGACAGGAGGAGCTGTAGAAACCTGCTACACTACAACGCCACACAAAGGCAGGTGCTACCAACACTACGAGGCTGACAAATTATGTTGATCGGAATTGTACCTGTATCGAATTTGTACCACCTTACCCTATACTGTTCTTTTAATGTTATCGGAAACCTTGCGCAAGAGTGTTTTTCCTAGGTCCCACTCAGGCGAAATATTTTACAAATTTAAAAGGTTTCAAAATGTTCAAATGTTTGTAAATCTATCGGACCAAACTGCCTGCTTACAAACTACTTAAACCTAGGTAAACTAACCTAAGGACAAACACACACACCCATGCCCCAGGGAGCACTCTAACCTCCATGGCGAGCAACAGCGCGCTCCGCAGCGAGACGCTTTAGACCACTCGGCTACTCCACCGCGGCCTTAAAAGGTTTATCTACCTGAGTCTTCTCATGAAGTTTGGTAGAATTTTTTGCGTAAGACCACCTTACCGTGGTCACTCAGATGTCTTTGCTGCTGCCACTTCCGCGTCGATATCCCCATTTCCATTCACCGTCGGCTTATCATCTAGGCGTGTTAATCCACTGTCCCTGAAGACGGCAGCCACAACCCAACTGCTGCCGACGGTTCACCGTCCACTGTTGAGCGCCATCATTTGTGCGTTCACTTGTCTGCTGACAGATTCAGTCCCTACGGTCTCTTGAGAACCTGCGAGTAACTCGTGCGATACCATACACGACTGCCTTATCACCTTCTTTGTTAAAGATGGTAGGCTCTATACTCACGCAGACTCTGCTCAGTTGCTCTCTGCAGACAGATGTGTCACGGGGCAGGAGATGCATTGCTATTCAGAATGTGCACGTACCACTGAGTTGTGAGAGTGTACATTCTGAAGTATGGCATACACGAGTGACAAGACATGGAAATACTAAAACTTTTCCTTGTGAGTATCGCTTGCCATATTTTGACGTATACTGCAGATTTTCCAGAAATTTCCTAGTGTTGTCCACAGGACTAACGTTCCGTGGTAGATACCATGATGTTCAGATGCTTTGGTTAAATGATTAACAACTTGCAGCATAATGTCAACAAATCGGACGTTGGTGAGCAGAATTCACTGTTCTAAGGCGCCTTGCTGCGGAGCGCGCGGTTGTTCTCCGTCGGAGGTAAGAGCCCTCCCTTGGGAATGGGTGTTTGTTTTGTCCTTAGCATAAGTTACTTTAAGTTAGTTTAAGTAGTTTGTAGCCCGAGGGATTGATGACCAGTGTAGTTAAGTCCCTTAGATTTACAAACTAAGTATAAATTTATGGTTGTTCTTAATGTTCTCTTCAATCGTGTGAACCAATTCATCAATAACCACACTCGGGCGTCCACTTCGTTTTTCATCGTCCACTTGATCACGTTCTTCATTGAAGAGTCTGACCCATCTTCCAACTATTGAATAACTACTACCATTTTGTCTGTAAACCTCGCAGACTTGTCGAATAATTTCCTTTGGTTTAACTTTCTTTGCTATTAGAAAAGGAATCAGCGATACGATTTCACACTTTCCGGCATTTTCAATTACGGCTGACATTATAAAGAAGGATTACAAAGCACATATCGGCAGCAGCGATCTGAAAATAGCCTACATATCTTCTCCTTCAGTCAGAGCAACTTCCGCGCATGCTCGGAACTGTAATCGTAGCGCTGCCGCGGATAGAAATAGGAACGGAACTTACTTTGTGGACGACCTTCGTAGTATTGACAGAAGTGTGGGGATCAAAACATAGAGGGAGTCCATGATATGAGTACAGTAAGCAGGTTGAGAAGTATGCAGGTAGCAATACTTATGAAGAGGCTTGCACGGGATAGAGAAGCAAGGAGAGCTGCATCAGGCTACTCTTTGAAGATTTCAACACCAAAGAAAAAGCCATTGAAAATGAAGTAACTACGACATTATTATTGCAATTCTTTTTTCGTTTTTATATTATAGAGTCATAATATAACAGATATCGAATCCTTTGACAGAGGTCAATTTTTGTTAATCAGACTTGTAATTTATCTGTGAATTATGATCACAATTTTTGTTAATCAGACTTGTAATTTATCTGTGAATTACGATCACAATCAGAGTAATGCACTCGTAGGAACTGTACGTGGTCGCATTCATCATAACGTTTTGATTTTCATTCTGCTTCCAGAATATTGCCACATGGTCCCCTCTGTCGACTGTGCCATTTTTGAAGGACTGATTCGAAAGACTTATTCATCCAAAAAGTAAGAACCCTGTTTTTTATATTTTTTTAACATAGACAACATTGTTACATGACAAATAGATGGCAATCATGGTAACAAATACAACAACGTTAGAGCTATTTTCGACATAACACCAAAAGAATTGAGTCATTTCTTGTATCGTAGGCCCAACTTTTGTATTCCTGTGTCGTAGCAGTTTACCACCTATGAATGTACGGCAGTCGTCTTTAACTCGAGGTGCACGAAATGATGGAAATCGCTGGTAGCAAGATCAGGACTGTATGCTGGAGTATCAGCTTCCAGCAGAACCTATGCAGAACATTTAGTGCTCCGAGACGAATAGAGGCGATCGTTGATATGGAACAACACAACACCTGCAGAAAGCATTCCATCTGTACTTGTACCCCAAGAAATAAAGAAGACCTGTACTTCGGCCAGCGACAAAGAGCTCTGGAGGGCTGGGCTCTGTTCTTCCATTCACAGGCGGCTGACTTCCACGACACATGAATACGAACAGTATCCCATGAAATGACTAGTGTCTCAGTGCATTTGGTGACTATGTCGAAAATATCTTACACTCTTGTATCGTTGTTTTCAATACTCTTTTTTATGTAACTATGTTGTCTTTGTGGGGGAAAAAAAACGACCAATGGACTTACTTTCTGAATGGCACAGTCGACAGATTAGTCTATGTGACGCCGGAAGCAAAATGAAAATGTTTTGTGTAAAGGGGCCACAAGTATTAGTAACGTCTGCCGAGCAAGTCGACGATATCAATGGGAGCTGCTAACAATGACATCTTTTCCACCGTTGAGCTCCTTGAGGATGTCCTCTAGGGGTCGCCTCTTGGTTTCCGGCAGCAAGAACCACTCGATGACAGTGCAGGCCAGACACACGGCTGCGAAGAACCAGAAGGTGCCGTAGACTCCTAAGGACTCCGACATGGTTGGATAGAGTTTTGTCAGGACGGTCGAACTGCCAGTGATGGCGGTGTACGTGGCGATGGCGACCAGGCCTCTGATTCTCGGAGCCACCGTCTCAGAGAGCGCCACATACGGTAGCGGACTCAATCCAAAAGCATGCATCAGCACATAAACCGACAAGGACGTGGCAGGCAGCCATCCGACGGACGATATGTCTACTTGTGTTTCTTGTTTGAGGTACAGGTAGACTCCCAGGATTGCGACACAAGTTCCGACAACTCCATTGGAGATGAACAGCAGGGGTCGCCGACCTAGGCGGTCTATCAACAGAGAAGACGCCAATGCGCCAACGACCTGTGTCAACAGAAGAAACAAATCACATCTGTATCACTGAAAAAAATTACACTTCATTAATGAACGAAAATAGTTCCGGTTGCAATTAATTTTTTAAATGGCGGGTTTCGCCTTTGTATGGCAGTGCAGTGTAAAGTACACAAATGGCACACTGAAACACTGTCTGGGAATAGTTGCATCACTGTAACAACAGTGAGGTCGAGCATATTAAGACATAATAGCATTAGAATCGCAACCAGAACTGTTCTTATTATTCATTGTGACCAATTGAAGTGTTCTAAATGCTTAAATCCAAGCTTTACTCGCAATATTTACAAACGCCTAAACGAGGCATTAACGATAACAACGTAGGTTTAAAGCCTCTTTGTTTTCATTCTCCCTGGCGGACTTTACAAATGCGTTATCAACCGACGTAGGGTAGATCGGGGCTAATTGATTAGAGGGCTTTATGAATAATTGTAAGCTTCAGTGCAAGCGTCTCCACAACAGCAAAGTGGAGACGTCATAATGTGAGAGTTTCTTGTTGTAGGCGGTTTTGTCTATACAGTGAAAATGTCTATTTCATTTTCTGACTTCAGACATTTACGCAGGATTTATTTAAACTGTAGAAGGTAAGTGATTCACAGCTGGTCATTGCGCGGCTTGTAAAACTGATATGGTATTCGCTAATGATTTCCTGCAGTTTGTAGCAAATGCAAGTCACGAAATAAGTTGAGGCATGATCCTGGGTCGTCATGCAACATTGGTGACTAGTGCTGCCATGTGTTAGTGCATTGGAGAACTTCTTCACAACAGCGTTTAATTATAACTTGGGGCTATTTGAATTAAACAGGGCTTGCTGAATACTGATGGGAAACTGATTGAATATGAGGTAAAGTTCATTTACAAATGATTTTCTGAAAACTCAACGTAATGATGATTTAGAACCTGTAACTGGAAATATTTTGTGAAACAATTTATTTTGTCCATCGCAGTTGCACAATTTTGAAGTCACTGACTAGTTTCGGAACCTACCGTCCATTACAAAACCATTAGCCTTTTTCAAACTGTAATAATCCAATGCATGTTACAAATGGCTGCTAAAATCTTGTACATTATCCTCTGTCGATACATGTCTCTAGTTACGTTAAAATTTAAAATGACAGTTAAAACAGGTGATACATACACGGGCCTCCAGCGTGTACAGTACAGCCATGGCCATGGTGTATAGCGTGGTCGAGTATTGGGAACCTGTATGGGCCAGAAGTGCACACGTATCAGCAATCGATCAGCAATGAGGCTGCTATCTGGAACTCTTAGACCTACACCTATAGATTGGTTACCTGTACTAACTAACGTAGCACCACCTGAAATTACAAGACGACAGTTACTATTCGGAGAATATAGCAAAGTACTATCGAATCCAAAACTTCCCTTGCGCTAGAAAACCAAAAAACGGCTTGAAGGTCACCTTAATGGAAAAAAAGGTGGTGTTTCCCTTTGATCCAGCAAAAAATAGATAATATTATGGAGTAGAAGCACTGCGAAGAACAGACGTCTGGCTGCTGATTCAAACATACCAGTAGAGGGCATTCATCTACCGAGAAGGCTATGGACTACCCTATAAGCCGTGTGAGGACGAGCGTCGCACGGTGCAAGAAGATGATGACCAAATGGAGTTTTTCGAGCGACCCTCAGTGTGAGTGTGGACTCATCCAATCAATGAACGACCTGATGGAGTGCACCGTGCATGGTTTTAATGGTGAACTTGAGGATATACAGAAACTCATAGACAATGCCATTGAATGGCTTAAAACAATAAGTCTTACTGTACACAGATTTTGTACTATGTAATGCTAATTGTCTCTCATTTTATGTAGTAATCCATTAAAAAAAATATTTCGCATTGTAAATGCCGAACGAATAATAATAACTTCCCCATCAACCACTATGTCACATAAGGTGCTATTCTGTAAAAATTTGTCGAAATAAAATAAAATAAAATATTCTTAACTAACAGAGAACCGCGATCCAAAGAAGATGGAAAAGCTCCAGAGCACGACATCAGCTCAGAATTACTTCTGGAAGATTCCTTTATCACTGCAGAAGTTTTACATCCACCCCTGAAAGCCGTATGGGTGAATGAAGAAGTACCAAATGATTAGAACAGAGGCTTACTCATCAAGCTCCACAAAAAAGGAGACCTATAGTTTGTGATAACTGGAGAGACATCATCCTGCTGTCAATCTGAAGTAAGATCTTCTCGTGAAAAATCCTAAAATGGATAAAGGCATCTGCAGACAAGAAAATAAAAAGAAAACAAGCAGAATCCAGGGAAGGTCGCTCCTGCATTCATCAGATAAACACTTGGAGAATAATAGCAGTTTGTAGACTTTGAAAATGCCTTCGACAGTATAATCAGAACAGAAGTATGGAACTGAATGCAAAATTTTGGAATTCGCAAGAAAGTAATAGCTCTTTTCAAGTTAATGTGTGAAAACTACATGTGCCGAGTCAGAATCAGGGTCTGCTTTTAAATCCAATAGCAGTGATAACAGGAGTTAAGTAAGGCCGCATGCTCTCACCGATACAAGCAATGGATAAAGCGAGAAGAATTAAATGGGGCAATGGAACACATCTAGAAGACGTTTGTGTTCTATCACCCAGCATCAACGAAATGAAAGAGAAACTAGACTAGAGAACAAATTATTATGACGAGTTACATGATAATAAAAACAATCGAAATACTAATTAAAAATTCTAATGTTATGTGTGGAGTCTGCTTCTCTTGTGTAAGAGCGTAACACACCTGAAGAACACCTAAGATGATCGTTGCTACGTCAGAAGGTACGGATCCTCCGGCCTCATCAAACACGATGACGGAGTAGTTGAGCACGGCTAAAGAACCGCAGAGCTGCAGGTTGACGCCGAGGGTGACACCGATGGCCAGGCCCCTGAGTGAGGCCCTGGAGCTGAGCTCCTTCAGGGTGAGTCGTTTGGCACCGCCCTCCTTATCTCCACCCAGCGACGCCTGGATGCGATCCATCTCGAGTTCCACCTGCTCCTCTGAGATACCTCTGCGTAGCCATCTCAGCGCCTGCAAAGCGAGGTACACGCCCATCTCACCTGCCACACCAGCTCACGGATCACAAACCTTGTTCTCACACTACTTCCTGAAAACAATGAACATGGCGAAATTTAACGCTGTGACACTTTGTAGTGTTATTAAAAAGCATATTATTACCCAATCAGTCTAGACAAAGCTGCCACAGTGTCACATGCAAAGTTGTGTAAGTTGTATTCTTTTTGAAGAAGTCAAGTCGTAAATATCGTTAATGGTTTTCTCTTTTTATTTTATTTTATTGTTATTTTTTTAACATAAGAATTAATTATAGCTTGTTTTGGCATATACGGCGATCTTAAGTAAGTAACTTGACAAGAATGTTAAACTGAGGTAGAGGCGTTGAATTAAAATTTATGATGCGTCCGGGATTCGAACCCGAGACCTCAAGCTCACTAGGCAGCCGACATAACCGTATCTTTATTAAAGAGACAAAATATGACTCTGGGCATTGTTTATTTGATATTTATATATTGACTGAGATGGTTAGGGAGTTCACCTGTTGTGAATGGATTTGGCCGCTGTACGTAAGCAACTGTCCCGCCATGCTCAACAGTCTTCAGGCTGCTGCCCTGAGGTGCAATGTCACCTGGGCACTTGAGGAGATAGCTTGGGAACTTGAGGTACCTGGAAAAGGGTAGCGAACTGCATGATGATGGGCAACGTATCGATGCATAGTGCAAGGAATGACAATAATTGTCAATTATTGAATCTCAACATAAACAAGTTTATGGTTTTGCGTTTACATAACTGTGCAATAGCCAAACAAACACTCGAAGCAGTTACTTCCATAAAATATCTGGGAGTAAATTTAAGGGGCAATTTGAAATGCAATAACCATCATAAAATTAATTGTGGGTCAGCCAGTTGCCAGACAGATTCATTGGAAGAATCCTCAGGAAATGTAGCCCCGTCAGCGAAGGAAGTAGGTTGCAAAACTTGTTTGGCCGGTGCTGAAGTAGTGCTTACCAGTTTTCGGTCTGTACCAAAAAGAGTCAATAGAATAGATAGAGAACATCCAATGGAGAGAAGCACATTTAGTTACAGACTCATTTAGCAAGTGTGTAAACCTCTCAGATATGATTATTTTGTGTATAGGAGTATAGTGTAATGGTTGTTACTATTAATAAAATTATGGCTGTTATCAAGACATTATTCAAGAACAATTAATGTTGGTAGAAATCTTAATATATGATGCAGGCATCTGCAGTATTGAAGTGACAAAAATATTGTGCAATTAATTTTTGTTTTAAATTTTGGTTTAAAAAATAAATTTGGTCTTACGAATGTTAATAATATTATTGATCTAATTATTCATCCTAGATATCTAACTGATGAGTATTTCTGTATTAATAATTACTGTAAAGGTAAATATTCCTTTTTAATACAAGTAGATGATGTTATTCTTGGGGCAATTTTGTATCAGATTACTGCTGATGGGAAATATTCCTGTTCTCATCATTTTGTGTATTTTATTCAATGAGTAAAATTGAAATTAACAATATTCGTGATGCAGATGATTGAATAATAAAGTATTTAATTGCTGATTCATAATTATTATATTTTTTTTGTTTCTTAATATGGGAATAACAAGAAGCAAGTTTATCTAAGCAGGAATTTTATGTGATGCACAGGTTCGTTCCTATCATTAATGATCATAGGAAGAGAAGATTTATACAATAGTTCATTACCAGAACCATCTCATTCTTTAATTTCCAAGATTGGTTTTTAGCATCACATCTCAGATTCCCTTCTGTTGCAGTTCTCATGTTGCCCATGTTCCACATCCATACAAAGTAGTATTCTAAACACAGCATTAAGGCTGTGAATACCCTCTGTCTTGATGCCAATCTACTTCTTACGTCTTCCTTGCTTCGTCTGAAGTTCTTTTACTTCCAGGCTAGTAAAAAACCTTAACTTCATCTATATCTTTATCATCAATGATGAGGTTCAGATTCTCGCAATTTCCATTTTTGCTACTTATCAGTATGTTAGTCTCTTTGTGGTTTACTCTTGGTCCATATTTTTCACTCATTGGGCCACTACATTCAACAGATCCTGTAATTTGTCTTCACATTCACTGTGAATAACAATGTCATCAGTGAACATGATTGATAATTATGTAACCCTGATGTTTGACAACACTCTCAAATCTTTGTTTTATTTTTTATTCATAATTTGAAGAATATATAGATTAACAGGTATGAAAGACTATAGGTATTCTTTTAGATCGTTATTAATCAATAAAAATGTTTCATTCTTACAGTTTTATCAGTCACTCTTGGTACTTGTACATATTATATATTACCTGTCGTTCCCTCTAGCTGATTCACATTTTTATTAGAATTTCGAACATCTTAGATGATTTTAAAGTATCGAACGTTTCCCCAGGTTGACAGATACTATCAAAGTGCTTCCATTTTTCTTCAGTTCTTCTTGTCTTACCAAGTGAAATGTCAGGACTGAACGTGTTGCCTTTAAATCTGGTAATCCAAATATAGTCACCGTATAACATATCCTCATTTTGCTTTCTCTTTCACTTGTATATTATTCTTGATGGCAGCCTCTAGCTCATAATTAAGAAATTAATGATTATGCTCCCTTTACATGGTGAAGATTCTGCAGCTCTTAAAATGTATTCAGTGAGCAGATCAGACTTCAAAATATCATCAAGAAGGCATGTTTTTGATAAACAGGTGGAAATTAATTTTCTGTAGTTACCTATAATAAGTTAACAAAAGGTATAATCACAATAAATGTACTAATTACCTCTTAATCATCTTAATACAAAACTTGAAATCCTTTAAATAAAAAAAATGAAGTAAAAAGTAATTGGTTTAATTCAATATTAATATTATACAAAATATATATATATATATATATATATATATATATATATATATATATATATATATAATCAGCTTACTATTATCATAATATTAATTAAATTAACTGCATTGATTATATAATATGTTATTATTGTAAACTATTTAATTGTGTTATTATAAATATTTCCCTATATTAAAATGCCATTTGCCTTAAAAAAAAGTAGCTATAATTTTTCGTAGATATAGAATTTCAATAAACAATTAATACAAATTCAATAAAACGTATAATGTTATGTGGAATTAAATGTAATATATTAAAATAAATAATCCATATCAATTAATAAAATTAAAGTGCTACTTTGAAATGAAGAGGTTGGGACAGGAAAGGAATTTGGGTCAGATTTCATAAGACTGTCAACTCAAAAGGAATAAAAGCTCTCATGGCATTCGAAAGGTAGTGAGCTTAGCAGGCTGAATGATGTGAAATGAGAGGTAAAATTCTTTTTTGGAATCAAGGAAAAACAAAATTTCATTATTCATTCACTGGTGTCAGCTGTATATTTTGTCTTTGAAACCCTAATAATATGATTTTGAAAATAGAAGGTATAATTACCACAGAAATGGATGCCAATATATTCTATAAGCGTCTTCCCAGAAAAGACATAAGTGGAAGAGTAGTGTGCATGCTTCCATTACTAACTTTTTATCATTTCCTGAATTTAATGAACTTACATGTAGGCAACTCCTAGAGTCCCAGATCAATTATCAAAAATGATGTTCATGCACTTTCTGAAGGAACAAAAGAGGTTGGACTGAGATATCCTTTGCTGAAGAACAGATTCAACAAGTGAAAGTGGAACACTTAGGCTATTTTCCTTCCTTTTTATCCAGAGATTGGAAAGCAAGCCTTATATGTTATCACGTATTTGTGATCTACGTACCTATGGTGGGACGAACTCTCGACATTAGTCATTATGGAAACCAAAATACTTCAGTCACCTGAATGTGAACAATGTTTTATGTGATGTAAATTATTTCAAAAGAAACATTCAGGAGATGCTTAAAGAAAAAGATTTCAGTCACCTCAATGGCGTTTTTAAGTTTTCTTGCTACATAAAATCATTTAGATGAAAAAGTGTGTTCTTGTGAAAAACAAATCGTTATGTATTTGTGTATGACGCAAATTCATTTTTGTTTCAGCTACCAAATTTGTTTCATGCTCTATATTTTTTTACTATTCTGCAAACTATATTTTTCTAAAATGTGGATCGTACGTTAATATTTTTCTTCAAAAAAACCTGAAACAGATAAATAAACGAACTCTATGGTATGAGATCTTCTAGGTTTGCACAATGCAGAAAATGTTGGGAACTACTGAAAAGGACGTTTTCACATCAGCATGTTGATTGATTCTTGTTATGAAAGTAAACTCTCATGAGGTGTATCATAAGGTGCACAGAATGAAGACGTAAGTGTCATTGTCTTGAGGATGATCATTTATAGAAAACGTGATATTGGGGACACTCGCTCATTGAGAATATTCAAGCATGTTTGCAAAAACCCACAAATGGCCTAAGACTGTGCTTCGTGGGAGAAACAATACTACGATCTATACCACTAAATATTTTTATTGTGCTGTTTTCCTAATAAACAAATGAAGTGGCACCTTTCGGGGCTGCTGTTACCTTTCTCGCTTGCTCATGCCGATGAACAGCTGTCAGCCAGTACGGGGTCTCTGGCAGGAAGGGAAAAGAGATGATGAAGATGGCTGCCGGGACGACGTTCACGTACAGCACGACGTAGTACGGGAGGAGGGCGCCGATGACGTAGGAGAAAAGGATGCCGGTGTTGCACATGAGGGGCAGCATGCAGCCTAGCTTGCCGCGCACAACCTCACTGGTTGTTTCGCTGACGTACAGTGTCGTCAGCATCATGCAGCTGGCAGCCTGAACTCCGACCAGCACTCTGGAAGACACAACACTCCTCAAGAATTGTATTACGGACAAGATGTGAACACTGAAAAAAAAAACAAAAAAAAACAAAAAAAAAAAAAAAAACCTGTTAGTCGCATCCCTAAAAAAAAATAAATAAATAAAAAAAAATTGTTTCCTTGGAACCCTTTATATGTATGATCCCTTAAATTTGGCTTAAGTCATTGCTGTCACGCGAGAATGGTCGCGTGGTCTAAGGTGATATGTTACAGGTTACTCGGCTACTCGCCATCGGAGAAACTTCAAGTCCTCCCTCGGGTATGGGTGTGTGTGTGTTTGTGTGTGTTGTCCTTAGCATAAGTTAGTTTAAATAGTTTGTAAGTCTAGCGACCAATGTCCTCAGTAGTTTTGTCCCTTAAGTTAGCAAACTTTCGAAGATTTTAAGTGTTCAGTGGCAAGTCTGAAAACAGCACAGTAACGAACGTCATCATGGATACATTAGTCGCAGAAACATCCTCGACATAGAAAAATCCTAACCGTTAGGGAATCGACGATTCGACATGAATATCACGCCTTGCCGATGAATGTCAACAGGAATAGAGTTAAATATCAACTCATATCTGAGACAGCAACGGCAAAAAAAAAAAAAAAAAAAAAATAAATAAAAAAAAAAAAAAATTGCATGTCAAACGTATGCCTGGCCATGTACCTTGCAATCGTCACTTTCATACTGTAGAACATAATCCTGTGTCTTTACAATGTGATATACAACAGAAACATGTAAGCTGCTGACGAATAGCATGTAGTTTGGTACGATAACACAGGGGTAGTTCTCGCTCCAAAAGTTGCAAGACTCAGAACGCAGTGTTTGACGGGGTTGGGTCTCTGACATTATGGAGGTTTGACTGGGCATCCGCACTACTGTTAGAGACAATTTGAACCAAGATATTTCAACATCCTCAATGACTACATATTGCCCTGTCATATAATTTTTAAATTGGGGCTTATAGAGCACAAGGAGGTGTCTTATTTAAACAGAGAGTTGACTAGAGCGAAGAAAAATGACATGTAAGATTTAATGTCATATATTCTGCCTGCGTAACACCAATTTTTTCAAGAACTTACCGTGTGACAACAGATTCTATGGTTTTGCAAAAGCAAGCAGTCGAAAGTAACAGTGTTTTACTGTGAATATTATCTGAATGACTTGCTATTCGTAAATATGTGTTATAACCAAATACACAGAACAAAATTAAAAATATTCAGTTTTTAATAAAGGGTAAGATAAATGAGCAAAACATTTCATTTTAACTCACTGCAATCCGGAACAGCTGCTGTGTAACCTTTCATTATACGAAATATCTTCCATCCTTTAAACAGCTTAAAGCGGTGCGAACTTTGAATTGTAATTAATTATTCAACGAATACTGCATGTCTGTCTCTCTTGGAAATTCCTTACTGTGACTTAAATTCCTAGTGACCTGCACGTCCTCTACCTCCTGAGTCCATTGCCTGCCCCATCAGTGAACAATTACCTGTGCTAGCTTTCAAGGTGATCAGTTAAGTGGTATCCAAATTTATTGAAAGGTATCCTCCGCCATGCACCAGATGAAATTTAAGGTAGACTATGAAGTTCATTTTGAGTTTGTGTGTACAAAATTTCCTCAAAATTGAAATAAAACTTTTCAGATCAAGCACAAAAATTCAGAATGATTATAGACCTAAGGGAACAAACTACTCTGATCCCTGGACTTACAAACTACTTAAACTAACTTATCCTAAGGACAACACATACACCCATGCCTGAGGGAGGAATCGAACCTCCGACAAGAGCGACCAAGGGCACTGCACTGCCATTCCCTCGCCGTGCCATAGAACATGTACTCTCTGCCATGCACCATCTCAGCGATGAATCATCTCTCACATGAAACAATCTTCCTCAAAAGTTAAGGAAGATAAAATCAATTCCAAACTTCAAAAGACAGCTATGGGTCCACCTTCCGTCACAATAGAGACAGCCAAGGGTCCACCTTCCATCACAATAGCTATATTTATCTCCACTTGCTAGTCTGTAGCTCACTGTTGTCAATTCCTCCTCCCCCAACAAATGTTTCCCTTTCCTTTCGTCAACAGAGATCTTTGTTATATGTATCTCCACTTCCTATCGATCACTGTCACTATCATTTTCAATCTTCTTTCATTAATCATTTTACCTTCTGTTTATATTAAACTTAGTTCATATGTGAGAAAATAATCTATCTCTATGTAAATATATCTTTGTTATTATTAGTATTGGCATGTATTACAAATTACTATTGATACTGTAATTTTTGTACAAGTTATTTTATAATTGGGGCATCCGCAGCTGAATAAATACATTTTCTTTTATGAATTTATCAATTGTTTTAAAAAATTGATGGTATGACTTTATATAATAATCGAAACTGTTATGGAAATTGAAATAGAAATGTCCTCTTATGAAACAATCAATAAATTCAGGAGCCGCTTCAGCTGTTTTTATTGAGATCCTTTTATGTACAGGTCCACAACCAGTTTCGCGTCAGTAGAGACGCATCTTCAGGTGTTAAACTTTTTATTCTCTTGTCATAATTCGCTACTGAGTCCCAACATTCTAGTTGGTTTCATCCGTCAATTGGTTAAAAATGCAATAGGGCCAAATACATGGGTCCAAGTCAAAAATCAAATGGTTGCCTTTCAGGATAAGAAACATGGACGTTAAAATGTGGGACATGTAGTCGCGTGATTTTGACCACCGTAATTATCGATAAAACCCGTAGATTGGCAATGGAGTGAAGGTGGCCATTGTAACAATAAAACTGAAGGTCTGTAATTAGAAACATCAAGTTGTAGCAGACCTATTTAGGCGTAGAGGAGTGCACTGCGAAGTGGCGAAGTAAACTCTAGTTTAGTTTACTTCGCCACTTCGCAGTGCACTCCTCTACGCCTCCATAAGTCTGCTACAACGCCTATGGAGGCGTAGAGGACATTTCTATTTCAATTTCCAAAATAGTTTCTTTTATTATATAAAGTCATACAATCAATTTTTTAAAACAATTGATAAATTCATAAAAGAAAATGTAATTTTTGTGTTCTTATTATCATTATTATTATTAGTATTAGCATCTATTGTTTTTATTAATATTGTTAATACTGTGTTTTTTGTTTTTTAATTCCTTTGTATATGTTGTTCCTGGACAGATGCAAGATGTGGTCAGGTTAAATAACTAAATAAATGAAAAAAATTACGTCTATTATGTCTATAACCTTCGAGAAAGTGCAAGCAACATGTCGACAAAGTTTCATTGCAATCGGATGAACGATTTGACCGTCATTTGATTGATAATTTTATATTTATTGCCACAACCTCGTTTTAGCCTTAGGCCATTCTCAAGTGATAAAAGTTGTCAGACAGGTTTTCTTATGTCGTGGTCATGATAATAAAACCAATACAAACATTTGGAGTTGTATCCATGTTAGAAGCATAAAATGAATTCACTTCCAAACGTTTTTATTGCTTTTATTATCATGACCACAACATAAGAAAACCTGACAACTTTTAACACTTGAGAATGGCCTAAGGCTGAAACCTGGTTGTGACAATAAATATAAAATTATCTGTCAAATGGAAGTCAATTCTTTTAAGAAATTCTATATGACTGAGACTCCAGACACATACAAAATCATAAACATACATTAATTTTTATGTATTAGATAACAATTCATACTTTTCTGCTTTCTGATACATTTCTGTATAAATCAACTACAGCTGATCTTATTAATCCGTTTTCGTTTGTAGATTACTTTAGTCGTTTCATATGACACATTGAAAGACTGGCTAAATTAATAATGTACCAGACGTGGCTGAACTGGCAAATATAAACACATTTAGTCATAAACTAAGCAACCCATGCAGTTTGATCAATAAAATTTAATTTCTGTATATCCGTCAATACATTGTGCAACATACTGCACAACCTCCAGTGAGGCATACAGACGATCAATAATATTGTGCAGTAGAAAATACTTAACAATATTAAACATAAACATTGTTGACAGTCTAGAGGCCTCTTAAGGACCGAAGCATATGATTCTATAGCTCATTTATATTGTAAATGTAAATCTTTGTGTCCTGGCGTTTGATATTAAATGCTAAATGGTTGCTGGGCCGTTAGAACGTATTTGCTAACATGACTTGCCAGCTCAGTCGACCTCACTTGGTCGAATTCTGCCTTTTGAAGTTGTCTACAGGAGAAAGCGTATGCCAAATTAACAATCACTCGACAGCAAATGATACACTTTACCAGGCATGCATGCACAGACCTTCCACCAGACATGATTTTAAGTTGTTTAGATACATTCCAAGCGCCTGTTAACCATTTAGTGACGAGTGGGAACTATAGATCCCACTTGTTTGTTTTCGCTGTAAGTTTAGTGTTCCCACTTCTAACTTGTGCTACCATCTCTATTAGAGTGTGCTAACTACATATAGATTTTCAACAGGCGCACTAAAGTGGTTGTATTTCTACATTGTTAGTCAGTCAATGCAGAAGCGCAGTTTCCGCGAGAAAACAAGCCACTGTTTCAGCCGTAACAGCGTTTTTTGTATATTGTATTTTCCTGTTGCGTGTGAAATGACTTGTGTTTTATTTGTATACTTTTATATTTACGAGGGAGATGGCATTCGTGTATATTTGCTGGATATCAATTAAAATTATATAAATATTACAAGCAGTGGCGTAGTTATGTCACCAAGGGCGCCGGGGCAAAAATGACATTGGGGCCCCCTTTAAACCAAAACTATGCAAAACTACTTCATCATTAGTTCCTTACCGCCTACTGGAAGACATAATAAGGCAAACCTAAATACTATTAAGTAAATTATTATGTGCCACGCAGCAGATAATATTTCATTGTACTCTCAAATATAATTATAACTGTGAAAGTTGGTTTGTTTGTTATGCTTTCACGCAAAAGTTACTGGGTGGATTTGAATGAAATTTTGCAGAGGGGTAGATTTGGACCTGGGTAGGACATAAAGCTAAACGACCTCTTGGGATAGTTTCCGAAGTTGCTCCATACTAGGTGAATGAAATCGCAGGCATAAGCTAGTAAAATATAAACAATGAAGAAGTATTACTTCAAATGCTCAAATGCTTGTAGAGCTTATGGGACTTAACTACGGTGCCATCAGTCCCTAAACTTCCAAACTACATATGAACTAGCTAACAGTAAGGACGGCACAAATACCCAAACCCCCGACCGTAGTGGCCGTGCAGACCATGACTGACGTGCCGCAGTCCCCTCGGTCACCGCGGCCGGCAAGTATTACATAACCATGAAAACATGGCCCCCTGCCGCGAAGCAAACCGGGAACAGTCAAGTCTGCAGTGACAGCAGACGGACTGTTGTCAGTGCCGACAACTCACTGTCGCTAAGCTCCTCGCTGTTAGGTCATTGCTCCGTACCGATCAGCCTAATTTCGTTGATAGCCTAATCAAAGGAGGAAAATAGTGGAAATATTCGTGTAGGATGGTTTCAGAAAAGAAAGTTGGCGGATTTTGTTTGATGGAATACTTTGGTTTGAGCCGTGCCCCTACCAGGCTTCATGAAGGATATATTAATGTATGACCAGGAAAAAGTAATAAGTAAAATTACTAAGTTGACATCTTCGCTTATTATAGTGACGGTGGGGTACAGGGTAGTGTCTTGAATTCACAATTTACTATTGTGACAAAGTAACCATATTTTCTCTTCTTCTTGTACGAATTTCAGAGTGTAGTTGGTTACAGCACTTCATTGGCATCTATGATTATGGAGCACACCTTTGGGGAATTCACTACACAAACAGTTGAGTTACCATAATAATACCGTTCTGTAATAATACACTATAGAGACTCATATTCAAATGTGGTAACACTGTCTACTGTGAAACACTGTGCTAGTAATTTAGCACCATTCACTGTTATTTTGCAAAGATTGACAGGGTCCACACCTTAGCAGACAAACAAAGGACCTTGTTATGTTTATATTCTGGAGTGCGAAAAATTTTTGGATTTCACTACGTGCGTTTCAGGTTTGTTGGTCAGGATTAAAAAAGTTCAAAGTCGTAAAACCTTCATTAAACTAAATTCTTATATACAGTAGAACTTCGATTATCCGAAGTAATTGGCGGACATGAAAGTGTTCAAGGATCTACGGTAACTTTTTTCGAACGTCGCTCAAGTAGGTCAAGGGGCCCCTTGAGCTCGGGGGCCCCGGAGCACTGCCCCGCCTAGCCCTATCATAGCTGCGCCACTGATTACAAGGTAAGTTGGTGGGAACTATGTTTCATTCTGAACGTGTGTGAAGTGCAGTGTGTATGCCTGTGCAATTGGCATCGTAGTTATTGCTTATTGTTAAGAATGCCTGGACTCACGCCAGAAAAGGTTTTAAGAATTTTGTTCGCTTTGCCAGAAGATGTAGAAGATTCAGATGCCAATGCTGTCTCTGATGAAGATTTTGAGTCACCAAATACTTCGCATATTTGGAACGAAATTAGTGATAACATTATTGTTTCAAATGAAGACAACTGTTTCAATTTTCCAATAGAGGCTAGTGAATTTGGGAACATATCTTTTTGTCAGGCAAGTGTACCTGATTCGACTACAGAAATAGCTGCTGCAACGTTTTCTTCCAGTGATAAAACATGAAATGAGAACATTTCTTATTTTGAAAATCTTCGAGTGAAATTAGAAGAAAGTGCAGAAAACCTTGCAAATTTCTCAAAGTCTGATATTGAAATAAAATATTTCGAGTCTATATTTACTGAATCTGTTACTTCATATTTGCAATCAGGCGAACTTATTATACAAGGTAGGAAAAGAGTGTTGTGAAGTTGGTGAGAAAACAACAAAGTAACATCCAACTGGCAGGACATTATTATTCCTGAGCTAAAAGCTTTTTTGGGAATGTTTATTTTGATGGGTGTTCATCAGCTTCCACAACTGGGAAATTACTGGAGCAGTGATCCTATTCTTGGAGTAACTACTATCTCATCAGTCAGCATCGACATACACACACAAGGAAAATGCCTACATTATGTGGAAGTTAGAGAAGACAGAAGCAGACCAGCTAACATTTAAATTGCATTTGGCGAGGCAGCTGTTCTCTGGCTTCTCAAGTCGTAAGCGAAGAGGAAGGACCGTTCATTTTTAGACACCAAAAAGAGGCGTGTCTGGAGTTCCAGATGAAGTTCGCTTAGCGAAAGTTGGACCTCATTTGCCAACAAAAGGTACTGCAAACAGAAGGTGCCACCATCTAGCACCAAAAACAAAGAAAAGAGGACAAAAATGATGTGTAGCAACTGTTGTGTACCTTTGTGTGTAGCACTATGCTTCTCTAAGTTCCACAGTATGTCACCTTAGTGAACGTAGTGGGTATATGAACTAATACAAAAGTCAATCAAATGTTTAATATGCTTTTTGTACTAAAAACATGAATGTTTTTATACTCTTAGGCCAAGCTCTTACTTTCAAGATTTAAACTATGATTTTATCTATGGCTTCTTGGCCCAATAAAGTATTCATAAAAGGTCTACAACTTCTGCAAATAATTTGGTCACTAAAGGGTTAAACTGGAAGGTCGTCAGTTCGATGGGATCCTGATGGGAACAGAAAACTGTAACATTCACGTAATTGTTCCCCGATAATGCTAACGTAGTTTCCAACCAGAAATTGAAACTGTAGGCCATATTGTACTGAGTGACATTAAATTTAGAACATTATTCCTAAGTGTTACAGAACAAAGGTAATTGAAATAAGGAATCAAATGGCACAGTTAATAAAATATTCCGGGGTGTTCTACAGTCGTCGTATAGTTTTTTTCAATGAAAGCAAAAGTTTCGTCTCCATCTGTGGAGGACATTTTGAAGGAGGGTCGAAGTTTTCGTGATTGCTCGACTGACACTGCGGCTCGCTACCCAGCAGCCATATTCTGTTTCCACGTTCTCCCGCCCAGAGGTGTGACGTCACTTATTTATTGCATTCGTCCGTTGTTGATGTCGCCGCATGGTGGAAGAGTGGTACACATCTTCTTCAGAACCGTAATTCAGATGTCATTCAGTTTCACGTCCTCCTCCTTCCTACTGAAAGTCTTCGGGTGTTTTACAAGTTCCTGTTGCCTATCGTCGCAGCCTTTCATGTTACTCGCTTGTGGCTGCCAGTACTTAAATTAATGTTATCGTCTCCTGGCTGCAACGCGTGTTCCGCCACAGCGTATTTCAGTCTCACCTCTTTTACAATTGACCTTTTGATATTCAATTCGTTTTTAATCTATTCGTGGTACTCATGTACTGTCCCGACAACTACACAGAATTCTAAACGTTCCTGCTTTTTTCAGCGATTTTCGAGCATGCTATGTCAGTTTTAGGTGATTTTGTTTCTTCTAGTGGTTTTACATATTACGATGATATTCCGTATCCTCAAGAGTTTTTCTATGCAGTCGGTAACGTCGTTGATGTAAGGCAGGAAAACTTTCGATTTCACAGGAGATTGTCTATCACAACGATTTTTTCGTGGCGGTATCAATGCTTTTTTTATCTAAAAAAAAAAAGTTCAAATGTTTGTATAGATTATAGGACTTAACTACGGGGTCATCAGTCCCTAAACTTACAAACTACTTATGAACTACTTACGAACTAGGGCGGCACAAATATCCATGCCAGAAGGGGGATTCGAACCCCCGACCGTAGTGGTCGTGCAGACCGTGACTGGAGCGCCTCAGTCTCCTCGGCCACCGCGGCCGGCTCTTTTTATCTCAGTTTCCATTCTTGAGCAATACATTCGCGACGTGTTTTAGTGGCAAGTAATTCTCGTTCCTAGCTGTTGTTTCTTGATTTGTCAGCCAACTTATTGGTTTGATATGGTAATTCGAATCCCAGTGGAGATAGCAGCTTATGTACGTGTATTTCCGATAACCTGTGTGCCCCCAGAAAGCATTCTTCTTCTTGAACACGAGCACATTAGGAAAATTTAAACGTCCGTCTCTTTCTCTATGTTGAACCGAATCTTCGATTTAATTCCGTTGAGGGTGCTGTTTTCAGTTGCCATTTGTAAACTTTGTCCTTTGCAATAAAATGTTTTAACACTGTATTTAACTGTGGAAAATCTTGTAGGACAAAACGAAAAGAAAAGTTGGAGTCTGCCAATTTCCTCCAAAAAAATATATGTATGTAGCAGATTTTTATGTTACTGATCACCTTGTTCAAATCTTTTACCTTGCTGTGTAAAGAGCTCCGATGGAGGTTGAGAACATCTTGATTATCCAGCAAGCCAACAGCGGTGTTACAGTGATGTAGCCAAGCGTTTTGCGGCCCATGTGTGCACTGGCAGCCGAAAACACGGGAACGAACACGAGGTTGCTCAAGGAAGTGAGCGACGCCACCCAGGAGGCCTCGTCCGCCGACATCGGCTGATCTCGCAGGCCGCTCTCTGCTGACATCAGCTGCGGCAGCGCCATCGCCGGCCACACCATGGACGACCCGAAGGCGAACGCGTTGAGGTTCACTAGGCAGGCATTAGAGGGTACCGTGAGGGGCAGGCGTCCAACATACTACTCTGCTGCAGAGCTCACTAATGGATCCGATTGTTGTTGTTACGGTCTTTGGTTTGATGCAGCTCTCCATCCTACTCTAACCTGAGCAAGCTTCTTCATCTCCTCATAAGAACGGCATCCCACATGCGTTTGTACCCACCCCTGTTGAAAAACCACCCCTGTCGTCGTCATTGTCTCTCCCAATCTCCTTGGGCGCATCACCGCCGACGTCCTTGACTCCATAGGCAGTGATCACAACCCTGTTCTCCTTATCCTCACCCCCCAATCTCCATCGCCCACGGAATCTTCATCCGCCTCCACCTCCTAAACTCGTCCATGACTACTCCCGAGCACACTGGGATGCCTTTCACGTCTCCATCACCCATCAGGTCGAAAGCCACCCTCTCCCACTCAACTCTCACGACGATATCGACCAAGCTGCCTCCTTCCTTCAGCAGACCTTGTCTGATGCTAACCATTCCCACATCCCTACCAAAGCTGTCCAGCCACACTGTCCCACACTCCCTCCACAGGCTGTCCTTCTCCTGCGGGAATCCCGCCGCCTGTACCGCTCCTTTCTCCGAACCTGTGACCGAGATACACTCCTCCGCCACCGGCAACTCCAGCGACACGTGCGCAGCCTCCTGACTGCCAAAAAAACGCCGGGACTGGCATCAGAGAGTAACACGGCTTAATGCGCACCTCCCCGTCAACTCGTCCCGGTATTGGAACGCCTTCCACCGCCGCACTGGATCGAAACCTTGACCAGCTCCTACTTGATAATGCCAGTAAGGCTAACCATTTTGCCTCTTTCCCCTCTGATGTCTTTTCCATCCCTGCCAATCCTAACTTTGATTATTCCTTGTTCCCATATGTCCAAGAAAAACCCGATGTCTCCATCCCACCCCTGGCTCCCAGCTTCCATTACCTGAACCACATCCCCCCATCTGACATTAACACCCCTATCACTGCACACGACATACAATTGATACTCCGCACAAAACCAACACGGCTCCCGGCCACGATCTCATCACATACCGCCACCTCAAGGAATGTCCCCTCCCTTTCCTCACCACTCTTGCTTCCCTCTATACCACTATCCTCTACACTGGCTGCTACCCCCCTGTGGAAAATCTTCAGAGTCCTCATGTTCCTCACACCCAATAACTCCCCTCTGATGCCTCCTCCTACCGCCCCATTTGCCTCACCCCAGTGTTCAGCAAGGTCTTCGAATCCATCCTGTTCCATTGCATCCATCACCACCTCCAGCTCCACCACCTTCTCCCAGACACCCAATGTGGCTTTCGTCCTTCCTTTTCCGCTGACGACCAACTCCTTCGACTTACACAACTCTTTCCCTCCAGCTACATTCCCGTCGTGCTGCCATCTTTGTGTTCTTAGACCTCGAACAGGCCTCCGACCAGGTCTGGCACTCTGGCCTGCTCTTTAAACTCCAAACCTATGCTCTTCCCATCAACCTCGTCCAGGTCATTGCCTTCGTCCTCTCCAACCGCCCCACCTATGTTACCATCCACAAAACCTACTCCCATCTTTTCCATCCCTCTGCTGGTGTGCCCCAAGGCTCTGTCCTTTCTCCCCTCCTGTATCTCCTGTATACCTCTGATATACCTAAGCCTGCCCCTCCTGTACACCTCTTCCAATATGCTGGTGACACCACTTGCCATGCCTTAGCTCCCACCTTTGACCGTTCCATCCGTGTGCTCCAAGAACACCTTGATCTCTTTGCCGCTTGGTGCAACCAATGGCTCCTGTCTATAAATCCTACCAAAACCCAGGCGATCATCGTAGGTCATAGTACCCCTTCCTTCTTTCCCCGAGATTTTTATCTGACCCTCCAGACCGTCCCATCCGCCTCACCCCTGCCCTAAAGAACCTGGGCCTCACTATTGATCGCAACCTCTCCTGGACTCCCCACATGCGCGCTATCCAAGAAAAAACCCGCTCCCGCTTCCACATCCTCTAACTCCTTGTTGGCCGAACATGGGGCCTCAACGCTTCCACTGTCCTCTATACCTACAAATCCCTCATGCGTCCTATCCTATGTGTCGCCCATCCAGCCTGGATCTCCGCTCCCCCATCCTTTTACAAATCTCTGGAGATACTAGAGCGCCATGCCCTCCACCTCGCCTTCCGTATCCCCCTTTATCCCTCCCCCTTCCCCGCGTGGATCCTCTATGATCTCATTCCTTTCCCCCAACTCGTTCTCTTTATTGAACATCTCCGCCTCCGTTAAATATCCCGCAAATCAGATCCACCTAATCCTCTATTCCATCACCTCCTCTCTGCACCTGTTCCATTGCCGCGCCTCCACCACTGTATTCCCCCTGCTCTCCACTTGTCCACCCTCCGGATCCTCTCCCATGGCAACTTCCGTACCCTCCCCCTCTCGGATGATGCCCTCCGACCTGACATCTACCCTTCATACCAGCTGTGATCCTTCTCCTTGATACCTCTCCCCCTTCTCTCCCTGAGGGCCCTGACTATCCTTCCCTTCCCATCCCTTCTCCCCTCCTCATTCCCCCGTCCCTCCGGATCCTCCTCTTACTGCCCTTCCCTAACCTTCTTCCCCGTGGCTTCCTGGGACATCACCCCCCCGTCCCTTCCACACCGGCCCTGTGGCTCCTCCCCACCCTCTCCCTCTCCTCTCATCCCCTTTCCCCACATCTTCAATGCTGTCAGTGCCCCACCATCTATGAAACCTCCTTTATGCTTCGTCAAGTGTGGTGCGTTTCAGCTACATTGTTTTGTTTTACAACAGTGGATGGCCAACCCGCAGCCGACACTGTCAGTTTTAATTTGTGTATTTCTCCGAGTGTGTGTTGTGTTTTTTGTTTTAACTCCACAATAGCGGACGGTCTTAACATAGCCACCACCCTATGCTCATTTTAATTGTGTGTGTGCCTCTGACCTTCGAGCAACTGTTTTTATTCACCACTTTCGCCGTTCCAAATGTTTTATGTCACCATCGTTTTCCTCCATTTTATGCACGTTGTTTTATCTCCATTTTAAATCTCCGTTTTGTGTATGTGTTATCTCCAAAATTTTATCTCCTTTTTGTTTTTATGTTTCTCCTCTGTCAAATTTTACTTCTGTGGGCTGAAGAGCACTAGTGAGCGCTCCCGACCCGACCCTTTTTTATGGGAATTGAAACCACAATAAAGAAAAACAATGCGTTTGTATCTCCTTACTGTATTCTTCTCTTGGTCTCCCTCTAAGATTTTTACCCCACACATTCCGCTTCAATGCTAAATTCACGATTTATTGGTGTCTAAGAATATGTCCTACCAATCGATACCTTCTTTTAGTCAAGGTATGACATAAATCCGCTTCTCACGAATTCTGTTCAATAGTTCCTCAATAGTAACGCGATGTACCCACCTAATTTTCAGCATTTGCCTGTAGTACCACAATTCAAAATTCCTCTTCCTGTCTGAACTATTACAGTACATTAAATGAAAACACTACACAAATGCCTTCAAAAAAGACTTCCTTACACTTAAATTAATATTCGATGTTAACAAGTTTGCTGCGTCTGAAAAATGCTTTTCTCCACATTGCCATTCTGCATTTTATGTCCTCTGTACTGCGAACATCATATGTTATTTTAGTGCCCAAGTAACAAAACTCGTATGCCACCTTTATTGTTTCGTTACCTAATCTAATTTCTAACAGAATCGCCAGATTTTCTTAGACTGCATTCCATTACCCTTGTTTTGCTCTAGTTAATTTTCATCTTATACGCTCTTTCCAACACACTGTCAATTCCATTCATATGCCCTTCCAGATAGTTTACTGTTTCTGACAGAAGCACAATGTCGCCAGCAAAACTCAGTGTTTTTATTTCTTCACCGTGAACACTAATTCCTTCTCCAAATTTCTTCTTGCTATCCTTCACATATAGCTCAATGCTCCAACTTAATAACATTCGAGAAAGGCTACAAGCCCGTCTTACTCCCTTCCCAACTAGTGGTTCAGTCTCTTGCCCTGCGACTCTAATAACTGCCTGGTTTCTGTATAAGTTGTAAACAACCTTGCACACTTTATATTTTACCCCTGCTAATTTTACAATTTGAAAGTGTATTCCAATCAACATCCTCGAAAGCTTACTCGAAATTTACAAAAGGTAGAAATGGAAGTTTGCTTTCCTTAATCCAACTACTAAGATAAATCGTAAAATGAGTATTACCTCCCGTGTTACTACATTTCTTCTAAATCCAAACTAATTTTCCCGAAGCTCAGCATCTACCAGATTTTCCATTCTTCTGTAAATAATTCGCGTTACATTTTGCAACCTGATGGTTCTGTTATTTTCATATCTATCTGGGCTCGTGTTCTTTGGAATGGGGATTATTACATTTTTTCTTGAAGTCAGAGACTATTTCGGCTGTATCATACATCTTACATACCAGGTGAGACATTTTGTCATGGCTGGCTCTTCCAGAGATTTTAGTAGGTCTGAGGGAAGTCATCTATTCCAAGGGCCTTGGTTCGACATAGGTCTCTGAGTGCTCTCTCAAAGTCTTCTCTCAGTATATATCTCCTATTTCATTTTCATGTACTTTTTCATTTTCATACAGTTTACCCACATTCCTATTTTCTTATGCGTTATTAGACCTACTCCAGTAATACCCCAAACTGATTCTGTATTTATAACCCTGTACTCACCTGACCAGACATCCTGTTCCTCTTTTCACCCAAATTTACCAAACGCCAGTATGTCTAAGTTCAATCTATCCATTTCCTTTTTTTAAATTTTCCAATCTCCCTGCTCGGTTAAGTGATCTAACATTCCACGCTCCGCTTTGTAGACTGCCATAGTAGTAGGTCCGTGGTGGAGTGACCGAGTGATCTAAGGCGCCTTTATGCGCAGCGCTCGGTTCCTCGCTGTCGGAAGTTCGAGTCCTCCCTCGCATAAGGATGTGTGGGTTGTCTTCAAAATAAGTTGGTTTAAGTAGTTTGTAAGGCTAGGGACTGATAACCGCAGCAGTTAATTTCCTTAGATTTACAAACGGTTGAACATTTTTGCCAGTGTTCTCTTTCGTCATGACGACATTCTCCACAGTAGAGCTCCTAAAAATACAGTCTGGCGGATCCGCCATATTATTTCCAAACGAACGCTAAACACAGCACTTAGCTTATGCGAACCGTGTTGTTTTGTTCAAGTTTTGTGTAATATTTTAGAAGTGGCCTACATAGAACCTTAGCTCGTGCTATTTTGATCTTGCGCCCTGTTCTCGTTTACATCGATATCTGGATTAGAAACAAAAATCTTGCGTTTCTTTCGTAGTACTGCTTTTCTTTGTTGTCCGAATAAAGAAAAAAGTGTAAGAAACATTTATATATCTTCTACAAAAATCGCGTGCTACTTTAAATTTTGCCGGAATTGGCCATCTAAATAAAAATTTTAAGCGATATTGGCTCGTATTTGAATAATGACTCAATATGTGAGGTTTGTTTGCTGTCTTGTAATAAGTGTTTGTTATCTAATGTGACAAATACACCACATCGGATCTTTGTAGTCACATTGCTGAATACACTATTACGTTTTTGGAAAAGATTCAGATTGTATTACAAACACTAAAACGAAAAATAATGTTAGTGTACTGGGTAAAAAGTTGACTTATGGTCATAGAGACGTCCAGTGCCGATGTTGGCAACGATCATTGAATGCTATTTGAAAACCTAATCATGTAGAATGAGAAGAATAATCCTTTGCTTTGAACATGGTATAAATAAATGATTCTGTTCCTTCTCTAAGGTTGACAGGTTTTGTATGTACCAGAACCCTTGTCTTGTCAATAAATTAATCACCCTTGTATGCAACATTTCGTTGCTAAAATTAGCACACTACGCCGTTGCAGCCGCAAGTAAACTTTACCCAGTACTTTGTGTGAGTTATGGCCTCTTTTGATATGAGTCCATATGTACATTTTCTTATGAGATATTAAACTGAGGCTGTGTTTTGTGATAAAACATCAGGTATCGTTTATTCAAATTGCTACTACAGCCGGTTGCAGTGGCCGAGCGGTCTGCGGACCGCCAGTCACAGTCTGCACGGCCGCTACGGTCGGGGGCTCGAATCCCACCTCGGGCATGGATGATTGTGTCGTCTTTAGTATAAGGTAGTTCATAAGTAGTTTGTAGGTTTAGGGACTGATGACCCCGCAGTTAAGTCCTTTAAGCTTAACAAACATTTGAACAATTTGTTTACTACAAGTTATAACGCCAAAACTTCGAAATACCACAATAGCATTCATAGGTAGTTGCCAGCAGCCACAGCTGTAAGTAAAATTTTGCCGAGTATGCTAATGTTTATTTTCGTTTTGGTGTTTGTAATAATTTGTCAAAAAATTAACAGAAGTATCTTCGGCAGTTTGTGTAACGTCAGTAAAAAGCTTCTTGATGTTGTTTATTTCTCAATATACTATAAGACACAGATATTGCGCTCTAATTACTGTATATTCTCTAATGTTTTGCTGTTTTATCACATTTTAAGGCTGCTAACTTCCTACTTTCAAAATCTCTGTTACGAGATACTACTTTCAAAACAGCAAAAAAAAAAAAAAAAAAAAAAAAAAAAAAAAAAAAAAAAAAAAAAAAAAAAAAAAAGAACCTTACGTAGGAATTTCACACTCGGTTTTCACTATTGAGTTTTACTTCGAGTCGTAAGAATTTTTATTTACTTATAATACATAACTATGCGCGACAACAATCAATAGTCCTTTTCTTTCTTTCTCTCAACATCTTTTGGGTAAAGAACCATTCTAAAGTTAATTCTGGAATGCTTTGAACAATTTATGGCAACACAACCACCCAAAGTGGCCCGCGAAAGAGCCGTGACGCAAAACTATACCACCGCAGCATGTTAAATCTGCGCCGGCCGCGGTGACCGAGGGGACTAAGGCGCTCCAGTCACGGTCTTCACGGCCACTACGGTCGGGAGTTCGAATCCCCCCTCGGGCATGGATATTTGTGCCGTCCTAGTTCGTAAGTAGTTCATAAGTAGTTTGTAAGTTTAGGGACTGATAACCCCGTAGTTAAGTCCCATAGACTTTACAAACATTTCTTTCTGTTAAATCTGCGATTGGTTGGGAACAAAATGGCGCATTCTCCACCTCGGGTATGTAAGAGCCTTACTCCAGAGTAGTCCCCGCCCGGAGATACGAATAGAGGACTATTTTACCTCCGGAATATTCTTTCCGGGAGGATGCCAAAGTCATATATTCATACAGTAGAGCTGCATGTACTCAGGAAAAGTAATGAGTTTAGTCTCCCCTTGCTTTCAGCCGTTCGCTAATGTTACAAGGCCAGCTCATTCAATCATCCAGACTGTTGCCGCTGTAACTATTGAAAAGGCTGCTGCCCCTCTTCAGGAAACACACATTTGTCTGGCCACTCTACAGATATCCCTCCGCTGTGGTTGCACCTCTGGTACGGCTGGCTGCATCGTCGAAGCACCCAATCAACCCCACCTCAGCATTATGTATGGTGATCCGATTACTACGAAGAATTTTTATACCGTAAACGAAAGTAACTTCGGCCACCTGGGGTAAGTTCGGTCACTGTGGTGTCAAATCAGAGATGTTTTATTTATTTATTTTTTGCCCTCTAACAATGAATGAAATATTTCGACGACTGTGTTGTGTGGTCGATATAGGTCTCTGACAACCTCAGTTTCCACGCGAAAAGTACCTTACAGTGTTGATTATTTATTTCGAGTACGTGCAGAATAGCATCGTAACATGAAGACAAACACCTCCGCTGCCGAATCTTGGTTTTGTGAGCCATAAATTTGGCAACAGGGTCTATGCGGTAAATATTTCTTAATATGTATGCACACAAAAAGTATATTTTAGGAACAATTTGTGTTTGGCAGAATTAATTTTAAGAGCGTGAGTGTGAATTTTCAAGGTAACTTCGGCCATGACAGAAATATATAGGAAAGGATTATGAGGGAGTGCATATTGATATCAGAGCCAGGTTTATTTACAAAATGCTTAACGGAGATTCAAAAAGAAAAATTATCGATAAGACAAGCGTCTGAAATGCCTGCAGGACCAAGGATCACTCTTCGGACCAAATAAAAAAAAATCATTTAGAAATAATAGATCGTCCTAGCATCCTTTCTTTTGAGGTTTTTTAATTTTATCTCTATTATTTCTATTTCCAAAATAAAGTACTGAAATGTTGGAATATACATATCTATGTGCCTGGCGAAAATAGTACCTGATTATTAAACGTACTTCGAACAAAATGCTTTGGTTTACATCTTATCGAGTGTGCTTTGTGGAGTTTTGTTTGAGGACCATAGTAATTGAACCTGTTAGTAGAAACTTCTTGGATACTGAGGGAACTACTGTACCCTATTTTTAAAGAAAATTAACCTGGAGAAGAATGGGTCCGACGATGCGTCCAAGAAAATATGATACAATACTTAACTTGAAGGGCAGCAGACTAGTGGAATGCAGATACATGGTTAAACTAGACAGAAGCCTGCCTACTGATGAGCCCTTTTCAGTGCCTGTCCGATAGCCAAGTCTTAACTGGTGCCTATCTGATTCCCAAGGGACGATGCAGTTCAGTGGTGGCCACGAGCGGTGTTGCAGCAGAGGGCGCTCGTGGCTGACGTAGTAAGAACGCCGCGCCGTGCGTGCATGGCGGCGCGCGGCGAAAGTACGTGGCGCGCACTTAAGACCTATGCGACACTACACCCCTCCCCCCCCCCAAATCGCCACGCCGTCATGGCGTAGGGCTGAGGGCCACGTCGATGGCACTGGGAGGTGGGGCTGGGCGGGGTATTACTGGTGGGACGGGCGTCGTAGCTGAGGGTGGGATCGCCCCGGTATCCACCTTGCGATCCCCCGGGAAACCCACCAAAACGAGACGAAGGGCGCACACCTCCGCCCAGAGGGAGCAGGATACCTTCTGAGGTGCGGGACCCAGACAGGGGGGGCATGCATGGTCCCGGAGTCCCTCTCTGTGACGCCGGCAGCTGCGACGGCAACGGCGGTGGGGTCGACCGCATCGAAGGGGCGTCGACCTCCATGGGGATGATCTCATAGTCCGGGCATGCTGGGCCCTTCGGTGAACGATGTGGCTGTGCTCCCTGGCGGTGAACTGGGTCTGGAAACAAGAAACCAGAGACAGGAGAGTGCGGTGACGGCGGCCGTGGAGCATCTCGGCAGGAGACGGTCCGTCACGCGGCATGCACCGATACGTAGACAGGAAAAATTGAAGAGCTTGCTGCCTGGAGTGCTGAACTTTCATCTTCTCCATGTGAGACTTGAATGTTCGAACGAAACGTTCTGCTTCACCATTGGACTGAGGGTGAAAAGGTGCGGTGGTGATATGCTGAATGCCATTCACACGACAAAACTGTTGAAATTCCGCACTGACAATTGTTTCAGGCAAACCTTCGATGCAAAACACTGATGTTACGGCACTGATTGTACTAGATGCCGTCATTGAGTTCATGGCAATCACGAAAGGAAACTTGCTGAAAGCGTCTACAACGATTAACCAGCGCGTATTCCAGAAAGGTCCGGCAAAGTCAATGTGTAAACGTTGCCATGGTCCCTTGGGGCGAGGCCAGTCTGAGAAACGTTGCAGAGGAGCCACCTGATGCTCCGCACTAACCGGACACTGTGACGTCATGCTCTCTATCTGTGCGTCCATACAAACCCATGTACAATGACGTCTGGCCAGTTGCTTTGTTCTAACAATACCCAAATGTCCTTGAAGGAGGCGTAAGACTTCTCGTTGCAGGGAACGAGGAACAATAACTCTGGCTTGGTCGTTATCGGTATGTAACAACAGAACACCCTGACTTAAAGACAATGCATGACGTTGTGCAAAATAACGTCGAACCAGATGCCGTTCAATGTCTTTGGCTCTGGCAGGCCACCCAGAGGGAACAAAACGTGCTACCATACTTAGGTCCGCATCCGCAGCTGTTTCCTGTGCAACCCGACGAGAGTTCATAGGGAAGTCTGTGACAGCGGAAACATCTCTGTAGTCTATCTGGCAACATGCCATTTCTGAAGAATCAAACGACACATCCTGGCCAACTGGAAGTCGGGAAAGTGTTTCCGTGTTGGCATGTTGAGTGATAGGTCGGCACAAAATCTCATACTGATAATTTGACAATATCAAGGACCATCTCTGAAGCTTTTGTGCCGTTCGTGGCGGAATTGGCTTTGTGGGTGCGAACAATGACGTGAGAGACTTGTGGTCTGTCAAAAAACAGAATTTTCTGCCATAGAGATAATGATGTAACTTTGTGACGCCGTAAATGATTGATAAGGCCTCCTTTTCTATCTGACTGTAATTCTGTTGCGTTGGTGTCAGTAACTTGGATGCAAAGGCAATAGGACGATCTGGAGATACAATACGATGTGACATTACTGCGCCCAGACCATCAGACGAGGCATCCACTGCTAACACTACAAGTTTCTGTGGATCAAAGGGAATCAAACTGGCATCACTGAGTTGTGCAGACTTTAATTTGTCAAAGGCAACCGGGCAACCATACAAAATGAACATTCTTCCTATGTAAGTGATGCAGTGAGTCGGCAATCTGAGAGGCAAGAGGGAGTCGGCAATCTGAGAGGCATTGGGAATAAATCGGAAATAATAGTAATTGCTGCTTGCAATTCGTGCACATTCTAAGGAGGAGGCAAGTCTTTGATTGCTCAAAGATGTGACTGTATAGGATGGATTCCTTGGGCATTAATCACATAGGCTAGGTACACTATTTCAGTTTGAAAAACGAACACTTTGCTTTATTGCAATGTAGCCCTGCTGCAGTCAACACTTTGAAAAGGCACTCCAGGTTTGATAAATGTTCTTCAGCTGTGCGCCCTGAGACCACAATATCATCTACGTAGTTCGAACAGCACGGTGCAGAAACTGTCAGCTGTTTCAAAAAACGCTGAAAAATAGCAGGGCGGAAGAACTGCCAAAGGTTAGGCGTTGAAATTGAAAAAGGCCCATGTGAGTATTAAGACGAAAAACTTTTTTCACTCGTCATGGAGCGGAATCTGTAAATATGCCTCTGCTAAATCAATCTTGGAAAAGAAGCGAGACTGTCCTAATTTGTCCATAAGTTCTTCAGATCTGGGCAGAGGGTATGTGTCAACAATTGTTTAACTGTTCACTGTTGATTTAAAGTCCTCATCGAGACGAAGTGTTCCTGTCGGTTTGGTTAGAATCACTAAAGGCGAGGCTCACTGACTCGCAGAAACAGCAGAAATCGACCCACTATCCTGCCAACGTTTACGTTCTTTAGCAACTTTATCACGAATTGCGATAGGCACTGGTCTAGCTTTACGAAATTTTGTAACTGCAGATTGTTTTAAAGTGCCACAAAGTCTTTTGCACAACCTAGTTCCGGCAAAAACAAGTCACTGTATTTGAAACACAACGCATTGATTTTGTCCTGAGGCACTACGACGAAATTTGAAGGACATCTCTTTGAATTGATAGGCCAAACAAATCAAATGCATCTAGTTCAAAAATATTCTGTGTAGATTTGTCCTGGAGAACAACAAAAGCAACTGTTTTTGTTACACCTTGAAAAAAGGTGGGCAGGCTACACGGTCCAAAAAATGTTCAAATCTACACATACATCTACAACCATACTCCGCAAGCCACCTGACGGTGTGCGGTGGAGGGTACCTTGAGTACCACTATCGATTTTCCCTCCTATTCCAGTCACGTATTGATCGCGGAAAGAAGGATTGTCGGCATGCCTCTTTGTGGGATCTAATCTCTCTGATTTTATCCTCACAGTCTCTTCGCGAGATATACGTAGGAGGGAGCAATATACTGCTAGACTCCTCGGTAAAGGTATGTTCTCGAAACTTCGACAAAAGCCCGTACCGAGCGACAGAGCGTCTCTCCTGCAGAGTCTTCCACTGGAGTTTATCGATCATCTCCGTAACGCTTTCACGATTACCAAATGATCCTGTAACGAAGTGCGCTGCTCTCCGTTGGATCTTTTCTACATCCTCTATCAATCCCACCTGGTACGGATCCCACACCGGTGAGAAGTATTCAAGCTGTGGGCGAACAAGTGTACTGTAACCTACTTCCTTTGTTTTCGGGCTGCATTTCCTTAGTATTCTTCCAATGAATCTAAGTCTGGCATCTGCTTTACCGACGATTGATTTTATATGGTCGTTCCATTGTAAATCCCTCCTAATGACTACTCCCAGATACTTTATGGAATTAACTGCTTCCAGTTGCTGCCCTGCTATAGTGTAGCTAAATGATAAAGGATCTTTCTTTCCGTGTATTCGCAGCACGTGACACTTGTCTACATTGAGATGTAATTGCCATTCCCTGCACCATGCGTCAATTCTATGCAGATCCTCCATATGTTTGTAGAGTCTATGGGACTTAACTACGGGGTCATCAGTCCCTAAACTTACAAACGACTTATGAACTACTTACAACTAAGGACGGCACAAATATCCATGCCCAACGGGGGATTCAAACCCCCGACTCTAGTGGCCGTGCAGACCGTGACTGGAGCGCCTCAGTCTCCTCGGCCACCGCGGCCGGCCTACAGGGCCCTAGCAAGAAAATTTTTTTTTTTACCTGTATATGCCGTTACCACTTGTTGTGATGGAGACAATTTTGGCGCAGCCAGAAGTTCATAAGTGTCTTTATTAATTAATGTGACAGCGGAACCAGTATCAAGCTGAAATTGCACAGTCTTATTTTCTATGGAAAGAGTCACAAAACCTTTTTTTCTTGTGGCGCTCGACAGGTGCACGAATGTGGGCAAAGTCTGACACAGTTTGTTTGCTGCACTTGTGCATGCGCGGGCTGCGTAGTGAAAGAAGCGACGTAGAATGGGAACACAGTAATAACACTGTCCGGCGTCTGCTCAATGCAAGGCTACTACAGATTCAGCAGCTACTGCACTAAAATTACTTTGAGTAGTTACATCAAGTCTACTGTCACTAGATACACAGTAGTGGGCACTATTACAATGAGAATTCGCAGAAGGCACTAGGTTCACTACAGAATTGCACTGTACATAGTCATTTTGCTTGTCCCAAACCATTTCCGTTGCACACGCTCAACGGCGCTTCCTACGTGGCTCACTACATAGTTTTGCAGTAGGTGCAGACGAATTTTCGTGCATTTGAGGCTCAAGAGAAACACTGTCCAAATCCACAGCGTGAATGACATTGACAGCATGAACTGTTTTTGCATTCTGCGAAGCACTGTTTCTAACAGCGCCGTTCTTTGAATTTTTGTTTTGCATACATACTGTCTGCACATGTCCTGATTTGCCACATTGATAACTGGTTGCGTTGCGACTAGGGTAATGCGCACGCTTGTGGTGAGATACACACTAGGAGCAAGATTTACGAACATTTTTCTGAAAAGCACGTCGGCGCCCGTTTGTCAAATTACTTTGTCTAACACGATGGGGCGACCTTTGTGTCGCACTTTTACACTGGCTAGTGTTCACTGTCTGTTCAGCATGGCCGGTATAATTGAAAGAATCACTAGGGTGAGACTGAGCACTGTGACTAGGAAAGCGCCCATTGCGGCGCACTGAATTAACACTGTGGCTTTGCATTTCTACATCTGCTAAGTCAAAGGTATCATGCGCTTCAATAAGCTGCAGTACACTGTGTAATGAGAGGTCAGACTGTTTCAGAATTGCTGCCCTAATTCTGGCGTTCTGAATGTTCTCTTAACAGCATATCACTATAAGAAAGTCCACAAGAGCAAGTAAATTTACATTTGCGGGTTAAGCCCTTCAACTCCGTAATCCACTGCTGATGTGACTGGTTTGGTGATTTTTGTAGTCTGAAAAATCGGTACCGCGCCGCAGCTACAAGAACTTTTCTGTCGTAATGAGCATTCAGGGCCTCTACTATTTGTTCAAGGTCTACATCACGAGGAGATGCGTGGGGGAAAAGTTTCTGCAGTAACATGAAGGTCTTGGTGCCCACAACTGATAATAAATGGTGCTTCACTCTCTAAGCTGTAAGTTGAAAAGCTGCAACCAGTTCTTGAAATTGCGCCAAGTAATCGCTCCATTTTTCCTCAAGTTTGTCGTACTGGTGAAACATAGGGAGTGGTGTGGCGGCAGGTGTGGGCGGCTGATGCGACGGCTGTTGTTGAGTTGCTGTCAACTGGGACACCGCTTGGAGTAGTTGCGCGATTTACGCTGTCTGTAACTGAATAGTGTCCATTAAGTTTGGGTTCGGAGTAGCAGCCATGCGGACCGACTAGGCACCGCGCATACAAGTAAATTAGAACAACACACAAATGCAATGTGAAATGAGGATGCACTGCAACAAAAAAGGCCACAAAACACGTAACAGAATGTTGCCCGAAAAATCTTATATTCAGGGTGGGTGGGCAGGAACAATTTCTGCGTGCTTCGACTGCTGCTGTCTGGCTGCTGCATGTGGGCTGGTCGGAGGTTCTTCTATCGCTCCTCGTCGACACTTTTGTCTCCCATCCTCATCGCCACATTTGTGTCTCGTTTCCGTCGGTTGTCCTAGGTGTCGGTGGCCGAGTAGAGAGAGACTGACACAGGGAAATAGGATGCACGCATATGTGAGTGTGAGGTGACCAGCCAGTGGGACAGCAGAAACTAGAAACACTAAGCTAGATTAGAACATGATATATATTTCGTAGAAATATGATAAAATACTTGAAGGGCAGCAGACTAGTGGAATGCAGATACATGGTTAAAATAGATAGAGGCTTGCCTACTGATGAGCCCTTTTCAGTGTCTGTTCGATAGCCAAGTCTTAATTGGTGCCTATCTGATTCCCAAGTGCAAGATGCAGTTCAGTGGTGGCCACGAGCGGAGTTGCAGCAGAGGGCAACGCCGCGCTGTGCGTGCATGGCGGCGCACGGCGAAAGTACGTCGCGCGCAATTCAGACTTGTGCGACACCACAGAAGGCGATATCATTTTCGAGGAGCCCCATGGAGAAACTGAAGAGAATCGGCATTTTGAAGTTACTATGTAGCAATTCTATTGCCGCCACATTACATTTCGCGTTGGTACCAAAGAGAAAGGAATTAAATCATTTGGTATTTGCCGCTACAGAATTTTTTTTTAATTACCGGCAGGTTGACTGATAACGAATATGAGATTATCTACACAATCGCTGAAGAGAGGAACATATGGAAAAACACGGCAAATGATTAGGACACAATAATAAGACTTGTGTTTAGACATGTATTAACAGGAGTTGATAGGGTAAAATTTTAGGAATCTACAGAGGTTGGAATAGACACAACAACTAAATTGAGGAGTTGAGTGCAAGTGTTTCTCTGAAGTGGAAGTTGACGAAGAAGGGAAATTCTTGGTAGGTTGCAGGAAAGTAATCAAAAGAATGCTGTACACCGGTTTTAGAACCCATCTGGACGTTGTCCTTATGACTAGAACAGAGAAAGGACGATTTAGATTTTTGAAGTGCACACCGTACACACCTACACACCATACCGTAGCTCGTCCTCCTATCCAAACGCAATTATGTAATTGGTGAATGACGAGGCCATTTGGAGTTCTTATGTAAACTGCCATTTAGACAAGGTTATGACTGATTTCATTGTTTACATCGACGCTTCAGCAGATTTCCACCTTCGCTCCTCCAGAAACCCACACCTATTCTAGACTTGACGAGTTTTAAGAAAGATTCCATCCCTTATTTTACTTTTTAATCTCTGTTTTTATCAGTATTTTAAATGGGCATAATGTTTTACAGTGGCTTACAATGAGGTTTCCAATCACGGAGTCCGCAGTATTCACTAACAGTGTCATCAGGATTCGCCTTTACAACGAATGTACTACTGCCGTAACCTAAAGTGGGCCTTTGCGATCGTTTTTTGACAGATCGAAATTTAAATGAAAATAACGGCTTAACCATGCATGTGACACGAAAATTGAATGCACCGAATTTGTAGAGGAGAAAATTCTCTACCACTTTGGTCTGTTATGTTTTTTTCATATCTCGTATCGTTTCAGAGATATTTGTAAAAATAACGGCGATTTTGGGATGTATGTCTGTCTGTCTGTCTGTGTGTCCTTCAGTCTGTCTGTCCGTAACGTGTTCCCTATTTTTAAGACGAACCGTTCAACCAATCAGCACCAAATTTTTCACACATAATTGTAGGCCGCCAGAGACCAGAACCACGCTTTCTCAAATTTTTCGAACAAAAAATGCGGTAGTAATACAAAAAAAAAGCCGTTTGGAATATAATTGTAATTGCAAACGAACCGTTCATCTAACGCGACAATTGAATAACCTAATTGGTAGAGAACCTAATTGGTAGAAGGGAAAATTCTCTACAACTTCGCTCTATTATGTTGTTTTCATATCTTGCATCGTTACAGAGATATTTGCAAAAATAACCTCGATTTGACGATGTATGTCTGGCTGTAACGTGTTCCCACTTTTTAGATCGAACCGTTCAACCGATCGGCACCAAATTTTGCATACATAATTGTTGGCTACCAGAGACCTGAACCTCGCTTTTTGAAATATTTCGGACAAGAAATACGTTTTTAATCCCAAAAAAGCCGTTTGCAATGTAATTTAATTGCAAATAAACCAGTCATCTGACGAGAAAATTGAATAAACGAATTTGTAGAGGAGAAAATTTTCTACAACTTTGTTCCTGTATGTTTTTTTCATATCTCTTGTCGTTTGAGAGATGTTTGCAAAAATAATGGAGTTTTGACACCGACTCTCTGGCATACGCCATCTTGCGTTGCGTATTCGATGATTTTCTTACTGTAACTTGTACGTTGTCATTTCTAAAGAATGGCGCACTGAAGAATTAACAAAATGTGTCGTTCTTCGTGCGATAAATGATAATCTAGGGTCTAAAAATGTCATATATCAGTTAACAACGGCCATCAATAGTATGAGATTAAACAACGGAATTCATAACTGATAGCTGTAGCGTAGTGGGCAATGTGTTGGACTGTGATGTTGAAGGTCAGTGGTTCGGTACGCCCCAGTACCTACTATTTTTTTCCTACAATGGTTTCAGACACTCTTATTAATTAGTTTTTTATTATTTAGATTATTATTTTGGTCCAAAATGTTTGCAAAAACTTATAAAACAACAAATCTAAAGTGGGCCGTAAAACACGTCAGTGCGATTTTTTTTTCAGCTGTACTTCACAAGGTTCTACAGGCACTGGATCAGATGCAGGAAAACTGTTTCTCATATACTCCAGTTCTCTCAGTCCACTATACAGACCCGACATCCAACCGGGAAGCTGACGCAACTGATACATGACAAAATGTATTCCCCCAACGGCAGCGGAAACAAGTGACATTCTGCAGGGTGTGAACGCATATGGGGATTTGGGGGATGAACGGATTGAATAACAGTTCGCCATATTTTATCTTAGTGCATTTATATCGTGTTCAGATGGCAGTAGTGAATTTTGGTGGAGATTGTGATGTGTCTGCATACTGGCTTACGTTTTTAGGCTAGAGGTTACGATGTGTTGCCAAGTGGCTGGTTCAGCAGTTTTTTCCCTTGAAATCAGCCAGCCACGCCTATCTGTTATTTTTACTTCTACCACATTCTCGTTGTTAGGCCTCACCGTGGAGGTTCGAGTCCTCCCTGGGGCATGGGTGTGTGTGTTGTCCTTAGGTTAGTTTACCTAGGTTTAAGTAGTTTGTTAACTAAGGACTGATGACCACGCAGTTTGGTCCGATAGATTTACAAACATTTGAAACATATTTGAATCGTTATTAGGCAAACTTCAGATGAAACAACCTGTTTTTGTCATATTTGTTTCCTTTACTCCACCATTATCATAATGATCGGATTGTTTCGAAACAAGAAATAATTCTTACTAATTGAGCATGGATTGGTACGAAAATGTTATGAATAAGATGTGAAAAGCACCATCTATTACACACTGAACAAAGTTTATCTGGATACTGAAACAGATATATATACAACCTCTGACAATGAAGTTCCCTGAATAGTCCTGTAACATAAATGTAGATGAAATATCAACTACAGTTACCTTACTCTCCTTCGAGTCACCTCCCATAACTGTTTACGCTTAGCTCTGCGCTACATGTTCTGCAAGTTCTGGAAACTTTGCACGAAGTCTTACTATCGGATGGTGTTCAAAAGCCTCGTCACGTTTCGTTGTATATCAGGAATAACGTCCATTCTGTTTTCTTTCAAAGCGAGGGAATAGGAAGAAGTCTGGAGAATTGGGATCGGTAGAGTATGGTGGATGTTCAGGTTGCACTACTGCAGGAACTGTTTTGACGATATTGGCTGTGAGTGGGTGAGCGTTGTCGTGGACAATAAAACCGGAAATCCTCTTGTGAGTACTGAGGTTGTACCCCGTGTGGACGTTGCATGCAACGAGTCAACTATTCAACGTACCCTGTTGCGTTCGACGTCGCTCCCTCATGACTATCGAAAAATAGTGCTCAGCATAATTTTGACGTGTGGTTCTTCATCTCGGAAACGCTATTCCATGCTTTGCCGTTTTGTCTCAGGGTCGTACCGAAGACACTAGGTTTCATTCTCTGTGGCAATACGGTTTAAGAAATTGTGTTTCTCGTCCGCCGATTCAACAAATCCTGTGAAGCTTGTAAACGTGCCTACTTTTGCTAGTTATTTAAGTGTTGTGGCACAAGAACACGTTTTCCTCTTTCTTAACATCTGGATAAGGATTTGACTCACGGCTTCACAGTTAATCGAAGATCATTTGTGATTTACGTCTTCACTTTCTCAATCTTTTCGTCACTGACGACGTCGTCGGTCGTCCGCTACGAGGATCGTCAGAAACAGTTTTCCGACCTACTAAAAAACGGTGAACCTCTCGTGGACACACTTTATGGATAGTGATTGGTCCCCGTAAACATTTAAAGCATCGCTTACGGTTTTGTAGGTGTCATGCCAAGCTAAAAACAAAAGTTTAAATTGATCCTATGCTCGTTCCTCGTCCAGAACCAACGGACTGAACAAGCACTTCTTCCAACAGGTCTGACCCAGAACACCTACCATTCTCGTATGAACTACTGTGGGGGCAGGTTGCTAACACCTCAGGCTACGATCGACCGTTATGATTGTGTGTGCCTGTGTTTCCTTTGTAGCAAAATTTCTGTTCATATTATAGTAATATGGACAGTTTACACCTCACCGCAAAGACGTGGCGAAGAGCTGTGACAGGCCCATACAAAAGACACACATGTACAACACTTTCAGCTATTGGCTATGACCCTCTTTTGGAAATAGAACATTTACCCAATCACACAGGCACACAACACAATCATACAAACGTCACCTCCGGCTGACGGACTTCGAATGACGCTCTGCGGTGTGTAAATAGGGGAGGGGTGGAGAGGGGATAGGAAGGTTGCATCACGGTGGTGAGGATAGGTACAGCACGGCCTAGATAGGAAGAACGAGATGCAATTTACGAATGGAGTGGGGAGGTGGGTGAGGGGAGAGAAATAAAATAAAATGAAATAAAATAAAGATAATAAAGTAAAATAAAATAAGAAGTTTCCGTTTTTTCCAAAGATCTTACCTTCAGCCCTACACTCAATTGAATCATGTTGGTCTCATCAAAGACCTACTCTCCTAATTCCGATCCCTACAATGGAAACATTATTTTGCGACCAATCTCTCTCTCATGGCCAACCTAATCCCAACATTGAACCTTGCCTGTCCCAGTTCATAACACCATTCAACAGAGATCCCTCTGCACTCCCAACTAACCACCCTCTGGTTACCTTCCAAGAGTTTCTCACCTCCAACATGGCCGCACCATCTTTCCCCAAGTCTCTTCCAAAGAATTCAAACCTTTCAGCAGATGAAAGAAGAGCCATCCACAACCTTAAAACAATTCCCGACATAATCATCCTCTCTGCAGATAAAGGTTCCACCACTGTATTTATGGACCACAGTAATTACCTGCAAGAAGGGGTCCGCCAGCTTTCTAATACCTCTATCTAAAAGTTGCCAGAATAACCCCATTCCCAACAAGATCTCCAATCACTGTAAAAATCCTACAGCCTTCCCCCCAGACGCTCTCCCCTGAGTCCATCTCCCTCCTCACCCCAACAGCACTGTGCACACCCACCTTCTACATGCTCCCTATAATCAACAAACCTAATAATCCTGGACGCCCAATTGTGGCTGGTTACTGTGCTCCTACCAAAAGAATTTCAGCCCTCATTGACCTTATTGACCAACACCTACAACCAATTGTCCAAAATCTATCTTTCCATATGAAGGATACCAACTACTTCCTTCACCAACTCTCCACCATTCCCATCCCTTTGCCTCCTGGATGCCTACTTGTCACAGTGGATGCCACCTGCCTATAGACCAACATCCCACATGCCCATGGCATTGCCACTTTTGGATACTACCTCTCCCAACGTTCCTCTGAACTCAAGTCTGATACCTCATTCCTAATAACTCTCACCAACTTTATAATAACTAACAACTACTTTTCCTTTGATAGGAAAATTTACCATCAAATCAGTGACGCAGCCATGGGCAGCTGCATGGCACCCTCCTATGCCAATATGTTTATGGGCCGTCTTGAGGAATCTTTCCTAGCATCCCAAAACCTCAAACCTCTGGTCTCCTTCAGGTATATTTATTATATTTTCATGATGTGGACTCAGGGCCAGGACACCTTATCCTCTTTCCTTCAAAACCTCAACTCCTTCTCCCCCATCCACTTCACCTGGTCTTCCTCAACGTACCATGCCACATTCCTGGATGTCAACCTCCACCTTACTGGTGGTTCCATCCACACTTCCGTCCATATTAAACCTACCAACCACCAACAATAACTACAATTTGACAGTTGCCATCCTTTCCTCATCAAAAAATCCCTCCCTTACAGCCTGGCCACATGTGGATGGCGTATTTGCAGTGACTCCTTTCCTGACTATGCTGAGAGTGTCACAAAGGCTTTCACAGACAGAAACTACCCCACAGACCTAGTCCACACACAGATCTCCCGTACCTTGTCCTCACACATCCCAAATCCTTCTTCTAACACCAGTAACTATGCACAAGAGAGCACTCCCCTAGTCACCCAGTACTTACCTGTACTGGAACAACTAAATTGCATTCTTCACCAAGGTTTTGATTTTGTGTCCTCATGTCCAGAAATGAGAGACATCCTGCCCATGATCCTTCCCACATCTCCTAAAGTGGTGTTCCGTCGCCCTCACAACCTCCATAACATCCTAGTCCATTTCTATGCCACCTCGAAACCCAGCCCACTGCCACAAGGATCATATCCTTGTGGAAGACCCCGCTGCAAGACCTGTCCAATCCACCCAGCCAGCACTTCCAGTCCTGTCAGAGGCCGGACCACCGGTGAAAGCAGCCCTGTGATTTACTAACTGTGCTGTAATCACTGTGCAGCTTTCTATATTGGCATGACCAATAACGAGCTGTCCATTATGATGAATGGCCATCGCCAAACTGTGGCCAAAAACAAGGTGGACCACCCTGTGGAACAGTATGCAGTGATGCACATACTTGATTTCAATGGCTGCTTCACAACCCAGGCCATCTGGATCCTCCCATCCACCACCAACTTTTCTGTACTGCACAGATGGGAGTTATGCTTACAGTACATTCTACGATCCCGAAATCATCCAGGCCTCAACCTACGATAACTTCGCTTTTTTCCACATCTTACAGTTCCTACCTCTATCATAAACCTCTCCTATTTTGAGCGGTGTGTGAGTGTGCATGTGTGCATGCGTGCCCGATTATATATTTTATATATTTATTTTATTTTAGTACTTTTTAAAATTTTATTTTCCACCCCTCGCCTGCCTCCCCACTCCATTCCTAAGCCGCGGCGGATTAGCCGTGCGTACTGGAGCGCCGTGTTACGGTGCGCGCGGCAGTCTGCCGTCGGGGGTTCGAATCCCCTCTCGGGCATGGATGTTTGTGCCGTCTTTAGTGAAAGTAGTTCATAAGTAGTTAGTATGCTTAGGGACTGATGACCCCGTAGTTAAGTCCCACAAGCTCTACAAACATTTGAACATTCTTAAGCGGCATCTCGTTATTCCCAGTGTTGACCCATCCCCACTACCGCGACCCGAACTTCCTATCCCCTCTCCCCTCATCTCCACGATTTACACACCGCAGAGCGTGATTCGAAGTGCGGCAGCCGGAGGTGACGGTTGTACGTGTTATGTTCCTGTGTGATTGCGTGAATGCTCCATTTTTTTAAGAAGGCATTGGACGTCAGCTTAAAGTATTGTATGTATGTGTCTTTTGTACGAGGCGCGTCCAGAAAGTAAGTTCCGTTTCAATTTATATCCGCTGTAGCGCTGTGATTGCAGTTCCGCACATGCGCTGTAGACGATGTGTATCAAGGAGAAGAACGTGCGCCATTTGGAGATCGCTGTCAGTTACGTACGCTTTGTTGTGCTTGTTTTAAATGTTGGCGTTGATTGAAAATCCCGCCGCCTGTGAAATCAAGTCGGTGATTCGGTTTCTGAATGCGAGGAAAGTGAAACCAAGTGAAGTTTATCGGCAAATTTTCGATGTTTACGGACCAAATGCGATGAGTGATTCGATGGTGAGAAGATGGGTCCGACTGTTCAATGGCGGGCATAGTGATGTGCACGATGAAGAACGAAGTGGGCGTCCACCTTTGGTTACAGACGAACTGGTTCACGCGATTGATGACAAGATCCTGGAAAACCGAAGGTTTACAATTAGTCCTCTCGCTATGGAATTCCCCCAAATTTGACGACGAGCTGAACGAAACTGTTTCCAACTGGTTGAAGACGCAGGCGGCAGATTTCAATGAAGAAGGTATACAAAACCTGGTGCCACGCTATGACAAATGACTGCAAAATTTTGGCAGTTACGTGGAAAAGTAGTTTAAGAGTTGTAGAATTTTGTGCAATAAAAATTTCTTCTGTATCTGTGTACAATTTCATTTTATTACCAATCGGAACTTACTTTCTGGACGCACCTCGTATTTGCCCGTCGCAGCTCGTCGCCACGTCTTTGCGGTGAGTTGTAAACTGTCCTTGTTGTTGTTATGGTCTTCAGTCCAGACACTGGTTTGATGCAGCTCTCCACCCTACTCTATCCTGAGCAAGCCTTTTCATCTCCTCATAAGAGCGGCAACTCACATCCACTTGAATCTGTTTACTATACGCATCTCTTGGTCTCCCTGTGCGATTTTTACCCCACACACTTCCCTCCAATGCTAAATTTACGATTCCTCGATGTGTAAGAATGTGTCCTACCAAGCGATCCCGTCTTTTAATCAGGGTATGCCAAAAATTCCTTTTCTCACCAATTCTGTTCAGTACCTCTTCATTAGTTATGCGATCTACCCACCTAATCTTCAGCATTCTTCTGTAGCACCACATTTCAAAAGCCTCTATTCTCTTCCTGTCCGCACTGCTTATCGCCGATGTTTCACTCCCGTACAAGGCAACACTCCACACAAAGGCCTTCAGAAAAGACTTCCTTACACTTAAATTAATATTCGATGTTAGCAAATTTCTTTTTTGCCAAAATGCTTTTCTTCCCATTGTCATTCTGCATTTTATATCCTTTGTACTGCGACCATCGCATGTTATTTTACTACCCAAGTAACAAAACTCATCTACCACCTTCATTGTTTCGTTACATAATCTAATTCCTTCAGTATCGCCTGATTTTCTAAGACCGCATTCCATTATTTTTGTTTTGCTCTTGTTAATGTTCATTTTATACCCTCTCTTCAACACACCGTCCATTCCATTTAACTGCTCTTCCAGGTCCTTTACTGTCTCTGATAGAATTACAATGTCAACCGCAAAACGCTATGTTTTTATTTCTTCCCCCTGAACTTTAATCCCTATTCCAAATTTTTCCTTGATTTCCTTCACCGCCTGCTCGATGTACAAATTGAATAACATCGGAGAAAGGCTACAACCCTGTCTTACTCCCTTCACAACTGATGCTTCCCTTTCATGCCCTTCGAGTCTAATAACTGGCTTTTGTACAAGTTGTAAATAACTCTCCTTTCCCTATATTTTACCCCTGCTGACTTCAGAATTTGAAAGAGTGTATTCCAGTCAAAATTGTCAAATGCTTTCTTCAAATCTACAAAAGCTACAAATGTAGGTTTGCCTTTCCTTAATCTATCTTCTAAGATAAGACGTAAAGTGAGTATTGCCTCCCGGGTTCCTATGTTCCTCCTGAATCCAAACTGATCTTCCCCGAGGTCAGCTTCTACCAGCTTTTCCATTCTCCTGTAGATAATTCGAGTAAAAATTTTGCAACCATGACTTATCAAACTAATGTTTCTGTAATTTTTCACACCTGTCTGCGCCTGATTTCTTTGGAATGGGGATTATTACATTTTTCTTAAAGTCTGATGGTATTTCGCCTGTCTCATACATCCTACACACCAGTTCAAATAGTCTTGTCATGGCTAGCTCTCCCAGAGACTTTAGTAGCTATATTATTAATTCCAACCTAGACTTTCCAATATTAAAATTTCTGTTCACAAATTTTGCTCGGTGAGTAATAAACGTTTTATAATAGAGAGGGAATTGTCATTACGTATTCTGATTGCTTGATTCAGAAGTTCCTTAGCAGCTCTACAGAATTCTAAACAATCTGCGCTTCTTGAATCAATTACACTTTAGGTTGTTTTGTGTGAACTTCAGCATCACTGGAAACACGTACCACTTTATTCCGCCCCTCGCGTCCTCATCTATGTCATACACTGAAGTAACGATTCTATTTTTCGCCTTACCTACAACAGCAGCAAGTAGCTGAGGCCACGTGGCTGGCTTCGTTTCGGCCAGCTGCACATCTTCAGCCATTTTCCCACTGGCGGCAAGCTTGGTGTGGGGCCAAACCTCCGCTGTGTTCCTGAAGAGTCCCGTCGCTCCACATCCGTCAGCCACGCCGCACCGTGTCTGCGTGACGGCCTTCATTCTGAGCTCCGCTGGCTGAAATAGGTCAGATTAAGTACCCGAGAAAATCCGCGCGTTTATCCTCGTGTTTGCACCTATGCTTGCATTTGTAAGACGGACGAGGAAGTGCTGGCAGCCTGTTTATGTCTACTGCAACGCAAAAGCAACTATGTAACACAGTTAATGTGAGAGCCGGTGGAACACTGAAAATTGTGGTACATCTACGAGATTCACTGACGGGTAATGTTTTATGTCGTGTGCCACAGACGAAGTCTATGGCCCGCTTTTCTTTTGTGAGAAGTCTGCATGGGTTCCGCTAGAAATGTGTTTGGTTCTACAAATGTCAGCAGATATGGAGAGTTCAAATCAAATGTTCAAATGTTTGTAGAGCTTATGGGACTTAACTACGGGGTCATCAGTCCCTACACTTACAAACGACTTATGAACTAGCTACAACTAAGGACGTCACAAATATCCTTGCCCGAGGGGGGATTCGAACCCCCGACCGTAGTGGCCGTGCAGACCGTGACTGAAGCGCCGCAGTCCCGTCGGCCACCGTTGAACAACATACCAGTATGTTGCTGAAAATTTATATCTGATTCAGTTGTTAAACATTTATTTCCGTATAAAGCATTTAAAATAGGACTAAATTGGTTTCTTCTTCTGGTGAATATTACAGTGCCTACATTAGTTATTTTCAATCTAATAAATGTAAGAAAAGTCGTCTTATATTAGATCTTCCTTACAGAGTTATACATCAGTTTCTGACTACTTAAACTTTTAACATTGACTTATTTGCAACAGTATGTTTGATTGATTGCCCATATGTGACTTCAAGTATATCTCTACGAAAAAGTATCGCTAATTTATTGTTATGCTGTGTGAGTCATGTACAAGAGAGATGCTGTAAATATTCATGCCCTGTTGGTAGAAGTGAGAAGTTCAGTTATATAAACTGAACCTTAAAAGATTCCCAAAACATAAAGTCAAAAGAACAACGTGTATTAAATTCTACTGAGATATTACCTACACTGCTGCATGGAGTAAAATTTCTGTAATGACATAAAACCCACCAGGTATCATATATGATACCTCTGGGTTTTATTTGTTTCTTGGGCGGCCATCCAGCTGAACGTTGTCTGGTCTGTGGTATCATGTTCGCGCTTGCTGCAGCTCATTTGTACGTACTTCTCCTGAATGATAAAAGGCGGCAGCACCGTCTGAAAACTTCAAATTCCGCAGCTCCACAACATGTCTCGACGAAATAAAGGTAAAGAGATATTGTTCTTCCGAATCAAATGTATTTTACATGCCTAAATATCTTTTCAAAAGTGTACAGACATCCCTCAGTTAATATCTAACCGTAAATCGACGTAATAACAGGTTATAAAGCTTTAAACTTTCGGGTATCATATACGATACCTCGGGATTCAATGCCAATTTTGTTTACATCAGTGGATCTGAGGTTATATTTTTTTCTCGCTTGATTCTCAGGGTTGACTGATGATGAGATCTTTGAGTTGGTGAACAGAATTAATCCAGATGATTCTGGCACAGAAATTGGTGAATCTGATGATGAAGATGATGTTTCAATGCAAAGAAATGAAACTGAAGAAAGTTCATCAGAAGAGGTAGGTGTTCCTCCTGCTCAAATTCGACAAAGAAACGCATTCTGGAGGCATAAAAATGAGTAAGAATAACTGCATTATCAAAGAATTAATTATTTCATACTAGGTAGTTTATTTATTTTGCAATTGCTGCTGCATGGTTGCAATACAGGGAGTATGAAATGCAAAATGGTATTGCAAAGAAACATACAATTCCATACTACCAGTTCAAGCTTGGTATTGTTGAAAACTTAATACATTTCCACAAAAGATCAAGTTTGCATATGGAATCTGTGGAGCACGAACCAGACTCCGATGAAGATTATTACCAAGAAACAAAACGGCCAAGATGTCCTGTTCCACTACCACCAATAGAGATAAGGCAAGGAAGTAGGTACCATTTGCCTGAAATGATAAACCGTGTTCAAAAGAACAGGTCAAAATGTAGGGCAGAAGGCTACAAAGGCCTCACATTTGTATGGCGTGAGAAGTGTAAAGTCTTCCTTTACTTCACTACCGGCAAGAATTGTTTCAAAAAATTCCACAAAACATAAAATTAATTAGGACTTGTAACACAAAACTTTTTTTGATACATGAGGTAAAATGAAAAAGGCAATCAATTTTGAAAGTTTGTAATGGTAATTTTGTTAGATAATTCTGATTTATTTACTTACCATTATGAAAAGTTATGTTACGCAGTTTGTATATATCAATAAATACAATTTACTAAGTCCACAACACTAACTGTATTTGTGAGATTGCAAACAGGATCCACGTATGCAGCTAAATGTACGTTTAAATTTATATCAATTTAAGAAACATAGTCCAGAAGATATAATGTCATTAACAGTGTGATGCATGCAAAAACGACCTGTTACATCTGACGTTTCAATTTATTACCTATTTTACTACTGATATTTTTCGCAAAGAAACTACTGGCTGAAATTCGCTGCAGCTGTATGTGAAATGGACGAGTGTGGACTGATAGACGATGGACAGGGGAGAGGAACGGAATAAATACATAGCCACGCAAGGTCGAATCCTTAGGCAAGCTAGTGAATATAGACTCAGGAAACTAGCAGGAGGTTAAAACAAAATTAGTGTCGATTCTGTTTTGCTGTCAGGATCGCGTTGTTTTCAATAATTCATTGTATTTCTACATAACTTGTTTCAACAGACAAGCAGCCATTTTCAAATTTTGTTGACTAATTTATGAAATATATCTCTCACCCCCATAATGAGAGCACATCTCTTTACTGCAGTGCCACATCCTTAGCTCGAAGTGTAAATGTGGGTGCACACTTCCGATGTGCGCCCTCCATTACTGTGGCATGACTACCACATATCCGAAGACGAACCCACCTTTACATTTCCAGTTATGGATCGCTTACATATCTTATTTTATGCTATGAAAAGCGTGTGTTGTGCTGCAGTATTAATATTTTATAAATTATTTCACAAGATCTGAAGATGGAAGCTTGCCTGCTGAAACCGGTTATGTGGAAATAAAAAATGAGCTGTGAAATACAACTTGATCCCAGCAAAAATATTACTAATACTATAAATAACGATGGTACCCTACAACATGTGGAATTTATATCAAAACAAAATTAATCAAACAGTTATGTTGAAGAAAGAAACAAAGCCAAACGGATAATTGCAGAATCCAAGCAGAAATCATGGGAAGACTTTGGAAACAAGCTATAATCTCTGGGCCAAGCCGCGGGAAAACCATTTTGGAGCGTAATTAGCAATCTTCGAAAGGGAGGGAAGAAGGAATTAACAAGTGTTTTGGACAGGTCAGGGAAGCTGCTTGTCAATCCTGTGGATGCCTTAGGCAGATGGAGGGAATATTTTAAAGAATTGCTCAATGTAGGTGAAACGTTCAATGATGTATCAGATTTTCAGGTAGATTGGGATAGGAACAACGATGGAAACAGGATCTCATTTGAGAAATTGGAGAAAATGGGCAGTAGATTACAGTGCAATAAAGCGGCTGGGGTGGATGAAATGAAGCCGGAACTCGTCAAATACAATGGAATATCAGGTCTCAAATGGTTACACAGGAAAACTGAAAAGGCGTGAGAATCGGGACAGGTTCCATCTGACTGGACGAAAGCGGTAATCACGCCAATTTTCAAACATGGAAACAGAAAAGATTGTAACAACTATCGAGGTATCTCTTTAATTAGCGTTGTATGCAAAATATTCTCAGGTATTGTTGAAAGGAGAGTGCGAGTATTAATTGAGGACAAGTTAGACGAAAATCAGTGTGGGTTTAGACCTCTTAGAGGCTGTCAGGACCAGATATTTAGCTTACGGCAGGTAATGGAAAAGTGCTATGAGTGGAACAGGGAATTGTATCTATGTTTCATAGATCTGGAAAAGGCTTATGACCGTGTTCCTAGGAGGAAGCTACTATCAGTTCTTCAAGATTATGGTATAGAAGGCAAATTTCTGCAGGCAATTAAAGGGCTTTACGTAGACTGTCGGGCAGCAGTTAGAGTAGATGGCAAATTAAGCTCGTGGTTCAGGGTAGTTTCAGGGGGAAGACAAGGCTGTAACCTCTCACGACTGTTGTTCATACTATTCATGGATCATATGTTGAAAACAGTAGACTGGCAGGGCGGGATTAAAGTAGGTGAAAACGAAATAAGCAGTCTCGCATATGCAGATGACTTGGTTGTGATGGCCGATTCGATTGAAAGGTTGCAAGCTAATATTTCCGAGCTCGATCAGAGGTGCAAGGATTATGATATGAAGATCAGCATCTCCAAAACGAAAGTAATGTCTGTGGGAAAGAGATTCAAACAGATTGAGTGTCAAATAGGAGGTACAAAGTTAGAACCGATAGACAGTTTCAAGTACCTGGGATGTATTTTCTCACAGGATGGCAACAAAGCGAAAGAACTGGAATCAAGGTGCAGCAAAGCTAACGCAGTGAGTGCACAGCTAAGATCTACTCTCTTCTGCAAGAAGGAAGTAAGTTCCAAGATGAAGCTAGCAGTGCACCGCTCTATCTTTCGACCAACTTTGTTGTATGGGAGTGAAAGTTGGGTGGATACAGGTTATCTTATTCATAAGGTAGAGGTTACAGATATGAAAGTAACAAGAATGATTGCAGGTACCAATAGATGGGAACAATGGCAGGAGGGTGTCCATAATGAGGAAATCAAAGAAAAGCTGGGAATGAACACCATAGATGAAGCAGTTAGAGCGAATAGACTGAGATGGTGGGGTCATGTTACACGCATGGGAGAAGCAAGGTTACCTAAGAGACTCATGAGCTCGTTAGTGGAGGGTAAGAGGAGTCGAGGAAGACCAAGAAGAAAGTACTTATATTCGGTGCAGAATGATTTTGAAGTAAAAGGCATAACATCAGACGAGGCATCAATGTTAGCATTGAATAGGGGATCATGGAGGAATTTTATTAGAAGTACTATGCTCCAGACTGAACGCTAAAATGCATAATCAGTCTCTAATGATGATGATGATGATGATGATGAGTATGTGATACAGCAACACTCAAAAGAAACAGAAATCAGAGATTATGGAGAGTACAACGTGAAAAAGCATTGTTATATAGAAAATATTCTTGGCAGAATTGATGCTCCACTGAAATTAGTGAAGACATCAGCTTAAAACATCTAAGGTGCCAAACATAATAAACAATATGGAAACTAAAAAGGAACATTGAATAAAACCGGTCATCACTAATTCAAAAAGGCCACCAAAACAAAAATAAAGGTAACTTTTATATAACTTTCAAACTTAGCTTCAAAGTGAAACAATCACCTAGATTTTTCAAAACTGAAGGCCGAAACTATGTCCTAGGCAACCAAGGAAACTATGAAATATTAACAAGCACTTTCAATTCTTTTTATATTTTTTAACCAAGAACAAAAATAAGGATGAACTTATAGAAGCTCAGAACGCTCTACCATGGATGAAATACAAAATGTTATTGAAGACTAGCTTATATGCCCGTGATTTGCAACGGTTGTTAAAGAGGGACCTGTGCATGTCATGGTTTTTTAGGGTTCCAGACCTAGGTTAGCAAAAACAGAATCCTTATTGGATCGCTCTGTCAATAAACTCAGTTCTCCTAGCCAAGGTGTCAAGCAGATGTCATTGTCGAAAAAGATGAATGTTCATACAGTTTTTCATACACAAAGTGAAATTAATTGAACTCCGCACTACGAAACGAGTTAGTTTGTGTTCATAAACTTAAGACTGAGGTGTGTAGTTGTCTGTCTGGCATAAACTTCTGAAAACACTTCTATCGTTGAGATGAGAAATAGTAATAACAGCGCCATGTACTGGTTCTATGACGTAGTAATAAACTGATCAAAATATCCACGGGTGTACTGCCGGTCTATAGTGTCCAACGGGCACAATATTTCGGCATCATACATGTCGCCATCATCAGGTGAACTGACGGACTGAGCTCCTGGAAACGCGCCGGCACGGAGATCCGCACGCTACGGCTGCTCGAAGGGAACTGGGTTCTAGCCCGGTAGCGGGCCATTTAAATACCCTCGGCCCGCGGAGCGACCCCTCCGCGGTCCGCGCCCCGCGCCGCGGCCGCGCAGTGGAACCGATTGCGCCGGCGTCTGGTCGTCACTTCGTTACGTTTGCTAGATTTACTCTTAATTAACCCAATCGCTGGTTCCCAAGCTTTGCTAAGATTATAGCCAGAGTCACGGTTTATGAGGTCGTCACTTGTGCGAATTTCAATGGCCTCTCTAACGACGCAGTCCCAGTATCTCGACGTCTGTACCGGAATCCTAGTGTGTTCATACTCCATGGCGTCATTCTCCGACAAACAATGTTCAGCGACCGCCGACTTGCTCGGATACATCAATCGTGTGTGCCTCTGGTGTTCAACGCATCGATCCTCGACGGTACGCATCGTCTGTCCAATATATGACTTTCCACACTGACACGGAATCTGGTACACGCCCGCCTTCCTCAAACCGAGATCATCTTTGGCGCTCCCCACTAGTGCACGAATTTTATTCGGCGGACAAAAAACAGTTCCAACCTGGTGTTTTTTCAAAATGCGGGCGATCTTCCCTGAGAGTGCGCCGGTATATGGAACTAACGCAGTGCCTATATCCTCCCTTGTGTTTTCATCCGTTTCCACAGGTTGTGTTGTAGTGGTTGGGCGGAGAACCCGCTGAATCTGCCACTCTGAGTACCCATTTTTTCGAAATACAGTTCTCAGGTGTTCCAATTCCTGGGGTAGACTCTCTGCGTCGGAGATAGTGCGCGCCCTATGTACTAGAGTTTTAAGTGCCCCATTCCTCTGTGAAGGGTGGTTGGTGAGAGCTGTCTGCGTGTAAATACAGATCAGTGTGCGTTGTCTTCCGATATACACCATGACCCAGGGTGCCATCAGCTCTTCTCTTGACCAAGACGTCAAGGAACGGCAATTTACCCTCCGTTTCAGTCTCCATAGTGAATTTGATGTTGGAGTGTATGGAGTTCAGATGTGTAAGGAAGGCAAGCAGTTTATCCATACCATGTGGCCAGATGACGAAAGTGTCGTCCACGTAACGGAAAAAGCATGTAGGTTTCCATTCAGATGATGCCAGGGCTTCCTCCTCGAAATTCTCCATGTACAAATTTGCGACCACAGGGGAGAGTGGGCTACCCATGGCGACTCCCTCCGTTTGTTGGTAGTATTCGCCATTGAAAAGAAAATACGTGGAGGTCAAGACATGCCTAAAAAGTTCGGTGGTCTTCTCGTCGAATTTCCTACCAATCAAATCTAGTGACTCTCGAAGGAGCACCCTCGTAAACAACGAAACGACGTCAAAACTCACCATGATATCTGACTCATCCAGCCTGAAGTTGTTAAGGCGCTTCACAAAATCCACGGAATTACGTATGTGATGAGGGCATTTGCCCACATAAGGACTTAATATTCCCATCAAGTATTTTGCCAACAAATATGTAGGTGCTCCTATGTTACTGACAATGGGACGTACCGACACCCCATCTTTGTGAACCTTAGGGAGTCCATAAAGTCTTGGCGGTACCGGACCTTGAGGTAGCAGTTTCTTGGCGACACCCTCCGGTAAATCCGCATCCTTGAGAAGCGCCCTCGTCTTGTTTTCCACCTTCTTTGTGGGGCCAACGCTGATCTTCCGGTAGGAATCGTCATTTAGCCGGCTCTGCATCTTTTCAGTGTAGTCCTTATGGGAGACAACAACCGTAGCATTGCCTTTGTCAGCCGGTAAGACAACAATTTCAAGGCGCTCCCTCAGGGTCACGAATGGCCGCCCTCTCTGTACTAATGATGTTCGACTTCATGGGCTTGGATTTCGTCAATGCACAAGTTTCACGACGTATTTCCTCAGCTGAATCAGGCGGAAGTCGAGCTGCAACCTGTTCAACAGCACTAATAATTTCTGCGACCGGTGTGAACTTGGGGGTAGGAGCAAAGTTGAGTCCTTTCTCTAAAACTGAGACCGCATCATCACTCAACTCCATGCCACTCAGATTGATGACGGTCTTGCACGGAACCTGCAGAGATGGTTTGTCAAGGAGGCGTGAGAACTTAGCTGTTTGACGTCCCGTTGCCTTCTTATGGGCGGAATCGGCTGCAACCGAAGTAACACCATCAATCCAATCCCAGGAAAAAGATGTGAAGTGACTAGCCAGTTGCAAATGCAGTTTGAACAGTTCCAGAGAGATGAACTCAAGACTACGGCGGGTGAATTGCATTCTCTCACGAAGCAATGCGAGGCTGGCCCGTTTTTTAATTCTCTTGGCTGCTGCAGAATCGATGTGATGCGTAACCTTAGCAAAATTTGGAACAACATTCTCGGAACGACATCTCTTTAGAAAAGCAAGAGTACTTATCAAACGACATCTACGGTGGCTCAACTTTTCAAATTTCTTCATTCTGCGATACATCTCCTCCCCGTAAAGGTGTATGATGTGATTCTTCAGTTTCTCCCGGCGTATTTGATGATCAAAATATCCACGGGTGTACTGCCGGTCTATAGTGTCCCTAGTGAAAACACAAGGGAGGATGTAGGCACTGCGTTCGTTCCATATACCGGCGCACTCTCAGGGAAGATCGCCCGCATTTTGAAAAAACACCAGGTTGGAACTGTTTTTTGTCCACCGAATAAAATTCGTGCACTGGTGGGGAGCGCCAAAGATGATCTCGGTTTGAGGAAGGCGGGCGTGTACCAGATTCCGTGTCAGTGTGGAAAGTCATATATTGGACAGACGATGCGTACCGTCGAGGATCGATGCGTTGAACACCAGAGGCACACACGATTGATGTATCCGAGCAAGTCGGCGGTCGCTGAACATTGTTTGTCGGAGAATCACGCCATGGAGTATGAACACGGATTCCGGTACAGACGTCGAGATACTGGGGCTGCGTCGTTAGAGAGGCCATTGAAATTCGCACTAGTGACGACCTCATAAACCGTGACTCTGGCTATAATCTTAGCAAAGCTTGGAAACCAGCGATTGGGTTAATTAAGAGTAAATCTAGCAAACGTAACGAAGTGACGACCACGGCGGACAGAGCCCTCACACCGACGTCTTCTCAGCCGCCGGCGCAATCGGTTCCACTGCGTGGCTGCGGCGCGGGGCGCGGGGCGCGGGGCGCGGGGCGCGGGGCGCGGACCGCGGAGGGGTCGCTCCGCGGGCCGAGGTTATTTAAATGGCCCGCTACCGGGCTAGAACCCAGTTCCCTTCGAGCAGCCGTAGCGTGCGGATCTCCGTGCCGGCGCGTTTCCAGGAGCTCAGTCCGTCAGTTCACCAGATGATGGCGACATGTATGATCGAAATATTGTGCCCGTTGGACACTATAGACCGGCAGTACACCCGTGGATATTTTGATCATCAAATACGCCGGGAGAAATTGAAGAATAGTAATAAACTGTTTATCTCTCACAGTAAGTGAATGCTGAAGTAATAGAATGTTGCGGTGTTGCACAGGGGACAATATAGTTATTTTGCATGCAGTGCTCCATATTATCGAAAAGTCGACGAATACTGAAAGTCTGGTAATTCAATCAACAGAGCAGTTCATGTCTTGGTGGTGGTGTCAATATGCGATAAAGTATTTCTGGGTAATCGTTGAAGGAACGGCGTCAGCTGATCGTCTGTATAGAACTTTCCAATAAAATTGGTAGTATTTCCAGTGAATTGTCTTGGCTGTGTCAGCAACATCGGCCAGTCTTTCAGCTAATACATGCACTCGCGTACTGCAGTGATTACTTCGTAAAGCACGAAATTGAAAACAATCATTTGTAGTAGAACTATATATTCAGAAGTCGAATTTTAACTATAAGTACAATTGTCTCTGCAAAAGAAGACGTCGTTCTCTATCTTCATGTAGTCCGCACCAAAAGTAAGTAATAACGAACTTTAATCGCAATATTGTACTGAACAATAACGAAAGAAGGGAGGTTTCTGATGAGGTTGTCGCTCGCGTGTGTATATTATCTCTAGTGGCAATCACAGAGCAGAAATATCTCTGGAGTAAGCATTCAGATGCGCAGAACAGATTTTTCTGACCTCTACATTAAGGTGGATATATCACCTGGTATTGGGAAAATCTACTAATCGATGACTTTCTTTTGGTCCTTTTTTGTTTGATTAAGACGGATAACTATTTTTAAATAAACCTTTTAGCGGCGTTTCGTCAACTTTCTTGTTGCTTCTGTGACACATTTATTTAGATATTATTTCATGTTATGTGGTTGCTCTGCGAAAGGGTAGTGGGACTCGTTTGCAGCCAATGCGGTACAAACCAATAGTAAGAGCAAATAAATGTGCGGAAAGAGTGGATTTGTCTCAATATCACTTGGTAATTCCAGCTTAATGTTGAGAAGATACATAGAAGCCAATGCTCACTCCATAGATATTTCGACTCTATATACAATTTAGTGGTTATACACATCAAAAGTTGCACTTCTTTTCTTTCCTAGACATTGCGAAGCATAAGGGATACAGCTACGAAGGAAAAATTTTATCTGTGTCCTACCTGAGCTAAACTTTACTTGCAGTGGCAGCGGTTTTAGTTTGTTATCGCATTAACAGGACGATTAACTTACTGGCCAGAACAGCATAAACTATTTATTTCATCGTGAACATAAAGAATTATTCCCCTTATTCTACGTGACTGATTTTTGAAAAAGCATTCAACGGCCGAAACCAACATTAGGGCACAAAGCCGCCACCGTAAGTACAATTGTACCCCTTCTTGTAGTGTATTATATCATAGGTATGAGAATGGAAAAAACGCAGCAACGCCATTATTAGTGACGTTTTTGAGGCATTCCTAAACAGAACGAACTAAAAATGTAATGAGGATGCACCGAAATCAGAAAGGGACCTACATAAATTCTTATGTAAATTAGAGCATCGATAGACGCAAAGGAATGTCATTGTGTTTTACATTCAAATGATACCCGCGGAAAGAAGCACTTTTTTTTCTTTCCATGGCATTGCAAGGCATGCGGGATACAGCTAGTAAAAAAATTACTTTTGTGACGTACCAGGGTTAAATTTTACTTGCAGTGGTAGCAGTTTAGTATGTTAACGTTGGCAAAGAAATATTCGCTTTAGGGGGATCATTAATTTACTGACTGGAACAACATTAATTATTTATTTCATTATCAACACTATAAATTATTCCCCTCTTTGTACATGTCTGATTTTTCGAAAAGCATTCAACGACCGTTGCCGACATCAATACACTACACCGCTGCCCTAAGGAAAATCATAGCCCTTGTTACAGTGTATTATACCTTAGTTATGAGAATAAACAATGCAGCATCGCCATCTATTAGTTATTTGGTATACTATGTCAGTAACAGCGCCTCTATCGGATCTTTCAATTCAAGCATCGCATACACCAGAAACTACAAATTACGGCATATTTTCTTCCCCTGATCCGATATTGATGAAATGAGACTTATATGTTGCGCCAAGGTATTCTCAGTTTACCTATGAAACCCCATGAAAGTGCGTGTAGTTCTCTTGGAGATTTGCTGTACTACATCATACTTTAACCATAGTATACACAGAAACTTCAAATTACGATATATTTCCTTCCTCTGATCCGATTTTGATGAAACTAAGCCTATGTTACTCTCCAAACTAATGTCAATTTACCTGTGGAAACCCATGAAAGTTCGTGTAGTACTTTTGCAGATTACCCTCATCAAATAGACATACACCATGGCTTTTAAGCAAATGATTAAATTATGTAATCTTTACTTTCTGAGATCCAATTTTAATTACTGAAGCCTTTATATAACCCCATCAAGTTCTAAAGATACATGTGAAAATCCCATGAAAATTCGTCAAGTAGTTTTGGAGATATACAGGGTGTTTCACTGAGTGTGTTTTCCTCTGTAACTTATAAAATAATAGGTGACGGGAAATTTTAATGCGGTAGGTCAGCACAAGAAATGTTACAGTTTCTGTGGAGCTATGAACATAGTTTATTATACCATTTTCCCAAGAGTTACAGCACAAAGATATAATTTTTTAAATGGAACAATAGTTTTTTCTATCGTGCATTGGATTCGTTGAAACAAGCTGCGTCCAAATCAATTTAAACTACATTCCTATCACTGTTAGTTTGGGAGCTACAACCCTTCAAAGTTTCAGGGGCGATGTCAACTTGACTAGCGTACGCCGAGTTCCTCCACACTGGCACCGCATATTCCGCTGCTGAGATACGGAGCGCTAGTCCGGTGGTGCGTAGAACATGTGGCTGAGTTCTCCATGCCGAGCCTGTTTCCGCAGTATGTTGTTCCTGGCACAGACCTTTTTCTTGGTGTTGTGACAGTGTGGTTTGAAAGTAAAGGCTCTGTACAATGTCACTCCCAAGTACATCCGACTATTTGTGCGCTTCAGCTCTTCCCCTTTCCACATGACGTGGAGTTTCTGGTCAGCTTGTTTGTTCCTGAGATGGAAAGCGGAGACTTGCGACTTACTGAGGTTTGGTTTTAGGATGTTATCTTCTTAGTAGGTTGCTAATTCTGTTAAGGCTCCGCTAAGATTCTCCTCCACTTATTCAAAGGTCTTATCCTGTGTGGCCACCGCTGCATCATCAGCATAAATGAACATTCTTGTCTGCTGGTTGATAGGAACATCATTTGTATAGATGTTGAAAAGTATTGGAGCCAGAACACTGCCTTGTGCAAGTCCATTTTTTTGTTTTCTCCATCGGCTGTTTTTGGTTTGCAGTCTTACATAGAAAAGTCTGTTCTGTAACATGCATTGCACGAACATAGATAGGGTGTAGTCCTTTGTGACATTATATACTTTATGCGTAAGCATCTTATGGTTGATTGTGTTATATGCAGCGCTGAGATCCAGGAATGCAACCCCAGTTACTTCTCCTCTCTGGTAGCCTTCTTCTATATATTGTGTGAGATTAGCATGAACTGTGGTCTGTGAAGCAGATCAAACATTTATCACGATTCATAGCTTCTATCGTCTCATTAGAGTGACAGCGTCGAGCAGTTCCTCCAATAATCGGCTAGGTCTAAATTATCAGAACTCACTACAGCGTATATACACGAGTACGATTCAGTAGACCCCAGATAGGACAACAACTGCCCCCTAGCACAACGTGCAGTTAGTATTAGACTACAGCTTTTGACTAATGAATTGGAAATTTTAAGATGATTGCTAAGTATACTTTGCAATTACTGACGATCTCCAAGAAATCAATGTCAAAACAAACTCGCGTCCGCTCACAACGGCTATCAATAAGACATTCCGACGGTGACGCCCACAAAAACTTCTAACACTGTCAAAGCGCTGCCTCTGACCGCAAATCAGTCTGGAGCAGAGTTCCTCCTCAGGCCCTGAAGCCTGACCTTCCTCTCCGGTCTCTCTACCGACCCTTCACACTAAACTTAAAAGACTAAGTTGCGAAGCGCTGCTGCTGGAAGGCATGTCCATGAAACTTTAAAACATCACTCACATGCAACTCTAAATGGCCTATCCAATCCACTTGCGTGGTGTCATGAAAAACTGACCCAGCTGTCATATTAAATTTACGCCGCCAACCGCAGCCCCGCCCCTGAGACAGAACTTCCCCAGCCAATGTCATTGACCCGTCACCTTGGTGGTCGAAGACCTTCAAGGTGGTTCGCATTTCAAAAGAAGAAAGGAAGGAAAACACAGCAAACGTCTGTATCCGCGACACACTCGGCGCTGGCTCCCTGTGGCTCCAGACGCTGGCATGGACCTCCCATTACGCTTCCAGTGAATTATTTCGTCCATTGCCGCCACCTGATGTAAACCGCACCGACCTTTTTTCTAAAAAAAAAAAAAAAAAAAAAAAAAAAAAAAAAAAAAAAAAAAAAAAAAAAAAAAAAAAAAAAAAGATTCGGTGGACACGTGCAGCAACCGACATTGTCCTACATTGGCGCCAACATACATATGCCAGACATACATATCCGCTGGAAAGAAACGTAGGAGGGCGGGTCCCGCAACAACAAATTAAGATCACAGCGCAATGTCCACACAGGCGTCAGTCAGACGAACGGCTGCCTGCGGAGGCAGTGTCCACTTGCTACCTGCTATCGGTCTCCTGCTCTACAGGTAAACACCAGCCGGTCGCCTCACCACCCCTCGGCTCTGTCTTGCCTCGACGCGGCGCCGCGAGGCTGTCAGACATTCGCAGAATCCATAACAGAAAACTTTACACTGGCCTTCCTCCTCAGTGCACACCTACCCAGCCCGTCCAGGGCATGGTAGAGCGGTCATAACACTCGTACTCAACTTCGTTCTGTTCCCAGTGTGAAGATAACGTAAATAAATATGAAAATAATCCTTTCGGATAATTACTCTAGCCTGTACCCCTTCCCAGAGAACACCGAATCGTACTTATTAAACATTTCCTCTACCTCTCAAGCACTGTAATATTCAGTATTTGAAACAGCTGTTGCTCACACGCGACAGAAATGAAAAGCAAAAAGCAATCATAAAGGATAGTCTGATAATGTTTTGGGGTATTTAAGTTGATGACTACAGCATAAGTCTTTATCGCCATATTTTCTTATTTTACTTCCATGAGTATTACCATCTCGCAACAACATTTTATTTTTTCTGAAGCCTTCCTCGTCATCTACCGTTAACGTGCTAGATTGACCGATGATAAGGAACTATTCTTCATATGATCATGCACTGGGTGGTATTTTTCCAACGCGTACAAACTCTAGGTATCAATCGAAGAGAGGATATGAAACAAAGAAAGTCTTACGTCTGGTAATACATGGTTTTCATGCTAGAGAGTATTTATTCTATCATACCTCGTTACAGACACTGTGGTCTAATACCATTGTACCATGTAGCCACGTGGGTCACCGCATTTGTCTTCGTACTGCCTGTAACACATGAGTGCTAAAACTGCAGTGTGAAGAAATTAGGTTTTGACATCGTACTGGTCAATACCTTTTCTCTATAAATGACTATTTTTATTATTCGTCAATCTGTATATAAATATGTCGAAGCAAGTTAGGAATCAAATCTACAGTGGACCCACATTCGGGAGGACGGCACCTCAAAACCTCCTCCGAGCACGAGACTTAGGTTTATCCTGAATTCCCTAAATAGTAACAGGTAATTTCCGGGTGGTTCCTTTCAAAAGACACTTTGCTTTCCTTCCACATCCATAAAGAAAACAAACCAAGCTTGTGCTCAGTTTCCAGTGATCTCGTTGTAGACGGGACATAAATTCTAATCTTCCGTCCTTCCTTTCACATCTATAAAAATGGTCTTCATAGGTAGCACACCCTGATGGGAAAAAATGGCACTAGGTAAAAACATTTCCTGTCGGAGAACAAACAAGGTAAATATGTACCTGTTTAAAAGTTTATCATGCTCTTGTCCGTCCTTATACGCCTGAATCATCAAAAATTTTGGAATGCGAAAATATTCGCGCTTTAAGAGAATAACAAAAGGTGATGGCGGAGTGCTAGTGAGAGAAAAATGGACAGCCATCGCAGGATGTATCTTTAATCAGCTGTCATGGCGACTGTAAACATTATGCAAATAACAATTTGGACCGCGAATACAATAAATATGCGCAATAACAACCATTACCTGTCAATTTTCCATGTTTATTATAAAATTTTTAAAATATATATTTTTTTAAATACATAACGTATACCAATCGACGGTATTCAATTAGATGTAATTGATGCGAACATTCTAATGTATGTTACTGGCTTCATCAATACATTTTTTTAATACATTTTTCTAATACATATGTATCTTCGGTTTTTTCCTTTTTATGGATATGAGAGAGCTTGTTGCTTTCCTCAATGGTGAATCACATCCCTATAATATGATGCGTTATTTTATGTGACAATATTTTGTCATATTGGTGTTGTGTCTGGTCTCTATCCCTTAGTCTACATCTGCATAAGCTGATTATAATTGTACGATTCTGTCACAGGATAACAGTCTGCTATATTCACTGATCCCTAACATACGTTTTTTAGTTGTCGGAATTTAAGATGGACAGAAGGGGAGTACCGGTAGCCAAGTGGTGAAGGCGACTGCTGGCCCGAAGCGGGAGACCCGGGTTAGATTCCTGGCCCGGCTCACATTTTCACTTGTAGCCATTGTTTCATTTCAATGCCCTAAAGCAGTCGCTATCAATCCTTTCCTTCCTAATCATTCTTCGTTTCTCTCCTTTATCAATAATTTGTGAATATTTTATCGTAATATACATAACTATCTGCCTTTCTCAAGTATTATTGTTAGCAGTCTAATCACTCATCATAATCATCATCATCATCATCATCATTAGGAACTGATTATAACTTTCAGCGATCAGTCTGGAGCATATTACCTCTAATAAAATTCCTCTATAATCCCCTATTCAATGCTAACATTGATGCCTCGTGCCTCGTCTGATGTTAAGCCTTTTACTTCAAAATCATTCTGCACCGAATCTAAGTACTTTCTTCTTGGTCTGCCTCGACTTCTTTTACCCTCCGCTGCCGAGCTCATGAGTCTCTTAGGTAACCTTGCTTCTCCCATGCGTGTAACATGACCCCACCATCTCAGTCTGTTCGCTCTAACTGCTTCGTCTATGGTGTTCATTCCCAGTTTTTTCTTTGATTTCCTCATTATGGACACCCTCCTGCCATTGTTCCCATCTATTAGTATCTGCAATCATTCTTGCTACTTTTATATCTGTAACCTCTATCTTATGAATAAGGTAACCTGTATCCACCCAACTTTCACTCCCATACAGCAAAGTTGGTCGAAAGATAGAGCAGTGCACTGCTAACTTAGTCTTGGTACTTACTTCCTTCTTGCAGAAGAGAGTAGATCTTAACTGAGCACTCACTGCGTTAGCTTTGCTGCACCTCGATTCCAGTTCTTTCGCTATGTTGCCATCCTGTGAGAAACTACATCCCAGGTACTTGAAACTGTCTACCTGTTCTAACATTGTTCCTCCTATTTGGCACTCAATCTGTTTGAATCTCTTTTCCACAGACATTACTTTCTTTTTGGAGGTGCAGATCTTCATATAATAATCTTTGCACCTCTGATCGAGCTCTGAAATATTATTTTGCAACCTTTCAATCGAATCGGTCACTACAACTATGTCATCTGCATATTAGAGACTGCTTATTTTGTTTTCACCTATTTTAATCCCGCCCTGCCAGTCTAATCACTTATTACCAATAATTCACAAGCATATTTGTTTAAATATAATTTACATTATGCACAACCCACATAATTAGCCTAAGACTTACACGACCAGAGGTCTATGTGTTTGCACCATCATACATTTATAACGTGGTGCTATGATCCGTATTCATCCATGTGGGGCTCTATGGCTAAGTACATACCATCCTAATAATTTTTCCTGTGGATATCTCGATTCAGAGAGACATATACCAATACATAAATATAAAATACGAATAATTAAATCTATAACATGCTGAAGATGTACATGGCTAATTCGTTTGCTTACATTCTTCACATAATTGTGTTAATTGTGTTATGTCACTTGTTGTGACTCGATGCTGTAACCACGTTTTAATATAACTTCATATACGCTGTTCTGCATAACCCTTTCATCTTCATTCTTTACCACTTGTCTAACATAGCCCTAGGTCTACATATAAGCTTCATGCATTGTTATTTTAGACTTGATCATGTGTTAATTTTAGATCATTAAAGATTTCCTTATATGTACTATAATATTATGCACACACTGTTATAATACCATGCTCAATACTATGCCTTAGTCTACATCTGCATAAGTTGATTATAATGGTACGATTCTGTCACAGGATAACAGTCTGCTATATTCACTAATCCCTAACCCTACGTTTTTAACTGAATATTTATTTCACCTAATTATATAATTGACAGATAATGGTTGTTATGGCACTTATTTACGGTTTTCACGGTTCAGACTGTTATATGCATAATGTATAAGTCGCCATGACACCTTATCAATGACATATCCTGCGACGGTTGTCAAAGACAGATTATTTTCACACCATGAATACTTCTGCGAATTTTATTACATGAACTAATGTAGTTCTTAATATATTTGTTGAATTCTCTTTGAATTCATAGACCCTGATCCACTGTAACACAACCTGGCATTGTTTTTGTCATTTTATATCAAGTGACATTATCCGAATTGTTTATTGATTGTCTAGCATGTCAGTATGGGTTAGATAGCACTCAGTCTGTTTGTAAGACTTTCTCGATGAAACTGCTAGGTTATATTAAGTATTTTATTTTAACTTGTGAATAATTCATGTTTGTCATTTTTATTTAACAGACTTTTCTGAAAATGATATAGAACCGCAACCAGTCAAGTTATAACTACTAGGTTTGGAACTTAAATAGTGGCTATTACTTATTCGCAAGCGATACAAAAGCGTTAATGTTTGTACCTGTTACTGTCATTCAAATTAATCACTAGCATTGTGTAGAAGCTGTTGCCAGCTGGGTGAAAGCGAAATATACCATTAATAGAGCCTGTTTTGTTAATGGTACGAATGGAGCCGTCTACTGCATGTCGAATCCCTGGTTGAGTTCTGAAGCTAATGCCACGAAGTGGTTACTTCATCTTCGGGATCAACTCAAAGACGCAAGGATTTACGTCTGGGGAGTATGGTGGATAGTACAGTACTTTCCAGTCCCATCAACCGAACAGAGCAGCCACAGCTAACGCTGTATGCCCTCGCGCATTGTCGTGAAAAATTAATGGATGGGTTGTGCAGAAAGTGCAGCTACTTCTTTCCAAAAGCTGGTCGCGGGTGATTCTCCAAAACCGAACAGTAATAATGTGCATTGGCGGTCTGCCGTGGAGGAGCGTTATGCGTTAAGATTTCTTTTGTACGACTGTGATGGTGTTATTCTAACACATTACGTTCCTCCATGACAGACCGTCAATGCACAGTATAACTGTTCGTCTTTGGAGCATCGCCTGCAACCAGCTTTGGGAAAGAAGTGTCAACACTTTCTGCGTAACCACCCATCATGTTGCACGACCATGCGTGAGCGCGTATAGCGCAATCTGTGACTGCTCTGTTCGGTTGATGGGCCTGGAAATTACTGTACCATCCATCACACTCCTCGGACTTAGTCCTTGTGACTTTGATTTGATTCCGAAGACGAAGGAATCACTTCGTGGCATTCGCTTCAGTACTGTTCCAGATTTTCGACAGGCAGGAGACCACTCCATTCGCACCATCGACAGTACAGGATCTGCTAACGGTGTACTACGCCTTCAGCATCGCTGGCAACGGGTTCTACACAACGCCGGTGACCACTTTGAAGGACACGATCAAGTGCAAACATGTAAAGCTTTTGAATCGGTTGTGAAAAAGTAGTTGCTACTATTTAAATCCCATCCCTCATATAAAAAATAGCTGATGACTGATCATACGCATTTCTCAATAGAAAAATATTATCGGCTTTTCCCCAATTGCTTTAACCATGTGTTAAAAAATTAGTAGCCCGATCAATCCAATCTGAAGACATGCGTAGAGAGGATAATTATTACTGAAGAGATCTGCAGCAGATTGTGGTAACGAAGGAGACACTGGCAATCTTAGAGAAATAGAATGGGACACAGTGGCAGAGAGGGAATGAAAATGGTAAAAACAGTGATATAGAAGATAGGGGGAAAAAGATGAAGAGAGTGTCAGTGGGAGAGGCAGGCAGGAGAAAGTGTGAATGGGAGAAATAGAAGAGTGTTTAAGAGAGACATTAGTAGGCAGTAACAGCTAAAAAGATGTGAATGCATACTTCATTACAGTGAGACCGGATTAAAGGATTTAGAATGCTGTATGTTTAAAGAGTGCGAATATGTTCGCACACAAAAATGTTTGGTGTAGAGGGCTGAATGAGGACTCAAGTAGCTTGTTCAATACATTTGTGTCAGTCTTTTCAATAGCAACATGTTTTTTTTTCTGTGCTCCTGCAGGAGCATCATTCAGCTAGTATTTTATGACTGAAGATGAAGGAATGAAAATTAGAATTCAAGAGCTTGTCGACAAGATGATCAGTACAGACGGAGCATATATTTAGGTTTGGTTTCTTTAGGATGGCGAAAGGAATCGGTTGTGAAATTTGAAAAGAAAAATCCCCCATGTAACTGAAGCAATTTTAGGAAATCGCGAAAAATCAGAATCTGAATAGCTAGATAAAGGTTTTAATTGCAGTCATTCCGAATGCGACTCCAGCGTGTTCACCACTGTGGCGATTCGCTGGGTGTGGATTTTATGCGCTACTATGTTGTTGTTTACAGTCAAGATCGTAAACATCGCGGACGCGTTGAATATATAGTAACCTCCCATCCCGATGTATATAGCGAGTAATGAGAAAAGTGGTACTTCGTGAAGTAAAAAGATAATTCGCCTTTATATTCTTGTTTTACATTTACATGGATACATTAAAGCCTGAAACTAAGTCTTTTATTTGGCATATGCAGGGAGGAAGTTTATTATTTTCTGAAAACTTAGAAGTTCATCGTAGATTTCTTAAAAAGGATATCGTGTGATAATCCAACGTGCAGCCTTGAGCTGTCGTAGCAGCCAAGTACCTAAAGTGTCTCTGGAAATTTAAAAACAGCGTTAAGGACTTTGCGTTTTTTTCCTTATTACTGGCAAGTCGCTTTGTGTGATACCTTGTTCTGACAGCTTTTAGAGATTACGGAACCTATCTAGCTAGCGGCCGTGAAATCTTTGTCTGTTTTGTACTACCATTGTCCTGTCTACACAGGCGGTCTTATTGCATCGTTGGCTGACAGCTATTTACGCTCCTCCATTAACCATCAAGCAAAAATATTTTTTAAGAATTAAACTTGAAATTTCGTCTAATAAAACATAGCTACCGGATTATACGCATACTGGCGTTATCATGGTACTATGACTCGTTCACATTAAAAACAACTGAAGTAGAAACTTTCAAAATGGATTTTTTAAAATAGAAAACGAGTTTTTAACAGCTTCTGATAGCTTAGACGATATTCTTGGATCAACAATAAATGAACCCAAATCCAATCTATTTTATATGTTGTAGTGACCTGACATAACAGGCCATGACAGGTCTAGGACTTGGAAGACACAGGTCTTTTGAGAAAGTCCTCCAGTATTTTACCATTCGAAGGCATTTTCTCCTGTTTTAAACACAAGAATATTCATCGGTATACTGGGAAGAAGGAGATCCAGATCTGTAATTGACAACATAATAACATATCAGTCATTCGGGAAGGATTTCAGGGTCACTTATGCTTTAAAAGGGTTCTTTGATGATTAGCTAATCGTCAGTGAGATTGGTTTTATGACGCCAAAATTGCAGGACGTCAGAGTGGAGAAGAACCAGGGCAAGAAATGCACAAATAAACACAATGATCTCAGTAAGACACCAGTTAGTTGAATGTAGTCATATAGCATCAATGGTAAAAGAATGGAAATGATACAGGGACGCTATACTAAAAGTTTCTAGAGAATGCCTTGCAACCGTAGTGTCTAAAGATAGGAAGAAACAGAGAGTTTCGTGGAATGACACTGTCAAGGGAAGGCGTTTCAAACAATGACTCACTGTTTGAACTCAGGCAGACAGAGAAAGTTATATTGCAGAATGAATGAAAACCAAACAGATTATCGCAGTTTGAAAGTAGAAATCATAGGAAATTGATTCGAAACATTGAAGCAAGCTGTGGGAAAACTTTCTGGAGTGTAATTAGTTGTCTTCGTAATTGAGAGAAAAGAGAACTGCCAAGTGGTTTGGACAGGTCAGTAAAGCTGCTAGTGAATTCTGTGAATTGCTTTGGCAGATAGAGGGAATATTTTGAAGAGTTGCTCAATGTATGTGAAACGTTCAGAGACCTTCCACATCTTGAAGTACAAAGCGATTCAGTGGCGGATACAGAATTTTTTTCTGGGGGGCGGGGGAGAGGCAAGCCTGAGTAGGTTGAACATATCCTTAAGGGCTTTGTGAGACTAATTTTAAAACACACATACACACGCACACACACACACACACACACACACACACACACACACACACACACAGACACACACACACACACTTATATTATTGTCACATATAACTGCTACAAGAAACACACAAAATATGTTCCAAAGCCACAGTTGGTTTTTAGGAAAAAAAACTTTTTAATTTTCTTGCATCTAACTACCAATGCACTATTAGTTTCTGCGCACTGTGGCGACATTTTCAAATGCCCATGAGCACCAGAAATATTACAATGATTCAATCGCATTAAACAGTGTAAATTTTCAAAGTTTTCCATTAAAAAAAATACAGAAAATTTAGAGTGTAAATGCCTTGTGTTCAGCTGTGGGCACACTTGTTTAATCCTTCATCGTTATATAGGATCAATCACTTGCCAGCAGATGAACACTGACACTGGGCAGTCAGGCTCTGAATTTAATTCAATATGTAACTGGTTCTAAGCTTTGCTAGGTGGGTATATGCGAATCTCTATACAGTGGAAGCCATTCGAAATTGTCATAGGTTTCTCTACATATTTACAACTTTGGAATAATTGGACTAAGACTGAATAAGACTGACGACAAGAAAATTCAAACAGTTGTAACATACGATCGAATACGTTTTGTACATATTAAATGACCCAAATTACATAATGATGGCTGTACAAAAAAGTAGTACATATTGTTTCAAAAAATGTTCAAATGTTTGTAATTCGAAGGGACGAAACTGCTAAGGTCATCGGTCCCTAATCTTACAATCTACTTTAACTTATTCTAAGAACAACACACACACCCATGCCCAAGGGAGGACTCGAAAATCTGGTGGCAGTGACCGCGTATTTCATGACGTTGCGGCCCAGATCACACAACCAGCCCCTTGCGGCGCATATGGTTTGATAAATTATTAAAATTTTCACAGTTTTTGTGGCTGAATCATTTTAATACATTTTTTAATCATAGCAACCTGAGAATTACGCCATAGTGCTTCGAAACTAGTAGTGCATTGGTAATTAGATGGAAGTATATTAATTTGACAAATGAAGACGATTTCACCTGGTGATGCCAGCAGCACAAAACATGTGCACCAATTGAAGGACATCCATTTATTTCGGATTGCTGCCAACGTTACGCTGCCCCTAGATGCGAAATATTAGTGCACACACTGTTTCCAACACTGCGCCGCTGTCTTCTGTTCGCTGCTCGCACGAATCGTCATCATACTGCAGATGAACAGTACAGTAACCGGAGTAGCTGTGTCATAACCAAACAATGCAGAAATTGGAAAACAGCGTATCCTAAAAGGTCGCCCAATTACTGGTCACAAACAATCAGCCAGTAAATACGAGTATGTCATGCTATGTTTGATATTCTCTCAAAACCTAAAATCAGATTTCCTGTGTTTACGGTGTACTGAATCAATTTCTTCTTCATTCTTTGTAAAGTTGCTATGCAAAACGAGATAAGTTTTCAAAAAAGCTTTCGCAATGAACAAAATTAAACCTGAAACTTCCTGGAAGATTAAAATTGTGGGCCAGAAATTGGATTCGAACATGGGACCTTTGCCTTTCGCTGGCAACCGCACTACCTTCTGAGCTATCCCGGCACGCTTCACGGTCCGTTAACAAAACTTTATGTCCGCCGATACCTTGCCTCCTACTTTTGAAACTTCACAGAAGTGCTCCTGTGAACCTTTCAGGACTAGCACTCCTCATTCTGGAAACATTCCTTAGACTGGGGCTATGCCGTGTGTCTACCACATGCTTTCTTCCAGAAGTGGTAGTGCTGCAAGGTTCGCAGGAGGACTTCTGTGAAGTATGGAAAGTAGGAGGTGAGGAACAGGCAAAGTAAAGTTGTGATGACGGACTGTGAAGCGTGTCGGGATAGTTTAGACGGTAGAGCGCTTGCCCGCGAAAGTTAAAGGTCGCAGGTTCGAATCCCGGGCAAAGCACACAATTTTAATCTGCTAGGAAGTTACATATCAGCGCACACTCCGCAGCAGAATGAAAATTTGATTCTGAAAATTACACTTGACTGAGTTTCAAGAAGAATTACTACTACCATGAAAATCTTTTGTATCTGATGTGTGCAAAAATCCCGTCGAAATTTATAATTTGCTCCAATAACTGGAAAATCAAAACATGTAGCTTGAAATAAAACTGTTTGTAATGGGTGGGAGTACCATTTCTCAGTGTCTAGGAAAAGAATCAGATAAATCGTTTACCGAAAACATGTGAATGCGCCAGCTTGATCGCAACCCTTGAAATTCAGGTTTTTTACTTAGTTAAATCCTTAAACTTTATTTATGTCTGAGTAAAACATACACAATAGCTCATTTATCTCCCAAGCAGTCACGAAACAGTAAACAACTTTATTTTTATTGTAAATTTCTAAAAAAGAAGAGCAAGCATGTAAGCATAACACAAAAATCAAATTACTTTAATTACAGGGGGTTTTGCATTTTTAAACTCATAATTATATGTTTATCATAAGTAAAAGTTAATTATTCTAATGCTAAGATTCTTTCCCTCACTCCGTTCCTCACCATCTCTCTCTCTCTCTCTCTCTCTCTCTCTCTCTCTCTCTCTCTCTCTCTCTCCCCTCCCTTTTCTACCTCTCCTCCCTTCTCTCTCTCTCTCGCCCTCTTCTCTCTTTCTCTATCATTTTTCGTCGTGCACAGGGGGACGTACCCTCCCCCCCCCCTTAATCCGCCCTTGAAGGGATTTGTGATTGAAAATCACATTTAAGGAAGTGGAGAGAATTGTCAGTCAGCAGCAGTGAAATAAATATTGCCAAGTTAAATAAATGAATAAATAAAGAAATCGGCTGCTGTGGATGAAATTAATTCGGAACTCTTCAAATACAGTGGAATGTGAGGTCTCAAATGGTTACAAAGAATAAATGAAATGGCATGGGGGACGGGAAAGGTTCCGCCCGATTGTCGAAAGCAGTAATCTCACCAGTTTTGAAGTAAGAAAAGAGAAAATTTTGTTACTACTCTTTAGTTAGAGACTTGGGCAAAATATTTTCAGGTATTGTTGAAAGTAGAGTCGAAGTATTAGGTGAAGACGAGTTGGATGAAATCATTGTGGGTTTAGGCCTCTTAGAGACTGCCAGGATATAATACTTAGCTTAATGGTGAAGTGCTAAGAGTGGGACAGCGAACTGTATCAATTATAGACCTACAAAAGGCTTATGGCCATGTTACTATAGAGGAAGCTACTGTCAGTCCTAGAAGATGATGGAATAAGAGGCAAATTTCTGCAGACGTTTCAAGGTGTTATCAGATTATCAGGCAGTGGTAAATTGAGTACATGGTAAGTTTAAGGGGTAAGACAAAGCTGTAACCTATGAGGACCCTTTTTCATATGTTTTGTGAATAATATGTTGAAAACAACATACTTTCATGGAGAGATTAGAAAGTTACAACGAAATGAGCAGTCTCGCAATATGCTGAGGATTCAGTAGTGATGGCAGCTTCGATTGAAAATTTGCAGTTTAATATTTCAAAGCTATATTAGAGATGTAAGTGATATGGTATGAAGATCATTATCTCTGAAACGAAACGGAAAAATGTAAATGTTATGGTACGAAGATCATTATCTACATTTCACGGGAAATGATTCAAACAGATTGAGTGCCAAGCAGGAGGAACAGAGGACAGGTAGACCTTTTTAAGGACTTCGGATGTATTTTCTCACAGGATGGAAACGTGTAGAATGAACTGGAATCAAAGTGTAACAAAGCTAACGCATTGAATGCTCAGGTACGATTTACTCACTTCCGCAAGAAGGAAGTCATTTCCAAGACAAAGTTAGCAGTGCTTTCGACCAACTTTGTTTTCTTGGAGTGAAATATGTTTGGGTACTAAGGTTGAGGTTAGAGATATGATTGCAGGTACTAATCGGGAAAAAGGGTTCACATAATGAGGAAATCAGCGAATGAATACCAGAGATGAAGTAGTTAGAACAGATTGACATGGTGGTTCATGTTACAACCAAGATTACCTAAAAGACATATGGGTTCGGCAGTAGAGAGTAAGAGAGTCGAGGTAGACCAAGGAGAAAGTATCAGGCTTAATACCAGATAAGGTGTCAATGTTAGAACTGACTAGCAGATCATGGAGCAATTTCATAAAGCGGTAATATGTTCCAGACAGTGGCGTAGCTATCATAGGGCTAGCCGGGGCAATGCCCCGGGGCCCCCGAGATCAAGGGGCCCCTCGGCCTTCGTGAGCAAAGTTCGGAAAAAGTTACAGTAGAGCGTCGTTTTTTTTTTATTTTTTTAAATTTTATATTATTATATTTTTTTTTTACCTTCCCAACCTACCGTCCATCAATTCCACATCCCGTCAAACTAAGCTGCCCACAGTAGCCGCACTGGGCCACAGGGTGACGAACATTGCTTCTAGTGGGGCCTGCTGACAGGCCAAGCCAACAGTCGCTGAGTACAACAATCGGCACACTCCAGTCTGCAGAAGTAGCGGCAGCATAAAAGCTGTTCACAGGAACAGTTAGCTGCGCCTTCCAAGTGTTGCGGCGTGCTGCTCGGCGCAATGTGAAGGATCGCGCGACTCCAAATACTGTATAAATACATTTACAGCACTTCTTATTGGCAAGTAGAAGTGTACAGTTCGATTATACGAATAATTGGTTTTCCGAACATCCATGTCCCCAAATTACACTTCGGATAATCGACGTTCTACTGTATATAATATTTTAGCTGAATGAAGGATTTTCGACTTTTAAAGTTTTGAACAGTGCCAACAAACTTCAAACGCACGAAGTGAAATCCAAAAATTATTCCCATCTCAGAATATAAATATAAAAAGGTATTGCTTGTCCACTAAGTCGTGCACCCTACCACCTGCTGATTACTGGCAGTGTGTGGCAATACTGTTCATGGCAGTGGCGTAACTATGGGGGGGGGGGGGGGATGAGGGGGATAGAACCCCCCCAGAACCCGAAAAAAAAAAGAGAGTGAGAGAAATAAAGAAAAAGAAATCGTATAACAGCAATCTGGTAAAGGCAAAGATTGGAAACTTGGGGTGTTTTACCATAAGCTTTCATTGGAAGGGAGTGAATTAGTTTCTTCAACGGGAGTGGTAGATGGTAGTCTGTCTGGAAAGTGACTAAAATTTTGCTCGTCAAGCCTATGCCCCCCCCCCACCCCAAAGCTAAGTCTTAGTTACGCCACTAGTTCATGGTTTGATTCGCGGCAGGGGGTCATATTTTCGTGGTTGAGTAACACTTTTGTTCATTTTTACTAGCTTCTGCCTAGTATGGATCAACTTCGAAAACTATTCCATGGTAGTTTTATCTGTATATCTTACCCAGGTCCAACTCTATCCCTCTCCAAAATTTCATCCTAATCCACCCAGTAGCTTCTGCTTGAAAGCAAAATTAACTATTACAGTTATAATTGTATTAGAGAGTACGATTAAATATTACCTACTGCGTGACACACAGTAATTTACTTAAGAGAATTTAGGTTTGCCTTATTATGTCTTCCAGTAAGCGGATCTGCATGGTATTGGATCTGTATAGTATTAGATCTGTATAGTTCATAGGCGCCGATTACGAGTATGCTCGGTCGCTCAAGCATACCCCAAAATTTGAGTGGGTATGCTCGGCATACCCCACTGAAAATTTTAGTATTATTTTTTTCTTTACGTTATATTTCTTGATTGTAATAAAATTCGAGTCTCTCATTCCACTGATGGGCGGCTGGCTGTTGTAATACACCGCTCTAAAAAGATTATCTAAAACAAACAGGTAATTGAATTCGTAGGCATAAAAATTCATGTTGATATGTGAGTGATCATTTTCTAAATAGTCCGAATGTTAATGGAATGCTGCTTGTAAATTCAATGTCGTAAACTGAAGGCGGTAACCTTGAATTGTATTAAATAACTAGAAATGAAGTGGGTTTGGTACGTTACGATGAAAATGTGTATACTACTAATTTAACGTTTATGTATTCTCTTAGAAGTCAATTGTCTTCTAAGAATCGTGTTAGTGTTAAGTCGTGACATTTTTCATCCTGTTTATTGAATTGGTGTGTGATGTAACAATGGGTTGTAAACGTATTGGTATCGACAGACATGGTATGACAGCAGAAGTGGTTATGGACTATTTTCGTAATACTGTATAGAAAATAAATCTGCAGAAGAAAGAAGGCAGGAAGACCATCCGAGGTTAGTTTTGCGATAATGAACACAATATTCACACAAACTCTGAAAATAATTTATTTAGTTACTACAAGGGAAAACAGGTTCAAATGGTTGCAAAAGCCGCCCAGTAGTTATAGAACGAGAAATTGAAATTAGCCGGCCGCGGTGGCCGAGGAGACTGAGGCGCTTCAGTCACGGTCTGCACGGCCACTACGGTCGGGGGTTCGAATCCCCCCTGGGGCATGGATATTTGTGCCGTCTTTAGTATAAGGTAGTTCATAAGTAGTTTGTAAGTTTAGGGACTGATGACCCTGTAGTTAAGTCCCATAAGCTTAACAAACATTTGAACATTTGATTTGAAATTGAAATTTATGGCTGTTAATTTCTTTACTGTATGTTAAATTACTTTCCTCCTTACAGAGATTAAAATGGTCCTAAATTAACACCAGATGAAGCAAAAAAGAAGAAATAATACTAAAATAAAACAAAATTATTACTTTACCTTTGTACCTGGAACTAGAAAATTATAATAAAGATTTTTTTTTTTTTTTTTTTTTTTTTTTTTTTTTTTTTTTTTTTTGGAAATACCTCTCGGGAGGGGGGAGCTGCAGGCCGGCAACCACCTCCCCCTATTGGAATCGCCACTGATCATACCCCAAGATTTTAAAAAATCGGCGCCTGTGGTATAGTTTTATTTTAGAGAGGGCCCCAAAGTCATTTTTGCCCCGGGGCCCATGGTGTAGTAGCTACGCCACTGGTTCCAGACTGAATGCTGAATCCCATAATCAATATTTAATGATGATGATGATTGATGATGAAGGTATGTTCACCTGAAAAGTTATCATATCAAAAAACATGAACTTTTCAGTAGGAAAAAGTACAACAAAAGTTACTGACAGAATATGAACTGTGAAGGAGTGTTTGGGAATCAGTGTGAACCTTTTTGCTAAAAAATAAAAAAAAAGAAACTGAACACATCGATGACTTTAAAAACTAGTGAACAGTCCATATGAAAACACCTAGCTCGTTAGAAGCAGCAAACAGGATGGTGCCAACGAACAGAAAAGAACAGTTTGCTATCTCAAATTAAAACCAACTGCTATACATACCTGACATAAGAAAGTTCCAGCAGTATACACCAGTGAATGAGGGAATTATAATGTTCCACGAGGAAATACTAGCTTCCCCTGTTGAGTGTTATTGGAAATTTAAAGTTTATGTTTAGTTATGTAAATAGATACCTTTAGTATTTAGCAATGCAATAAAATTATATAGACATTTGTTTGTAAGGAATAAGCATAATGCCACAAATGTGTATCACAAGTTGTAATCTCATTAAAAATTTAATGTTCATACTAGCTTATATGCCCGTCCTTCGCAACAGTTGTTAAAGAAGAACCTGTGTATGTCATCGTTTTTTAGGGTTTAGGACCTAGGTCAGCAAAAACAGAATCTTTGTTGCATCGCTCTGTCAATAAACTCAGTTCTCGTAACCAAGATGTCAAATTTAAGTAGAAATCATTGTCGAAAACGAGGAATGTTCATAAAGGTTTTCATACAAAAAGTGATGAAATTAAGTCCGTACTCCGGAACGATGTAAATTCAGTGTTAGAGTTCATAAAGACTGCGGTGTATAACTGTCTATTTGGCGTAAACTTCTGAAAACACTTCTATCGTTGAATGAGAAATAGTAATAATAATAACAGCGCCGTGTATAGGCTCAATGGTGTAATACAAAACTGTTTATCCCTCACAGTAAGTGTATGCTGAAGTATTAGTATGTAGCAGCGTTTCACTGGGGACAATGTAGTTATTCTGTATACAGCGCTCCCTATTATCGAAAACTAGACGAATGCTGAAAGTCTGGTAATTCAAAATTCAATCAACAGAACAGTTCGTGTCTGTGTAAATAAGACGTCATGGTGGTGTCAATGTGCGATAAAGCAAGTCTGGGTAGTCGTTGAAGGAATGGCGTCAGCTGATTGTCTGTATAGAACTTCCCATTAAATATAGTATTTCCAGTGAATTGTCTTGACTGTGTTAGCAGCATCGGCCACTCTTTCAGCTAATACATGTCCCCACGTCCTGCAGTGATTACTTCGTAAAGTTCGAAGTTGCAATTGACCTTATGTAACTGAACTATATGTTCAGAAGTCGGATTATAGCTGTAGGTACAATTGTCTCTTCAAAAGAAGAAGTCTTTTTTTATCTTAATGTAGTCCGCACCAAAAGTAAGTAATTACAAATTTTAATCTCAAATTGTACTGATCAATTATTAAAAGCAGAGAGCTTTCTGATGAGGTTGTCGCTCTAAAGGATGTTAGAATAAAGGACGATGCCATTATCTATGTCGAGCACATACGTCAGTTGAAGCCTGTCCGCCATCTTGGTCAGTTTTGAAATGCTATTTCTCCGTTAAAACTTTGCGTTAATTCTACCCTCTTCCCGTTAATGCATTGAACTAACAGTCACTGCAAAGTACGTACTTTCAAACAATATACTTTCTTGAATAAATAATAATAAATACTCATCATTATTTGAAAACTTAATTTTTAACGGCTAATTGGCACTCTTTTAACACGTTGTACATCCCGGCAAAACTGTCAGACGTCTTATTCATGTTTAAAGTGTCATAAAACATTTGCTCTACAATACAAACACTTCTCCAAAACGTAGCAACATCGAGGAGGCAGGCTTCACTTTTTAGCGTAAGGGCGTCTCCTTGTATTCTAATCTCCTCGGTGGTTCGCGTGTATATATCTTACATTGTGGGTATATTATCTATAGTGACAGGCACAGATCAGATATATCTCTGGAGTGAGCATTCAGATGTGAAGAACAGCTTTTGTGTCCTCAATATTACGGTGGAAATGTCATGCAATAACGGGAAAAATCTACTAATCTTTGACATTATTTTGGTCCTTTTTTGTTTGGTTAAGACGGATAACTATGTGTAAATAGATCTTTTAGCGGCGTTTTCTAAACTTTCTTGTTGCTTTTGTGACACGTTTATTTAGATATTATTTCATGTTATGTGGTTGCTCTGCGAAAAGGAAGTGGTGCTTCATTGCAGCCAATGCGGTACAAACGAATCGTAATACCAAATAAATGTATGGAAAGAGTGGATTTGTCTCAATACCGCGTGATAAATCCACCTTAATGTTGAGAAGATGCACAGGACGCAATGCTCACGCCATAGATATTTCTACTCTATGTACAATTTAGTGGTTATACCCGTCAAAAGATGCACTTCGTTTCTCCATGACATTGCAAAGCATATGGGATGCAGCTAGGAAGGAAAAAAAAATCTATCTTACCTGTGTTAAATTTTACTTGCAGTCGTTTGAAACAAACTATTCGCTTTAGGAGGATAATTAATTTACTGACCAGAACAACATAAATTATTTCATATAAAGAATTATTCACCTCATTCTGTGTGACTGATTTCTGAAAAACCATTCAACGCCCGTTGCCATCAGCATACAACGTCGCCGCCGTAAGTAAAATTGAATCCCTTCTTGTAGTGTAGTATACCATAGTTATGAGAATAAAACACCACAGCAACGCTATAATTACTTATTTGGTGTACTGTGTAGGTAACGCCGCCTCACATTGTCGTTTCCTGAACTATGGCGTTGTCGAGGCATTCCTAAACAGAACGCACTCAAGATGTCATGAGGATACACCGAAATCATAAAGGGAACTACATTAATTCGATTTTCCTTGCAAAGAATTCTTATCTGATTTAGAGCATCAATAGGCGTGAAGGAATGTCATTATGTTTTAAATTCAAATGTTCCCTGTCAAAAGAAGCAAAGAAATGCGGTTAAGCTGTGACTATACAAAGTGTAATCAGCAACTCGGTGTTCAATGTTAGTTTGTTTGTGGAGAGATAAGATTGCGGCTCTTAATTCAAAATACTTCTGTTACTGACGGAATACGCACAACACGATCATGTATTGTTCCTTTGCAGCACTATAAAACCAACAGCACCTTTACTGGTTCGTTGCTGTTCTATGGCATAACCCTTGAAAAGAAAAAAGAAAGTAAATTAAGAAATGCAGCAGTGGCAACTATTAGTTATTTGCTGCACTACGTAACTAACAGGGTCTCTATTTGTTCTGTACTGTACTACATCGTTTTCTAAACAGAATGGATTCAAGATTTAATAAGTACACACCGAAAACAGAAAGGAAACTACATAAATTCGTGTTTCCTTGCAAATAATTCTTAGTCAATGAAAACATCGATAGATGCGAATGAACGTCTTTATGTTTCTAATTCAAATGATAACCTCGAAAATAAGCACTTTTTTTCTTTCCATGGCATTGCAAAGCATGCGGGATACAGCTATTCTTTTTTGTGTTGTACCTGGGGTAAATTTTACTTGCAGTGGCGACGGTTTAGTGTGTTAACTTTGGCAACGAAATATTGGCTTTATATGGATCATTAATTTACTGATCGGAACTACATTATTTATTTCATTATCAACACAAAGAATTATTCCCCTCAGGACTCAACGGCCGTTGCCAACACCTATACACTACACAGCTGCCCTGAGGAAAATCGTAACCCTTGTTCCAGTGTATTACACCTTAGTTATGTAAATAAAAAAGGCATCATCGCCATCTATTAGTTATTTGGTATATTATGTAACGCTCTCGGTCTCATACTGTGTTTTAATACTATGCCAGTAACACCGCCTCTATCGGATATTTGCTATACTACGCTGCACCAGAAACTACAAAATACAATATATTTTCTTCCCCTGATCCGATTTTGATGAAATGAAGCTTATATGATACCCAAAGTCACTGTCAGTTAACCTATGAAACCCCATGGAAGTTCTTGGAGATTTCCTGTACTACACCATAGTTATAAGCGTAGTATACACAAAAATTTCAAATTACGATATCTTTCCTTCCTCAGATCTGATTTTTGTGAAATCAAGCCTATGTTACTCTCCAAACTATTCTCAATTCGCCTGTGGAAACACATAAAAGTTAATGTAGTATTTTTGGAGATTACCCTCAACAAATAGATGTACACGATGGCTTTTAAGCAAATGATTAAATTATGACGTCTTTATTTTCTGTGATCTGATTTTAATTATTGAAGCCTCTATGTAGCAGCACGATGTTCTAAAGTTACATGTGTAAACCCCATGAAAATTCATCAATTAGTTTTGGAGATATACGTGTTCAAAGAGATAGAAAGATATAACGATCGTAGATAAAAAAGTGAAATTACAATTTTCCTTTTTTCCGTGATTCGACTTTTATGAAATGAAGTCTATATACTGTTCCAGTTACACTCAAGTTACCTTTGAAAACCCCATGCACATTCGTGAAGTAGTTTTGGAGATAAGAGATTCTTAATAGTTGAAAAAACAGATTACTGAAAACACTTAAAATTGCGATATCTTTTTTTTCCGTGATCCGATTTTGATAAAATTTTGCCTATATGTTCACCCAAACTTTTCTCATGTTTTCTTTGACAACCGCATGAAGATTCGTCCAGTAGTTTTGAAGGTTGAAGGGAACAGCGACAGGCCTACATTTACAGATTTGTTATTAGTGTAGAAGTTTATCGATCCCTAAGTCTATTAATCAGAATTCAAGATTTCCGTGGAGACGCAACCAGGATTACACGAAGTTTTATGTATAATTCAGTCGTACCATCATTGAAACTGTAAAATAACTCTATGGTGAGGTAATTCACTTTGAAATAGCTGAAAATACCCACGATCGTTGTTTTCGAGAATGCATGGGTGCAGTGCGGTGGACGTTCCACGCTAGATTTTTGCTCAATTCTCAATTGTTTCATTTCATTCACTTGATGCCCACTGTTGATACATCGTTTGACTGTGACGCAAAATATTTTGAGATTGGATCACAGTAAAAGTAAGATTTTTAAGTAACCGGTTAACGTGGCTCCGAGTACTACTTGTAATTGTGATATGTCCCTGTTCGGAGGTATACATTTAAAATTGTAATGATTTTCTACTTTATCTTGCATACATTTCTAAGGAATGGATTGTTGTCACATAACGTTACACGCTCAGACTATGTTACTGACAGTTATTTTCGAATAAAGCTCTACGGTAATTTTCCTGTGAATGTTCTTGCTAGTTGCTTGGTGTGACTCTGTGGAAGCAATGTCCGTAGAGCTGCACAATTAGAATAAGTAATGATATTGTGTGGAAACCTATAGGACTGGCAGTGTGCCCAGCAAGTGGATGGAACAGCTGCCAGACAACCAAGGTATAGCTGGTTAAACCGAGCAGCCAGTCGGGGGTTTGTCCAAATCGACGGAAATCTGGTAAAGGCCCATGCTTTGTACTCAAAACTCATGTGGGTTGTTAGCTGAGAGTTTCGTAAGGGTGTCTGGAGGACATCTGTGAGTTTTACACTCCAGTAAGTCAGAATAAAATAATCTATAAAATTATTTACTGTAAATATTTAAGATATCTACGATGTTGGAATAATTACGCACATCTCATGATTCTCAAAATAATTTCCATATCTGAAAAATTAGAAATGTTAATTACTACTATGTCCAAAATAGATAAACCAGCTGAAAAAAACCAACGTTTGAACGCGTCATGCAAATTCAACATACTCCGGTTTAGATAATAGTTCATTGTCTCTAGCTGCATCTGGAAAACGTCACGCTTGTGTGTATTTATTTAATAACTGTTTAAAACTGATATAATTTATAATGGAAATATAATCGGATCATCATATTACCCACAGTAGCTCTGAAAATGCAAGAGCATGATTTACCTTTCGTGTAGTTAATATAGTATTTCGATTTATTGTAGAATTTGCCAGTAAATTACGTAAATATTTTGTGGCGTGAGCAGTCAGGCTCATGAAAGCTGATTTCTCTATTTCTTCCTTTCAGACTTTTGTAATACTAATTAAAAGTCCCTTTTTGTATTTAAATAATGTTATATCACTAAGGAAGTGGTTTCATATAGTCAGTTTTTACTGAAAGAAATATCTCGTGTTAAGATGTATGGCGATCGGCCAATGAGGAAGCGCTCAAGGCGCAGAACTGTGGGATATGTGTGTTTGGGGAACTGAGCGAAGGGTGTGTGCGAAAAAGAACATGTTTAGTCTTGGCAGAAGAAGGACCCTCCTAGGCGATAGAAGTGATTCGATCGGGGAGAATATTTGCATAGCGAACTGTCGCTAAATTTGGCGAGAACAAGTGAACGCCAGTGCAGCTGATATCTGTTTATGTTCTCACCACGACACCTTACGAGTGAAGAAATGTTTTTGGGAAACTTTAACTATTTTGAACTGTTGACGATTTCATGTTGAGTGCTCGCGAAATCTACAGAGTTTCATATTTCTTAATGTTATGATTACTTAGTTGGGCGAAAGTGCTGCCAATTTCTTATCGCAGACAATGGAACTGTTTAACCGTTTTATGAAATTTATAATTAATATTTCATCTCACGATTTCCATTAAGGAACCAAATTGATTGAATAAATGTTATTCAACTAAATCTATGACTTCGCGTACATCATTTGAACATTAGAATAAAACTATTTTTATTAATAATAATAATTTCGTGCGGCTCATTGGCCTGGTGCGAGTCTTTCAATTGGACGCCACTTCGGCGACTTGCGTGTCCCTAGCCAACCCAGTTATCCAACCGGGCATAGGGGAACTATAGCTTAACATGGAATCCGAACCACGTGTCGTTTCTGGCGACTCCTCACATTGTTGAGAGGTGAATGAACCAGTTACTTTGTGCAATATTTCTATTTGTTCCCCAAACTACAGCCTATGTATAGTCTGAACTACAGGATTACAGGTAAAAGATAATATCTGCAACTAAGACAGTGTAGTTCGATCTTAAAGAAGAATAATGCGGTATTAAAAAAATAAACGAGAGAATTTTACCAAAGTGAGAGTGTAATGGCAAAGAAAATACGCTAGTTACAACACAAGAACGCAGTGTAAACTATATCGCCTATCGACAGTAAGACATCCCAAAGGTTGTAGGACGAAGGCTGTAAAAAAAAAAAAATAAATAAATAAAAAAAAAAAAAAAAAAAAAAAATTGGTCGTAGGACTACGTGGGGATCATGTATCTATAGAGGCTTTTGGTCTTATCCCGTACACTGACTGAAGCGGTAACTTTTTATGAGTATTCATGAACTAACTCGTGTCGGTTGCAATTATTAATAACAATTCCGCGTTTCGCCCTTGCAAGACATTAACATATTATCGGATAAAAAAAATTGACAAACAGTAAAAAGAATACGATTATTTGAAGATCAGCGCCCTTGCATGGAGTGGGGCAGTTATATTTTCGTAAACTCGCCAGATAAGCTTCATCTGCGAGAAAATGAAAAATAAGAATAAAATCGATGAGATATGAAATTCGGTTGTCAAACATATCAGACACGCAAGTAACCTAAACCGAGTCCTTTATGCATTTATATTACTCTTTTCTTGCTATTTGGTTTTGTATCCCGACTTCGTCGCCGCTTTTGTGTCCCAGCCTCGTCGTAGGTGTCGGTGGCCGAGTGAAATGAGACCGACACGCTGGTGCAGGTACGGAGGGGAGCAGCCAGAAACTATAAACACTCGAGTAAATTAGAAAGAGATATATTGCACAGAATGTAACAATACTTAACTTTTACATAGTACTGCAGAATGTTGATACATAGTTGTTAGAGGCCTGCCTAGTGCCTGTACAATAGCAAAGTCTTCACTCGTGCCTATCTGATTACGAAGGTCGTAACTGTTTGCTAGCTCAGTCCGAAGTGACCGGTGTCTTTTCAGTGGTGGCCACGAGCGGGGTCCCAGCAGAGGGCGCTCGTGGCTGTCGTCGGAAGAACGCCGCGCCGTGCATGCATGGCGGCGCGCGGCGAAAGTAGGTGGCGCGCACTTTGTACTTGTGCGACACCACATTTGGCTTAATCCAATATGTACTAATATGTTTAACGTTAAAACGCGTGAACTATTTGTTACAATCTGCGTCTATGGAAAGCGATGTGTGAGGCACGTATATACACTACTGGCCATTAAAATTGCTACACTAAGAAGAAATGTAGATGATAAACAGGTATTCACTGGACAGATATATTGTACTAGAACTGACATGTGATTACTTTTTCACGTCATTTGGGTGCATAGATTCTGAGAAATCGGTACCCAGAACAACCACCTCTGGTCGTAATAACGGCCTGGATACGCCTGGGCATTGAATCAAAAAGAGCTTCGATGGCGTGTACAGGTACAGAGGCTCATGCAGCTTCAACACGATACCACTGTTCATCAAGAGTAGTGACTGTAGTATTGTGACGAGCCTGTTGCTCGACCACCAATGACCAGACGTTTGCAGTTGGTAAGATATCTGGAGAGTGTGCTGGCCAGGGCAGCAGTCGAACATTTTCCGTATCCAGAAAGACCCATACAGGACCTGCAACATGCGCACGTGCATTATCATGCTGAAATGTAGGGTTTCGTATGGATCGAATGAAGGGTAGAGCCACGGGTCGTAACACATCTGAAATGTAGCGACCACTATTCTGTGCCGTCGATGCTAACAAGAGGTGACCGAGACGTGTAACCAATGGCACCCGATATCATCATGCCGGGTGATACGCCAGTATGGCGATGACAAATACACACTTCCAATGTGCGTTGACCGCGATGTCGCCAAACACGGATGCGACCATTAATATGCTGTACACAGAATCTGGGTTCAACCGAAAAAATGAGATTTTGCCATTCGTGCACACGGGTTCGTTGTTGTGTACACCATCGCAGGCGCTCTTGTCTGTGATGCAGCGTCAGATATAATTGCAGCCATGGTCTCCGAGCTGACAGACCATGCTGCTGCAAACGTCGTCGAACTGTTTGTACCGATGATTGTTGTATTGCAAACGTCCCATCTGTTGACTTAGAGATCGAGACGTGGCTGCACGATCCATTACAGCCATGCGGATAAGAGGCCTGTCATCTTGGATGCTAGTCATACGAGGCCGTTGGGACCCAGCACGGCGTTCCATATTGCCCTCCTGAACCCACCGACTTGATCTGTTAATAGTCATTGGATCGCGACCAACGCGAGCAGCAATGTCGCGATACGATAAACCGCAATCGCGACAGGCTTCAATCCGACCTTTATCAAAGTCGGAAATATTATCGCAAGCATTTCTCCTCCTTACACGAGGCATCGCAACAACGTTTCACCACGCAAAGCCGGTCAACTGAAGTTTGTTAATGAGAATTCGGTTGGAAACTTTCCTCATGGCAGCACGTTGTAGATGTCGCCACCGGCGCCAACCTTGTGTGAATGCTCTGAAAAGCTAATCATTTGAATATCACAGCATCTTCTTCTTCTTTTTTTTTCCTTTATTGATATTTTGATGCTACCTGTTACTTCAGGCAGCAGGCTGGCAGCAGCTTCAGTGGCTGCTCTTCAGCCCTGGGACATACATAAAATGACAAGTGGAAATGAAACATGAAACACAGAATAAAATTTGCAGAATTAAAATAACAGACAAGGTGAAAATTGGAGAGCAGTAAAAAGACAAACTTACAGACAAAATATTTGGAGGACAGAGACAAGAAGGCGGAGATAAAATACACACATTATAGTCACAAAACTGTTGAGAACCACGAAGAGGATTAAAAGTACATTGATGGACACACGCACAAAACGAAGACAGGTGGACGGTGAGCAGGATAAAAAAAAAAAAAAAATGTCGGACGTTGGCGGCGCGGCACAAGTTAAAAACACATCAAAAGATCACTAGTCACGAACACTCTGGAGCACTAATGAAAATGTCGAGACGCCCCCACAGGGCGGGAGAGGGATGGGGGAAGCGCGTGGGAGGGAGGGAGTGGAAGGGAGGGGAGGAAGGGGGAAGGCGGGTTGGGCGAGACCCTGGGGGAGGGATAGGGGCAGCCAAGCGGGGGGAAAGGAGGCGATGGGGGAGGGGCACTGACGCTACATAGAAGGGATCAGAGTTGGTAGGATGGGTAGATATTGTTGGGACGAAGTTCGTTATCCGGTAAGGGAAGGGGTGCGGAAGTTGCCCTGGGAAAGGACACGGAGTGTATGTAGGTGAAGGCCGGGAGGGATAGTTTGGTGGAGGCGTGGCAGAGGCTCGGGATTGGTGAGAATAGGGTATACCAGAGGGTTTTGGGATTATTTTTCGGGTGGTGTAAAGGAATCGGAGATGTTCGAGGTGTTGTAGGAAAGGAGGGAAGGGGATTAGGTCATAGAGGATCCGCGTGGGAAAGGGATACGGTATGCGAGGTGGAGGGCGTGGCGTTCCAGGATCTGTAAGGATTTGTAGAAGGTAGGAAGGGCTGATATCCAGGCGGGGTGGAAGGAACAGAGGACGGGGCGAAAGATGGATTTATAGGTGTGAAGGACAGTGGAAGGGTGGAGGACCCACGTCCGGCCGGTAAGGAGCTTAAGGAGGTTGAGGCGGTACAGAGCTTTTTTACGGAGGGATCTGAGGTACGGGGTCCAGGAAAGTTTGCGGTCAAGGGTAAGGCCAAGATATTTGAGGGTGGGGATGTGATGGATTGGGCGGTTGTGGAGGGTAAGATCGTGGAGACGGAAGGAGCGGGTGGTTCGACCTATGACGATTGCCTGGGATTTGTCTACATTTATGGATAGGAGCCACCGGTTACACCACGAGGCAAACTCGATGAGGTGGGACTGGAGCAAAACCTGGGAGCGGGGAAGGGAGGGGGCTAGGTCCAGATAGGCGGTGTCGTCAGCATATTGAAGGAGGTAGACGGGAGGTTTGGGATGAGGCATGTCGGTAGAATAAACGAGATAGAGGAGGGGAGAGAGGACGGAGCCTTGGGGCACCCCGGCATATCACAGAATCTTCTTCCTGTCGGTTAAATTTCGTTTCTGTAACATTTCGTCTTCATGGTGTAGCAATTTTAATGGCCAGTTCCTACGGACTCAAACATGACTAAAGAAATTTTTATTAAATCTCAAGGAAATCTTTCAGATCAGCCCATCGGGTAATCGTGTGACGTTTTGTAGCAATCGGAACAAGACATTTATTGATCTGAAGGATATATAGTGAATTATGGAACTTGGAACTACAGTAGCGCCCCTAACGGAGAAACAGCCAATAGTGGCGACACGAACAGTCACGGAAGAGACGCAAGAGCCGATTTTAAATCGTCTTTGGAGAGCTGCAAGAGTTAGTGCATCAATTACTGAAGAATGGCGTAATACAAACGGAAGGAAGGAATCTTAGGATTTAACGTCCCGTCGACAGCTTGGTCATTAGAGACGGAGCTAACGCTCGGATTTTTGGGTAAGGATGAGGGAAGGAAATCGGCCGTGCCCTTTGAAAGGAACCATCCCGGCATTTGCCTGAGTGATTTAGGGAAATCACGGAAAACCTAAAACTGGATGGCCGGAGGTGGATTAGAACCACCATACTACCGAATACGAGTCCAGTGTGTTACCACTGCGCCACCTCGCTCGGTATAATACAAACAGACAACTTGGTATTTTTAATGCTGATCTTCCTAGTCACGAAATGTAGAGGTGAATTTTCCACAACAGTGAACAAATTCAATTGAAACTACCTGGCGAAACAGTAAAATACATATCATCGAGACAGTAATGGACGAAGAACAAGCCGTCAACCTAAAGGTGTTTAATAAACGCTCTGCATATGTGTCTATGAATGAGTGACGGTATATGTTAACAAATTGAAATTAATGCTGTTGAACTAATATTAATAAATGCTTCTACAATACTGGTTGTCTAACTTCGAGATGACCTGTTGGAAGAGTGTGTATTGTATTACTCTAACTACACTGAGCAGTACAGAATAACTGTTTAGGAATCAGATTAATCCACACCTGTAACTTATTTCACTGAACCATCATTGTATTAAATGAATCAATTAATTTCAATCACAATTGCTTGCCGGTTATAGTAAGTGAAGATAATAGACAGTTTTTTCTCTCTACTCAAACGGTGAAAATGCTCTACTAATAGAATGGTGCAAGCTGAAAATAATTTTCAACACAAATTTTCCAAACGTCGTTATACTTAGATACTTGTGCTGAATTTTTGTGTCAAAAGTTGAAAATAGGGGTGTCTGATAACACCTAACACCGTTCATAAGTAAAACACGGAGGGACTTTTGATTTATTCTGAAATTTTACCGTGAAAATCAAAAGACGTTTTGGTATAATTTTTGTTTTTCCTGTTTTCCTGGAAATGTACCATAAAAATAATTATTTGTAAAAATATACGGCTGTTGTCTCCATTAAATTTAATATATCTTGTCCAGCTGCAGTCTACGTTAAATATTTCACCAAACAAAACGATTTTTATGGGTACTGTTCTTAATTTTTGAGCAAAATCCCATTTCTCTTTTAGGTTTTAAAAGCGCGTTCATTTTACACTTTACACTTGAACGAATTGCTTCACACCGTGCACGACATCGGGCTATATTTAGTACTTGCTGTGACTCAATGGGCATCCCAAAGACGATGGAGTTAAATGTTTATAGTATATTCTCAGTTAATTTTCATTGAGTTTTTATAGGTTAATTGCAGTAAGGGCCAGATAATCTAGGACCTTTGTCCCGTTCAAAATACCAATAAAAACCTGTCGACTACCACGGCTGCTCAACTGTGGGAGGATGAAAGTTGGAAACCAGAATACAAAGTGCTTCTATCACAGCACAAGGAGGTATGACTTAGTCCTGGCCAAAGATATATGATCCGTTAAAGGTAAATGCTGCACTTCGTTGTTGAACGACGGACCTGCGGTAGGTACCTAGTAAGTTGTGGGAATCGATTAATTCCTTCCGCAAAATAGGTCAGTCAGGCTTCTCGACTTACCTGGCAGCTTCAAATCCATTTGAACGGAAAAGATGTTACGAGGTAGCTCTAATTGCCCATCGTAGTGAAGTCGCCAGGGGGAAGCATTTGTAATAGCAAAGTATCCCTGAGTAGGGATGCCCATCCTGAATTCAAGTGGCATATACTGTCGTATTAGTCGATATGATGAACACCATGTTGGATGACATTACGTATTGTGTTTTCACAATATACACACATGGCCTGGTGGGTGATGTATTGTGGGAAGTAGATAACATCTTGTGGAGCCTAATATCAAAGACGACCAACGCCACTTTCGATGATTTTACTGGAAGTGCAGAAAATTAAAAAAAAGAACATATTAGCAAAACTCCAATGCTTGTGAGATTTTTTGACCTCCCTTTGAAGTCAGGAAATAACTTATCGTAACGAAAATATGGCAAAAACAATAGTAAGACGTTGTTAAAGTTGGTTAAAATTTGAACTTGGTCGGTTTTGTTATTAACTACCGGATTTGTCCGCTTTTGAGACTAAATCAAAGTGCAGCCACATACTTTTTAGGTTATTATTTTCTACCAAAAATATTTAACAATCAGAAACTTCTGCAATTTTAATCAAAATATCCACGGGTGTACTGCCGGACACAACATTTCGGCGATCATACATGTCGCCATCATCAAGTGAACTGACGGACTAAGCTCCTGGAAACGTGCCGGCCCGGAGATCTGACGCTACGGTGGCTCGATGGGAACTGGGTTCTAGCCCGGTGGCGGGCGATTTAAATACCCTTCGCCCGCGGAGCGCCCCCTCCGTGGTCCGCGCCCCGCGCCGCGGTCGTGCAGTGGAACCGATTGCGACGGCGTCTGAGATGACGTCGATATGAGGGCTCTGTCCGCCGAAGTCGTCACTACATTACATTTGCTAGATTTACTCTTAATTAATCCAATCGCTGGTTCCCAAGCTTTGCTAAGATTATAGCCACACTCAGATTACAGCAAAGCTTGGGAACCAGCGATTGGGTTAATTAAGAGTAAATTTAGCAAACGTAACGTAGTGACGACCACGGCGGACAGAGCGCTTACATCGACGTCCTCTCGGAGGACTGTGGCGCGGGGCGCGAACCACGGAAGGGGCGCTCCGCGGGCAATGGCTGTTTAAATCGCCAGCCACCCAGCTAGAGCCGTCGTAGCGTGCGGATCTCCGAGCCGGAGCGTTTCCAGGAGCTCAGTCCGTCAGTTCACCTGCTGATGGCGACATGTATGATCGCCGAAATATTGTGCCCATGGGACACTGTAGACCGGCAGTACACCCATGGATATTTTGATTATCAAATACGCCAGGAGAAACTCACGAATCACTTCTGAAATTTTGTTTCACAACTGGCCATATTGGCAGTTAAAATAAAACAGACATAAAACAAGAAAAGGTGTAAGGCTTAAAATAACAGCAATTACTGGTTCATGAGATCAAATAATTTATTAAATTAGTCATCGAAAACGTGCATCAACATGAATGTTAACACTGGTCGTACTTGTACAAAAACTAGAAATTCTTACATTTTTGAAAGTACAAAAAGACTGAGCACATAAATTAAGCGTTAAATCCCTATTTGATCAGAATCTGTGACAAAGTCAATGATTGGGCAGACCATATTATAGAGAACACTTGCACTGGTACATACACTTACAAATCTGCCCCTTGTGTTAGGAGACAATCTTTTCTGTTGTGGTTCATCAGTTATTCTTAATATAAACTGAGGAATGGCTTTCATGACCCAAAATCAGTACATTTAGAGAAAGTATATCAAGCAGTTCTATAACAAAAACTGAGATTAGGAAGGTTTATCAGGAGGATTTTTTGAACAACATATCTACATGATGTGGCCAATTCATACAGGAAAACCAAAAACACAACCAAATTACCTGGTAGGAAAATTATTGGGTACCGTAGCGTTGAGGAACTTTTAATGTGCCGTGAAATGGCCCTGATCAGATAAAATTGTAACATTGCCCACAGACTAGGAAATATTGAAACTTTCCTTATTAGTAACGTAATTTCAATGGTTCTTTGTCAGTAGTGTACTTTTTATACCTGAGCAGCGATCATAAACAACGTATCGAAATTTTAGGAACTGAACATGACCATTAAACGTAGGTTCTTTTATCAGTTCTTGTGTTATGAGCCATAAAACTGTTTTGATATGCTACAAGAATATGTTGGATGTATTTCTTCGACCCAACAACATCATTTGCAAGAATTTCAAATTATTGGTGCTAATCACAACTAAATAAAACCAAATATTCTTCCTTTAATAATATCAAGTTTATTTGCACATTAGTAGGACAGAATTCTTGGATACTCAAATGCCTTGCTATCCACGGACAGTATGTGGGTGAATGTGGCATTAATATGCGACAGTTTTATTAGAGAAGGCTTTTTTTGTGGGGGTGGGGGGAAAGGTGGTGGGGAAGTGGTAGGGGCGCGGTTGAGTGGCCGAGCGTTCCGCTGCTCGCCGTCGGAGGTTCGAGTCCTAACTCGGACATGGGTGTATTTTCCTCCTTAGCATAAGTTAGTTTATGTGGTTTATAAGCCTAGGGACTGATAACCAGAGTAGTTAAGTCCCATAGATTTCAGGAGGTAGCAACAACATGTTCAAAGACGTCTGCTTAATATTTTTCCTCATTTCACGAACAAAAATTACTTTCACAATCAAGCACAGAAACTTCCACTTTTACATAAATTTAAAGCTGTGCTTGCTGGTACTGAAATTCATTAGTCAATAAAATTTTGGGGACACAAATTGTGTGCGGTTCAATGCAACAATGCAACACAATGCAACAATGCAAAATCAAATGTTCAAATGTTTGTAAACCTGTGGCACCAAACTAGTATGGTCATCAGATGCCTTGACTTACAAAGTAGGTAAACTAACTTACACTAAGGATAACGCACACACCTAGGCCAGTGGGAGGACTCGAATCTCAGGCGGGAACGGCCGTCCAGCCCGACGTGTTAGTCTATGTACCATTCCACGTGGTTACTTAGTAAATAATTTTTTTTTCTAGTGAACTGTGCTTTTCGCCTTAATAATATTTTAGTAACAGTAATCCATTTATATCTGAGCCCCAAGGGTATGCACTGGATATACACCACGGTGATTAGACCCAGGACCACCTACAGGGAAGTCGTGTGGTGGAAGAAGGTAGAACAGCAGGTTGCTCCTAAGGAGCTTTGTAAGGTGCAGAGATTAGCCTGCTTAGCCATAACAGGCGAAATTAGCAGCACACCAACTGCTGGGATGGAAACCATGTTGGATATGACTCCAATATAACTGGAACTCTTTGGGATATCCAGAATCACACACTAAAATAGTGAGTGAGGTAAATATAGTAAAGGTTGGGGAAATGCCAGCCGACTATATTATAACCCCATACTGCTTCAACAAGCCTTTCAATATAACAATTGGAAGTAGGGAGCTTGGGAGAAAATAGTTCGACACCGTACGGGGGATATTGTCTGTTTCACTGATGGGTCAAATTCAGACCAAGGCATTGGGGCCGGGGTATACGGGGTGCAGTCAAGACTGGAGGGCGTCATCTCTCTAGGAAAATTGGCCTCAGTATTCCAAGCCGAAATCCCTGCCATTAGGGCGTGTGTGGAGGAGAATTTGCGTAGGTGCTACAAAAACCGTAGCATCTATATCTATTCAGACAGCCAGGCAGCCCTGAGATCACCGGAAGCTCCTGCAACAAGGTCTAAAATTGTTGCAGAATGTCACAGGGTTCTGGTGGAGCTAGGGGAAAGCAATAGAGTAAACCTATTGTGGGTCCCTGGCCACTCGGAGATCAGTGGCAACGAACATGCCGACTGATTAGCCAGGATGGGGGCAGAGACTCCATTTATTGGACCGGAACCTGTCCTGACAATCACCAAGGCAATGCTCAGAAGACAGCACGTAGAATATTGGACCAAAGTCTATTAACAAAAACATGGCAAGGTAATGATGCCAAAGCCATGTTTTAAAGAAGCTCTGCAATCCTGGGCCTGAACAGGAGAGAGATTAGAAGCATGGTTGTATTGCTGACAGGCCATGGGAATTTCAAAAAACACATACATACAATGGGAATAACCGAAGAGGACCCTAAATGTAGGATCTGTGATGATGGTAATGAAACTGCATCGCATGTAATCTTCGAATGCTTTGCATTGGAAAGTAAAAGGCACAGTACATTTGGGACAACCAGAACCAAAGAAATTGTGTCTAATAAAGAACTGGTAAAGGGACTCCATGCACTATTCAAGGGCATTGGTTGGCTTTACTAGATATACAGGGAGCAACACCGCACAATAAACTTAGTTTCGGTGCGAGCAGTGGCGGGTTGGACGAAGACTGTTTTGACTTCCCTGAGAAAATCAAATCAATCCATTTATATATAATAAATATGATGGATTAAAGTGTTGGTCAGTTTTGGTAACTGCACATAAATTATATTATTGTGAAATGTTGCCTAAGAAAGTCATTATCAACATTTATGCAATTTGTACGTAGTAAATCGGCTAACGTTAACAAAAATGGAGAACAACAATCTGAAAACTATGTACCGAAAATTCAATTACAGCGTTTTTGAACTTCATTGTACCTCACAAAACATAAGTGTGCTAACCATAGTATGATATTTCGGAATTTAAGATTGTTCGTAATATTTAATAGCAAGCATGTAATATAATGCAGCAGAGCAATCAGTTTCTAAAATTATAGCTTAATTTCTTGTTCAAATCAGCAAAACTTCAGTTGTCCGTTCCATTGCTCTTTGCGCTTGATGACTTAATGCTGACCTTTACCCATGTGACACGTAACTGATGTTACGAAGATCGGGTCAGAATATGGTCCCCCAGATGGTTAATGGTAATGTAGGTATTGTCATATAAGAAATCTCTGGCAGTACCATTGGTAGTGTCTTAGGTCAACGACGCTGTTAGTTGTATTCAAAAGCTGAATGTATAAATTGTTTGAAACGTATTATGCATGGACGACGGTGCCTGTATCTGACAAGATAATGAAGATTCATATATGAAACATTCAGATCACTGAACTCCAGTTCGCTATTTGCCACAAGTGACTTATTTCCTGAGTGTAATCTAAGTCAACGTGTCGTATGTGGATGCCATTGGTAAGATGCACACTTTTCATGAATTTGATGATCCTCATTTCGGAGAATATCGTGCATCGAGACAGTTTCGTCCGTATTTAAACATATTTATCCAACTAGTGTTTGAATAATATGATTTTGTTTCGTAATTCATCAGTCCTTTGTTAGTGGGACCCCGTCATGCATCAGGCCATGTGACTATTCTCGAGGCAATTTTATGTACAAAGAGGTGAGAAATATCAGAACTGTCTCCTAAGGAAGAAGAGGACTTCACTGTGAGCTTCTAACAATGACATCCTTTCCACCGTTAAGTTCCTTGAGTATGTCCTCCAGAGGTCGTCCCTTGGTTTCCGGCAGCAGGAACCATTCGATGAGGGTGCTGGCCAGACAGACACCTGCGAAGAACCAGAAGGCGCCGTAGACTCCTAAAGCCTCCGCCATGGTGGGGTACAGTTTGGTCAGTACGGCTGCAGTCCCGGTGATAGCCGTGTACGTCGCAATGGCGCCCAGACCTCGAATTCTTGGGGCCACAGTCTCAGAGAGCGCCACATACGGCAGCGGATACAGTCCGAAGGAAAGAGTAAGCACGTACACCGACAAGCACGTGACAGGCAACCATCCGATGGACGATATGTCTACTAGCGTCTCTTGCTTGAGGTACATGTAGGCACCCAGCAACGCGACGCAGGTTCCGACGATCCCATTGGAGAAGAACAGCAGGGGGCGCCGACCTAGGCGGTCTATCACCAGAGAAGATGCCAAAGGGCCAACGACCTGCACCAACAGAAGGAACAGATTTGAACTGTACAATTGGAATAATGTTACATAGGTTGTTATAGAAAAATCATGACATCGCGAATGTAAATGTAAGTGTTCTAGAAGGAATTATATATGAATTAAGATGGTTTGAGGTGTTAACCCTGAAGGAAGTAGATTAAACAAAAACTAGTTACCCACCAGACGCAATTACGCAAGTAATTTCAATGACAGTTTTTCACTTGATAGATTGTATATGAAGAAACCGGCGGACAGTGTTCCTGACAGCTTGAGACCCTTATCAACGCTTCCTTTGAATCTTTTCAAGAAATAGTCTTTCTTATGCTCATAACATTTTTGTCCATCGTCTGTAACCTAATTTAAAAAGGAAAGTATTGAAAAAAAGGCCGCTGACACCTTCTTTTTGAGACATCTGCAATCTGCGATGTCACTGATTAGCTCGTTCCTCCTACTGTAGCAAATATCACTGCCAATGATATCTCGTTTTTGAATGTCCGTTTCTTGAAATAGGTTACAAAATATGTGTAGTTTTACACTGTAGAAATTCGTCCACAAATAACACAGAAAAATTGTCGTGCGTGTTCCAAAGAATGACACAAACGGTAAAATTTGTCAGCAAATCGATTGTAGTCACTACGCGTATTAATATCTATCTGGATATTTTTGATGCACGTCAACACCCTATTTAAAAATAACTATTTTATTGGATCACTAAAACAATACAATTAAAAAGTGTTTTTACGTAGGCCATACGCTTGAATACTTATGTTTGTGCTTACAAAGAATTTGGCCATATGACAGTGCCAAAGATTAACGACTAACTAGTTAAACCTGCCCGCGCTTCGCTGTTTCTTTCCCTCATGTGCAATGAATGGATTAATAAAAATTGTTTGGTAACCTAGAGTCATCTACACAATACATTAATTGAACCAATCCTGTGAACTGCGTTGCTTTGGCTTTGTGTAATTAGAGGAAAGTTGGGAAGCATGTTTTTAGAGAAAATCATTGTTTACAATGTATGGAAAAAATTGTTTTGTTTACCCGTTGTCTGCATAAATATACAATCAGACGGTTTAGCGATTGTGAAGCATGGAACGTGTAATTGATCCTAAGAAAACTTATCGCTCCCTAGATCATGTACATCGACAGACCACACCCTCAGTTTCCTCATTTCCTCATTCTCCCCTATCCTTCCAAGTATCTGTGCATTTCCTCCTTTCTTTCCTTCCGTCTTCCACCTTCCCCATCCTCCCTCTACATATGTCGTCCTCCTCCACTCCATTTCCATTTTTCTCATCGTAAGTGTTGAAACTCAAAAAATAATAAAATAGCAACTTACTTCAAATTTTATGGAAATGGCGAAAATGACCACAACGTTATTGGTCAAGGAGACGAAATAAGGACACCACTAAACAACGTTATTTACAGATTTCGTTATTACAATGTTTTGAAATCCAATGTTGACAAATTCATTGATCACTGGATTGTGGTTTCTGCAGATCTATGCGAAGCATCTTCAGAATTTTGGAAGTTTCATTAGTCTCCTTCCACGATTTGTAATAAAAACGGAATGCCAGATGTCGTGTTTCCTTATTATGATAAAACCGTTTTCTACTGAACCTAGTGAAACTACAAACTTCATATTGTTTTAGATCACTTATATAATCATTCGTCTACGCTTACAGTTGTCATTTTTAATATTTATATTCTTCTACATTATACTACAATGATTTTCTCTCAAATCTGGCGAATAATAATATTTTAATCATATTTGAAATGCTTATTTGTTTCTTGAATATTTGTATTCAATTTCACAATCTCACAAACTTCCGTAAAGAAATGTTTCATCGATTTCATGTTTCAGTCGAAGTAAGTGGCACCTCAGCATTGATTTGTATGAATCAAAAACTACAACAGCCGTAATTTTAAGTTTTAATTAAAGCGACCAGCATCAGTGGCGCCATCTTCGGCCCCCACAAACGGACCAATAAAATCATCCAGTCGATTGCACTTGTTCGTATCTGGCAGGCTGTAAATATGTAAAATTTTACTGCTGTTGTAGTTTCATTTCTTACAAGTCAAAAATAAATAATTAATTTGAACGCGAGGCACGAAATTTGAAAGACGGATTTGCGACTGCTCTATAAGCTGCATTAGATGACATTATACATAACGGAGCTTTCCAAATGCAAAACAAAAATAATAATAGAGATCCGTCGCAGGGGTGAACGGCCTTTGTAAGTCAATCCGACCATCCTCACCGCCAACTCCGCTCACTTAATCTTGCGCTGCCCACATCAGGTAGCGAGTAGAACAAAAGTTTCCATAACCAACAACCACTGATACATGTGCAGTTGAAGGTCCGTAATTCACTCTCGACATTTTCTTTACAAATGAATCAACATGCAACTCGACTTCTGTAATGTGTATGATGTTTTGTCTTATGCCACAGCAGTACCATAAGACAAAACATCATACACATCACCCAGTATAAACAGCAACAACCAGCAAGATGTCCAGTGGTTTCTGCAGAAACATGTAATCTAATGAAATGTAATGTCACCATTTAGCCGTAATAAATTTATGTATTATACTATTGCCATTTTATGATTAGGTAGTACTGCTGTGAAGCTGGTTAGGTTGCAAATTCTTTGTTATTGGTCACACTTCATGAACAGCGTGCTCTCGAAAAATTACGCGTTTCGGAATTACCATCATCAGATTAGCATCTCTTCCGTGCCATGTGCACACGTGAACAGATGGAAGATATTCTTCAATATACATACAAAAACAGTAGTCTGTTGTGTGTTGTGGGTATACATATCAGCATGAGACCACGTAACAGAAGCGTGTGACCGACGCGAATGACACAGTTGACTATAGCCAGGTGTACCTGAACGACAGCGCGACTCATTGCCAAGAAGGGCTGAAAGATGTAACATTGACTTCAGGATGCTCTCGAAGAAATGAAGAGCAAAAAAGGTTCCAGAAACTACTTCTGGTCTGCCGAGTACCGCATTCCATAGGAATGTGCGACAACTGTTGTAAACGAACTTTGTCATCTTTAAACTACTACTGCGTTATCTCACTTGGGATATTGAGACTGAGCTTTTATCTTGAATCTAGGAAAAACACACCTCCAAGCTTGCCCTCTGATTCCCTTCAGAACATCAAGTTTGTTTTACCATTCCATACGTCAGCTATCGTCTTACTGTTCTTGTTTTGCTCTTCCTTTTCCCCTTCCCTTGCGGTTTCGTTTATAAGGAAACTGTACCGGTATGAAAATGGCCACGCACTGCACAATCCCAGGCCGGTATACTCTAGCAGAGCCACTGGGACACAAAAACTGCAGATGAGTCTAGTGTAGTTGTTATAGTAGAGAAGAAAACGGCGAGACAAGCACCGCACCTACGGCTTTAAATGTTCTGGAGGCCGACACTACTTCGCTTCTTGAGGAACATAACATACCTGTAGAACACCTAAGATGATTGTGGCCACCTCGGAAGATACCGATCCTCCGGCCTCGTCAAACAAGATGACAGCGTAGGTGAGCACGGCGAAGCAGCCGCACAGCTGCTGGTTGACGCCGAGGACGATGCTGATGGCCAGGCCCCTGAGAGATGCCCTGGAGCTGAGCTCCTTGAGGGTGACCCGTTCTGCGCCGCCCAGCGATGCCTGTATGCGAGCCACTTCGCGCTCCACCTCGTCTTCTGCGATCCCTCGACGGAGCCATCGCAACGCCTGTAACACAACATACACGCCCTTTTCACTCTTTGCTACCGATTGTAATGTTTGAGGCGCATTCTCACATGAAATCCACAAAAGGAAGTGACATAATGGACACTTACTACTTATGTCTCGTTATTATAATGCTGAAATTGTTTGGGAGGCATGGTGTCACTCGAGCCAACCTGTGAAGCGTGAAGCTTCCGTTCAGGAGGCCAGACAAGCCATCAAGTAGTCTGGGATTAGCCCCAGCAACCGATTATGACCAATTGAGACCCTGGTGGACAATGGCGAGTCGTCAGAAAGGGGAAACCCGTGCTTTTTAGGGGATCTGAGCCGACAGGAAGTTGTCTTAATTGACTCTCTGGTTGATATTCAAAATATGGACACATAAATAATGAATCACTGTGTTATGGTCTCTCCAATTCTGAAGGCATCTACCATGTCAAAAAAAAAAAAAAAAAAAAAAAAAAAAAAAAAAAAATAATAATAATAATAATAATAAAAGGGCGTCTTATAAAGTAACAATAATATAAATACCTTCAACACTACAAAATTAATATTCAGAATATGTGAATGTAGTAAAAATTAACTTGCAATTATCTTGTTTTGAATGCGTCATGCGAGTCTAACAAACTATGTCTTAGATGATAGCTTATTACCTCAAGCTATCACTTTGAAAACATCATACATAACTCTATTTCTTTAACCCTTTAAAATGTGACATTTTATTCGAAGCTATGAAATACCACGATTAATGTAGAGTACATATATACTGAGACAAATATTTTAAAAAAGTTACTTGAAATTATTATGCAATAGTAGCAAGAAAACGTTCATAGCTGATCAGCTATATAGTGCTTCCAAAATGTAGGTGATGTAGTAAATATCACTATTATGCTTCTCACCTTCACAGAAAGTAAATCATAATGCAAGAGTAGTGTGTGATTGACTATTTTTACATGGCAAAGGAGGAATACTAATGTAAACAAAGGCACATGTTACTAGTAACTCAATGCAACTGTCGAAATGATTCAGTAGCACTCTGCAATTTACAGTTTCTAGGAAGAGATACTAGCATACGTATGTATACAAGCAGCTACAAATGAATTGGTGGTAAAATTGTGATACAGATTGAGAGATAATGGGAGAAATTAGGTATATAGCTCATCAGCACAACTATTCATTAAATGTTTCCCTTGTTATATCAATTTATTGTAGAACTATAGTCATATCGATAATTCCTCCACAGTAACTCAGCAATTGCGCGCAGTATGATATGCTCTCCTCGTCCTTATGCTGGTGTAACTATTTAATGAATATATTTCTGTTTTGTAACTTTGTGTAAATATTGTGTGGTAGGAGCGATAAAGTTGAAGAAGGCTGATTTATTTATATTTGTTTCATACATATAGACTCTGACCATAACTTGTTGGTCATGAACTGTAGGCTGAAACTGAAAAAAACTGCAAAAAGGTAGGAGAATAAGGAAATGGGACCTGGATAAATTGAAGGAATATGAAGTTATTGAGAATTTCAGAGGGAGCTTTAGGCAACAATTGACAGAAACGGGAGGAAATAAAACAGTAGAAGACGAATGGGTAGCATTGAGAAATGAAATAGTGAAGGCAGCAGAGGACGAGATAGGTAGAAAGGCAATACCTGCAAAAGTCGTTGGATATCACAGGAAATATTAAATTTAATTCATGAAAGGAGAAAATATAAAAATGCAGTAAATGAAACTGGCAAAATGAAGTACAGACGACTAAGAAATTAGATTGACAGGAAGTGTAAAATAGCTAAGCAGGAATGGCTAGAAGTTAAATGCAAGTCTATAGAATAATGTATAAATAGGGTAAAAATAGATACCGCCTAAAGGAAAAAAAGAGACATTTGGAGACAAGAAAAGCAGGTCTATGAATATAAAGAACTCAGATGGAAAAGCAGTTCTCAGCAAAGAAGGGAAAGCTGAAAGGTGGAAAGAGTATATAGAGGGGCTCTACAAAGGAAATAAAAGAGTCAATATTGTAGGAAGGGAAGAAGATGTAAATGAAGATGAAATAGGAGATACTATACTGAGAGAAGAATTTGACAGAGCACTGAAAGACCTAAGTCGAAACAAGACCCCTGGAGTGGAAAACATTCCCTCAGAACGACTGCAGTCTCTGAGAAAGCTAGCCATGACAAAACTATTTCACCTGGTGCGTATGATGTATGAGACAGGGGAAATACCCTCAGACTTTAAGAAAAATGTAATAATCCCCATTCCAAAGAAAGCTGATGCAGACATGTGTGAAAATTTCAGAACCATCAGTTTAATAAGTCATGCTTGCAAAATTTTAACAGGAATTATTTACAGAAGGATGGAAAAGCTGGTAGAAGCCGACCTTGGAGAAGACGTTTGTATTCAGAGGAACTCGGGAGGCATTCCTAACTTTACGGCATATCTTAGATTAAGGAAAGGCAAAACTACATTTCTAGCTTTTGTAGATTTGGAGAAAGCTTTTGACAATGTTGATTGGAATACACTCATTCAAATTCTGAAATTGCCAGGAGTAAAATATAGGGAACGGAAGGTTCTTTACAGCTTGTACAAAAACCAGACAGCAGCTATCAGAGTTGAAGAACATGAAACGGATGCAGAGGTTGGGAAGGGTGTAAGACAGGGTTGAAGCCTAACTCTCCAATATTACTCAATTTGTACATTGATCAAGTTATAAAGGGAAGTAAGGAGAAATTTGGCCAAGGAATTAAAGTTCAGGGTGACGAAATAAAAACCTTGTGTTTTGCTGATGACATTGTAGTTCTCTTAGAGACGGCAAAGGACCTAGAAGAACAGTTGAACGGAATGGACAGTGTGTTGAAAGGAGCAAAAATGAACATTAACAAGAGAAAAACATGGGTAATGGAATGTAGTGTTAGAAAATCAGGCGATGCTGAAGGGATTAAATTAGGTAACGAATCAATAAATGTGGTAAGTGAGTTTTGTTACTTGGGCAGTAAAATAACATATGATTGTCGAAGTACAGAGGATATAAAATGCAGAATGGCAATGGATAGAAAAACGTGTTTGAAAAAGAGAAATTTGTTAACATCGAATATTAATTTAAGCATAAGAAAGTCCTTTCTGAAGAGATTTGAATGGAGTGATGCCTTGTATGGGATTGAAACAACATGGACGATTAACAGTGCGGACAAGAAGAGGATACAGGCTTTTGCTACAGAGGAACGCTGAAGATTAGGTGGGTGAATTGCGTAAATAATGAGGAGGTACTGATTAGAGTTGGAGAGAAAAGGAATTTATGGCATACTTGGACCAAAAGAAGGGATCGATTGTTAGGACACATTCTTAGACATGAAGGAATTGTGTATTTAGGGTTGGAGGGAAGTGTGTTGGGTAAAAACTGCAGAGGAAGACCAAGAGATGAATACAGTAAGCAAATTAAATGGATGTAGGTTGCCGTTCTTACGAGGAGATGAAGAGGCTTGCCCAGAATAGAGTAGGGCGGAGAGCTGCATCAAACTAGGCTCCGGACTGAAGACACAACAACAACAAAATTAATTTTACTGCTGATAAATAGTCGTAAGGTGTCTGAATGTCTATACCTTTTATATTTAATATTGTCAAAATGTTAAGTGAATGTGGAAGTGGTCAAAGTTAAGTAAACAAGTCTTTCATTTTAAGGTATCAGTCCCTTTTGGATTTTTCGCCATCTGGCAGTAAGAGAGTGGTAGGATTAGAAAAGAGCTATGTTCACGTAAAATACTTGGACTGTTCATGCGGAGAGCTCGTTGGAGCTATAAAACACTTCATATTGCAAGAAGGAGCACCTGCCCGAATTACTGAAGTGATTCGGTTGCGCTAGAATCTGTGCTGCTTGGGCTTCTTTGTTTGGGCTCTGCCAAGAGTTAATAAGTCTGACTCTTAGAACTTTAACTTTTCCGATTCTTTTATGGAATTGATACTGTAGAGTATATATGATTCTACTGGAGACTGTACGAGTGTTGATATATTATTAATTGGACTAAGATTTGAACTATTTTCAGCTGACGATTATTCCGTATATTGTCAATGGGAAATGGACTTAATGCCTAAAAATCGTAGATGATTACTTAGCTGCAGATTTTGCTAACATTCTCACAACCCAGTTAAACCATCTGCCTGAGAATTTTATACCTGTATTTATTAGTATTGCTTGCAATATATAATTTCTTACAGATTAAAACGTGTGTTTGAATAATTTTCAACTGAAAAATCTGACGTTTCCTACATAATTTCCAGACTTGAATAATAAAACCCTTTTATTGATTAATCATTTAATTTATATTAATTATTGTTTCGCAAATGACAGTCTATGCTTAGGATGATTAACTACAGGATCACAGGTACAGGTGTTATTTGCAGCTATTGTAGTTGCTAGACAAGAAAGCAGACGTGTTCGGTTCAATCGTGCGACTACATTGAGCCACATTTCTTGAACAGAGCCAGAATTTGGTCAACACATTCAGTCTGTGTAAAGCCCCAATCATGACTCAAGGCAATCATGCTAGGGTAGTATTTCTTGACTTCAGTACGACATTTGTCGACTTTCAAAATGCATTTACCACTGTGTCACATTAAGCACGATCATATTAGATATTTACTTGCAGGCAAGATGAAGTCATGTTAACTTTTATGGAGAGTCATAGACTGAAGTAGTTTCAGGTATGACTCAAGATAGAGTGTTGCTGTTCCTGTTGTCTTACATCTACATAAGTACAGCCAGGGCTGTTATCAGAGAGAACGCGCATTTAAATACTTTGTAAGACAAAAAAATATTGGTACATTTCTGCCTGGTTCTGTAAATATAACCCCCAAGTTAAAAAAGTTCATGCATCACCTTGCGTTTAAACTCAGTTCACAACAACCGGAGAAGATATCGAGTAACACATATTATTGCTGCTTCTGCCTGATGTGATACCGATTTCTTTCAGTTTCCTTGAATGTGTGATTTGTTGTGTGGTGTTCATTGAAAAGCGTTATGTCTTTCGTGATTAGATGTTAAATTTCTTAATAGTGCTGTTCCTTAGAGGGCAAAAGAAGTATCAGACCATACTGGTTGTTTGGTTTGGGAGGGTAAACGAATGAAAATACTTTGTGCTGGTAATCTACACACCAGAACACAAAAAAATGACGGTGTTTAGTTGAATAATCATGAAATGGAGTTGTTATTAGTATGTAGGCTAGTGTTTGTTAGTGATTTAGGTCATTGTTTTGCGTCCACTGTCAATTTTGAAATATGAACACGATCAATTACTTTACACCCACCTAGACAACGGAAAAGCTAAAAATAAATTATTGGAGGGTAAACAACGACAAGAAAACACAAATAGTGTTATGTAGTGACACAAAACATAAGCGTAATAGGGGACTTTCGAACATTCAAATGCGTTTAACGATGGGAGGCAGATATTCACGAGTACTAGTACTGCACACATATATATATCTATATACATGCTCTGCAAACCACTGTGAAGTGGGAAACAGAGTGCACATTCCACTGAACCAATTATCGGGGCTTATACAGACAAATTTACGAGTGTATGTAGAGCAGGTGAAGCATGATGTCTAATAAGCCTCTTTCCACTGTTTATTTAATTTCACTTTGTCTTCGAAATGCCTGTGGCAACAATATGTAAGTTCTGATTCATTCCTAAAGATTTACAGTTGACTCTTCAAATTTTGTAACTAAGCTTTCTTAGAATGGTTTACATATGTTTTCAGGATTCTGCTACGTCAGGTTTTTTCCTGTGATCATTCACGCTGTTTATCTCCATACATTTTCAATTTCCTTAGCAATTCCTACAGCTGATGTACCATGCACTTGAGAAAGGTTCTAAGATGGGAATTAAGACAGTTTCATAAGCAATCTACTATTCTACAAGTAAACCACAGTCTACCGCTTGCCTTACTGAAGACTGATTGTGAGTCTATGTAATCGTTTAAATCCATATACTTAAAAATTTTTGCATCTAGATATTTTTATGAGAAGACTGATTAGATTTCAGATTCATTGTGTAACATTCACATATTGAATATGTGACGTGCACATTTTTACACTTATGAACCTGCGAGAGTCTCAAAAGTACATCCTGAATCTATTTCAAACAGCTGCAAAGGTCGATCTCTTGGTTTAGAAGGACTGGAACTATTTTGGCCCACTTTAGGTTACGGTAGTAACACTAAAAGTGGGCCTTTGCGATCGTCTTTTGACAGCTCGAAATTTAAATAAAAATAACGGCTTAACCATTCATGTTACACGAAAATTGAATAACCTAATTTGTAGAGGAGAAAATTCTCTACAACGTTGTTCTCTTACGTTTTTATCATATCTCGTATCCTTTCAGAAATATTTGCAAAAATAACGGCCATTTTGGGATGTCTGTCTGTCTGTCCGTAAAGTGTTCCCTGTTTTTAAGACGAACCGTTCAACCGATTATCACCAAATTTTACAGACATAATTGTAGGCCGCCAGAGACGAGAACCTCTCTATTTCAAATTTTTCGGACAAAAAATACGGTAGTTATATAAAAAAAGAAAAAAAAAAGAAGCCGTTTGTATTATAATTGCAATTGCAAACGAACCGTTCATATGACACGAAAATTGAATAACCTAATTGGTAGAAGGGGAAAATTCTCTACAACTTCGCTATATTATGATTTTTCATATCTTGCATCGTTACAAAGATATTTGCAAAAATAACAGCGATTTGACGATGTCTGTCTGGCTATAAGTGGTCCCACTCTTTAGGTCGAACCGTTCAATCGATCGGCACCAAATTTTACAGACATAATTGTTGGCTACCAGAGATCAGAACCTCGCTTTTTCAAATATTTCGCACAAGAAATACGTTAGTAATAATAATAATAATAAAAATAAAAAAGCTGTTTGTAATGTAATTTTAATTGCAAATAAACCGTTCATCTGACGCGAAAATTGAATAAACGTATAACCATTCATGTGACACGAAACTTGAATAACCTAATTTGTAGAGGAGAAAGTTCTCTACAAGTTTGTTCCCTTATGTTTTGTTTGTTCATATCTCGTATCGTTTGAGAGATATTTCCAAAAATAAAGGAGTTTTGACACCCTCCATTGAATTAACGAAATCCAGCCGTTCACAGATGTCACGTGACATTCGTCGCCCAGAACTCTCTCTGGCATTCACCACATTGCGTTGCGTATTTGATGATTTTCTTATTGTAACTTACACGTCATTTCAAAGCAATGGTGCAATGAGTAATTAACAAAAACACGTTCTTTTTCGTAGGATAAATGATAATCTAGTGTCTACAAATGCCATATTAGCGTCAGTTAACAACAGCCATCAATAGTATGAGATTAAAGAACGCAACTGTCGGCCGTAGTGTCGTGGGCAACCCGTTGGAGTGTGATGCTAAAGGTCAGTGGTTCTGAACCCGCCATTACCTATTTTTTTTTCTAAAAGGGTTTCAGACACTTATTAATTATATTTTTATTATATAGATTATTATTTTGGTTCAAAATGTTTGCAAAAACGTATAAAACTACAAATCCAAAGTGGGCCGTGAAACACGTCAGTGCGATTCTTTTTGTAACTGATCAGTCAAGAGCTAATCCTGTTCGTAAGAGCTTCTACATACAGTATCCACATACAGATCACACACAAAGGAATGAACATTCGATGAACAAAGAGTTAATACATAATAACATACATAAGATATAGGATAGGCAAGAACTAGTTGAGGGGGAAGTAGATTTAGTAAAATAACAGAAACCTGAGATAAAGCCAGGATAGCTGGATACCAAAGTGATGAGGGAAATACATGTCGCTTGTCAGTTATTAAATGCTTATGAGGAGAACACTATGGCCACTGAACGAAACAATGAATGACACGACCAGAACACTTTAAAATTTCGAAAGGATAACACAGTTATGTTAACCAAAGATGCAACGCATGAGACCAGAAAAATGTATTAATTTTCTGAAAAATCTTTTACATATTTTACAAACTACGAAATTGGTCAAATTTTACTTGAAAGTGGTGTGGTGCCCTTGACTGTGGTCTGACCTCGCATGGCTTGATGGCTAGCAGAGCCTCCAATCTAGCTGCCTGTATTCAATGAGTCTTCATCGAGGGTTACAATTGTCCTATAGACATTATTTCATAGCAGCTCCGTGTACCTGACATTTTTGGAGCTACGTATGATGAAAGAGTTTTCTATGAGTTTTAAGAAAATGGAAAAATCTGATTACCAAGTAGCAAAGTAGCGCTTTGTCGGGCAATAAGATTATCAAGAAAAGAAGAATCGGATTGTAAACAGTGATATGACAGTTGGAATATACTGTTTAAAGTGTATGATCTCTAATTGTAGAAAATGTTTCTGGCAAATTTTAATGTCAAATCATCAGAGTAAACGAAAAGAGTAAAACGAATCTATCAAAATTAAATTGTTCAATAGATTTTTTGTTGTCTTCCTTAGTATCATATATTACTAGACTGGCACTACAATCCATAACTAAGGTACAGGTGTGTGTTTCACACTAACAATATTTGTAATGAATTCTGATATATTTCCTGCCAAGTGCTTCTATTTATTGTCGCAAAGTTGCTGTTCAACATTGTTCTGTAATTTGTCTGCTGTTGTTGTTTTGGTCTTCATTCCGAAGACTGATTTTATGTAGCTCTCCGTGCTACCCTGTCCTATGCAAGCCTCTTCACCTGAGAATAAGTACGGCATCCTACATCCTTTTGAATCTGCTTACTGTATACATCCCTCGGTGTTCCTCTACGATTTTCACCCCACACACATCTTTCCAATGCTAAGTTGATGATTCCTTGATATCTCAGAATGTGCCCCACCGACATATCCCTTCTCTTAGGCAGAGTATACGAGAGTCTCTTTTTCTTGTACACAATAATAAACAAAAGAGTTCAGCGCAGTCAAACATGAAATAATATTCAGTTGAAACATAGACACCATTCTACATCATTCACCGACATATGGTATACACAACCAGAGAAATCAGCCATGTGCATTCTGGGATTGTAGTTACAGAAGTGTTAAATTCAGAATTATAGCGACGATGTAAATTTTAAGCTCACCAGTTAGTATGCGGAATGTGGTGCTTTTTAACAGCACCAGTATATTACAACAAAGGCCTTTTCTTCTTTTTTTAAATGAAAATTTGTTTTCCAAAACTATGGGAACTTAACTCATGGGGTACAATAAATTAAAGAATTACAAGAGTTGATTCGTAATAAAAAATTATTAAAAGTAGCATCGATACACTAAATATGTTTAGTACAAGCTGGGGCTAGAAATCCCAAGAAAAAGTAGTATACATTTTGTGGTGTCGCACAAGTCCAAAGTGCCCGCTACCTACTTTCGCCGCGCGCCGCCATGCACGCACGCCGCGGCGTTCTTACGACGACAGCCACGAGCGCCCTCTATTACAACTCCGTTCGTGGCCACCACTGAACGACATCGTTCACTTGGGACTGAGATAGCAACCAGTTAACACTTCGGAATCAGATAGGCACCAGTGAAGACTTTGCTATCAGATAGGCACTAGGCAGACCTCTAGCTCAACTATGTATCTGCAGTACTGAGATATGTAAAAGTCAAGTATTGTATAAATTCTGTGCAATATATATCTCGTTCTAATTTACTCTAGTGTTTCTAGTTTCTGGCTGCTCCCCTCCGTACCTGCACCAGCGTGCTACCTTTATTCCTGTGTCGGTCTCATTCCACTCGACCACCGACACCTACGACGGAAACGAGACATAAAAGCGGCGACGAGGAGTGATAGAAGAACCGTGGACCAGCCCGCTTGCAGCAGCCAGACAGCAGCAGTCGGAGCACGCAGAAATTGCTCCCGCCCACCCACACTTATTATAAGAATTTTGGGGGAAGATATTTTGTTACGTGTTTTGTGGACTTTTTTGTTGCAGAGCGTCCTCTTTCATATTGCATTTGTGTTTTGTTATAAGTTACTTGTATACGCGGCGCCTAATCGGTCAGCATGGCCACTACCCCGAACCCAAACTTAATGGAAATTATTCAGTTACAGACGGCGCAAATAACACAACTCCTGCAAGCAGTGGCCCAGCTCACAGTGCAAGCAGCTAACCAACAACAACAGCCGCCGCTCCAGCAGCCCACACCTGCCCCCGCAACGCTTCCTACGTTTCGCCAGTACAACGAACGTGAGGAAGAATGGAGCGACTATTTCGCACAGTTTCAAGAACTCGTCGCGGCTCATCAACTTACAGGTCAGACTGTTAAGCATCTTTTATTGTCCGTGGTGGGCCCTTCGTATTACTGCAAAAACTTTTCCCGCAAGCATCTCCTCGTGATGTAGACTTTGAACAAATAGTAGAGCCACTAAATGCTCATTATGAGAGAAAAGTTCTCGTAGCTGCCGCACGGTACCGATTTTTCAGACTTAAAAAATTACCTGAGCAGTCACACCAAGACTGGATCACGGAATTGAAGGGATTAACCCGCAAATGTAAATTTACTTGCTCTTGTGGACTTTCGTATAGTGACATGATGTTGAGGGATGCGATTACGCAGAACATTCAGGACCCCAGAATTAGGGCAGCAATTCTAAAACAGTCAGACCCTTCATTAGACAGTGTACTGCAGCTTATAGAAGCGCATGATACTTTTGACTTAGCAGATGTAGAAATGCAAAGCCACAGTATAAATTCAGTGCGCCGTAACGGACGCTTTTCTAGCCGTAGTTCTCAGTGTAGCACTAGTGATTCTTACAATAGTACAGGCCGTGCTGAACAGACAGTGCACAGTAGCCAGTGTAAAAGTGCGACACAAAGGTCGCCCCGTCGTGTTAGAAACAGTGATTTGAATAATGGGCGCCAACGCTCATTTCAGAAACATGTACGTAAATCTTGCCCCCAGTGTGTGTCTCGCCACAAGCGTGCTCATTGCCCTAGTCGCAACGCAACCTGTTATCAATGTGGCAAATCGGGACATGTGCAGTCTGTGTGTATGCAACTTAAAAACTCAAAGAACAGTAACGTTAGAAACAGTGCTTCGCAAAGTGCGAGAGTAGTGCATACAGTCAATGTCATAGACGCTGTGGAATTGAACAGTGCTTTACTTGGTTCTCAATTGCAAGGAAATTCTTCTGCACCTACTGCAAAACAATGTATTGAGCCACGCCGCAAGCGCCGACGAGCGCGTACATCTGTGCAACGGAAAAGGGTTCGGGACAAGCAAATTGACAATGTACAGTGCGATCCTGTAGTGAAGCTAGTGCCTTCTGCAACTTCTTATTGCAAAAGTACCCAGTACTGTGTAGCTAGTGACAGTATAATTGGTGTAGCTACTCAAAGTAATTTTAGTGCAGTAGCCTCGCATTGCGCTGACGCCGATCCGGCGGTAGTGCCATCTAGTGACAGTGATGTTAATCCATGTGCCGATTCTGCGCCGCTTCCTACCGCACGCAGCCCGCGCAGGTGCAAGTGCAACCAAACTGTGGCAGACGTTGCCCACATTCGCGCACCTGTCGAGCGCCGCAAGAAAAACTTTTTGTGAATCTTTCCATTGAAAATAAGACTGTGCAATTTGAACTTGATACTGGTTCCGCTGTCACTTTAATGAATAAAGACACTTATGACTTTCTGGGTTTGCCAAAATTGTCGCCGTGTCAACAAGTGCTAACAGCATATACAGGGCAAAATATTCCCGTGCTAGGAACGTGTAGACTGCCTGCCTCTTTCCAAGGTGTAACAAAAACAGTTTCTTTTGTAATTCTTCAGGCCAAATCTACACAGAACATTTTTGACTTGTTTGGTTTATCAATTAAAAGAGATGTGCTTCAAATTTCGTCAGTAGTGCCTCAGGACAAAATTAATGCATTGTGTGAAAAATTCAGTGACTTGTTTTCGCCGGAACTAGGTTGTGCAAAAGACTTCGTGGCACATGTAACTTTAAAAGAATCTGCAGTTCCAAAATTTCGTAAAGCTAGACCAGTGCCTATCGCATTGCGTGATACAGTTGCCGAAGAACTTAAACGTTGGCAAGATAGTGGGGTGATTTCTCCTGTTTCTGCGAGTCAGTGGGCTTCGCCTTTAGTAATTATACCCAAGCCGTCGGGAAAACTCCGTCTCTGTGCGGACTTCAAATCAACAGTGAACGGTCAAACAATTGTTGACACTTACCCCCTGCCCAGACCTGAGGAACTTATGGACAAATTAGGACAGTCTCGCTTCTTTTCTAAGATTGATTTAGCAGAGGCATACTTACAAATTCCGCTTGATGACGAGTCAAAAAAGTTTTTCGTCATTAATACTGACATGGGCCTTTTTCAATTTCAACGCCTACCCTTTGGCAGTTCTTCCGCTCCTGCTATTTTTCAGCGTTTTTTGGAACAGCTGACAGTTTCGGTACCTTGTTGCTCGAACTATTTAGATGACATTGTGGTATCCGGACGTACATTTGAAGAACATTTAGCAAACCTGGAGTGCCTTTTCAAAGTGTTGACTGCAGCAGGTCTACGTTGCAATAAAGCAAAGTGTTCGTTTTTTCAAACTGAAATAGAGTACCTAGGCCATGTGATTAATGCCCAAGGAATTCATCCCTTACAGTCACATCTTAGAGCAATCAAAGACTTGCCTCCTCCTAAGAATGTGCATGAATTGCAAGCAGTAATGGGATAGCTTAACTATTATTTCAGATTTATTCCCAATGCCTCTCAGATTGCAGCTCCACTGCATCACTTACGTAGGAAGAATGTTCTTTTTAAATGGTCTAAAGATTGCCAGGTTGCCTTTGACAAACTAAAGTCTGCACTACTTAGTGAAGCATGTTTGATTCCCTTTGACCCACAGAAGCCTTTAGTGTTAGCAGTTGATGCCTCGTCGTACGGTCTGGGTGCAGTTTTGTCGCATCGTATTGGTTCTCACGATCGTCCTACTGCCTTTGCATCCAAGTTACTGACGCCAACGCAACAGAATTACAGCCAGATAGAAAAGGAGGCCTTAGCAATCATTTACGGCGTCACAAAGTTTCATCATTATCTCTATGGCAGAAAATTCTATTTGTTGACAGACCACAAGCCTCTCACGTCGTTGTTCTCACCCACAAAGCCAATTCCGCCACGAACGGGACAAAAGCTTCAGAGATGGTCCTTAATACTGTCTAATTATCAGTATGAGATTTTGTACCGACCTACCACTAAACACGCCAACGCGGACAAACTTTCCCGACTTCCGGTTGGCCAGGATGTGTCGTTTGATTCTTCAGAAATGGCATGTAGTCAGATAGACTCAAGAGATGCTTCTGCTGTCGCAGACTTCCCTTTGAACTCTCGTCGGGTTGCACAGGAAACAGCTGGGGATGCGGAATTGAGTGTGGTAGCACGTTTTGTTCGCTCAGGGTGGCCTGCCAGAGCCAAAGACATTGAGCGGCCTCTGGTTCGACGTTATTTTACACAACGTCATGCATTATCTTTAAGTCAGGGTGTTCTATTGTTCCATACGGACAACGACCAAACAAGAGTGATTGTTCCTCGTTCCCTGCAACGTGAAGTGTTACGCCTCCTGCATCAAGGACATTGAGGTATTGTTAGGACAAAACAACTGGCCAGACGTCATTGTACCTGGGTTGGTATGGACGCTCAGATAGAGAGCATGACGTCACAGTGTACTGTTTGTGCGGAGCATCAGGCGGCTCCTCCGCAACGTTTCTCCGACTGGCCACGCCCCAGGGGACCATGGCAACGTTTACACATTGACTTTGCCGGACCTTTCTGGAATACGCGCTGGTTAATTATTGTAGACGTTTTCAGCAAGTTTCCTTTTGTGATTGCCATGAACTCAACGACAGCGTCTAGTACAATCAGTGCCTTAACATCAGTGTTTTGCATCGAAGGTTTGCCTGAAACAATTGTCAGTGACAATGGACCTCAGTTCGTTAGTGCGGAATTTCAACAGTTTTGTCGTGTGAATGGCATTCAGCATATCACCACCGCACCTTTTCACCCTCAGTCCAATGGTGAAGCAGAACGTTTCGTTCGAACATTCGAGTCTCACATGGAAAAGATGAAAGGTCAGCACTCCAGGCAGCAAGCTCTTCAAATTTTCCTGTCTACGTATCGGTGCATGCCACGTGACGGCCCGTCTCCTGCCGAGCTGCTACACGGCCGCCGTCACCGCACTCTCCTTCAGCTGCTGCAGCCTGCCACGCACCGAGTCGGTTCGTATGGCGCTACGCGTTTTCAGGTTTCTACGCCGGTGCCGTACAAGGTGTTTGCTGGAAACAAGAAGAAACTATGGTTGCCGGGCACCATTCAGCGCGTGCTCGGTCGCAATATGTATGTTGTACGTTCTTCCACAGGGTCGGAGCTGCGGCGCCACGCAAACCAATTGCGCCTGCACAGGCCGCGCGATCCTGTCTCGGGTTTCTTGATTCCAGACCCAGTTCACCGCCAGGGACCACAGCCACATCGTTCGTCCCGGGACTACGAGATCCCTATGGACGTCGACGCACCTCCGACGCAGTCGTCGCCGCCGCTGTCGCCGCCGCAGATGACAGCGTTACCGAGAGGGACTCCGGCACCGTGCGCCCCCCCCCCCCCCAGCTTGGTCCACGCACCTCAGAAGAAGATGACCTGCTCCCTCTGGGCGGGGGGTGTGCGCCCTTCCCCAGGTTTCGGCGGGTTTCCTGGAGGATCGCAAGGCGGATGCCGGCCTCAGCTACAACGCCCGTCCCACCAGTAACGCCCCCGCCCACGCCCTCCTCCCAGTGCCGTCGCCGTGGCCCTCAGCCCTACGCCACGACGGCGCGGCGGTTTGGGGGGGAGGGGTCTGGTGTCGCACAAGTCCAAAGTGCCCGCTACCTACTTTCGCCGCGCGTCGCCATGCACGCAGGGCGCGGCGTTCTTACGACGACAGCCACGAGCGCCCTCTGTTACAACTCCGTTCGTGGCCACCACTGAACGACATCGTTCACTTGGGACTGAGATAGCAACCAGTTAACACTTCGGAATCAAATAGGCACCAGTGAAGACTTTGCTATCAGATAGGCACTAGGCAGACCTCTAGCTCAACTATGTATCTGCAGTACTGAGATATGTAAAAGTTAAGTATTGTATAAATTCTGTGCAATATATATCTCGTTCTAATTTACTCTAGTGTTTCTAGTTTCTGGCTGCTCCCCTCCGTACCTGCACCAGCGTGCTACCTTTATTCCTGTGTCGGTCTCATTCCACTCGGCCACCGACACCTACGACGGAAACGAGACATAAAAGCGGCGACGAGGCTGGGACACAAAACATTTAGTTTTATTAATATACACCAATATATAAGAAAAGTATATCTGGATTTGAAAAAAAAAAAAACGTTAATTTGTATTAAACCAAAGCGCTATGGAAGCAGGATGAAAACAGGGAACCGACAAATCATATAGCGTTAAAATACAGTACTGTAATACATACACGACATAGGCAGGAATGGCATCAAGGGGTGCAAAGGTTTGGAGCGAAAAGGATGCCATAGACGTGCATGCTGCTCTCAAGGCAGCGGAACAGTGGCACTCACTATATTAAAAATTTGTAAATGAGAACATGATACCCAATCTTCTAATTTGTAATCACACCATGTACTAGACTTATATAGTCTACCAAAGCTACTTTTTTATTCTAAGTACTTCAATTCTTTATTTTATTGTACCACAAGTGCAAGGTTCCCATTATTTTAGGAAACACATTTTAATTTAAAAAAAAAAAAAAAAGAAGATCCTTATTGTCATATAATGTTTTCAAGATTTTGTTTCTGGATCGTTAAAAAGTACCAAGTTCCACATGCCATCAGCTTAAAATTACCTCCGCCACTGGAGTTTTCAATTTAACACTAATGTACCAAGAACCCTAAAATGTACATGACTAATTTCGTTGAATGTGTATGCCATATGGCAGTAAATGGTGTACAATGATTTGTGTGTTTTACTTTAATGTCAGTTCATGCCTAACTGCAGAACTATTGTGGTCATGGTTGTGTAAGTTAACAGAAGTAGTATGGGAAGCTCTGATGCAGTTCGTATTTTGTTCCGTATGTTCATTGGATGTGTTACTTAATTATTTTCCAAGTTTGTGACGCTAGTTAAATATCACTATAGCAATTCCTACAAGTTTGCTCTCTCTTTCTCATCACCTAACCTAAAAAACCCACTAGGGAAGGTCTATAATTGTACCATTCTTTTACATGTAGATATTTTTCCTGTATGGTTTAATAACATGTAATACGTTAAATTAAGATGTTCCTTCAATCCAAATGCCATAGTAGTAAAGAAAGTACACAGAAAAGGCGATGTTTTCGTTAAAAATGGAAATTCTACATATTGTGATATTACATCAATTTTTGCAAAGTAAACGTATAATTTTAGACCACAGTTCTAAGAACAGAAGAAATTGCTGTAATCCGAACTGAATAACAAACATGTTGATGCCTAAATTGTATAACTTTAACATAAGCTGTAACTACCACAAAATAAACGCTATCTTGACTTAAATAAGGCATTACATTAAGTATATTGTTTCCATATATCATGACAGATTCTTAAGTCAAAGAAATGTTTACATCGAATATTGTAATGTTACCGTAAAATCAATGCCCATAACCTGTAACGTCAGTATCTCCCAGCTATTTACAAGCCTAAGAGACTTTAAAACAGCTGAAATTATTGTAAATACTAGTAGATAAATAAAATTTCACAAGTCTGTAACCACAGTGCGGAGATAACAATTTCGGCTCTGTAATTGCAGATAATCTAAGATGGCAACATGGATGGCAAAATTTAGCCACTCAGTCCTAGCAAGGGAGAAGGAGTTATTTATTTACTAGATACGCCACACAATGTACATATTCATGACAGAGAAATGATGACAGCAAAGAAACTAAGTGACAGAGCGAGACGTACTGCATTACCAAAGACATTGCTATCGATATATCTAAATTACACAAGTCATAAGAAAAAAAGTAATTTACTCATGATAGTGAGAGATCGTATTGTATTAATATAAAGAGGAATGCTAAGATTGCAATTTCTATCTTTTATTTATTTAAGACGATCATATTCAACAGTCGATGGTGTCATCTTTTCGTCTCTTACAATTGGCATTTAACTGCTTATTTAAGTACTCCACATATAATTTGGGAGATGTTCTGGTGGAGAGTTAGATGAACAATCTTCTGGTGGTTGATAGTCAGATATAAAATCTTATGCTGGTGGATGGTCACAATTAAAACAGTTAAATAGACATAAACGAAGTATTAAAATGCCAAGATGGCAAATATCTATTTATTTTTTCTGACGACCGGTTTCGATACACTTAGGGTATCATCATCATGATGATGCACATTTTTGGCAGAGCAACTCAATTGCGATCTTGGCATTTCTCTTTATATTAAAAAACGTAACTCAATAAAAGAAGACCTCTGATGTCTAACAGAATGACAGCTTAATTTCTACAAAGTAGGTTGAAAACATATTATTGAAAAAGTAACCTGTCAAGGTTAATAACACAGTATGTAAGAATTTTTTTCTTTTTTTTTAATACACTTCTAGATTTACTCAATTATTTCGCAGGTTTGGAACAAGAGTTAAATGTCACCGTAACATTTCAAACATGACTGCTGACTCTTTTTTATTAGTGAGTTAGCAGAAACATAAAAAAATCGAATGATATACGATTACTGTACCACTGTTTTAAACTAAAATTTTTTTTCTTGTATGATCCAAGACCCAGTAACACACGAAACAAATTGTACTACTACATCAATTATCGCAAACGTATAGTAAAATTAATGCATAACATCCCTAAAGTAAGCATCCCCTAGCTATCTCGAGTCCTAAAACAGATAATGACATTTGAATTCATAGTAAAATGTCGTGTTAGTCCACTTTTTACAGAAGGAGAATACACGCAGTGTTGTTTATATCGAATATCACAATGTTATTGTAATAACAGTAACCCTACATAAAGTGTCCCATAGCTTCATCTAGACCTAACAATCCGAACAAAAAAAGATATTGCCATAATCAATAGTGAATAACAAACATTTCGATGATGGTATTGCCTAACTTTAACAGTACAGTAACTACGCTAAACACACGCTATCTAGGTAAAATTAAAGCACTAAATTAAACATTTCACACAGCAATGACTTAGTTAGGCCTAACAATTTAAAGGCAACTATTGTCGCAATATTAGTATCACAAGTAAAGTATCCATCGGGAAGTGATAGGTCTCAGTATGCCAGATCAGATGCAGCGATGCTTACATGCACCTCCACTCCTATCCATTCATATAACAACTAGCTCTTTCGGAGTCTGTGTGTGAAGACTTAAACAACTGTATTTCTTATAGGCACCCAGTGGAGAATGGTTCTGCCATATACACAAGTTTTGGTTAGAATTATTTATATCTCCAGATGACTTATTCTACATCATAGTCATCTGCAGGAGACAAGCAAAACAACAAGCATGTTTCCCTTGATTACATTGTTGCATATAATTCTTCAATTTACTCAATTTGCATGACTTGTTTCTGCTTAATCTTTGGTCCGACTATCGACTTCATAGTGAAAGTTAGTGGAAACTTGGTAGTTGAACGTGTAACAATGTAGATTTCTTACTATTATGGTCATATAAGCATCAATGATGTAATTAACGCAATACCCAGTACCAGGAAATCAGCTATATATTGAGCAAGCGGTTTCATCTCCTCATATGAATGGTAACCTATATCTATTTGAATCTGCTTACTATATTCGCCTCTTGGTCTCCATCTGCGATTTTTATCCCACAAAAATTCCTTGATCACTAAGAATGTGTCCTACCAATCTAGTCCTTCTTTTAGTTAAGGTACGCCAGAAATTCCTTTTCTCCCGAGTTCTGTTCAGTACCATCTCATAAGTTACGCGATGTACCCACTAATCTCCAGTATTCTTCTGTAGCACTACATTTCAAAAGCTTCTATCCTATTCTTGTCTAAACTATTTGTCATCTATGATTCAATAGTGTACAAAGCAACACTATACACGAATGCCTATAGAAAAGACTTCCTAAGATTTAAATTAATATTCGATGTTAAATTTCAGAAATGCTTTCTTCACATTGTCATTCTGCATTTTATATCTTCTGTACTGCGAACATCGCGTGTTATTTTAGTGTACAAATAACGGAACTCGTCTACACCTTTATTGTTTTGTTACCTAATCCAACTCCATCAGCATTTCCTGACTTTCTTAGACTACGTTCTATATGTACTGTTATATAGCTATCATTTAATATCCTTTAATCTACCCAAACCTTCATAGAGTGGGAAGGCCCGCCATAAACAAAATGGGACTGCGAGACATAATTTCATAAAAAATAAAAGTTGATCTCTCCTTAAAGACTCACGTGAAGAGTGGTGACATTGTCAGAGTGCACTTATTGGATAGTTTACTACGATATAAAGGGGAAGGAAAGAAGTGCTCTTATTGGATGCGATGTACTTGTGTACTACCCCTCCCCATGCTGTGATTGGACAAAATGTACTTCTGTAATATGATATCCCTTGTCATGTGGAGAGCAGTGGTCTTGTCAGACTTCTGTATGGATGTAATATATTGATTCATCTGATACCAACCCGTTGGCTTTCTGCCGCAGTCGCGTGAGGACCTGCAAGTCGCGCAGGTTAGTGCCCCACTATCGGAGTTATTTATTTCCGAATGGCATTTATTTATTTTATTTTTTTGTCTAAAGTCCAATAACGTGGTACCTTACAACGCACTCTTACCGTCGAGCAACATTTAAAACTACATTCCAAGTAGAACATCCACAACCATGCGCATACAAAACTGAACAATATATTTATTTATGAACGGTACGCCTGAACTCACAAGAAGTGACAGATATTCACTTCTAGATCACTGCTAGTGTCGTCTACATTAAAATGACATCAGAGGCTGCATTTGCTGATATCTTACTATAACACACACAAGGACTAAACGCCGCGGCGGATTAGCGTGCTTACTGCAGCGCCGTGCTGCGGTGCGCGCGGCTGTTCGCCGTCGGGGGTTCGAATGCCCCGTCGGGTATGGATGTTTGTGTTGTCCTTAGGTTAGTTTACCTTAGTTTAAGTAGTTTGTAAGCTACGCACTAATTACCACGCAGTTGAGTGCGATCGATTTAAACACTTGAACGTTTTGACTAAAATTCAAACACCCGGTCGGACATATCATGGAGATGGATATAATTAAGTGTGGAGTATTAACATAAACTTGTCGTTTTCCCTTAAGAAACATCCGGACCTTCATTGATCAATCTCCCCAATAAGCACTGAGCATACTTATACGTATAGCTTGTTTGAGCAGTGATATTTTAGTATGATAATAAGCGTACTTCATTGCATCTGAAAAAAAAATCAATTTGATTCAGTGAATTACTTATTACACATATTAATTCACGACTAATATTGCCCTTTTTGCATCCCATCCTCGTCGCCACTTTTGTATCCCATCCTCGTCCCCACTTTTGTATCCTATCCTCGTCGCCACTTTTGTATCCCATCCTCGTCACCACTTTTGTGTCTCGTTGCCGCCGGTTGTCCTGGGTGTCAGTGGCCGAGTAGAGAGAGACCGACAAAGGAAAATAGGATGCACGCGTGTGCAGGTACGGAGGTCACCAGCCAGTGGGACAGCAGAAACTAGAAACACTGAGCTAGATTAGTATAAGAGATATATTTCATAGAAATACATTATTTAACTTGGAGAGAAGCAGACTAGTAGAATGTTGATACATAGTTTAGATAGAAGCCTGACTACTGATGATTCCTAGTGCCTATCCAATAGCCAAGTCTTCACTTGTGCCGTCTGATTCCCAAGTGGCCGATGTAGCAGTCGTGGCCACGAGCGGAGTTGCAGCAGAGGGCGCTCGTGGCTGACGTCGTAAGAACGCCGCGCCGTGCGTGCATGGCGGTGCGCGGCAAAAGTACGTGGCGCGCACTTCATACTTGTGCGACACCACAGCCCTAAGTAGTAATAAAGCTGGCACCTCTCTCTGAAGGTGAATACACAACAAATCAGCCTCTGCCATTATGACAATGGTTCAAAATTATTGCCACATTATTCTGTGATATGGTACGAAATCACTGGCGATGGTATCCAATAGAATTTTCGTTCTCAACCTGAGAGAGGAGCTGGTGGGGTAGGACAGTAGGGCGAGAAGTGGGCAAACTGCTCAAAGAATGCAGAAACATGCAGTTAGTTGTCTGCTGATGCCTGACAGTATAACATCATTAGTCGGGCCGCCGAAAGGTGGCTCTTCATACTAGTTCAGCAATATGTACCATGTGTACGGGACACAATTCAGCACATCAAAATTTGTGTGCTGATCCATAGTTACACGGCGAGGAAACAGTAGGAATAGAAATGTAGGTTTTTAGGTGTCTACAATTATTTATTACATTACAAGCCATTTTTATGAGCAACGAGCAGAAGTGCTTAATTTTTCTGATTAGTTTGATCCCCAACACATGGTATTTGAGTGGTAATTATATACAGTAATTACTGTACTTGCAAAAGTCATTGCTTGTAAAAACGCTAAATTTATTATGTGGTGTGCTGCAGTAGCTGCCTCATGTTCGTTTTTAATGAAAAGAGCTGGTCGCTGGGGGAAACAATCCCAGACACCAGGGAACCCCACAGCAAGGTGACCCAGCAGGAACAACCCCAGTGACTGCTTCCCACCCATTTACCTTTTCCAGCGAGCAAGCACAGCCAGGCGACACTCAGGCGCCATAATATTGTATCAGATTTCAAGATTCACCTTATTGGCTTGTAAGAATAGTTTGCATTGGAGGAGCACGTTGTGGAGAGTTTTGCTATGGCAACCAATAGGTTGTTCAGGGCAGCTGTGCTTGCCTGCAGATTGGAGTAGGAATGCAAAACAAGTATACAACTCATTTTTACAAGGAAGAGAACGGTTCTTCCATAGCGGAAGATTTTTCAGGACACAAGCGGTTCTGTGAATATTTAGCGAACCGCTATGGTTTTCCTTATGGCATAAACAGCAGGGCACAATGCCAAGTGTTGAATTACAGGCCTCAACTTTAATTACGGCATTTTCGCAAAGCGAGCAGTGGACATTTTGCCTCCATAATATTTAGTTAACTTCTATGGATGAGCGTGAGGGGCATTACAGATTGTTTGCTGAATCAACATACCTTGCCATATGAATTTTTATAGGGAAGTGACTTCAGCAAGAGTAATACACTACTGGCCATTAAAATTGCTACACCAAGAAGAAATGTAGATGATATACGGGTATTAACTGGACAAATATATTATACTAAGACTGACATGTCATTACATTTTCACGCAGTTTGGGTGGATAGATCCTGAGAAATCAGTACCCAGAACAACCATCTCTGGCCGTAATAACGGCCTTGAAGCGTCTGGGAATTAAAACATAGCTGGGATGGGGTGTATAGGTACAGATGCCCATCCAGCTTCAACACGATACCACAGTTCATCAAGAGTAGTGACTGGCGTATTGTGACGAGCCAGTTGCTCCGCCACCACTGACCAGACATTTTCAATTGGTGCGAGATCTGGAGATGTGCTGGCCATGGCAGTAGTCAAACATTTTCCGTATCCAGAAAGGTCCGCACAGGACATGCAACATGCGGTCGTGCATTATCCTGCTGAAACGTAGCAGGATTCGTAGGGATCGAATGAAGCGTAGAGCCACGGGTTGTAACACATCTGATGTGTTCAAAGTGCCGTCGATGCGAACAAGAGGTGACTGATACGTGTAACCAATGGCACCCCATACCATCAAGCCGGGTGATACGCCAGTATGGCGATGACGAATACTCGTTTCCAATATGCGTTCACCGCCAAACACGGATGTGACCATCATTATGCTGTAAACAGAAACTGGATTCATCTGAAAAAATGACGTTTTGCCATTCGTGCACCCAGGTTCGTCGTTATGTACACCATCGCAGGAGCTCCTGTGATGAAGCGTCAAGGATAGCCGCTGCCATGGTCTCGGAGCTGGTAGTCCATGCTGCTGCAAACGTCGTCGAACTGTTCGTGCAGATGGTTGTTGTCTTGCAAACGTCCCCACCTGTTGACTAGGGATCGAGACGTGGCTGCACGATCCGTTACAGCCATGCGCATAAGATGCCTGTTATCTCGACCGCTACTGATACGAGGCCGTTGGGATCCAGAACGGCGTTCCGTATTGCCCTCCTGAGCCCACCGATTCCATATTCTGCTATCAATTGGATCGCGACCAAAGACAGCTGCAATATGACGATACGATAAACCGCAATCGCGATAGGCTACAATCGGAAACGTGGTGGTACGAACTTCTCCTCCTTACATGAGGCATAACAACAACGTTTCACAAGGCAACGCCATTAAACTGCTGTTTGTGTATAAGAAATCGGTTGGAAACTTTCCTCATGTCAGCACGTTGTACGTGTCGCCATATCACAGCATTTTCTTCCTGTCGGTTAAATTTCGCGTTTGTAGCACGTCATCTTCGTGGTGTAGCAATTTTAATGGCCAGGAGTGTGGTACGATTTGGCGGATTCAATTGAGCTTCAGATTTAAATATATTTCACACTCATGGACGCAGCTGCCCGCTGATGCAGGCAAATCGTGTTCTAATGCAAAGTTGTTTTGTTTTTTCTGCACTGTCGCTTCTATGGAACGGCACCGACACCAGAACAACATTATAGTCGATTCACCATGACAGCCTCACAGGCTCTGTTAGTTCTTTTTTCAGCCGTAAAGTCAAGTGTAGGACTCAGTAACTCTCTTCCAGATATTATTATCTAATAAATTGTTTAATTTTTGTATGTGGTTTCGAGTATCAAAGTGATACTGTTAATGGTCGAATAATATCATCTCTTTTAATTATTATTGCGTTTTATTAATAATTTCATTCTAATCTTATTTAAGATAATAAATTAAATTTTACCTCTCAGTAGAGAAGCGCTTTATTTTACTGAAGCACTGCTCAATACCACATTACAATATCTGGTGAGGTCCCTTATCATTTATTATTTTTCTACTTATAGGAGTAGTCTTTTGGTTCATTCTGAGTACAGTTAAGGACCTTTTCCTTCAAAAAATGTTCAAATGTTTGTAGAACTTATGGGACTTAACTACAGGGTCAACAGTCCCTAAGCTTACAAACTACTTACGAACTAACTAAGACTAAGGACGGCACAAATATCCATGCCCGAGGGGGGAATCGAACCCCCTACCGTAGTGGCCGTGCAGATCGTGACTGGAGCGCCTCAGTCCCCTCGGCCACCGCGGCCGGCATCTTTTCCTTTCTTGCATTCAAACGTGAACTGATTCTGCTATTTAAGGCTGTGCGTCACGGTATATTTGTTCCACATGAAGAGCCATCGTTCTTAGGGCACAAAACATTGCAGATCAATCCTTGCGCGTAATATGCGGTAGGATATATTGTCTGTCCAGACTGTTAAGGCAGGCCGTAGAACAATGCAGCAGTAGAATGTGTTAAGATGAAACAAGGACCAAATTTTTAGGCGTCTACCAATGCAACTGTGACACCGCATCCAATTTAGTGCACTGCGGACAGACGAACCGCCATAGAACAGACAAGGAAAAAGTCTAAAAATTGTTTTGGGTTCTATTGTTATTATAAAGACCCTTCACGTTAATTATTCCTAAATATCTCCAATCTACAGACCTGTTAGTTACTGAAATATAGATGGATGAGCAATTGGAGAGCACCCTCGAAATGAAACGTAGGCAGTATGTTATGTGGAACAAAGGAGAGTCGAAGCACTTGAGATTTGGTGGTACTGAAGACAGTAGAAAATTAGGTGGACTTAACACATATAAGAAGAAGGAACAGGCGAGAGGAATTGTGTTAAAACGTCAGGCAATGGCCTTAATGGTATTAGAGTGGGTTGCAGAGGGTAAAAAATATAGAGGAAGACAAAGATTGGAATCCATCCAGAAATAATTGTAGAATTTGGGTGCCAGTGTTACTCGTAAATGAAGAATTGTTGCAGGAAATGAATTCATGGAGACTCCCTAAGTATTAGCAGACTTTCTGACTTGAAATAAGATGTGCAACAAAGAACTTCTTCACAGGAAATACTGAAACATCTGCAAGAAGAGTTCAAACTTTATTTCTTCATTTGTCATCAGACACTAGCATTGCAATACAGCAACATCACGGTACTGAACGAAAGTGCATGCCCTTCCTGATGAAATAGTAAATATGAATGTAGTGGTTAAAGAACTGTATCAACAAAGGGTGTTGAAACTATTTTGGGCCAGATTCTCTTTTGTTTATCAAGATATGGCAAAGAAAGCCACAAAACTCTCAAATGGTTGTGATCTATATATTTATGTGATATTCGACTTTCGATACCAGTCATCATGGAAAAACAACAGTGGCTAGCCGCCTGCTTTAAAGTGAGTGTTTGATGTTCTGTAAATAGTTTTAGACAAAATATTGAAGACCTGATTGAAGATAAAAACTTTATTCATTTTATTAATGTAAACTGAAATGAAAGCCATATCTTCAGGTATTTAAGAAAGACTTAAAGGAATTTGTGTTTTGGTTTTAAAGTACTTTGAAACACTATAGTTTTGTTTTACTTTGTAGTTCAAGACTCTCTTTCACTGAAATGTGGATTACAGATTAGTGTCAAATGAAATTTAACAAAAGAAAGAAAAATAACTATATTAGTAATAAAAATGGGAAGAAAGTCAAACCTCAAAAGCATGCACAGAAAATAAAGAAAATTTAACAGAGGGAAAGAAAACAAGGACGATATAAAGACAAGGCAAACTTAGGCCCTACATTACAGCTGTATTAGAGAAGGACATTTGAAGTGTCAGGAATCACAAAGACAAAAAAAAAAAAAAAAAAAAAAATGTAAAATACCTAAAAATTTTGGAACAATACACTGAGACGGTATACAGACGAAGAGGCCAACCACAGATTTATACGAACACACAGACCAACTCACAGTCATGATCAGAAAATGTCAGTGTACTTCCTGTGGACATATTCATGGTCTCAACAAAAACTAACATATAGAATTTTTGATGTACTTAACTACTCACTCGACTAAACCAACGGATTTCAAGAAATAGAAGAAGCCATTAAACAAGCACAGTTGCGGCGGAGAGGCCAAACGCATTGAGGCGCTATGCTTTGATGCGCGAGGCCATCTCCGTCGGGGGTTCGAATCCCCTCTCAGGCATGGATGTTTGTGTCGTCTTTAGCATAAGGTAGTTCATAAGTAGTTTGTAAGTTTAGGGGCTGATGACTCCGCAGTTAAGTCCCTTAAGCTTAACAAACATTTGAACATTTGAAACAAGCACAAATTCAGAAACAAAATTATGAATTTTGATAGATACGAAGAACAGGCAAAGCATGGGTAGAACAAAGGAAACAGGAATTGAGTCGGAGAATGAAGAGGTTCCTGTAAAAGTAGAAGTTTCAATCATGTAATATAAAGATTAACAGCCATCATGAAAAAATCTGTATTAATAGTAAATAAACTTTAAAGAGGGGAATAAGGAAAATATTTTTGGTGTGGTCCCAAATAGAATGTTACTTTTCAAACCATCACTGTGACTGTAAATTGTGAAAGTAAATCCTCATATATTGTACGAAGAGAAGGCGTAGCTCTCTTTGTGATGGTATGTGGGATGCTGTGTTAGAATATTCAAACATGTTATCTATAGCCTAAAATGGCACAAAACGCTGAGAGAGATCAGTTTCGATTGTATTATTTTCCTAAAACAATGAAAGCGCAAACCCTCGCAGAAGCTGTTACCTTCCTCGCCTCCTCGTGCCGATTAACAGCTACTAGCCTGTACGGCGTCTCAGGCAAGAAGAAGAAACAGACGATGAACGTGGCTGCAGGAGCGACGTTCACGTACAGCATGACGTAGTACGGGAGGAGGGCGCCGGTGACGTAAGCGAAGAGGATGCCGACGTTGGACAGGAGTGGTAGCATGCAGCCCAGCTTGCCGCGTACCTCGTCGCTGGCTGTCTCGCTGACGTACAGCGTAGTCAGCATCATGGAGCCGGCAGCCTGCACACCCCCCAGCACCCTGCGGAACACAGGCCACTCCTGAAGAACCGTGACGTTGTAGGTTGTAACGGATTTTGTCCTAGAGAACATATTTGTCTTGTTTAACGGAATATTCGATACCTTTACGTCTATGTATGTGGTAGCAAAAGCGCCACTAATGTATAGTTATCCATATCAGAGTCGAACATAAAGAGTCATGAAACTGCCAGTGAATTTTTGCAACCTCGCGACTGCAGCGCTGCCAAGCGGCTGGGTCGTAAAAACACTCCGCGAAACGATTGAGTGATGAATGTGTATTTGGAATGTAGCAGCACATTCAAAATTCTTCGTATTTAGGAGCTTCTGTGACGCTAAAATTGTAGCAACTATCAAAAATGTAATTCGGAAGTCTCTCATTTGCAAAGGATGCTCAGAAGTTAGCGAATAATGTTACGAATAACAAGTGTTCATTTACGGTGGTTTGTTATACTTTTAGGCATAGAAGTAGCTAAATCGTTAACAATTCATTCACGTCCAATCTTCTGCTCTTAATTAGAATCACAAATACTTACCACTATTTTATAATATTACTGCTGTATTAAAGTATTGTCTGAATGCTTCCAATAGCAGTTAACTATTTCAGTAAAGCCAGCTTAGTTTCGCACCTCAGTTTCACAAAAATTAAAAGCCTGTATACCAACATGTTTTTGCGGTTACCTGCAAGTATGATAAAGTGAATGGGTAGCTACAAATACATAATACGTCCATATACATCACATTCTTGAAGATTTTCAGTTTGATACCTACAAACTAGCTAAAAAAATTATAGTGAAAAGAGGGTTTAAAAGCGATGTAGCGTTTAGTCTCCTACAATGTAAAAATCGTGTATAGTTTCAAAAATACTACGAAATACGCTAAAACAAAACTCGTGCAACATGTCAGTACGTACCAGGCACGGGAACATAATCATAATAAGTTACTTTTACAATTAAGCACATCAGGTTGCGATTTATTTCTGGTTTCAAACCGTTATTGGACGATATGATTACGACTCGGGTATTGTGAACTGTTTGAATTACACTGCACTGACTTTGTTAAATTATAGACTGCCATTAACAGAAGTAGTGATATTACTTTAATGATGTTTTCATATTTGTACTAGAAAGTTCACAGCACCGTTCAGTGACTAGGAACTATGAAAGTAACAGCATTAAAAACAGCAACTTCTCAGTTTGCATCGTGCCATTCCTCTGTCATTCCCAACTGGCCGCTTGGAGCGCTAGTGTTGATTCAGCTGCAATTTTTTTCCTAGAGAGTTTCGCGGCTGTCTTTGATAGACAGTGTCCATATGCTAAAATACTACAATTTTGTGTAAACCATATTTATAAAATTCTTGAATATCAGTATCCAGATCGCTTTTATTTTCTAAAACATGACCGGTTTCGGCACAGCTGCCCATCTTCAGATCAGATTTTTGAAGTTACAGAGTAACCTGTCGTGTGATGAACGAATGTTCACAGTCGTTACTGCAACTATGACGACTGTGAACATTCGTTCATCACAGGACAGGTTACTCTGTAACTTCAAAAATTCGATCTGAAGGTGGGCAACTGTCCCGAAACCGGTCATTTTTTAGAAAATAAAAGCGATCTGGAGACTGATATTCAAGAATTTCATTCGTATGACGATCGCAGAAACTCCCTCGAGACCCATAAGATTTGTTTTGATAAACCATGTTTACCGAGACAGTCTGTCTATATCTTCATTCAAAGTTTGTCAAATATGTTAATGGCGTTAAAATTTCGAAATATATTGCACAGAACCAAAAGCCTTTTGACATCGCCTAATTACATTGCATGCATATATATAAATTGAGGTGTTTGTGCCTATATTTCACTCTGCAGCCAAATATGCACACTCAATGGAGACGTACGCTCTCTCTGTGTTGTTGTATTACAAAGTCTCCCTTTGTACACCATAGCAGTTCCGTGTCGATAGCTATAAGAGGGAGGAAAATATAGTCGTTGAAGGTTGTCAGCTTATATGGAATTCGGACTGAAGACCAGCGATGACTTCTGACATTATAATATCAAAGAGGTTATATGCAGCGAAAGGTGATGCATATTCTTCAATTGTTTTTCTGCAACAAATGTACCAATAAAGAAAAATAAGTAATACCAAGTTGTGGCATCTGTTTATTTATATATAGATGCAAATTTATACTTCTGAAGATAATAAATATAAGGCAGAAATGCAGCAATGTACTTCTATTTAATTTAAATAACCCAGGCTCCAGAGTAAATAGTTTAAGGACAACATTGATAATGCGAAGAAGCTGACTAACAGAACAGTTTTGTCTACATCAGCAAAGCAGGTGATGAAATTTGTGTTAATTATTGGAACTTGTGTTTCGGTTGTGCCATTCCAATTCAAAGTAATAGGTATGATCAACAGAAGGTGTGAAAAAGGAGGAAGGAAGACTTAAGGGTCTAATGCCCCATCGACAGCGTAGTCATTTCAGAAACAACACATATTTGGATAGGTTTTGTTAGGATAAGGAAATAAATCGGTCATGCCCTTTGACAGGAAGTATCTCAGCATTTGTTCGCAAAGCTTTTGATAAATCACAGAAAACCTAGATCAGGATGACCAAAAGCCTATCAAATGCGAGTCTATTGGTTTATCATGCGATGTGGATATGAGTTCACACCCTCACAAAAAGACTAGTCCTTTTGCAACACTTCATACAACGCTCTAAGTGATAACTGTTCAGTGGTGTGTATGTTCTACTTGATGTCTGAAATCAACACAGTAAGGTAGGTCGAAATGGTTGTCGTAAAACATCATAACCGACAGCGAAGAGGCATCAATGTCACGCTTTGTCAATGAAGATCGATGTAAAAGTCGACACGAATTGCAACTGTCGAGGTATAATTATTCTTGAGATGTAATTACAAAGTTATAATCCGAATGAAACTGCATTAAAAGATACTTACAGCAACTATCAGTTCCTTATTTCGAACATCAACAAAAAATGTTCAAATGTTTTTGGAACTTATGGGACTTAACTACGGGGTCATCAGTCCCTAAGCTTCCAAACTACTTATGAACTAGCTAAGACTAAGGACGACACAAATACCCATGCCCGAGGGGGGATTCGAACCCCCGACCATAGTGGCCGTGCAGACCGTGACTGGAGCGCCACAGTCCCCTAGACCACCGCGGCCGGCCGAACATCAACCTGCAGATATGAATTGTCAAAAAAAAAAAAAAAAAAAAAAAAAAAAAAAAAAAAAAAAAAAAAAAAAACTGAAGGTTAGCAGCCTGTGTGTAATTGGTCCGTTGAGGCTTGGCCTCTATTCAAACGTTGCAAGAAGTCGAATGCATGGCTACCCAGTGAGGTGCCTGACCTGCAGTGCTTCTCTAATCTTATTGGGGGGGGGGGGGAGGGGGGGAAATCACACAATGACTTGGCTTCCTCAAGTTGCAGATTATGTGTACGTTTTTCAAGGACCACAGCTTAATACAATTCATAGAATTACATCTGAATTCATCTCTGCTGATTTAGTTCATCTGTTTTATTACATCCACATCTACATCTACATTACTGTAAACTTAATTGGGCTACATCTGTTGCTCTAAATGTACTTACGAATAATACACAGAAATTTTTCGGTTCTACTGTTTGTGTCTCGTGTCTATATTAGTAGGGTTATTCTGAGATTTCTGGAACACTTTTTGAGCTCAACAGAGGTAACCCCCCTCCAATGCGATGTTGTCTTGAGAGAGCTGAGATCACCATCCATCCAATATCATCACAACGTTCAAGGTCACCAATCAGGACAAGGTCACCATCCATCCAAGGTCACCATCCACACCCATACACTTCAAGGTCACCGATCTGTTCAAGGTCACCTCCCTCCATTCTCTAGTCTCTCAAATCCACTTCCTCATGCCGATCAGGAGATGGAGAAGATGGCGTACCCTCCTGCACTGCTTCTCTTCACATTAACATACACTTTAACAACTAGTAGATCAAAATATGTGAACATTGGTTGAGATTCAGTGTGCTGGATTGTTGGGATTGAAATAGACAACGTTAAACAGGGTGTTAAAGTGACGTTATCCACTGCAGAATAGGATGAATTAGTGAAGACTTTACCAACCATTTGTGATAAACTAACACCGACTTAACAAACCCATGCAAATAGCAATACTTACACATTTTTCGAGGATTATACTATCTATTTTGCAAATTAAGTTAAAGAACCCCTGGTGACTGAATCAATGAAACCTCAAAATTTGTTTAAAACATTAAAGACTGTTGAATTTACGAAGTATTTGTGATGCTGTATGACTTGCAGCAGATAAACTTTGTAGATGGTCATGTTATGCGAAGTCTCTCTAAGATAATGTTGTAAATCATTTCTGTAAGCATAATGTACATGGGGATGATGTAGCTGGATGACTAAATGCCTGTGTCAATGCAGTACCAAAGTCAGCCCCAATCAGTGCAATAAGTAAGAAATCTTTATACATGAAATTTACAGATGGAGTACCTATATAGTGTACTACATCTGTAGATGTGTATACAATACGTTCCAAATTTCATGTGTATAGAAAGTATTTGATAATTATTGTAATGCTACCGCTTATCATGTGAAAGGAAAAGATGATCCGTTTATCAGATCACTGTTTAAATGTTGGAACTGAAAGCACATTTTCTTAATGTAAGTGGTATTGTATGTATGTGAGCTCGATAAATGTTTGCTATTTATTGTACTCTTCATGTGTGAGACGTAAATGTTATTGCGAAATGAAAGAAAACGTAATTTTTAATCTCCAATTTCTTTTTTGCAATGGACCTACCTCTTCGCATGTAACTAAGAGACTGAATCATCATATTACTAGCAGCAATAGTGTTATAAATGGAGCTATTGACGCTAGAGTCGATAAAAAAACTTGATACTGTGTACAACAGCATAATGGATGACATCAAACAGTTGCACCTACCCACTTCCCTCTCCCCACCGCCCTCCCCCTCCCCCACACGCACACACTGATCCACACTCACATGCCCACCCACTCACCCACCTCACTGACGTAAATGGTTTATAGTTTTACAAGAACTGTCAGAGGATGAGCAAGTGTCATAATAACAATATACAAATAATAAAGGCAAGAAAAGAAATATTACCTTTATTATTTTCTCCTTTAAAATAATCTGTGTGTTAATGTAAGCACATAGTGAACAACATGAGCGAATGGACTAAACGCAAAGAGTTTTTAGTAACCGACTGGTCTTGTAATAGTAATGGACATAGGGGGAATATAATGGATGTCTCCTGGCTGATAATATACAATCCGTAATTGTAGGTTCGCCAGACTGTGGTAAGACGAATTTTCTCATGTCAGTTCTGATACATCCAAATGGGTTCCGTTTCGAGCATGTTCCAGCTATTACAGGAGATACTGCATGGAATACAGGACGTAACATACACGACATTCAGCGAAAGTGGCTATATCCCCGCTCAAGTGAGAGTGAAAATGAACGCTGTTTTTGAATTTGACGAAGTTTCAATGGAAAATCGGGATGAAATAAGGAAATAAGTTTGTTTCGGTCGTCACAAGAGCGTCGATGTTTTTTATTTGAGCCAAACATATTCGAGGATACCTGAAGAGTCGGTGAGGGATAATGCAAATCTTACTGTCGGTTTCAAACATTACAAAGTGGATTTAAAACACATTTACCAAGCTCATGTAAGAACCGACATGTCATTTGTATAGGTATGTAATGATTGCTGGAATTATGAACAGTATGGTTTTCAAATTATAGATAGCACAAGAAAATCGAATTACGGTAGATATAGACGGAATTTCAGCGAGTGCCTATATATTCCGTTTATCAGATCACTGTTTAAATGCTGGAACTGAAAGCATATTTTCTTAATGTAAGTAGTATTGTATGTATGTGAGCTCGATAAATGTTTGCTATTTATTGTATTCCTCACGTGTGAGACGTAAATGTTATTGCGAAATAAAAGAAAACGTAATTTTTAACCTCAACCTAAATACCAGCTATTACAGGAGATACTGCATGGAATACAGGACGTAACATACACGACATTCAGCGAAAGTGGCTATATCCCCGCTCAAGTGAGAGTGAAAATGATTATAGATAGCACAAGAAAATTGAATTACGGTAGATATAGACGGAATTTCAGCGAGTGCCTACATATTTAATAGCTCTGAGAAATTGTGAAGACGTTAGTTTACGCTACGTCATGGACAAATTCACGCGGATATGAGGTGAGAGGAGGGTAATGACCTATTCATAACACGAGAGAAAAAACTGAATCTGTGAAGGAAAAGCTTAAACATCTTGTCGCAGAAGTAGGATGGAGTGTTATTTCGTTGGAAAAAGATCTCAGACAACTGAGTGAGAATCTTAATGCACTAACATCAAGAGTTGCATCGTTAAAAATGATTCTGTAGAACAGGAGGAAAAAACTGGGGGCAGTGTTGTACCGTTCGATAGATTCCTCAGACAGCAGAGTGCAAAGCATAAAACATTTACAGCAAAAACTACAAATATTGAACGATCCATTATACAACATTTGGCGAGTGTGACTTCAAAACGTTTTACAATTCAAGAGCCGCGGTGGTGTAGCCAAGCGGTGTAAGGCGCCTCGCTGCGGAGCACGCGGTTGCTCGCGGTCGGAGGTTCGAGTCCTCCCTGGGGCATGGGTGTGTGTGTTGACCTTAAGTCAGTTTACCTTAGTTTAAGTAGTTTGTAAGCTACGGACTGATGACCACGCAGTTTGGTCCGATAGATTTACAAATATTTGAACATTTTGAACAATTCAATAAAAGTTAAATTCTATTAATTTTAGTGATCTTCGAGATATTGGAGAGACGCTCGAGACCTTAATGCACAAATTAAGGAAACAGTGCTTATACTCGTGTAAGATGTATGTGAATGCATTGTCTGTTAAATATGCATCAGCAGATCTACAAAACGTAAAGTCATAGAAGTGCACAAGGCGATTCGATGAAAGTTGCAACTGCTATAAATTTGGCTCACTTTATCTTACGGTAGTAACACTAAATGTGGGCCTTTGCGAGCGTCTTTTGACAGCTCGAAATTTAAATGAAAATAACGGCTTAACTATTCATCTGACGCAAAAATTGAATAACCGAATTTGTAGAGGAGAAACTTCTCTACAACCTTGCTCTCTTGTGGTTCTTTTTTTTTTTTTTTTTTTTTTTTTTCATATCTCGTAGCGTTTCATAGATATTTGCAAAAATAACGTGTTCCCTGTTTTTAAGACGAACCGTTCAATCGATCAACACAAAATTTTACAGACATGATTGTAGGCCTCCAGAGACAAGAACCTCCCTTTTGCAAATTTTTCGGACAAAAAATACGGTAGTAATACCAAAGAAAGTTGTTTGTAATATAATTGTAATTGCAAACGAACCGTTCATCTGACACTAAAATTGAATAATCTAATTGGTAGAGGAGAAAATTATCTACAACTTAGCTCTCTTACGTTTTTTTCATATCTCGTATCGTTTGAGACATATTTGCAAAAATAACGGAGATTTGACACCCTCCATTGAATTAACGAAACCCGGCCGTTCGGAGATGGCACGTGACATTCCTCGAGCAGAACTCTCTCTGGCATCTTGCGTTGCGTATTTGATGATTTTCTTATTGTAACTTACACGTTGTCATTTCAAAGCAATGGCGCACTGGAGAATTAACAAAAACACATAGTTCTTCGTACGATAATCTAGTGTCTACCAATGCCATATTAGCATCAGTTAACAACGGCCATCAATAGTATGAGATTCAAGGGCTCATATTCTGCTTGCCAGCTATATCCAGACTGGAATCTATACCCTAGTATGAAACACAACAGCTATCTTTGGTTACTTGGAAAATTTATAAACTACATCATTAAAAACAAAACTACAACATTAGAAGAATTTCTGATGTATATTAAAGAAGAACACAACAAATTACAGAAGCCATCAAAATATAAACAACAATTTCAAAATTTCGTCCTTCATACCCTGAAATAAGAATGTAAATAAGTTAAATGTGAGGAGGTATCATAAGATGTGCAACAATGATTTTCTGAAGCTACAACAAACCAACAGAAGATGAACAACATAATGAAAATATAAAATAAATTTCAGAAGCAATAATAGATAATTTGTTTTCACATATTTTGTATAAATGCTTTGTATAATAATAATAAAGGGTTAAAAAATGTAGTGTAGTGGGTAAAGCGTTGGACTATAACGCTAAAGGTCGGTGGTTCGAAACCCGCCACTATCTAATTTTTTTTCCTAAAAGGGTTTCAGACACTCTTATTAATTAACTTTTTATTATTTAGATTATTATTTTGGTCCAGAATGTTTGCACAAACTTATAAAACTACAAATCTAAAGTTGGCCGTAAAACACGTCAGTGCGATTTCTTTCCTATATAACTTTTACGTTTATAGTGAGGATAACATAGCAGTAGTAAACTGTACTGTTACTCTTACCTTGCAGTATAGAGAGCTTCGGTGGACGTTGAGAGCATCTTGATGATCAGGCTCGCCAAATGTGGTGTTATTGTGACGTAACCGAGCGTTTTGCGACTCATGTGTGCGCTGGCAACCGAAAACACGGGAACGAACACTAGGGTGGTCAGGACAGTGAGCGATGCCACCCAGGAGGCCTCGTCGGCCGACATCGGCTGATCTCGGAGGCCGCTGTCTGCCGACAGCAGCTGCGGCAGCGCCATCCCCGGCCACCCAACTTCCGTGCCACAGGCGAACAGGTTGAGGTTCACTAAACAAGGACAACAGGGTGTCTTGAGGGGGACTGCTGTTATTTCCTATCCACATAAACTAGTATTGCTGTCGTCTAAATTCGACAAGTTGTTTTTAGTTCCTAGATAACAGAATGCAGCATGTAATTCTCAATGGAGAGAAGTCTTCCTAAGTAAGAGTGATGTCAGGTGTGCCACAGGGTGTAGCGATACAGCGATTCCGAAAAGTTCTACTCTGTTCTGCAAGAAGGAAGTATGTACCAAGACTAAGCAAGCAGTGCACCGCTCTATCTTTCGACCAACTTTGTTGTATGGGAGTGAAAGTTGGGTGGATACCGGTTACCTTATTCATAAGGTAGAGGTTTCAGATATGATAGTAGCAAGAATGATTGCAGGCACTAATAGATGGGAAAAATGGCAGGAGGGTGTCCATAATGGCGAAATCAAGGAAAAACTAGAAAGTAGCAAGTTTGATTGCAGGCACTAATAGATGGGAACAATGGCAGGAGGGTGTCCATAATGAGGAAATCAAGGAAAAACTAGGTATGAACACCATAGAAGAAGAAGCAGTTAGAGCGAACAGACTGAGATGGTGGGGTCATGTTACACGCATGGGAGAAGCAAGGTTACCTAAGAGACTCATGAGCTCGGCATCGGAGGGTAAGAGGAGTCGAGGTAGACCAAGAAGAAAGTACTTAGATTCGATGCAGAATGATTCTGAAGTGAAAGGCATAACATCAGACGAGGCATCAATGTTAGCATTGAATAGGATATCATGGAGGAATTTTATCAGAGGTACTATGCTCCAGACTGAACGCTGAAAGGCATAATCAGTCTTTAATGATGACGATGATGATGACGATTTTATTCGAGAGTACGTCTTTCTCCGTCACGCTAAAGAATAACCCTGACGTCGACTTTCTTTTTTCTGCTGCGTGAAGGAGAACGACGGCACTATTCTGTCGATATCCAGCTTTTGTTTCAATCGGACTCCATTAGTCCACTGAACGATTTTCCTTGATTTTTATTTTATTATTTTTTTTTACGAAAATGTGAATATGATGTTCCGTCATATTTCTTTAATAAATGCCCTTTAAACTTGATTTACTGCATTAACAATATTTTTTTTTATTCGCAGCCCTATACGATAGCCCTGGCACAGCTAACACAAGCATCTAATCTTGCAGTGGCTCAGCGCCATTATGGCGACTTGGATTTCGTGTAGACGAAAATAATTTCTTGAAGTTATTATTTAATCAGTACATTTCCATTCAGTTTGTGCCTACTAGAACCTGCAATCATCTTGTCAGTATTTTGCATATGTGCGAGGTCCGATAATTTATTTTATGTGTGGTTGCATTTGGCAACGATTCATATAAGGAAAGTTCTAGAAAATTCGTACACGGTCGCCTGCACGGAATACCAACCTTAAATGCTCCGAGTTCACTCTAGAACTAGATTATCTTGAATTACAATGATAATTTCTTTCAGCAAGGCTTTATTATGTGCTGAATGCAGTTGCAGACGCCGGTAAAGGTGAGCTCGTCCTTTCTTTTATACCTACCTGCCGAAGCACTTTCATGGTATCTGACAGAATTACTTGCAGTTTAATTATTTCTTTCATTCGCTCATTCCATTCAGAATATTTTAGTGAATTTCTCACAATTTTTTCCAAATATTAATCCTATTAGAAATTAATTTCATTTATTTACGAAATAAATGTTGATGTTACACGATCCCCAACATTAATAGGCAGGTAGTGTTATAAGGGGAGTGTCGTGGGTCCGTTTCTGTTCACGATATATATAGATGACCTTGCGGATAACATCGGAAGGTCACTGAGGCATTTTGCGGATGATGCTGTAGTATATGGAAAATTGTATTTAAAAGCAGGAGGATCTGCATCGAATTGACGCATGGTGCAGGGAATGGCAATTGAATCTCAATGTAGACAATTGTAATGTGCTGCGAATGCATAAAAGAAAGAACCTGTATCATTTAGCTACACTATAGCAGGTTAGCAACTGGAAGGAGTTAATTCCATAAATTATCTGGGAGTAGGCAATAGGAGTGATTTAAAATGGAACGACGATATAAAATCAATCGTCGGTAAAGCAGATGCTAGACTTAGATTAATTGTAAGAATCCTAAGGAAATGCAGTCCGAAACTAAGGAAGTAGGTTACAGTACACTTGTTCGCACACAGCTTGAATACTGCTCACCGGTGTGGGATCCGTACCAGGTGGGTTTGATAGAGGAAGGTGAAAAGATCCAAGGGAGAGCAGCTCGATCGTTACAGGATCATTTGGTAATCGTGAAAGCGTTACGTAGATGATCGCTAAACTACAGTGGAAGACTCTGCAGGAGAGACGCTCTGTCGCTCGGTAAGGGCTTTTGTCGACGTTTAGAGAACATACCTTTACCGAGGAGTCTAGCAGTATATTGCTCCCTCCTACGTATATCTCGCGTAGAGATCATGAAGATAAAATCAGAGAGATTAGAACCCACACAGAGACATACCGACAATCTTTCTTTCCGCGAACAATACTTGACTTGAATAGGAGGGAGAACCGATAATGGTACTCAAGGTACCCTCCGCCACACACCATTGGATGGCTTGCAGAGTATGGATGTAGATGTAGATACAGTAAAAAAAAACACATATTTTTTAAATGTAGGCGCTACCAAGAAATAGAATTATTCCATGACAGCGAAATTTAGATTTTCACTGCTGACAACATGATCACCCACTCTAGATGGCAGTCTTGCTTGAACTATACCTTTCGCGACTTATCGTCGTCTAATACTCCTATAGATATGTAAACATACACTTCATTTAAAGACTCTTCACGGCTCCGTACACAGATGACTTTTCTTTTGTGCACATCTATGCAAAGCCCCTCTCGAATTGCATAGATTTCATTGGCCTCCTTCATTAATTAGGGGAAAGTGTTGTATCTTGGGACTATTTTTACATTTTAATTTTTTATAATATAATTTTTTTACAAGAAATTTGAAAATTTTCCCCATCAGAGGCACCAATTTTGGGTAATGTTGAACGAACAGTAGCTTAGGCTAGCTGCAATATTTACACAATTACTCACCAATAAAGACCTTTGTGGCACTTGTCCCAAGGTAGAACCTCTGGTTTCATCTTGGGACAGTGGTGGTTTTACCTTGGGAAACGGTGATGCATTTCAATTTCTTGGTTTAATGAATGAAAAAATCGTTTTGGAATCAGGTAGTAAATGTTTGTTAGTCCAAATACAAAAGTTATTTTACCTTAAAACAAGAGATGATGTGAACAAAATATTAAATGAATGAAACCCACGACACACTACTGGAGCTGGTAGTTTTTTCAATATATTACTGCGATTAACAGTGCTGATGTTCTCAGCATTAGGGAATACAAAATAGTCCTTTGCTTCTTTAAAAATTTCACAGTTATATTTTGTTCTGTGTTTACTAAAACTACTCCTGAATAGAAAACATGAGATCTGTCACTGATGTCAAATTTTACCAAGACCCAACTACCTTGAGAGCAAGAAAGTGTTCCTTTTCTAGATGGAAAGAAGGATGATAAATCCTCTTTTTCAGATGACAAACCAAATATGCTAACTCCCGAGCTACTGCCAATCTCGGGAATTTCTTCATCCCTGGAAGATGAAAACTCCTTTGTCCGTTTAGTGGCTTCTTTCTTTGGAAAAAGACTTCTTTCTTTTTTCCTCTTCAATTCTTTATTTTTCTGGTGTATCAGTGACAATCATACACCTTCCAGGTGTCCCGAGGTGCAACCAAAGAAGTGTCCCAAGGTAAAACCAAATACACAATAACAGAAAACAGTATCCTAATCTATGTACACATTTATATCGTTATAACATACGGTATCAATACCTTACTTAAACAATGCCCTACAACACTGTATTTAAGAAATATCAATAATGATATTTACCTTTAATTTATATCTTCTAAGGATAGTGGCTAAATTTTAGTTTCAAACACGAAAACTTGTAAAACTCCTCCTCAGATCTCAAACATCATCCAAATACAAGAAAAAAAATTCAAATGTTCAAATGTTTGTATAGTCTATGGGACTTAACTACGGGGTTATCAGTCCCTAAACTTACAAACTACTTATGAACTACTTACGAACTAGGACGACACAAATATCCATGCCCGAGGGGGGATTCGAACCCCCGACCGTAGTGGCCTCTTATTCCCCTGGAAATAGGCCTGCAACTTTACTTCATAGTTCTTAAAGTTTCCACTAGAGAGCACTGTTTGTATTCAAAAGTGTCCCAAGGTAAAACCGTCCCAAAGTACAAGCCTTTCCCGTACTACTAAAAATCGGTATTTAAATTTTCGGTTTCGAGTATTTATATAATAGTGATCTGACGGACAGGGCGAGCAGAAATCTTGATGGAGGCGAAGTTTATAATTACTTTAAATTGATTTATATTTTCGTCGAAACTTAGTCACACAAGAAGTATATCGTCATGTTTCTGAGGAACAAATAAATCAAACTAAGTTTATTGTGCGGTATCGCTCCCTGTATCTAGTAAAGCCAACCAATGCCCTTGAACAGTGCAACGGGTCTCTTTACCAGTTCTTTATTAGACACAATTTCTTCGGGTCTGGTTGTCACAAATGTTCTGTGCCTTTTACTCTCCAATGCAATGCATTCGAAGATTAGATGTGATGCAGTTTCATCACCGTCATCACAGATTCTACATTTATGGTCCTCTTCTGTTATTCCCACTGTATGTAGGTGTTTTTTGAAATTCCCATGGCCTGTCAGCAATCCAGCCATGAGTCTAATCTTTCTCCTGTTCAGGCCCAGGATTGCAGAGCTTCTTTGAAAACATGGCTTTGGCATCATTACCTTGCCATGTTTTTATTGACAGACTTTGGTCCAATATTCTACGTGCTGTCTTCTGAGCCAGTTATGTAGCTCCAATTTGATCATTGCCTTGGTGATTCTCAGGACAGGTTCCGGTCCAATAAAAAGGGTCACTGCCCCCATCCTGGCTAATCTGTCGGCATGTTCGTTGCCACTGATCCCCGAGTGGCCAGGGACCCACAATAGGTTTAATCTATTGCGTCCCCTAGCTCCACCAGAACCCTGCGACATTTTACAACAATTTTAGACCTTGTTGCAGGAACTGCTAGTGATTTCAGGGGTGCCTGGCTGTCTGAATAAATATAGATGCTACGGTCTTTGTAGCACCTACGCAAATTCCCCTCCACACACGCCCTGATGGCAGTGAAACCTAATATTTACTGTAGAGCATGAGCAGTAAGGGTTTTAAAAATTATCTTGATTTGAGGATTGAGACTAAGAGTAAAAAGCTCGCATTATGAATTTTTAGAAAACTCATGTTTACAGTTGCTGTAATTGATATAAAATATTGGCACCGATATAAACATACGGTGTGCTTCACAGAGTTAACTTCATTTGCCTAATCCCTAATAATAATAATAATAATAATAATAATAATAATAATAATAAAATGGAAGAAAGATATTTAGGTAAAAAGCCCTACAATATGAATATGACGTGCATATGATAGATATAGCCAATAAGGCGGGAAAAACTAGCACAGATATAGAGTTATGTCAATAAAGTGGCGAGATAATTTAACAGAAAACGTGTAAAAATCGCCTATAGCATCGACAACAAACTAGATCAGAGCCTGAGACTTAAGACTGACACACTGGAGAACTGGATGGCCAAAGTGGTAGAGTACGAAATTAAATTTTAGGTTTGTGATACAAAGCATGTGGGTCAAATGGAAATAAACGTTGAAGTTTAAGAGATAATGGCTCATCAGCTGTACCGAAGCACCTCGAGAGAGAACAACATTCGTGTACGTTATTGATGCCGTTGCATAACAGCAGATTAAATTTTTAGGTTATGTTAATTTTGTGAATTGCATATTCAGTTCGTGAGTTGTCCAAACTGTATATCAATTTTTAATATGCGCTTCCTTGCTTTTCATTACTTTATAACAGATTCCCAAACATGTAGTACTGTCATAATTGACAACAATTGGAGAATTTTCCTCAACACTCCTACAGACAGTTGTACGAAGGCAGCAAAGCAGAAAACCAGTCTGATACATTTGAGGTGAAATGCATGTCTCTCTGTACTTCTGGTTATCAGATTACGCAATTACACTACGTCCATTCACAGAACTCTTATGCACCTGGTGAAGGACGGAAGGTCATTATTTATTCATCACATCACAATCATAACTTAAGCCTCCCAGCTGTTTCCAGTCCTAACAAACCTAATAACAGTTATAAGTTTTGCAAAAAGAGGTACTATGTATCATTTTATTAGCGGCATGGACAAGCATTTTACAGGTTGAAATACACACTAGTAATCGTGATATTTATATCAAATATTATTTAGTTCACAATCAAAAAATATATGTATGTGAGGTGAAGGGAAAAATCTTATTTCCCAAATACCATTCTCAACTACAGTTATTTTGTCATCATTTTCATGTGATGCACATGTGATGCATCGGTACAGGTGATAGCAATTACATTGGCTACGCTAACGTAATCAGTACAGAAGCTGATCCGTCACTCCCACTGCTAATGAGGATGATAGTATGAAAATCAAGATTTCGTGATATTACATGTTTCCTCTCTCTTGAAGGCTGTTGAATGATGCATTGTGTCATTGAATCAAGCGCTTGGTTCAATTGCTGGAGGCACAAAAACAGTGTCAAGAGTATATCAGAATATATAATAACAATAATGGTGGATAGCAGTGTACTTAGTTTTTCAAATGTGAGTTGATGTCCTCAAAAGGGATTGGACAACTGAGCAAATGAAGTTTATTGTCGTGGTGTGTCATTCATGCTCATGAAAACGCATCTGTTCACTGATGTGATACTATATCCACATTCTAAAAATAGTAGTACATTTCTGTCTCGAGAATCAGATATTTCTTCACTTTGTATCCTCACTACTGATTTTTCCGAGATGGTAGAAGTATACTCGACGGAGATTTCAAAAATGATAGGCAGTTCCACCATGTAAAATAAATTATTGCCTTGGCATCCCCAATCAGGTAATTCATCTTCATTTCATTTTCATGTCGCATCATTATTTACTGAATAATATTTTTCTCCCACATGTACCTCTCATCAAACCCTTCCAGTCTGATGTAGATGGTCGTGCATACATTCCTCCATGTGATGCCTACAAGTAATACATTGCTTGAAGTCTTCCCTGTCGTGCTTAAGTGTCTCATAAATTAAAACATCACACACAGACTCCAAAATATTTACTCATTATTTACATGGAGTGCAATGGTAGGAGTGGGGATGAGTGTCTGCATGCTGACATGCTAAGGCTGCTACTTCCCATTGGACGTTACCTTCTGCTGTGCCTGCCACATGTTGATGCCTGCCACTACCTTCTGATAGCGCCTCTTCCCTGTATTCCTCAACTTGGTCTTTATACAATGTCTCACATTCACAAAATTGCCTATAATGGCCGCGCTGTCGATGGGATGACTCCAAGTTTCCTTCCTTCCTAACTATGCAGCTACGGGTTAAACGCCCCATACATCTTAGTTAACATTACAGTTCTCCCACTTTTCCATCAGTTCCTGGTAGTCCACCTGATGACAGATTTTAATTATCATAATATTGCCGCGAGAGACACGAACACCGACAGCCGGCGTGGAGCAGGGGGTAGCGTCACGGACTCGGGTGCAGAAAGTCGCCGGTTCAATCCCGCCCACCAGCAAAAATTTATTTCTTTGTAATTTACAATTCCAGAAGGTTCTGCACCTTTTTTTATGTTCACTTGTAAATTCTACTTGTTTCTTATGTTAACTGTTCTTCTAATTTCTGGCAAATTCTGTCTGTGTATAAATAGCAGAGCACTCTGCTTGAGAGGCAGTCAGTGCTGCGTGCATGTTGAGTTGGTAATAAACGTGCTTTCAGTATAAGTGCTGTGTTTAGTTGCCTTCGAAGTCAAGCCTGTTTCTATTTCAACGCGACATTGTTTGGTGGAGGCGCCGGGTACACTGTGCAACAGCTGCATCACCGTGGCTCCGATTAGGCAACGTAAAAGCCGTCGCTTACACGGACTGGAACCGGATTACAAGGGATACACCGAGTACATCATTCCAAAAGTTCGTATTATCAGAAGAACGATGGAGACGAAACCAGCAATAAGCCAGCTGCACATCAGACACCCGTCGGTGTTCTCTGGAGATGCTGGGCAGGACCCCAACAAATGGCTAAAAGGGTTCGACCGAGTCGCCAAGTACAACAGTTGGGATCTTACGATGTGCTTGGCCAACGTTTATTTCTACCTGGACGGAACAGCCCAGCAATGGTTCGAAAACAACGAAGACAAGTTGGATGACTGGGAGACGTTCCAGGAGGAACTTAAGAAGACGTTTGGAGACCGCTCGGCGGAAGAACAACTGAAGAACCGAGCCCAACGACATGGTGAGCCGACACAATCGTACATACAGAATGTTTTGGCCCTGTGTAACATAGTCAATCCGAACATGACTGAGGCGGACAAAATCACGCACCTGATGAAGGGAATTGCAGAAGATATGTACCAAGCTCTTCCGATAAAAGACGTCGCTACGACAGAAGAGTTCATCGAGTGGTGCCAGCGTACTGAAGAGATGCAACAAAGGAGGGTTGGACGCAAGAAGTATGACAGACTCCCAAATGTAGTCCCTATGGCCGTTGTGGAAGACCAGCATGACTTCGCTTCTCTCATACGACAAATCGTGAGAGAAGACTTACAACAGTGCATGGCAGCCGGGACTATTAGGCCGAGCGAGCATCAGATTATGGCCATGGATGTGAGCCCTGTAAGTCACGAGGGAGCCGACGCCGCTGAGGACGAGGCATTTCAAACATTAGCTCCTGTCTGCCCCGTCAATCGCCCCCAACGTGAAGAATGGCGTCGACCTACTATGACTTACGCTGCAGCCGCCAAACGGCAGCCCATGAACCGGCCGACGCGACCACAGCCAACTCCTCCGGTAACTATGACGCCCCGCAGAAGAACAGAGGTACCAGCCGCTCCCCTAGCCGCCGCGCCCAGGAAAACTTAGCGAGGCGACCATCTACGGAGGTGAGGCCGCCGCAGATGAAAATCCTCTATGGACGACAGTGGCTAAGATGTCGGGAAATCTCATCGACGTCATAATCGACGGCCAACCTGTCCGGGCACTTGTTGATTCAGGAGCCTCTTTTTCTGTGTTATCGGATAATTACCATAGCACACTAAAGAAGACAATGTTCTGTGATACGGGGGCAACTATACTGAAGGTCGCGAATGGAAAGTACGTCCAGCCAGCAGGAACTTGTGTCGCAAGAATAACCATCAACAACAGGACGCAGCCGTTTAAATTTGTCGTGTTAACAGAATGTAGTCACAATGTCATCCTCGGATGGGACTTCCTTCAGGCATCCCAAGCTATCATTGACTGTGGAAGATCTGAGCTGCAAATTGAAGAAGTTGTTCCGCCGGATACACGTAATACAGAATTTTCTGGGAAGTTATTCGTCGTTGAAAGTGTGACGATACCGCCGTTGACAATGAGAAGAGTTGCAGTCACAAACACAGATGACTGGTTAAACTGTGAAGTTCTAGTTGATAGTAAAAAATTTATCAGGCTCACAAAAGAAATTTACATACCAGCGGCTATCATAAGCATTACCGGTGGTCAAGGAGAGATTTGGATCAGCAGTCACAACTTATCCCTAAGGGAATGTGTATCGGGACTGCTGAACCAATCCAGGACGGTGAGCTCAACGTCATCAATGAAGACCCATGGCCTGCTGTTAGTACAGACAACACGTTGGAGGAAACAAACGTGGAACTACCAATAGGGCCTGGAATGACCAAGGAACAACGCCAGCGGGTGTTAGGTATACTACGCCAATTTTCGGGTGCATTCACACCTCAGCAGGGGAAAAGTCAGACAAACGGCCCACGAGAAAGCACCGTATCAATACTGGGGATCATCCGCCAATTAGCCAGCGTTTGTATAGAGTGTCGCCAGCTGTAAGACGGATAATTCGGGAGGAAGTGGAGAAGATGTTGCGAGATGACATTATTCAACGTTCGGAGAGTCCTTGGTCGTCTCCGGTGGTCGTCGTAAAGAAGAAGGATGGCACGTAGCGATTCTGCGTCGACTATCGGCGGCTGAACAGAATCACAAAGAAAGATGTCTACCCATTTCCGCGTATTGACGACACCTTAGACTGCTTGAAAGGAGCTACATACTTCTCAACTATGGACATGCAGACAGGTTACTGGCAAATCGAGGATGACGAAGCTGACAGGCAGAAGACTGCTTTTATTACACCTGACGGCCTCTATGAATTTAAAGTAATGCCATTTGGATTATGTAATGTTCCAGCCACATTCGAACGCATGATGGACAACTTGCTTCGACACCTTAAGTGGACGACGTGTCTCTGCTATTTAGATGACATTGTCGTTTTCTCGAAAACATTTGAAGAACATCTGAATCGCCTGTAAACTGTGTTGAAGTGTGTTCAGGCTGCAGGTCTCCGCCTCAATCCGAAGAAGTGCCTCTTCGTCGCCAAAGAGATAAAAATCCTGGGGCACCTAGTCAACAGAGATGGTGTCCGTCCTGATCCAGATAAAGTAAGGGCAGTCACAGAATTTCCAACTCCTCAGTACATTCGTGATGTGAGAAGTTTTCTCGGGCTATGCTCATATTACCGACGTTTCATAAAAGGATTTTGTAACAAGGCACGTCCATTACAAGAACTTCTGCAGGGAGACGCCAAATTTTACTGGGATGAGACAAAAGAAAGAGCTTTCCGGGCACTTAAGGAGGCTCTAACTTCCGCACCAGTGCGGAGTACTCTCAAAGTCCGAGATAAACTACTCTACAACTAAAAAAATGTCTCGCAGTTATCTGGGCTATCAACAAGTTCCGGCCGTATTTATTCGGCAAACCATTCATCGTCGTGAGAGACCACCATTCTTTGTGTTGGCTGACTAGCTTGAAGGATCCATCAGGTCTACTAGCAAGATGGGCACTAAGACTCCAAGAGTACGATGTCATAGTGGTATTCAAGAACTGGCGCAAACACAAGGATGCTTACTGCCTTTCGAGGAACCCATTAGTGGAACACAACAGCATTAATGAAATTTCAGCTCTCACTGAATTAGATGACGTTACATCTGAACAGAGGGAAGATCCAGCACTATTAAAAACGATAGAGGCTTTGGAGAAAGAAGAACCGACCAATGGAGAGTTCCAACTTATGAACGGAACATTGTAGAAGAACATCTACGATCCATTGGGCCCCAAATGGCTACTGGTTGTTCCAGCTCATCTCCAGCCAGCTATTCTCAAATATTTCCACGATGCTCCAATATCCGGTCATCTGGGATTCGTGAAGACCCTAGACAGAATCAGACGCAGGTATTACTGGAAAGGTCTCTATCGATCTGTCAACACTATGTGAGTCACTGTAAAGAGTGCAAGAGTCAGAAGCATGTGCCGCAATTACCTCCAGGACATCACGTACCGATTCTGCCGGCAGCAGCTCCATTCCACCGAGTTGGGATAGATCTTTTAGGGAGGTTCCCGAAGTCGACAACCGGTAACCGTTGGATAATAGTCTGCACTGACAACCTCACACGCTACGCTGTCACCACACCTTTGCCGGCTGCAGAAGCTCCAGAGATCGCAAAATTCCTTGTAGAAGACATTATTTTGAAGCATGGAGCACCACGTGTCATGATATCTGATCATGGAAAAGTATTCCAGTCAAAACTAGTATCAGAGGTAATGTCACGGTGCAACATTGTCCACAGAATGACAACTGCATACCATCCTCAGACAAATGGTCTTACCGAACGTTTTAACAAGACGTTAGCCGACATGCTGTCGATGTACGTGATGTTGAACAGAAGGATTGGGATACAATTCTGCCAGTTGTGACATTTGCTTACAATACCGCAAGACAAGACACAACAGGCTTCACTCCGTTTTTACTACTCCATGGCCGTGAAGCTGAGACGACAATGGATACGCTGTTCCCGTTCCAACCGGACGACACTCAGCATGACTATGTTAAACAGCTCATCACCAGGGTCGAAGAAACAAGATAGCTGGCTCACATACGGATACTGGACGCCCAGGAGAAGGACCGTCAGCGGTATAACGACAAGCACCGACCTGTTGTGTACAGCCCAGGAGATCTGGTATGGATTTTTACCCCTGTACGGAAGGTTGGACTGTCAGAAAAGTTATTGAAGCGATACTTTGTCCGTATCGTGTCATACGCCGCCTGTCAGACGTCACATACGAAGTTGCGGATTATGAGGCGTCGTCGAAACGTCAAAAACGAAGAGACATTGTACACGTCCTGCGCATGAAGCCTTACTACGATCCTGAAGAGCAGGTAGACTACAATGGCTTCTTGTTCAAGGACTTTAAGGACGATCATGTTTCTGATGAAGCCACGACAGGAACGTCTGTCGTCGATAACCGCGGAGAAAGGAAGGATTCTCTTGAACTCTCATACAGAGGACCCATGACACGGTCAAGATCGAGGACATTGCAGCTGGCTCCACAGGGATCATAACAGCGGGTCGCTGTTTCTCCAGGAGAGGGAGAAATGCCGCAAGAGCCCAGGAACAGCAACTGCCGCCGTGGCGCAGGGGATAGCGTCACGGACTCCGGTGCAGAAGGTCTCCGGTTCAATCCAGCCCACCGGCAAATATTTATTTCTTTGTAATTAACAATTCCAGAAGGTTCTACATCTTTCTTATGTTCACTTGTAAATTCTACTTGTTTCTTATGTTAACTGTTCTTCTAATTTCTGGTAAATTCTGTCTGTGTATAAATAGCAGAGCACTCTGCCTGAGAGGCAGTCAGTGCTGCGTGTATGTTGAGTTCGTAATAAACGTGCTTTCAGTATAAGTGCTGCGTTTATTTGCCTTTGAAGTCAAGCGTGTTTCCATTTCAACGCGACAATATTATCGCAAAAATGCTATGTAATGGGTGTAGGGGCACTTAATTTCTGTGTGCTTAGAAAGCAGCGTTATCGGTGTAATTTATGTTGCAAGGTTATGTTATGTCGAGGTCGTTGGAATTGTAGTCACGACCAGCGCATTCGTCGTCGGTCGTGCATACAGCAGTACACATGTGTCTCATGTACGTGTGATGTCACTACATCATCCATTAATTACAAGGAAACCTTTTTGTTCTTTATGGTGCCCATCTACCAATTAAAAATTACATTAATACTGGTTATAGTAACGTGTAAAGATACTCTAGGTACTATAGTCCTTTTACTATTGGCAAATACCCCTCCTCTCACTACAGAGTCGATTGGGCTGCAACAATTTTTCTCTCTTAGTGCTGTCTTTCAAATACATTCCAATATCAACGTGTCTCACTACACAGATAGTTCAGAGCATCTTTCTTTCAATATGTGGTGTATAACTACCATTTAATTAATACAAGACAATCACAGAACAATATGCATGATCCTGTTGCATATCTGATGCTAACACCTCACCAACCATACACATTGGGTTCTAGGTATTAGGTTTATGATAATATTGTGATATTCGATATAAACATCAAGATTTTTACACATTGCTTTTATGGAAATGGTATGTCATTTAAGATTAATATCGTTGTTTTACACATACATCGTATGCTACTATATCAATGCAGTGTACATAGAATAAAAGTATTATTGATTCCTTTACTTGTGGTACACAATTTAAACTGTACGTATCATCACAGTGCTAGTGTCTCTTTGTACTGGTAAAAAAGCATTTCATGGATGTACCACTGGCAAAACTCACTTTATGTATAATAGGGATTCATTTTATAATAATATTACGAAATTAGATATAAACATAAAATTATACTGTTGCTGACATCTCTTGAGGAGAAGAGTAACTTAGTAACGTTAAGCTGGTGGTTTGGCGAATTGCATTGGTCACAGATATGTCTTATTCCATCCAGGCTGGCTACCATTCTGACATAAATGATTTCCTAGGACGCCTATTTGCAGTTTTAACTATAATTAACATGGAAATTGTAACCTACATTACTTTTTATACATTAGATCTCTACATCTTTACATTTTTAAAACTTAGAAAGGCCATTGCAGTTTATGAGAATCCTGTAGGACTATGCGTTTCCATCAGGCATAGACTCAATAAGGGTTATTTAATTTGTATGATAATCATATTACTTTTATTTCGATATATCAAACCGAATTCTGTCTTTGTAATTGCTTTCTTACTGTCACTGCTCACAAGAGCTCTTCATACAGTGCTGTCTGCAGATTAAGTGACTTTTCTTAGTAACTCAATTATATCTTCTCCCTTCCTAGGAATGCGTGCCTACATTTTCTATCGTAAAGAAAGCCATATCTTTATTGTAGTATTGCAGTTATAGAAACGAAAAGGATAGTTTGACACTGCAGATTTAAAAAAAATATATATATATTTTCCAACTTTGAAGTAAAATTTCTCTTTTGTGAGATGTGGAGCATAATTATATTTCTATATTCACAAAATATATGACAGCAACTGCGAATGGGCAAAGCTGAAATTGCATACAAAGCCGGGATTCGAACCCGGGTCTCTTGCTTGCTAGGCAGTTGCACTGACCACTACACCACTGTGGACACAGTGATCACTGCACCAGTAAGGACGACCTAAGCACGCTTCCCGTCATATACAAATTCCGATCTTGACTCTGCCCCCAGTACCCAAACTCGTGGCTCGTGGTTCTGAAAGCAGTTCACACACACACACACACAACACACACACACAGACATATATATATATATATATATATATATATATATATATATATATATATATTGCCCGTAACGGGCCATGATCCTTTCGTTAGTGTGGAGGGGTGAGCAGGTTTGTGGCCCTTACTCCCACAGGTATTAGCTTGAGTACTGTGGGCAGGGTAAAGCTGGGAATTTGTATCAGACATAAGACATGCTTAGGTAGTCCTTGCAGGTGCGGTGATCACTGTGTACCCAGGGTTGCAGTGGTCAGCGCAACTGCCTAGAAAGCAGGAGACCCGTGTTTGAATCCCAGCTGGGTACACATTTACAGCTTTCCCCATTTGCAGTTGATGTCATATATTCCGTGAATATGAAAAAATAACAACTACAGCATCAGAAGTGACGTCTGTTCTTTCGGGCAATGATCCTTTCTTTTCTATCTGACAACTTTTATCACAGCACTTGAAAATGGCCTAAGGCCGAAACCAGGTAGTGATAATAAACAAAACTTTCAGTGAAATGGCGGTCAGCTCTTTTAAAAAAAATTATAGGAGGAAACTCCTGACGCCTACAAAATGATACTTTCATTAGTGGGGAGAGGTGGGAACAGAATATATTGCATGTGTCTACAGCAGGTTTTTCATGGACATACAAGCCTGCAGAGTTTAGGACTGATGTTTATGTGAAATGATATTTCGAGCAACTTCCTATAGTTTGAACTGCCACTAAGCATGGGAATAATTTTTGATAGGCGTTGGTCACGTCTAAAAAGACTTAATTTCTTAATTTAATGCTCTATTTGTGTCTAGTTAATGGGCACTTCTTGTAGTGAAAGTCTTGTGACTTTTAGTACTATTTACAATAACAATGTGTTATTGGGACTCACATGCAAACATTGTGGGAAACTGTATGTTGGTCAGTCTGGCAGGGCTGTAGCTATTAGATTATCAGAACATGAGAGAAGCTGGAGGTTAAAAAAGACAGATTCAACCTTTGCTGAACATCTGCTCAGTGAAGGCCATGATTATGATGTAAACTGTGAGATTCTACATCCCCTGAAGAAAAACAGAAAGATGACACTACTGGAAATATTGGAAATCAAAAAAACATTTGGTTCAGGATGCTAGTTTAGTATTAAGTGATCAGATCCAGTTCCCCTCTACACCTCTACTGAAATAAGTTTTAATTTCAACCTTCCTTTTCAATAACAATCATATTAGTTTTGATTCGTTACATATATTTATTATATTTTTATATAAACGTTAATAACTCTCATAAATAAGTATTTGCGATGAACTTTCCTGTGAAGTATCGATTGTCTCTGATAAAATCTTTGTAAATCTTAACATCTTTGAAAACATGTGTACTACATTCAGTTGTCACCTGATGATGGCCTAAGAAGCCCAAAGCCGGTTTGTGACAAAATAAAAAAGTTTTGCAGAACATCAGGAAGTTGTTCCTTTTTTATATTAAATATTATCCTCATCAAACTTTTGTTATTCATTACTGATTACAGAAATTTCATCTGTTGTTGAAACTGTTAGCTCCAGAATTAACAAGGGGACATTGTATATATATACTGGAAGTATTAGGTTTACAATTACATTGTGATACCTGATATAAAAATAGCCTTTATTTTCTTACTGTGGAGGTTACTGTATCACGACTGTTTACAATTATTTCAAATATTATTAGGCCTATTAAACCTGGATGTAGCTTGGGGAGTACTTTAGTGTTTATAAGCTTCATTTTATGATGTTTGGTATAAATATCATAATTATTAGTGTGCGTTTCATCCTGTACAAGGCTCAGCCATACCACTATCAAAATGATAGTTTTGCCTTAGAACTGTTCACCTGCTATGCCTGAAAATAGCTAGGTGCGTTTGAGAGATGGCAGCGCATATCTCATCTTTATTAACTGTGTTTATCGTTCGTGTAATGATGTAAAGTGACCAGTACAGACATTTTTCTATTGCTATCGGGAATGCAGTTCAGGGAAGATTTTTTGCTGAGGTGAGAAACAGAGCTGACTTTGTCTTGATGGGGCAGAGTGTAATTCCGGTGGAGGCGGCCGTTACAGCACTCTCTACCTGTGACAAGCGGCGTGCCTTGGGGGCCGCGCCGTAGGGGTCCCGATAGCAAGGTGCCTCGATGCTCTGGCCGAGCAGCAGGTTGTAAATGTGTTAGCCTAGTGTCCCAAACTCAATAGGACGAGGAGGAGTATTGTCTGTGCTTTTAGACCCGCCCCTTCCGATTAAAAAAAAAAAAAAAAAAAAAAAAAAAAAAAAAAAAAAAAAAAAAGACAGCTGGCCCCTCCCTTGAGACAAGCGCCCTTGTCTGCTAAAAAAGGAATACCGGACTGAAAGTGGCTGTCTTTTTTCTACAAGCTTGGTTTGCGCTTCTACCGTGACGGTTTGGACCGTTCCTGAAGAATCGCGCAAAAAGTGTGTGGGGAAGGGGTAGTCGACTCTGATTGGCTGATGTTCAAAGCGCCAGCTTTTCGAAATAGGCGGTCGTTTAGTGAAATTTTACTGGACGGAGTTTGAGAACTCGATGCTAATTGGTTTTCCGGAAAAGCGGGTTCTCCCGGGGTCTTGAGGTATTGGGGACTTCGTGCTTTGCTCCGCTGGGGTACGGACGCGTCTGCTCGCTCCCTGTTCTCTTAGTGGACGGAATCGGAGATTTTGCTTATTGAGCCGATACTTGGACGGGTGAACTTGTATAAGATTCAGGGTACACTCTGAGATTTGTACATGAGCTGAAAGTCCTTGTTCTCGGTTTGGATAATGTCAACTAGGCAATACTAGTGCACCGAGGTACTAGTTACGATATATTCAACTTATGGAGTCATCTAGGCCTTCAGGCGTACTTGTCTACAGGCGTATTTGTCTACAGTAACTGATGTGGCCCTTACTCGGCAGAACTGCTTGAGGTCGTAGGCACTGTGTATTGCCAAGCAGGCAGAGGCTGATGGGAGGAGATACAGCTTTCTAGTAACGAGCGTGTTTTTATTTCGTCGTCGCGGAAATTTTCAGCTTAAAGCCGCCCTGCGCCCACGCTACTGCAGCGCAGCGCCTTCACACGCAAGTCGTCAGTTTGGTAATGTAAGGCAAAGCGCTCGCCAGCAACAAATAGTCGTTGCATCAGGTTTTGCATAATAGTGGGACTGTGTAGTTAGAAAAATCAACCCTGCACTGATATTCCGGTTCAATTATTCCGTTACGAATATGATATCAATTCATGATAGGATTTTTGACTTGTCATTCGGTGTTAAATTCATGTTTCATAACGATCGGTGTAATGTCATAATCATTTAAATTATTCTTTCACATTTGACGGTGAATGTAAACTTGGATGTTCAATCTAGTTTGTGTTTTGTATTGGATTTTCATTGTGAGTCTTTTTTTTTTCTTTGTGGCTTAACGGTAATAATAAACGTACAGTTAAAAAGGGATGGATGTTTTGCTAACATTAATAGTTGTCAGATCCTAGCTAGCTTATTACATTTTTGGTGGGGAGAAATTATTAATTTATATTTTATGCCGCTTGCAGGAAGTGGAAGGCAGATTGTCAATTAATATTGAATCAGTGCCATATTTTATCAATCAAATAATTTTTAATATCATGATTTATTATCACAGTTATTAATTCAGGGTCAGTCGCTCTTGTCTCTCATTCCAATTTAATTCACATCCCTACATTATATATTTAGCGTCCCCTGCCAGTTTCATTTTCCCTAATTTTTTTTTTTTTTTTTTTTTTTTTTTTTTTTTCAAAACCCCACATTTTACAAGTTTACTTTAGGAACGTCATGCATAAACTTTATTATTACTTTATAATATTCAATGTAAATATCATAATTGTTACAGTTCCCATTTTAACATAAAATCCCGTTATTTGACTTAAATTGCTTTTTCTGTATACATTCCACACTACTATTTTATTTAGTTTGATGGAATTTCATAATTTAGCGTATTACTAGCTCTTGAAATACATAGGAAAAATATTATTTATTGGATTTGATATTGTTCAAAGACTGAATTTTGGGCGTCAGGTTAGATTAGTAAACCAATAACAACGAGTAAGAAGTTGGCAATGCTATAGGGTTTTTAACTATGGTCACAAATGTGTGAGTCAATTAAGTAAACCATGAAAAGTACATAGATAACAAAATAAAAATTTTCCCTTTTTTAGATACTGATTGAATGCTACATATATTTGAGGCATGATTAAGCTGAAAGGACACGTTTTTCATATTGGGCTTCTGCTACTGTTTAATGGAAGCATGATTGTGCTGAGAAAGCACATATTTTCATTTCATGACAACAATTTATTTTTGGCCTAATATGCTGCATTTCAGTGTTATTCAGCAAGGAAATACCTTCAGAGAATTTATTAAAGAGAATTATAGGTATCAATTTCATAACAACATTACAGTAAGTGTTAGAATGCTTAGGTAGTGTAGTCAGCTTTTGTGTTTCATGACAACAATATTTTTAATCTACTGTTTTTTAATTTTATGAAAAAAATAACTGAGGGGGCTTGGACACAGATTTGGACTTTTACAGTTGTAAATCGTCGTACTTTTGTGGAGAAAGTACCAGAGTTCCAGGAACTAATAAGAAGTACTGAATCTCAAATCATTATAGGTAACGAAAGCTCGGTAAAGCCGTAGATACATTTTTACATAGTGGCCAATGGTTTTCAGAAAAGATAGATTGAATAAAATAGGTGGTGGCGTATTTATTGCTGTCACAGGCGGTTTATACTGTGGCGACATTAAAATATATTGCTCCTGTGAGTTGGTATGGCTAGAGACTAAACCTGACAACCAAAATAAATTAATAATTGCTTCTATTTATCGACCCGCTGACTCAGACGATTCGATTGCAGAAGTGTTCGAAGAAAGCTTGGATCAAATTACGAATACGCACCCAAAGATACAATTGTAACTGGTGGCGACGATGACTTACCCTCGATATGCTGGCAAAAATACTTGTTGAAAACCCGAGGCAAGCATAAAACATCGTCCGAAATTAACGCATTCTCCGAAAATTATGTAGAACAATTAGTTGATGAAACCACTAGAATAGTAAATGGTTGTGAGAACGTACTTGACCTCCTCACAACAAATACCCCGGAGCTGCTAAAGAGTATCAAACCACACACAGGGATAGTGAACACTGACTTGTCGTAGAGACCGAATTTCGGACACAAATTAATATAAAAGTATATTTATTAAAAAGGCAGATAATATTCGATTAACACTTTCCTTAGTGAGAATTCCCAGTCTTTCCAAAATAACAATGCGAGTGTTAGTCAGGTGTGGCTTACATTCAAAGAAATAATATCGACGACCTTTGACAGATTCATATAAAACAGATTAACACTATAGGGGGCTGACCCGACATTGTAGACAAAACAAGTTAGCTCACTGTTACATAAGAAAAGAAAAAAAAAAGCATGCAAGATGTATACGCACAAAAAATCCCTACGATTGGCAATGTTTTATAGTAACTAGAAATTTAGCTGGAATTTCAATGGGAGAAGCCTACAGTACTTACCACAAACGAAAACCTGTCACGTAATTTTATAGAGAATGCTTGTCGTATGTAATGTATACTAGCAACAAAACACGACCAATACCTTCATTAAACGACAGAAATGGTGATGCTACTGATGACAGCTCGGCTAAAGCAGAATTGCTTAACATAGCTTTCCGAAATTCCTTCACTAGAGAAGACGAAGCAAATACTCCCGAATTCGTATCAGGAACGGCTTCCATCATGCGTAATTTAGTAGAAGATAACCCTGTGGTTTTAAAACAACTGAAATCACATAACAATAGTAGGTTTCCCGGCCCCGAAATATATACCAATTAAGTTCCGTTTCAGAGTATGCCGATGCAGTACCCCATAACTATCATACACAACCCCCCGTTCAGCGAACTTTAGTAGTAGATAACCCTGTGGTTTTTTTAGTAGTAGATAACCCTGTGGTTTTAAAACAACTTAAATCACATAACAATAGTAGGTATCCCGGCCCCGAAATATATACCAATTAAGTTCCGTTTCAGAGTATGCCGATGCAGTACCCCATAACTATCATACACAACCCCCCGTTCAGCGAACGTTCCGTAACCAAAGACTACAAAGTTGGACAGGTCACTCAAGTATTCAAGAAAGGCAATAGGAATGATCAGCAAAACTACAGGACTATATCATTGACGTCGGTTTGCAGCAGGATTTTAGAACATATACTTTCATCAAATATTATGAACTGTCTCGAAGCGAACGGCTTCTTATACCATAGTCAACATGGATTCAGAAAGTATCGTTCTTGTGAAACACAGCTAGCTCTTTACTCACATGATGCGATGAGTGCTATCGACAAGGTAGGTTAAATAGATTCCCCAGTTCTAGATTTAAGTAAGGCTTTTGACACTCTCAAGCGTCTTCTAAGCAAATTGCTTGCTTATGGAATATCCCCACAGTTGTGCGAATGGATTCGTGATTTCCAGTCAAAAAACACACAGTATGTTGTAATTGACGGTGTCACCGAGTAGAACAGAAGTGATATATGGCGTTCCACAGGCAATTGTTAAAGGTCCAGTAATGTTTCTAATTTTTATAAACGATTTAGGACACAATCTGAGTAGCTCTCTTAGACGATTCGCGGATGATTATTCGTTTATCGGTTAGTAAAGTCACCAGAAGATCAAAATCAACTGCAAAATAATTACGATATCTGCATATTGCAAAAATTGACGATTGAACCTTAATAATGAGAAGTTTGAGGTCATCCATATGACCACTAAACGAAATCCGTTAAACTTTTGGGTGGTGGTGGACATGAGGGACCAAACAACGAGGTCATCAGTCCCTCCGTTAAACTTTAGTTACACCTAAAAACCTAGGAGTAACAATTATGAATAAATTGGGAAGAACACGTAGAAAATATTGTAAGAAAGGCGAACCAAAGACAACATTTCATTGGCAGAACACTTAAAAGCTAGAACAGTTCTATCAAAGAAACTACCTTCACTTGTGCGTCGCTTTTTGGGATATTGCTGTGCGTTTTGGGATCCACACTAGGTGGGATTGACGGTCGATTTAGAGGAAAATTCGGAGGGCAGCTTGTTCTGATTTATCGAGATATAGCGGAGGGAGTGTCAGTGAAATGAAGCAAGAGTTGGGGTGGAAATCATTAAAAGAAAGGCGTTATTTGTTGCGCCGAGATATATTTGCAAAATTTCTTTCCCCACGTTTCTCTTCCAATTATGAACATATATTGTTAGCACCCACCACATAGGGAGATATGATCAGCATAATAAGGTAAGAGATCAGATCGAAAACAAAAAGATTTAGGCGAGCTATTGGAGAATGTAACTATATGGAAATATCATAAAAGTGGTTTAATGATCCCTTTGCCATGCACTTCAATGCGACGTGCAGAGTATTTATATAGATGTAAATGTTTATAGTCAAACACGGTGACCACGTAACCACAAACACTCTTTTGTTCCATTTCGATCGATGTTGCACAGCTTGAGTTTGTAGGGTTCACTGTTTTTTTGCTTCTTTTTTTTTCTCAGTTCAGTACAACACCCACCACATAGGGAGATATGATCAGCATAATAAAGTAAGAGATCAGATCGAAAACAAAAAGATTTAGGCGAGCTCTTGGAGAATGTAACTATATAGAAATATCATAAAAGTGGTTCAATGATCCCTTTGCCATGCACTTCAATGTGACGTGCAGAGTATTTATATAGATGTAAATGTTTATAGTCAAACACGGTGACCACGTAACCACAAACACTCTTTTGTTCCATTTCGATCGATGATGCACAGCTTGAGTTTGGAGGGTTCACTGTTTTTTTGCTTCTTTTTTTTCTCAGTTCAGTACAACTATCTTCAGTTTTTATGCTTGATCCGTCTTTGATGAGCATTCCACTGGACCATCTTAGCACTAAATCTAACAGCGGTTCTATGAAACGTTTCTCTGGTCGTTGTGCATTGTCCTGTTCGGAAAGCATACCGTCTTGTTACTGCGTGAATGAAGGCAAGACGATATAAATTATGGTTACAATGTACCGTACACGGTTCAATATTCTCTAGAAGATCCCTAGAGAACGTCGCCGCGGCGGAGCAACCGAGTGCATTGAGGCGCTATGCTACGATGCGCGAGGCCGTTTCCCGTCGGGGGTTGGAATCCTCCCTCGGGTATTAATGTTTGTGCCGTCTTTAGTATAGGGTAGTTCATAAGTAGTTTGTAAGGAACTGATGACCCCGCAGTTAAGTCCCATAAACCTTACAAACATTTGAACATTTTGATTTGAGAACGTCAGTGTAGGATATAGCTCCCAACACCATGATGCACGATCATGCGTGCCGTTAGGGTTTCCTCCGTTCACACCCCAACATCGTTCAGCCGGTCTCCAATAGTGACACAGTAGGCGCTTATGAAGAGTCGAATGCATGAGAGTTGCTGCTGCCTCGGTGCCATTGATGGTCTTACATGTGTGCGGTGTCGTCCAGGGTAACGCGAAAATCTGCAGTGAACGCGACAGAGGCAAATGGGGCTGACACTTGGCACCATGCTGTGGGGGGCCGTATCCTACACTAGCCGTTCTCCTCTCTAATCGTCGAGGTAAAAGTGAATACTGCGCGATAGACTGAAACCTTCAAACTGTCTTAAAAATGTTCAAATGTTTGTAGAACTTATGGGACTTAACTACGGGGTCATCAGTCCCTAAGCTTACAAACTACTTATGAAGAAGCTAAGACTAAGGACGCCACAAATATCCATGCCCGAGGGGGGATTCGAACCCCCGACCGTAGTGGCCATGCAGACCGTGACTGGAGCGCCTCAGTCCCCTCGGCCACCGCGGCCGACAACCCGTCTTAAGCAGCGAGCACAGAATAACATAGAGAGGCTATACCGCCTACATCAGTGTACAAGTATTGAAGCCCGGCATCCATATTGGTTGGGAGTAGAAACGGAGTTGGGCCAATAAATGCGTAGTTCTTCAAGTGGCGCTCGCCTCAATTACATTGTCATTTAAACCCCTTAGGATGGATAAAAAAAAAATTCACGTAGACAGGTTAACACTGTGTTCTTAACAAGTACAATACGTATTTTGTCTGTATAAAAATATAAAAAATGTTCAAATGTTTGTATAGTCTATGGGACTTAACTACGGGGTCATCAGTCCCTAAACTTACAAACTACTTATGAACTACTTACGAACTAGGACGGCACAAATATCCATGCCCGAGGGGGGATTCGAACCCCCGACCGTAGTGGCCGTGCGGACCGTGACTGGAGCGCCTTAGTCCCCTCGGCCACCGCGGCCGGCTATAAAAATATAATTGAAACTATTACTTCTATATGAAATAAAAATTGTGACAAAAATGTTAGTCGTCTGATAAGTTTTTTGTTTTGTGGTCAGGAAATTTTCGTCAGCGAGAAAGCTGTGGATAATGAAATGAACTTTTCTTTTTATTTCAACAATGTTTTATAGCTCCCCTGATTTTCACACAAATTTGGATACAATGGGGCGGTGGAACTTTTCAAATTCTACTCGTTACTTTCAGCGAGGTTGCCCACCAGCGAGCACAGATTCTGTTGCCCACTCACCTTATACTTTGTGACCAATACTGATAAACATTTGTAATTTAGTATACAATTTTCGGTATCCAATAAATATGACTTAACACTTTTTATTTATTTTATTACTAATATATGTGCCGCACCGGCTATGCACGGATAGTCTTTAAACTACTGTAACTCGAGAACTGCAGATCGTATCTTGATGCGGTTTCTTTCAATTTCTTCAGTGTAATCGTGTCTCCAACGTAGGCTATAGTAAATGCCAATACAAAAACGAGAAATAATTTAAATAAGAATAATAACGTAGATTGGTTTACCACATCCGCACTTTCGTGACGTTTGTAGCGTAAACTATGATATCTGCGCTGACGTACATACTACAAAATTATAGAAGCCACGACGATTAAAAAACAATAATAATAAAAATAAAAATGAAAAAGCCGCGCGATTATATGTCTAACTTTTACAGATCTCTCGCAATCACTATATCTGTTGTCTGAAGCCATCTGGTTTTTATGTAGATGTTTGTGAGTTCTGCACGTTTATACTATCTACACTGGCCTAGATCTTATACTTTAGCTCCAGAGCTGACTAAAGTGCAGAAGCGGTAAAAGATTCTACGTTATGATTCTTATTTTAGTTTCTTTTCATATAATCGTATTGACATTAAACATAGCCTAAGATTATCCCAGGATTCTAAATAAGAAATTAAAAGAAACCTCATATCGATACGTTCGGTACTCGAGTGATAAAAGGTTAAAGGACAGACAGAGGAAAAATGTTCTTCTGTTTTGTATAATAGTATGATTTGCTATCCCTCGCTGATTTGTAATTATTTATGGCAAAAATAGATTGTTAAAAAAGGAATGCCTGAAAATATATGAAAAAGAAATTAACAGACAGCGAACGCAATGAACTACCCTCTGCTCGCAGCTGTGGCTGGCTCGTACTCGGTCGCCATGTTGGTTGGGTGTTGCGCTCTCAGCCGACTTCATTTTACTGTCACTGTAAGGCCTCTATATGTTATTCTGTGCTCGCTGGTCTTCAGTGTCGTAGCGAACATAGGGCTAGGCGGGGCAGTGCCTCGGGGTTCCTAGCTCAAGGAGCCCTTCGGCCTCCGTGAGCGACGTTGAAAAAACGTACAGTAGAGCGTAGAATTCTTCTATCTTTTATTTATTTATTTTTTACTCATCATCACTACCGTCTCTCATCACCCTCTCCCCGAAAACAAGTTTCCCACTAGGCGCACTGGGATACCGGGTGGCGGAACAGTGCTTCTAACGGGGCTTTCGAACGACTCCACTTGTGGCGCTGCTGACCGGCCAAGCCACCAGTCGCTCTGTACAACAATTCAGTCTGCGTAACAGTACAAGTAGTGGCAGCGACAAAGCGGCTCACAGCAACAGCGGCACCTTGCAAGTATTGCGGCTTGCCTCCAAATCTTATCTTAATCTTAATGTGTATTGAAATTTAAGTGTTTGTGCCTATTTTTCACTCTGCAGACAATACTACACATTGCAAACGAATAGTGTTGGCATGTAGCAGTAGGTATCAGTCTCCCATTTTGCACTTTGGTGGTAGAGGATAATAATAAGGGGGTGGGAGAAATGAGAGGTTTCAATATCTTGCTCTTCAGCAAAAACTACGCAATGGAGTCGAACGATCTCTCTGTGCTGTTGTAGTAGTACAAAGTCTCCCATTATATACACCATAGCAGTTCCGTGTAGATAGCTGTAAGAGGGTAGAAGATAAAGTGGTTGCAACTCGTCAGCTGACATAAAATTCGGACTGAAAACCAGCAATTACTTTTGACACTATAATAGCAAAGAAGTTATATACAGTGAAACGTGATGTACGAAAAAAGAAAAATAAGTATCTATTGCAGTTTGAAAAGTATAAATACCAAGAAAGATGCCAAATGGTAAGAAAGAAATTTTGCTGTCACGATCCGTTTCTAAAAGAAAACGATGCTGAAAAGTGAATGTACAGACGATAGAAACTTGAAATTTGTAGACGTTGTTTATCTTACATCATAGGCATCAGTGACTTTTCGATATTCGCTTTCCTAAGGAGGTGAAATAAGGGATGAACGGTTTTGGGAAAATACGTTGCAATTAAAGCAATTTGGAAGCTATAAATACAAAATATCGGATTTAAATTTTTGAATGGAATTTTAAAAACACGTGTTTCGATATTTTTGGAAATTCAAACATTGCAGACCATCCTGTCTACGCTTGCGAAGCAGCGGTAATTAAAATAGTACTGTATAAATAAGTTTACTGTACAGTAGGCCTACTTCTTATTGACAAATAGAATTGTACAGTTCCATTTTCCGAATAATCGGTTTTCCGAAAATCCATGTCCCCCAAATACTTCGGATAATTGACGTCCTACTGTATGTAATATTTTAGTTGTATGAAGAATTTCAACTTTTAACATTTTAAACTCTGACCAACAAACCTCAAAACATACAAAGTGAAATCCAAAAATTATTTCCATCTCAAAATATAAACATAAAAACGTCAATAGCTGGTCTGCTGAGACGTGGACCTAGTCACCGGAGTTGTCATGGCTGGCAACCTTTGCGAAATAACAGTGAATGGCGCTGAATTACTAGCAGAGTGTTTGACAATACACGGTGTTCAAAAATGTTCATATGTTTGTATAGTCTATGGGACTTAACTACGGGGTCATCAGTGCCTAAACTTACAAACTACTTATGAACTAACTAAGGACGGCACAAATATCCATGTCCGAGGGGAGATTCGAACCTCCGGCCATAGTGGCCGTGCAGACCGTGACTGGAGCGGCTGTTCCCTCGGCCACCGCGGCCGGCAATACACGGTGTGATCACATTTGAATATGACGTCTCTACAATGTATCATTACAGAAAGGTGTTATTATGGTAACTCAACTCTTTGTGTAGTGAATTCCCCCAAGGGAGTGCTCCGTAATCATAGATCCCAATGAAATCTTGAAACCCAATTTCGCTCTGAAATTCATGCAAGAAGAAGAGACAATATGGTTACTTTGTCAAAGTAGTGAATTTTGCATTCTAGACGCTCCCTTCTACCCCACTGTTACGATAATAAGAAAAGATGTCGACTTAAGTTATTTTACTTGTTAATTTTTCCTGGCTAGACATGAAGCCTGGTAGCGGCACGGCTCAATTCAAAGTGTTTCATCAAACAAAATCCGGCAACTTCCTTTTGCTGAAACCATCCTACACGAATATTTCCCCTATTTTCCTTCCTTGGCTGGGCTATCAACAAAATTAGGCTGATCGGTACGGAGCAGTGAGCAAACAGCGCAGTATTTTAGCGGCAGTGAATTGTCGGCACTGACAATCCGCCTGCTGTCACCGCTGATGCGCGAGTACTGAGGGACGGGCAAGCGCATCCGCCATTTTTGTACCTTTCCGACGACGCGAGACGAAAACGTAGGGGAATCGGTATGCTTTCAGCATGGTGGCTGTGTAGCTTCGAATTGTTCTAATTGTTCAGAAAACGGTTTTGTTTATCCGTGGACCCTAAAAGCTGTGAAGTATTGATAATAAACTGATACTGTGAGAAGTAGACAACAATAAGGACTTCAGAACTATGCGAAGTGGATTAAATCATTTATAATTACGCACAATTTCATTACACAGTAAACGGCAGGTTTCAACACTTGTTATTTAGGGAAGGTTCCGACGCAACAACTTTTGTTACCGCCTTTATCCCAACATAAAGTAAATAATAATTACTTTTAAAGGTGTATTCTGTTTTTGCCATAAGTCGTAACTGAAATCCTTTTTAAACATCAACCTTGTTTCTTATTAATTTATTTTAAAAAAGTAATGTTTAGTGTGATTTTTAAGAAAGCCAGTTTGAAAAAAAAAAAAAAAAATAGAGCGAATGGTTGGAAACGATTGAATTTGACAGCAATACTATTGTCAGTGACACATTCCTCCCTTATTCATATTTAGTTGCATTCTAATTTTTAATGGTAATGTACTTTCACAGCTTGTTCGAAAGAAAAGCGTTTTATATGAATTTTGAAAAATATTACGTAAGGAAGCACAGACCTGGGATTGTATTTTTTGTGTCCCAGCCGCGTCGCCGCTTTTGTGTCTCGTTTCCGTCGTAGGTGTCGGTGACCGAGAAGAAAGACCGATATAGGAATAAAGGATGCACGCTTGTGCAGTTAGGAGGTGACCAGCCAGTGCGACAGCAGAAACTAGAAACACTAGAGTAAATTAGAACGAGATATATATTTCTTAGAGACTTAGAAATCCTTAACGTTTACATAGCTCAGTACTGCAGAACGCTGATACATAGTTGAGCTAGAGGCCTGCCTAGTGATAATTCCTAGTGCCTATCCGGTAGCCAAGTCTTAATTACTGCCTATTTGATTCCGAAGTGTTAACTGGTTCCTATCTCAGTCCCAAGTGAACAATGTCGTTCAGTGGTGGCCACGAGCAGGATCGCAGCAGAGGGGCCGACCGCGGTGGCCGAGGGGACTGAGGCGCTTCAGCCACGGTCTGCACGGCCACTACGGTCGGGGGTTCGAATCCCCCCTCGGGCATGGATATTTGTGTCGTCCTTAGTTGTAGGTAGTTCATAAGTAGTTTGTAAGTTTAGGGACTGATGACCCCGTAGTTAAGTCCCTTAAGCTTAACAAACATTTGAACATTTTTGAGCCGCAGAGGGCGCTCATGGCTGACGTCGTAAGAACGCCGCGCCGAGCGTGCATGGCGGCGCGCGGCGAAAGTAAGTGGCGCGCACCTCATACTTGTGCGACACCACAGTATTCTGATCAAAAGTAGCACATCGCATTCGAAAACGTAGCGTTATGGCGAAGCTATGGAAGTGCATCTGGAATTCAATAAAACAGAGTTATCCAATGCGAAAAAGTGGCTCCGGATACACAACCAGTCGAAAATACGAAAACGTGGCTCCGGATACACAACCAGTTGAAAATACGAAAACGTGGCTCCGGATACACACCCTGTCGGTATCCAGATTAATTTTAATCCCATTCCTTGTTTACTTCTTGATATGTGTATTAGAAGTGATTTAAGCGATATTTGAAAGCAATAACAGGAAAGAACTCCGCCTTTGAGAACCTCACGCTATCGCCGGTTGGAACAAAAATGGCAGCGGAAGCTGCTGCTACAGCAGAAGTTGATACGCATGCGTCTCTATATCCAGGTGTCCTAGTCCTGACTTGACTGTTCCCGGTTAGCTTCGCGGTAGGGGCCCATGTTTTCGTGGTTGAGTAATACTTATTAATTGTTTATTTTTTACTAGCTTCTGTCTGCGGCTTCATCCAACTTGTTGTAGCAACTTCGGAAACTATCCCATAGGGTCGTTTTATCTGTATGTCTTACGCAGGTGCAGCTGCTGAATTTCATCCAAAGCCACCCAGAAATTTTTGCGTGAAAGTATAACAAAACAAATTTTCACAGCCAAAATAATGATCAAATATTATCTACTGCGTGAGACAAAATAATTTACTTAGGGCCGGTTCGTCCATCTCTCGTTATTCTTTCCGTTAGTAAATGAGAAGATGCCTTTAACGCCCCGTTAAATGTGCTTGTTGAGTGCATTGCGATTTTCATTACCAGATACACCTCTCGTTTGCTAACCTGGAGAAAACGAAAAGGTACGATATATTTTGAATATGTGGGCAATAGAAAGTAGCGTCCGAATAAACAGCTGTTAGCCATATTTGGCGCTATGGCGCTATGGAAAACAAACATGAAAGAAGCTCCAATTTTACATAAACTTCGTGCGAGATTTTTGTATCCTTAATAGAAAAATATAAGCACTCACTGGAATGTAAAAAAATCGACGCTACTACACGGAAGGAAAAGGAAGCGACATGGCAAATGAATTCAGTGCTGTTGTCCATGGTACACGTAGGAAAGCAAAAATGCTTAGGTCCTAGTACGATAACATACTACTATGTGCGAAGTACCTTAGTGCAAGCAATAACTTGTACATAGGCGTAAGTGCACTGTTTCTGTAGATCGGATGAAGAAATCACATTTTAGGCCTTACACTATGCGCAACAAGCATAAGTAAATACTGAGTTAAAAGCTTGCAGACAAAAATAACGCATTCTGTTTTCTATTACGACAGATAACTCGCAATATATGTAATTATCTGTTCGAGTTTTCAGATCGTCGAGGAGTTTTTCATGCAGCGTTTCTATTTTGATATCGCAAAAATAGTTTTAAGGTTATGTTGCGTATCTGCAGCATATCAAACTCATCTACTCGATACTGACATGGACGGGGCTGAGAAATAAGACGATAAAATTTTCCAATAAAGCTGCTTTCCACACTAATTTCTCATACATTTTGTTCTTCTGATATTTTGTTCGATAAATTGGTCTCATCACGTGAATATATTGTGGTATTTTAGCGCTTTGGAATCCTGCCATTATTATAAAGATTCTCACTTAACTGGTCGCTAGCTCATTAACGAGCAGAATTCTATTCGTTAACTTAACGGCCAGGTTGAGGTTTTTTAACGTCAGGTTAACTGATAAGGAAACATTGAGAAACGCAATTCTTCCCTAACGACAAGTTACAATCTTAACCGGAACTTAACGAGACATTGACAAACCGGCCCTTAGTAGTATCGACTTCCAGTGGGCGGTAAGGAGCTGGCGATACAGTAGTTTTGTATCTGTATAATCTAAAGAGGGCCCCTCATGTCATTTTTGCCCCGGGCCCCTTGATGATATATCCCGCCTTGCCACCTTTCATGCGCCAACAAGGCGAAATGCTTTTCCTGCAGGTCACTGCGCGTCCACACGTATCCCGTAGAACCCAACGTGCTCTTCTAGATGTTCATCAACTACCCTGGCCATCATTACCCGCAGATCTGTCCCCCAACTGAGCATGCTTGCGAGCGGACGAAATGTCATGTTGCGCGGTCTTCATGAACGACTCGAAATCTGGCCCATCTGAGGCACCAGGTGGTAACTAAATGGCAGGCCATTGCGAAAGACTACATACGGCACCTCTGCGATCGTCTCCATGGGCGAATTGCAGCTTGTGTTACTGCAAAAGGAGGATACACACGGAACTAGGGTCGACACTGCACACGCTCTGGTGTCTGTTTGTGTGATCGCGTGTTGTATACATGCTCAGGAATGTAGGAATAAAATTCCCTCTCCTAGGTCGACGAACTCACGGTGTTGTTTTTACATCTTCAAAATGTTGAAATGTTTGTTAAGCTTATGGGACTTAACTACGGGGTCATCAGTCCCTAAACTTACAAACTACTTATGAACTACTTACGAACTAGGACGGCACAAATATCCATGCCCGAGGGGGGATTCGAACCCCCGACCGTTGTGGCCGTGCAGACCGTGACTGGAGCGCCTCAGTCCCCGCGGCCACCGCGGCCGGCTTTTACATCTTCCAGGAGTGTATTTTAAACGATATATGTTCCAAGGCAATCATTACTCGTTATAATAAATTTCTGGTAGGATTTATTTAGGTCTGCAACAAAAATGTGTCTCATTTCCATAGTCTGGCTTTACGCTGATTCAGTTATATGGAACTAATCTATAAGGCACGCAAAATGCTTGTATTGCCAAAGGATTAGAGTACTTGTTTCGTTACTTCGGTGTTTCCTGTATTAAACACCAATGTGACAAAGTAAGTACTATAATATATTGCTAACAGGAGAACTTTCCCGACAGTGTAGGGTGGTTGCATTGAGTGATGAACTACGAGCAACTGAATCTCACTGTATACTGAAGGACAAGAAAAACAATTTCATGTTTGATTGACTAATGAAAGGATCTAACCGAAACGGAAAAAAACTATTGTCTGACATTCAGAGGAATATTAATTTTGGAAAATTGATTCATATAATTTCAAGAACCAATTTGGAGTACAACGGAGGTCTATCGATCTCACGGAGATAATCAATATGAAATTTCTCCGAACTGTGAATGGAGAAAATCGAATGCTTAATGTAACATACCATCTCTTTTAAATTGTACAGAGATTAAAAGGGTTCTCATATACATTCGACATAAATTTTTATTTCTTTTATTGCAGTATCTGTTGACATAGTTTGCTCGAAGAGTTCCAATCTCTCTGTGCAACACGTGGATGGAGAATTTGCAGATCATTTTCTGATCTCTTGCTTTGGACGCTCCTTGCTTTGTAATATATATATATATATGTGTGTGTGTGGCGTCTTTTTTGTCGGACACGTTCGAAAAAATAGTCGTCACTTTTGATGCAGCAGTTATTATCTACTCATATTCACGGAATTATTAACTGCAAATGGGTAAAGTTTAAAATCTGTACCTGGTCGAGATTCGAACCGGGGTCTTCTGTTTTCGCGGCAGTTTCCGTGATACCTACACCACTTGGCGCAAAGTGATCACCACTCCCGCAATGGATTACTCAAGCACGCTTTCCTTAAGATACAAACTGCCAACTTTACCTTGCCGACTGCTACTCTTACTCGTAATAATTTTAAACAGATTCCCATAAGATTAAGGGCCTAGGAGTGCCGCAAAAGCAGACGCCACACACACACACACACACACATACACACACACACACACACACACACACACACACACACACAAACACACACTTACACACACACACACACACACACACATATATATATATATATATATATATATATATATATATATATATATATCGGCACTCCTACGCCATTACTCTTACAGAAATTAGTTTAAAATATCTACGAGTTTGAGTAGCAGAGGGCAGGGTCAAGTTGAGAATTTCTATCTGAAGGGAGACATGCTTGAGTAATCCATTTCAGGGTTGGTGATCGCTCTGTCCCCAGTACTATAGGGATCAGCGCAACTGCCTAGAAAACAAGACACCGAGCTTTACCTCTACCCATTCCATAAAATATGTAATAATCTGCATATATAGTCTTAGTCCTTTCGTTTGCAGCACTCGCATTTCCACCCTCCACCTACCGCTAAAACTCCATGTTTGTCTTACCAATAACAGCAGCAAGGAGCTGAGGCCATGTGGCTGGCTTCGTTTCGGCCAGCTGCACCTCTTCAGCCGTATTTCCATTGGCGGCAGGCTTGGTGTGTGGCCAAGCCTCCACTGTGTTCTTGAAGAGTCCCGTCGGTCCGCATCCGTCAGCCACGCCGCACCTTGTCTCCGTGACGACCTTCATTGTGGAAGTCGCTTGCCGAAAGAAGGCAGCTTAAGTACCCGAGAAAAATCCTAGCGATTATCCACACGTGTCGGCAAACGCGCTCGTCTTTGTGAAGGGTACCCGGAATTTTTGGGAGCGCGTTAATACCAACTTAATGCCAGGGCCAGTTACGTTGCTGGCTGCTGTTTCGTCTTGAGAATACTGCCCTGTGGGAATAACTACGTGAAATTAATCAAGCATGAGGAAACAAAGAGAGACCATCAAATATACAGGGCTTTTGAAATGATTCATTTGGTTTAAAATTTCCACACATGTCAGTTTATTACATATTCAAAAATATTTGGTTCATCAACAGGACAGTAGTCACCACGGTTGGCATGAGCCCATGGTTTCAGCGAGCACAAAATAATATAGAGATGCCTTATAACAGTGGCGCAGCTAGGATTTGTTTCTGGGGGCCGACTGCAGAAGTGCCCAGCCCCCTGTTGAACGTTGAGTCACCCCGCCCCCCCCCCCCCCCCCACAAAAAAAAACTACGCCCAACTCCCAATCCCCCTCTCCACCAACACCTAATAAAATGCCTAATAAAATGGTTTTGCTGTTTAATATTAAAAGTAAATGTCCTTTATTTCACGTTTTTTAAAATGTTTTATAAATCCCTCCCCAAGCTGCCCAAAAGTACTAATTTTTCAAGTTGTTTAAATAAAAAGAAAAGTTCATTTCATTATTTACAACTTTCTCGCTGACGAAAATTTCCTGACCACGAAACAAAAAAGTAGGCAGACGACTAACTTTTTAATGTGGCAATTTTCATTGTAAAATGTAAACTTTCACGCCCGGAATGGTCAGAATTACTAAAAATTTCCGGGCTGTTATGCCGTGGTCTAGTGGATTTATTATTAATTTCCCAACGTTTCGTCCCCGACTGCGGATGACATTCTCAAGGGAGATCGTGGCTCTTTTGGATGTCCGATTCACACCCTGGCTCGCTACTGACTGAACCCAAATTCCGTTTACAAGGGCTCGCGCGCAGTGGTGTGAAGTCAGATCTTTTTGACATGCGCGTGCAATTCGTCGTTGCCGATTGCCTACGTCCGTTAATGTCGTCCCATGGTGGAAGACTGTTACATTTCTTCTTCAAAACCGGAATCCAAGTATCATTTAGTTTCACGCCTTCCTACATCCTATTGAAATATACGTGGGTACCACAAAAAGAACAGTCAAAAGCACAAGAGTAACTGTAGAAAGGGAGATATTGACAGATCAGCTGTTACTGAACATGTTTTTCAACCAGGGGACCACATTATTCAATTTGATAAGACTCAGGTTTTAGCAGCCACAAATGGATACCACGAAAGACTGTATAGAGAGGCTATAGAAATTGTAAAAACCCCAATAATTTCAATAGGATGGAGGAGGGCATGAAACTAAATGATATCTGGATTCCGGTTTTCAAGAAGAAATGTAACAGTCTTCCACCATGAGACGACATTAACGGACGGAGGCAATCGGCAACGACGAATTGCGCGCGCATGTCAAAAAGATCTGACGTCACAGGGTGTGAATCGGACATCCAAAAGTGCCACGATCCCCCTTGAGACTGTCCTCCGCAGTCGGGGACGAAACGTTGAGTTTTAATAATAAATCCACTAGACCACGGCATAACAGCCCAGAAATTTTTTGTAATTTTGGCAATTTTCATGTCATATAAAAGTATTTGAATTGAAAGGTAGTCTCTGTTGCAACTAATGCCAACTAATACCAGTCAGCTGTTTCTGAGGTATGTTCACGACCCCAATTCATTGTTTCCTGATATTTTAGTGGATAGCTCCACGTTATGAAACTGACATATTTGTATATTTTCCCTGTTAGAGTGTTCTGATGATGCGCCAAAAGCGCGAAACGCGTTAGAGAGAAATAAATATAATAATTTGCAACAGAGACTACCTTTCAATTCAAATATAGATTCACTGTTGCTACACCAGGCCAATGAACTTTGGAGTATCATAAAAAAGTAATAGTTTCAATTATTATTTTTATACAAATACAATACGTATTGTACTTGCTAAGAACACTGTTGCATTGCTTTAGTCTTCAACTGTCTGCATGAAAAATTTGGTAATTGTTTTCCTATCCTAAGCGGTTCAAATGACAATGTAATTAAGGCAAGCGCCATTTGAAAAACTACGCATTTATCGGCCCAACTCCGTTGCTACACACATCCAAGATGGCTGCCGCAGCATCACTGCCTATATACTGATTTAGGCAGTGAATTCTCTCTATGTTATTCTCTGCTCGCTGACCTGTTGACGTTACGAGTGCAACACCTTCACAAAATGGCGAAAATTTAAGAATTTATTTTTAGTAATTACTACAACCTGAAAAAGTGTGACACTGAAAACCCCCATGAAATTATGGAGCATGAACGAGATTGGTGTTTCTGTGCTGTTCTTAGCCGGTTTTAATCTGCGAGAATACTTGTTATTTCCACCACTCACTGCTAATTCCAATAATTCAGTTTCCTTTGCAATTAAACAGGTCCCAATTCGTCGTCTATGTCAATAACTTTCAGAAAGGTCCTTTACTCAGATGGTGACTGATAGGTTATTTACAGTAAGCAGATTCTTATTATTAGTTGCTGATAGCTATTCTTTAATGGCTGCACTTAATCAGCCCTTTACTGTTTCGTCTATTACTTGCATGTATTTTTAAAAAATGCATAGTCAATCATCAGCTGTTGTTTTCAGAACTTTACCGGTTGCGGATATTATCCATCATCAGAAGAGACTGTTAAAAATTTTACAATCATGAATTATACACACTTATGTCATCCATAAGATACTTAGAAAATTAAACAGACTGATTGAGAACTATGTAGTTGATATGATAAACTTAGTAATGTAGTTGTAGCAGATGTAATTTAAACCAGATCGCTGAATAAGTAGCTTGAATGTATTTACGGTTGTCTCTCTCTAACAATCATAAATAGTGCCTGCATAATCTCTGCACTCGGTATTCAGAGTCCTGCGACCAAGTTTCGACGGTACACCTACGATCAGGAATATGTAGGGAAACCTAACTTCTCCTTTTATACGAACACATCTCTTACTGTATTTGTATTTTCTTTTGTCTTTTTACAAGACTTAAGCATTATGCTACATTGAAGTCCATATTTTGACGATCATAAATAATGTCATGTTTTACACATAAACCATATATTTTATCCTTATATTTCTGCAATTCTATTTTCGAACATTTCCATGACAAATCGACACTTTATTTTTGCTCTTAAATGCGGTATTTTTCCTCAGAAGTTCCCGAAACTGATCTATAAAATCACTTTATGTCTGCAACTACAACTGATATAACAAATAAATGATCAAATGACATTTTTGGCTGGGAGATCCCGCGTGGGATTGTTCGGCCGCCTAGTGCAAGTCTTTTCACCTGACGCCACTTCGACTTGCATGTCGATAATGATGATGAACACACACACAACATCCAGTTCCCTGCTGGGAATCGAACCCAGGCCCCCTTCGTTGTAGTCAGCGACTGTGCTGTCAGAGCTACAGGGGACAGACGCAGATGTAACACATTTACTGTGATGAATACAATATTGATTGTTTCTTGTTTCGGGAGATGATGAGAGACTTCGAGCACTCTTCCGAAAAGTCCTACAATTTACAATGTTCTTCTAGACAATTAATGCAATACATCAGTATCTGCTTGCGCTATTTTCAGACATGACATAATGTCTTGTAAGGAGGTATTCGCCAATTATGATGAATTTAACACATTTAGGTACTGTTATTAAGGACGCTCTTGCTAAAATATGGAGGCCTCAGGTGGATTTTGTTGATGATGAAATCGAAATGCGTCAATAATAAATACAGTTACATCAGCACCTGTGACCTTTCTATTTAAGTATCAGTGTCCACTGCTGAAATATTGGAACTCCTTGCTGCATTGCTTGTGCCACAATCCTCACAGATACACCAACTAGGGCGGGAGATTTATAATTCTTCATATGATATATTGCGATCTAAATTTCTCTGCGTCAAATTTTACGAACCAAAGCAATTATCTCTGTTGACCGTACTGTTGTTAAATGCAGAGTACAACTTTAGTGTCTCGGAAGAATGTCTTCCTTGGCTCCAGTACCGCTAACGTACAAGGATTTCTTCCAACTCACCATTTATAGCGTAAGTGATGAGATCTGTAAGTACGACAAATCCGTTATAGACCTATGCATAGAAATTTTTTTTCTCTTGATCGTATATAATGTCAGTACTCTTCATTCATTAGATATTAGGAAGGGAATGAAAATAGTATTGTGTAAATAATTTCAAAAAAAAAAAAAAAAAAAAAAAAAAAAAAAAAAAAAAAAAAAAGATATATTTCATTGGTGATCAGAGACATTGTTTCCTTTATATTTTTGATAATACATCTCACAAAAAAAGTAACGGATAAAAAAAGAAAAAAAAACATTTGAAATACGAAAAGCGTCTGCATATGTATTTACTGGGCTTTAGATACCCTATATAGCATCAAATGTGCCTGGGATTTTAATCAAAAGGAGGGAAGGAAAAATAGCGTTTAACGTCCCGTCGTCCACATGGTCGCTAGAGCCGGAACGCATAGTGTATTTTCCAGTGACATCGTGTGTACGCTTTAATGGTGCAGTATTGCGGATGGTAGGGAATGAGAAAAGTGATGATGGGCATGTCAGATTCGCGACTAGGAGGGAGAAAGGCGTAACTACGTTCTACACATTACGTTATTACTGCGTCTTACGTAAATGTAGACGTTCTAAGGAAAGAGAATTTTCAAAAAAACCTTTTCATTTGACAAAACGATAACTTTTATCTTATTTATGGCTAAATTAAAATATAAAAGGGTCTGAAATGAAAATACATTTGTATTTTCAAAGCAGTTCTCATTAGGAGAACAGTGTACAAAATATAATATTGCACTCAAGAAAAATGATCAGTAGAATTAATTATTTAGATGTCTATACGTATTTTAGGAATATGATATAACTGTACACCAGGCTTTTGTTATCTTATTATATTCATTTTCTGAAAAGTACAGGATACTCTTTTTTGCTGGTCTGAATCCACAAGTCGCCGGGATGGTTGTAGAATCCTAAGTTCTCCTTCTAACATCATTCTTCATAACATTCATTCTTCTCGCCACATTAGTGTACATTTCATTCTACTGAGACACAACATTCGGGAGGCAGTAAGAAAAAAGTAAAAGGAAAATAACTTAAAAGGGGGAAACATAGTAACACTTACACTTCCTGACTTTCGTTGTTGCACATAACAGGAATTTCACGCTTTTCAATCGATAGGCTACAGTTCTAAGACAGACGGACTGGTACGCGAAAGAATAGTGGAATATAACACATAATAAAGGCTTTCCATCAATCGACTTATGACAGTGCTTATTTCTCATCATTTCACGAGAGTTTGTTAACCTTCGCTTTATCCTAATGACAGATTCTAGGCTTGAATTCGAGAATTCGAAATCTATCGCCATCCGATCTCTACTAAAGTTGCACTGCTCGAAGAGCAAACGATATCGAAAAGTTCCCATTCCTGGGAGCTATTCAAAATTCAGCACAGTCCAGCTACTTGAAGCTGAAACCAACACATGCACTAGACGGCAAATTTTTACATCTAAACTGTTACATGCGAGTACCTTTCATACAGTGACAAATATTAGACATCATGTATTTTTATGTATACTATCTGAATATACAGAACTTTTAGCACTAGACTACAACATCTGTTACATGTTTTATGCAAACCCTAAGAGACAATCATGTTTTATAATATAAAAGCTCTAAGCCAGTTTTGGAATGGACGTTGGCTAGCATCATCTGACGACTGTACTTACTACTGCAGCTACTTTTAAAATTCACATCATTTGATTTTATGATTTTGACTGTGAACTAAATTATTAACAGGTCATCAATTTTATAAAAAATATTTTAAAACAGTTGTTGTATATATATATATATATATATATATATATATATATATATATATATAAGACACCAATTAGTACACATTTTTACCACCAATTATATATAAACAGTAAACGAGACTCATTAATAAAGAACAGTTTAAAGTTAAAGTGCCTACTAAAATTACAATACAACCTAACTCTTTCTACCATAAACATACCTCAAATAAATTTGTTGTTTATATGAAACTTTAAAGATGGCGCCTTAGTCGCAAATGATGCATGCTGACGTCAACTGTGTGAGAATTGTAATAGCTGCGTAAGTACGAACGCAACCTCCAACATGGAAGTCGAGATGTTTTAAGTATTTTAATTGTTTTTAAGGTATGTATTTTTATCATTGACTTTAACTGAAACTTGTACAATTGGCTAATAATGTGACATGTATGTTATTCTAACTGGTTCTTTTGTATTTATTTTAGCTTTGGTAATGACCACACAGTGGCCGAAATCTAGATTTGCAAATAAATAAATATATTTTTTACGACTGATTGCTGAAAGTATTTCCACAAGACAGATTCCAGTTTATGAGATACGTATCTCATAAACTTATCTGAAGTTCACCGACAGCATCATTAACATCATAATGATCACAAAAGTCTGTTTCATTTGATACTTCATAATCATCTTCTTCCACATTTATAATACTAGAACGGGTACACATGTCTGTGTAAGTTTATTTAGAGTACATTTGCACAGAGGAGCATATTTTAATAGATCTCATGAACATTTGACGAGGAATATCACACATTACCGGATCACTACGTAAAAGTCAAACCCTAGTAAGTAACTGCAGACGGAGCACGACTCTCAATATGTGCTTTGCGTCATATTACAGTTTGAAAGTGAGCTATTTTTACGACTGAACGAAGAGTATCATGTGTTACAGGCATCCATAATCCATCGACTTTCTTTTTAGTGAAAGTCTACCCTCAGTACCTTCAGCAATGTCGTATTCGGAATTTTGGAGTATACAGAGCGTATAAAAGCTTCAATTACTTGGATCGGTCTTCATTATAATCATCTTTTTCCAGCGTCTAGCTTCCACAAATGCAGTTAGGAAACGACGTGTTCCAACTTTTTAGGTCGCACCGTTCAACCTATCGACACCAAATTTTACAGACATAATTGTTGGCCACCAGCGATCAGAACCTCCATGTATGAAATGTTTAGAACACATAATAGATTAATCAAAATATCCACGGGTGTACTGTCGGTCTATAGTGTCCAACGGGCACAATATTTCGGCGATCATACATGTCGCCATCATCAGGTGAACTGACGGACTGAGCTCCTGGTAACGCGCCGGCACGGAGATCCGCACGCTACGGCTGCTCGAAGGGAACTGGGTTCTAGCCCGGTAGCGGCCCGAGGAGCGACCCCTCCGCGGTCCGGGCCCCGCGCCGGGGCCGCGCAGTGGAACCGATTGCGACGGCGTCTGAGATGACGTCGGTGTGAGGGCTCTGTCCGCCGTGGTCGTCACTTCGTTACGTTTGCTAGATTTACTCTTAATTAACCCAATCGCTGGTTCCCAAGCTTTGCTAAGATTATAGCCACAGTCACGGTTTATGAGGTCGTCACTTGTGCGAATTTCAATGGCCTTTCTAAAGACGCAGTCCCAGAATCTCGACGTCTGTACCAGAATCCCAGTGCCTTCATAGTTCATCGCATGATTATCCGACAAACAATGTTCAGCGACTGCCGACTTGGCGGATACATCATTCGTGTGTGCCTCTGGTGTTCAACGCATCGATCCTCGACGGTACGCATCGTCTGTCCAATATATGACTTTCCACACTGACACGGAATCTGGTACACGCCGGCCTTCCTCAAACCGAGATCATCTTTGGCGCTCCCCACCAGTGCACGAATTTTATTTGGCGGACAAAAAAACAGTTTCAACCTGGTGTTTTTTCAAAATGCGGGCGATCTTCCCCGAGAGTGCGCCGGTATATGGAACGAACGCAGTGACTACATCCTCCCTCGTGTTTTCATCCGTTTCCACAGGTTGTGATGTAGTGGTTGGGCGGAATACCCGTGGATATTTTGATTATCAAATACGTCGGGAGACACTGAAGAATCACAAAATAGGTTAATTACACTAAAAAAGCAGGAAAGTTAATTGCAAATAACGCCTTAACCGTTCATCTGACACAAAAACTGAATAAACGTATTTGTAGAAGAGAACATTCTCAACGGCTTTGTCATGTTATTTTCATAACTTGCACCGTTACAGAGATATATGCAAAAATAACGAGGATTTGACACTGTTACTTGTCTTTATGTAAACCAGGCGTTCGGAAATGTCACTTGATATACCTCGCGCAGGACTCAACTTGGGACACGCAATATTTTTTTTCTGTATTTTATGATTTTCGTATTATAACTCCGGCGTTGTTATTTCAAAGTAATGGTGCACTGAAGAATTAACAAAAACACTTCGTTCTTAGTTCGATAAATTATAATCTAGTGTCTAAAAATGCTGTATTAGCAGTCTAAACCTGCTATCAGTGGTATGACGAATACGGAGCAGTTTGGTAGCTGTTCGCCGTAGTGTAGTGGATAGCGCATTACGTTGCGATGTACATGGTTGGTAGTTTGAAACCGCCACTACCAATTTTTATTTTACTTTTTATATTTTTTATCGTCTTGGCTCCCAAGAGGGTTTCGGGAATTCTTACTTATTAAATAGAGCAATCTTCTGTTATATTTAGAGAAGCACATACATAAGAGTGCTCCCTGTAAAATATACCTTTGTTCTATTTCGTAATCGTTTTCCGTGAAATACGTACCAGCGAATTGAACAATGGTCTTTTGAAGCATATTGTGGTGTCGCACAAGTCCAAAGTGCGCGCCACCTACTTTCGCCGCGCGCCGCCATGCACGCACGGCGCGGCGTTCTTACGACGTCAGCCACGAGCGCCCTCTGCTGCAACTCCGCTCGTGGCCACCACTGAACGACATCGTTCACTTGGGACTGAGATAGGAACCAGTTAACACTTCGGAATCAGATAGGCACCAGTGAAGATTTGGCTATCGGATAGGCACTAGGCAGGCCTCTAGCTCAACTAAGTATTAGCATTCTGCAGTACTGAGCTATGTAAAAGTTAAGTATTGTATAAATTCTGTGCAATATATATCTCGTTCTAATTTACTCTAGTGTTTCTTGTTTCTGCTGTCCCACTGTCTGCTCACATTCGTACCTGCACAAGCGTGCCTCCTTTATTCCTGTGTCGGTCTCTTTTTACTCGGCCACCGACACCTACGACGGAAAAGAGACACAAAAGCGGCGACGAGGCTGGGACACAAAACATATGAATATAAAGTAGGGAGATATTGTAACAATGAATATTCGAAACAATGTGCTCATACTAGTACTTTCATGTCGCAATGTTGTTTCTTGATGAAACGCAAGGTAATTGTATTAATTGCAATAGATTATCTTGTTTCTTTGTTTAAGCAATTATTCACTATTTATGGACTACCTTGAAAATAATTTATTAGAATCAGTGCATCTACAAAAATGTTTCTCTTTGGTATGGTTGCTATGGACGCTTTTAATATAGATTCAATTACCTTTTCTGTAGTTCAGATATGACTTTGTTAAACGTACTTTGTTCCGTCGTAAAATAAATGGCAAATATTGTTTCAAACCTTGACTGTGTTTTTTTACAAATACAATAACACTGATAATAGTGAATTCCACAGAACTCTATTACTTAATCTAATGTATATACACAGTTACTAGATTCATTAGGTCATTTACGAAAGCCATTGTAACAGTATCGCCCCATTCGATGTATATGTGATAAAGAAGTCTTTGTTCGCAATTCGTTCGTATGTATTTCATGGCATCATCACGAAACAGACAAATGCTTTTTCAGACAAGCGTTGCTAGCGTTCAACAACTCGGACCCTTGCAGAATGTAGTTGTGTTGACAAGAGTGTGCCAGAACCTTTTAGGAAGCAAGATCAAAATACAAATTACCAGTGGCGGTTTGGGTGTATATACAGGATGTTTGCCTCTGTAACGTATAAAATAATAGGTGACGGGAAATTTTAATGCGGTAGGTCAACACAAGAAATGTTACTCTTTCTGAGGAGCTATGAACATAGTTTATTGTATCATTTTCCAAAGAGTTACAGCACAAAGATATGATTTTTAAATGGAACAATAGTTTTTTCTATCATGCATTGGATTCGTTGAAACCAGCTGCGTCCAAATCAATTTAAAATACATTCCTATCACTGTTAATTTCGGAGCTACAACCCTTCAAAATTTTCAGGGGCAGATACCACACGCTGTACATAATACATGGCTATGTGGTGGTTGTGGTGGATGTTATGGCGGTGCGAAGTTGATTTACACGAGATGTTCAAATGCGTGTCCATGTTCCTCAATGCATAATGCAATGCACCATCGAAAGGTTCTGCGGATGAGATGTAACATCGCCGGTGTGACGGAGCGACATGCGTCCTCGATGCGACGTTTTAGATCATCTGGGGATGTGAGCTCAGTGACATAAACACAAAAAGAAATCTACTGGTAATAAATCGGCGACCTTGCGGGCCATGAATGAGGACCATGGTGCCCCAACCATCTTCCTGCAAACCTGTTTTAGTTCTTCCACAACAGCACGCGCAGAATGGGCGGAGTGACCATCTTGCTGCATCCACATATGGACTCTCGTGTGTAGTCACACATGTTCAAGGACACCACCCAAACTGTCGGCTATAAAAACGCGATATAACTCACCTGTCAGTGTACCTGGGAAGTAGTGTGGACCGATGATTGCATCCCCAAGGATTCCACACCACACGTTAATAGACTACCTACGTTGATGGTCGACAAGTCATACCCACCGAGGATTGTCCGCGGCCCAGTAGTGCATTTTATGGCGATTCACAGCACCATAACTTGTGAACGTGGACTCATAAGAGAACTTAACACTTTGGAAAGACTCCATCGTGAAATTACGCATGGCGCACTCACAGAATGTCACTCTTGCACGGAAATCGTTCCCATGCAGCTCCTGGGTCAGTGACAGGCGTTACGGGTGAAACCTGTCGCCGTGTACTATACGCCACACAGATGTGAGACTGACACCAGCGACTGCAACAACGGCTCATAAGCTGACATGAGGATCGTGGTGTAGTGCAGCTAAAACAAACACCTGTGTCTCCTCACTTCTTGCAGGTCTTCGTCTGTTATTGCAGCGCATTACCAAGCTGCCTGTTTCCCGAAGTCGTTTTTCGGCACGTAAGAACGTAATGGCTGCTGGGGCTAGTCGCCGAGGATATCTCACGGTATACGCCGTGGCTGCTTCAGTGGCATCGAGTCAGCACTCGCCGAGCATCAGAAACATGTCAACGTACTCGTTGTTCGTGTATGCCATCTTCATCCGATGTCAGTAACTGTGGTATATTGAGCCCCGGCCGCGCCACATTTAGAAGGCGCATTGCATTATGCGCAGCGTTTTTGGTATCTGCCCCTGAAACTTTGAAGGGGTGTAGCTCCCAAACTAACAATGATAGGATTGTTGTTTAAATTGATTTGGACGCAGCTGGTTACAATGAATCAAATGCATGATAGGAAAAAAACTATTGTTCCATTTAAAAAAATGTATATTTGTGCTGTAACTCTTTGGAAAATGATTCAACAAACTACGTTCATAGCTCCGCAGAAAGTGTAACATTTCTTGTGTTGACCTACCGCATTAAAATTTCCCGTCACCTATTATTTTATAAGTTACAGAGGCAAACACATTTAGTGAAACACCCTGTATATTGTTCATTATGTAGATTGATTTTTTTTTTTTTTTTTTTTTTTTTTTTTTTTTACTGATGGTGTTGTTCCGCGTTTTTTCCTCTCTTTTTTCATTCGTTCTTCGGTTTGATCGGTCGTTGGCGGTCGTTAGTTCGATTTGTTTTATTTTGATCTTCATATAATGATAAAGGGCTTCATGTTTTCTTGAAGTCCGACTATCATTTTCAGTTTTATTTTCTTCAATCTTCAATTTTTTGTGTGGTAGAGGTTTCCAGGTATTAAAAGCGTATTTCAAAACATTCAAATGTTTGTATAGTCTATGGGACTTAACTACGGGGTCATCAGTCCCTAAACTTACAAACTACTTATGGACTACTTACGAACTAGGACGGCACAAATATCCATGCCCGAGGGGGGATTCGAACCCCCGACCGTAGTGGCCGTGCAGACCATGACTGAAGCGCCTCAGTCCCCGCGGCCACCGCGGCCGGCTATCTGTTGTCGTATATAGGAGTTCCCGATCGCAGCACTCTTCTCTGAGTCTGAAAACTATTTTACTAACTATGTTTGTTAGGGACGAGTAAGTCGGCCGTGTCTTTAGAAAGGAACATTTCTGGAAATTACATGGAGTAATTTAGAGAACGATGAGAAACGGAATTCTGGAAGGTCGGAGTAGGGTTTGAACCCTTATTTTGCCAAATGCGTTTTGAATTCAGTCGGTACCAGTCCAAAGCATGTTTCATGAGTAAATCTATGCCCATTTACATGCAGGTATCGTATATAGAGAAGGCACGTACATTGTCAGGTAACTTCAATAACCATCATCAGTGGCGCACTAAGGCGGGAGCGGGGGGGGGGCTATTTTTTTAAAAAAATTTTATTTATTTTTTATTTTTATTAATTTTTTTTATTTTATTTTATTTTTTTTTTATTCGGAACTAACCTCGCGTCTCGTTCTGTTCTGGGGCCTCCGAATCTCGAAAGCAATTTTTTGTACATTGGCCCCCACCTCTCGTCCTGGAAGGGCCTCTAAAACCCAGAAGTTACTGTTTTACAGTAATACATGTATTTACAAGTGGACCGGAGGGGGGCTCACTTTGTTCTGCCGCCGCCCCGGGCCTCCGACAGCCTTAGTCCTCCACCGACCATCATCACACGTACCTTTTGATTTTAATGTTCTCATGATTATTTTCTAACTGGGAGCTGAGACTTTCTTTGTTCTACGTAATGGGAGGTAGGGAATGTATATGTGACGCCGCAGAAGTTTTGCGGATTATTGGTGTTATGTCATACCAAGTTAAGTTCCTTAAGATCAGATACAGCGCCGCCTACTCAAATATGCTGCGTTTGCACAGTGAGACACCGACTGACGCAACAGGCACATCTGCAGCGTGTCTCGGAAGTCAACAACTTTCTGCCACGTCTCTTACAGGCAGCATTTATGATTTGCCAATGTTAAACGTGGTGAAACCTTTTCTTTTACTAACATTCGCACATCTCCGCATGTAGCCTCCTGCATCATCCAGTATAGAATTTTTTATTATTATTTTTCTTAGTTGGTCTTATGTTTAGTTAAAACAGCTGAGATTATGATATTACTTTAACTGAAACAATTATTATTTATAAAATCGAGTATCCAAATATTTTTCAGTGGATAAACTAGAAAACTGTACAAATGTAGCACAAGTTTAAGTACCACGTTTAGAGGGTAGCAAGATATTAAATTGTCAATTCATACGTATTTTAAAGAAGAATTCGTTACCCATGCAAACTAGTTAAGAGGCGGATTTGTACACTACTAGTTGTAAATTGAAATGATTAGCCTAAGGAATTAAATAAGGAATGTTCAAAACCGTTACATGAATATCTCAGGATATAATTGTTAGTCAATACATATTATTTGCAATATCAAACACTCTCATTACCGTATACAACTTCTCGATTTTATTTGTATGTCAATGAATACACTCGTTGCTGAAAAGAAGTCTTTTATTAAAAATAATTACGGGTACATCCTTGGATGTAATCATCAGTTTAACTTGATACAATACAGCAAAAATATTATATGACAAAAGGTTAATAAGGCATGATTTGAAGTTGGTGCAGGCATCCATACAAAAGGATGGTACTATTGTCATAAACCTACTTTAGAATGAAGAAAGATAAGTTCCATCCGTCAGTTGCAATGACAAGAATCAGAGCGTCAACCCTTTCCCCAAATATCAAAAGCGAAAGCGAGTTTAACGGAGAGCACAATAACATGTAAAATAATAGTTGCCCCTTTGCATGGCTCCACAACTTGGAATAATGACTAATTTTGGCTACGGTTTCGAAATAATTATTTGCTTTATTGTCTCCAGATACCATGGTGATAGGCAACATAGACTTGTTGTGTTGTTTACAATCTGTAGAATTTTCTTTATAATTGATTTGTAAATTATTAATTTGCATTCAGATCGTTCTAATACATAATTTCCATGAAATTGAAATAGTTCCAGGCTGGCATTTATCTTCATTTCTTGTAATCAGTACATCCCCATCCTATCTGAATCTTCATGCACGATATCACCTTATACTTTACGACTAGGATTTTTAGTTTAAAGCACCTTGTTGTGACTAAGTAACAAATGAAAAATGTTTGGTAGTGACATTAGTATTTGGTATAAAATTTAAAAGTAAACACTAATCCTGACAGGGGTTTTTGAGGCCATTTGAGGTGCCTAATTCTCAAAGGCTTAGTAGTTTGTAAGGATGAAACCATGTTTCTATTTATAATCTTGCAGGAATTTCTTTAACATTATTTACAGCTACTTAAAATTTGTTCTGTTTGACAGAAGATCAAAAAGTATCTTTATATGTGCTAAAGCATCTACAGCGACCTGCATATTCACATTAACAGACAGAAGAATTTTACTAACAATATTTACTTTTGTCAGTTCATCAAGCAATCAAAGCATCTACAGCGACCTGCATATTCACATTAACAGACAGAAGAATTTTACTAACAATATTTACTTTTGTCAGTTCATCAAGCAATGTCATCACGCCATGCAAATAAATAAAAAAGAATTTTTTTTCTGCTCGAAACTGGAAATCATTATTTGCTTTTTGGTCAAAAGCAGAAGTGCTGGTTATTTCAAATAAAGTATAATAACTATCTGATAAATTTGTATTCAGCGTTTTCACACCATCTATTCTACTTGCCCATCTTGCTCCAGAGAACGGATTTAAATACTGATGTCTTTTCTTTAACTCCATTTTTTGTAGACGATGAAAAATATTTCTAACTCCTGCATTAAAAAGCTGTGTTGCTGAACATTTAATTCAAACTATGAGCACCACACGGCACAAAAAAGCCCGCGTATATGGGTTCAACAATCGCTGTTGTAAACCATTGTTCTTAACAGGCATGCTTGAACCATTGTAGGCCTGCTACATAGATTACTTATTTCTTAATTATATCTTTGTGGCTCCTCTCTAATAAAAGAAGTCAAACTGGCAACAGTAACAACAAAAATTAGACAGCAAGCCAAGAAGTGCTCTCTTATTTGCAACTCTTCTACGTGTTCGTTGCAGTGAACGCATCTAAGAATGATACTAACTTGCTCCACATGCGAATGGTGGGGAGTACAGTAAAGTATAATTGGAAAATATTTATTATTTTGGCATTAACGTAAACTGAGACTTTTGATTTGTATTTTCATTTCAAATTTTGTCTCCGATGCATGTCTGTATGAGCATGAGACTTCTGTCTTTCAACACGCGTTTTATGCGACTGGTAATACTTGCATCGAATTTTCCTAATATTTCAGTGCTTTTCAGAAAACTGTAATTGTCCCGATAACATAATTCTCTGCTCTTGCCACGAAACACCTTGTTTTGTGAACCCAAAAATTGAATCACATATATAATCATTTTAATAACATTACCACAGCGCTCCTTTTCTGCGTCTACAAGTTTTTGATGCGCACTTTCGACAGTTGTTTAATTGTTTTATAATTACTGCTGGCATCTTTCTCGTGTACGTTTAAACATAAACCAAAATTCTGCCATGCACCAATTCCCCCACAAAATTTGTCATATTTTGTTTCGAAAAGCTTACAACATAAGCAGAAAAACACATTCTTTAAACTGAATAGAGTAGCCAGTCTCTGTGATATTCTTTGTTGTTTCCTAAAAGCATTTCATATCAGTAATTTGAAAACCGTGGATTTGAAGCGTTATGCGGATAATAATTCTTTCTGATTTATTTTGGTGGGTTCTTTGTCAAATAACGCATCACTTCAGAACTACAGGCCTAAGTCCAGGATCACCTGTAGCCCCTTTATGCCGATTGTCGCAAATTCACATCATACCGTCGTGGCCCTTGTATTTGGAAGAATATGTGTCTTCCAGCCGGTTGAAGCCATTTATTTCCGAACGAACCCAATGCGTGTGAAATTTGTTAGCGTCTACTAAGGGTTGACTCATTCGACAAACTTCGTTTATCGTGTGCGTGTTGTGAAGAAGTTGCCTGGGTAGTGGTCACTCTTTCGTAAAATTCAGCTAAATACATATCTGAGTATTATTTTGAAAAGTGTATTATGTTTGACTAATAACCAGTGGGGTTGAAATACATACTTAGATGTGATGAAGCAGATACGACTTTCAATGAAGAAGAAAATACTTTTAGGCACCTTTATGGGATTGAAGTAAAATTGAGAAAGCACGGTAATTCCGATTCATCTTTGGCGCTAAGGTACTTCATTAATAAATTGTGTAACTGTAATTTTATTTATAAGAATGATCAATGGATTTTTGTGATGAATACCTTTCAAAACAATTTCCTTCGATTACACATGATTAGTGGCTTGTTGCAAAATTTCTAATACATAGTTGACACCCAACAGCTTTTTTTAGTGATATTATGTGTCATATTGCAAGCTTCTAATTTGCCTAAACAAAAAGTCAAATTCCTTCAAGTAATTCCATGAGTAAGGTACTCGTAATCACATGCATTAGGTTTACTCAGTAACATAAATTTCATTCAAATGCATTTAATTATTTTTTTAATGCGCGTTGGAGCCACACAAACAACCGGGGCTCAATATACCACAGTTACTGACTTTGGATGACGATGGCAGACACGAACAACGAGTACGTTGACATGTTGCTGATGCTCGGCGAGTGCCGACACGATGCCACTGAAGCAGCCATGAGCATGCCGTGAGATATCCTAGGCGAAGAGCCCTGGCAGCCATTACGTTCTTACGTGCCGAGCAGCGACTTCGGGAAACAGGCAGCTTGGTAATGCAACGCAGTAACAGACGAAGACCTGCAAGAAGTGAGGAGATGGAGGTGTTTGTTTTAGCTGCACTACACCACGATCCTCATGTCAGCTTACGAGCCGTAGCTGCTGTCGCTGGTGTCAGTCTCACATTTTGTGGCGTATAGTACACTGCCACAGGTTTCACCTGTACCTCCTGTCACTGACCCAGGAGCTGCATGGGAACGATTTCGGTGCAAGAGTGACATTCTGTGAGTGGGCCATGCGTAATTTCACGCTGGAGTCTTTACAAAGTGTTATGTTCTCTGATGAGTTCACGTTCACAAATTATATTGCAGTGAATCGCCATAACATGCACTACTGGGCCGCAGATAATCCTCGGTGGGTACAACCTGTCGACCGTCAACGTAGGTGGTCTGTTAATGTGTGTGTGGAATCCTTGGGGATGAAATCATCGGTCCACACTACTTCCCAGGTACGTGACAGGTGAGTTATATCGAGCTTTTATATCGCGCCGACAGTTTGGGTGGTCTCCTTGAACATTTGTGTCTATACACGAGAGCCCGTATGTGGATGCATCAGCCCTTTGTCACCCCGCCCATTCTGCGCGTGCTGTTGTGGATGAGCTTAACAACATGTTTGCAGGAAGATGGTTGGGGCGCCATGGTCCTCATTGATGGCCCGCAAGGTCGCCCGGGTTTAACACCAGTAGATTTATTTTAGTGGGGATATCTAAAGGATCATGTTTATGTCTCTGAGCCCACATCCCCAGATGATCTAAAACGGCGCATCGAGGACGCATGACGTTCCGTCACACCGGCGATGTTACATCTCGTCCGCAGATCCTTTTGACGGCGCACTGCACTTGCATTGAGGAACATGGACACACATTTGAACATCTCATGTAAATCAACATCCCACCGCCATAACATCCATCACCTACCACACAGCCATGTATTATGTACAGCGTGTGGAATCTGCCCCTGAAACTTTGAAGAGTTGTAGCTCCCAAACTAACAGTGATATGAATGTAGTTAAAATTGATTTGGACGCAGCTGGTTTCAACGAAGCCAATGCACGATAGAAAAAAAAACTATTGTTCCATTTAAAAAATTATATCTTTATGCTGTAACTCTTTGGAAAATGATACAATAAACTATCTTCATAGCTCCGCAGAAAGTGTAACATTTCTTGTGTTAACCTACCGCATTAAAATTTCCCGTCACCTATTATTTTATAAGTAACAGAAGCAAACACACTTAGTGAAATACCCTGTACACACATACACACACACACACACACACACACACACACACACACACACACACACACACACACACACATATATATATATATATATATATATATATATATATATATATATATATATATATACTGGCTCAGTAAATAATTTTTTCATACACTGTGCTTTTTGCCTAAGTATTACCTAGATACTTTCATCCCCGTGATATGAAGTTATGAAAAGTAAATATGATGGATAATGGTCAGTTTTTGTATGGCATATAAATCGTGTTATCATATATTTGTGAAATTGTACCTAACAAACACATTCTCTGTATATGCGTAATGTTTACACACTAAACCAGATAAAGTAAACAAACCTGTTGAATATACTTGTGAAAATTATGAACTGAAAATATAATTTCAATGACTTTGAACTTCAGTGTACCTGACCAGACATAAATCTCATAACCATCGTTTCGCATTTTCGAATTTCAAAAGAGTGTACATAATATTTAGTACTACGTGTGTAATTAAAATGCAGATGAGCATTCAAGTACTAAATTAAAGCTCAATTTTCTTATTCAAATCAGTAAAACTTCGGTTGTAATTCAATTTCTCTTTATGTGTCATGAGTTAAAGCTGACAGTTACTTATCTGCCACGTAACTGATGTTTCAAAGATTGGATGAGTAGATGTTTCTGCAGTCGTTTAATGGTGGTGAAGGTATTGCCATATAAGGAAGCACTGGCAGCACTGTTAATAGTCGCATAGCTCAAGGAGACTATTAGTTGGATTCAAAAGCTGAATGTTATCTGTTGAATGCTCGGAGCGTTTGGTATATGGGCAACGGTCCCTCTGTGTGACAACATATTGAAGATTTATATATGAAACTATAAGCTCATCCAACTCCAGTTGTCTATTGCCCATGAGTAATTTGTTTCGTAAGTGTAATTTCAGTCAACGTTTCGTATTTAGGTGGTGAATGGTAAGACGCAAACATTAAATGAATATTATGATCATAATTTCCAAGGATATCATGCGTCGAGACAGTTTGAAGTGTATGTTAACATATTCACCAAACTAGTGTTTGAAAATATGATTTTATTTCGTATTCCATTAGTCCTTCATAAGTGAGACTGTCCATAACGTGGGCCATGTGGTACTATTCTCGAGGCAGACTGAGAATGCACAAGAGAAAATAAATTTTATGTATAAATCGGCAAGAACTATTAGGAATACAAGCGGATGGAAGGAGAGGGAGTCACTGGGAACTGCTAACGATGACATCCTTTCCACCGTTGAGTTCCTTGAGGATGTCCTCCAGAGGTCGCCCCTTGGTTTCCGGAAGCAGGAACCATTCGATGAGGGTGCAGGCCAGACAGGCAGCTCCGAAGAACCAGAAAGCGCCGTAGACTCCTAAAGACTCCGTCATGGTGGGATACAGTTTGGTGAGGATGGCTGAAGTGCCAGTGATGGCAGTGTATGTGCCAATGGCGGCCAGACCTCGAATCCTTGGAGCTACGGTCTCAGCGAGCGCCACATACGGCACCGAGTTCAGTCCAAAAGCATGCATCATCACATACACTGACAAGCACGTGGCAGGCAACCATCCGATGGACGATATGTCTACTTGCGTCTCTTCTTTAAGGTACATGTAGACACCCAGCATTACGACGCAAGTTCCGACGACTCCATTGGAGATGAATATCAGGGGGCGCCGACCTAGGCGGTCCATCACTAGAGAAGATATAAAGGCGCCAACGACCTGTGCCAATAGAAAAAAACAGGTGTTAAATGTAAAAAGTGCAAATTTTTTAAACTTATTGGACCAAACTGCTATAGTTATCAGTCCCTAGACTTACAAACTATTAAAATAACAACACACCCATTCCACAGGGAGGACTCGAATCTCAGGCGGGAGCGGCTGTCAAGTCCATGGTATGATGCAGTAGACCGAAAGGGTACTCCCGCACGACGTGATAACTGTAATTTTGGAACTTTTTATATTGGTTGTTATGGAAATGTTATGACCGTGAGAATGTTAATGTGGATGTTGCAGAAGGAATTACATATTTATCAAGATATCTTGAGGTATTCATCCTGAAGTAAGTAGACTAAACAAAAATTTGTCACCTACAACAGCCGCCATGCTCATTCCACGTAAGTAATTTCAGCCACAACGCTGGAGGTCCGCGCAAGTAGCCGAACAAGTAGAAGACGAGCGATAACTTGCTCTATGGTACTTCGACCGCTGAGGGCTCTCGCAGTCAAGTTACCTCCCTGGCTGCCTCGCACGCCTGCCAATCGGAAGACAGGGGCTCGCGAAGATATGATGGCGCATCACAGCCACAACTGTCAGTATAGCAGGAGTATATCAGTCAGTAAGTAGCAGATCTAGGAGTGCTACAGTTCCAGCAGATCCGTCTACAGTGATCCAACAGTCTACGTTAGCACAAGCCGGAACACTACTATTGACTGATGTAGAAGAGATCATTGCTGAACTGTTTTGCAGTTAGGAAGAATTGTTCATCACAACACCAAAGTTGGGTATACTTTTTATCTGTAAACAAAGTATGGGTGAACTAACAACTTCTTTCGGTTGGAGACCTTGTCCGCATCATTGGTAGCGATGGCCACCTCTTTCTGCTGCCGCATCTCGGAGGTATAAAGCACGAGATAAGATGTGTATGAATGAAGTCCTGGACCCTGTTCTTCACAGCTAGAAATCGTTATGAATGGTTCGTCTGAATGTTTTCTAGAACTCGTCTTTTTATGCTCATAACTGAACAACTTTGATGCTTTTAACTTGTAATTTCTGCTGAGAAGAAGAATCTTTTCTAGTTTATTATCATCGAAACCCAAACCCCAATTTTTGCTCGTTTCCTTATCCTCCCTCTACCCTTCCGCATCTCTGAGTATCCCCACCCTTTTCCTTCTCTCTTCCACCTCGTCCTCCTTTCTCCATCTTCCTATGTCCTTCCGCATCTCTTAGTATCCCCACCTTTATTTCCTTCTCTCTTCCACCTCGTCCTCCTTTCTCCATCTTGCTATGTCGTCCTGCTCCACTCCATTTCCTCTTTCCCTCATGGAAATTAAAAGTAAGCAAAACACTTCAAATGTTATGGAAACGGCGAAAATGGCCACTAAGTTCCTCTTACATAAAATTAATTCGAAATAAGGGCACCAGTAAACAACGTTACGTTGTATAATTAATACTAAAAGCAGTACTACCCATATTAATATTATGATGAAACCTTTTTCTACTGTATCTAGTGAAACTGAAAGCTTCATAGTGTTTATTCCACATAATTAATAACTTTTGTGTGCTTAAAATCGTCAGTTTTAGTATTTACATTTTCCTATACAAAACACAGCCATTTGTCTATCAGAAAACGCCTATTGGAGAGAATCTAGGGAATAATTCTATTATGAAAAACTTGTTTCTTTCTAGAATAAATTCTATTCAATTTCACAATATCAGGCACTCCCATGATAAGAAGCAAAAAAGTTTCATTAATTTCGTCTTGTAGTGAAATAAGTGGTACCGCAGATGGTCAATGAGTTGAGTCAATCAAAATTTCAACAATCGTAATTTTAGAAATTAATGAAAGCGACTGGCCTAAGTAGCGCAATCTTGGGTCTCCACTAACGAACCAGTAAAACCTCCAGTCGACTGTGATTGTTCGTATGTGGCAGCCTGAAGTCGGTCATTTCGGCACCGATACTGTTCTTATATTAAACTCTCGAGTTTATAGTTTAATTTTCTACAAGTTAAAATGAAAAATGAATTTGAACAAAAGGCTCGATATTGGAAAGCCGGATTTAAGACTGTGCTATTAACTGCATAGATGATATAATAAGGTAAAGCAGTCAACAATCCGAAGATAGGTTTGAACACCACATTGTTTTACTAGGCATGGTCCTGTTTGGAGGTGGTATGCCGTTGCCTTCCTTCGAACTAAGAACTGACTTACCCTGCCAGTTATAGGGAGATCTACAGTTTAACGTCGGTTCCGAACCACGGTGCTACTCGGTATTTTTCACATGAGCAATACTGCCAGAGGCGAAAGAAGTGGAAAGCGACAGATAAAAACCATAAGACCTGGCGGCGATCGAACCTGCGATATTTGGATTCCTGGTTTGGCACTCTACAACTGTTCAACCGAGTCGCACAGATGATATGATATGTAATGGAAATTTCCAAATTATGAAAAAAAAAAAACACAATGCATTTCTCTCGCAAGTGTGAACAGCCTTCGTAAGCCAACCCCATCCCCCGCACCCTCTACACCGCCCGCTTAGTTTTTCCATGACACAGAAGATACCTAGTGGAACACACGTTTTCCATAACCAACAACCATTGAGAGATGTGCAGCAGAAGAGACGTAATTCAAATTCTACATTTTCTTTACAAATTAATCAAAATTCTTAAGCGATGGCAGTAAATTACCACAATAAGCGTAGGCAGATGCTATTATTCCAACAACCGTACTATCGCACCATTTTCTGTGCCTCGAGCGATGGTACGTCTCTGCAACATTGTGAGGGTGATAACGTTGGTCAGCAAGGTTGAGTAGCATGGCCTTCATTATCATCAAACCCACAAGAATATTTGGTTATGGGGATAATTAATATCACTAGTATATGCCAAACGTAATTTTATGGATATATTCATCAGCAATGAGGAATGTAAGACCGAACTGACACAGTAGAATAGACCTAGGCATACCTGAATAACAGGACTGAAGAATGTATCAGCATGAAACATTTGGGATACTTTTGCAGACATGAAGAGGGAGCATCGTTTTGGTAACTAATAATAGTTTGAACACTACCGCATTCTGTAGGAATATGCGACAAACTGTTTTAAACACACTTTGTCATCTGTAAACTACCACTGTGTTACCTCAATTGGGATATTGAGATTGACCCCTTATCTTGGATTGTAAGAAAAAGAAAGTGGTCTAACAGACACATCTGCTTCTCCTCTTTGGTTCCTCTCAATACATCAAGTTTGCTGTACCATTTCCTACATCAGCTATTCTTATTTTCTTACCTTCTGCCCTACCTCGCCATTTGGACTATAATGAAACTGTACGGGTACTAAATCGGAGACGCACTGCGCATGCCAAAGCCGGTACATTGTAGTAGAGCCACTGGGGCACTAAAACTGCAGACGATGTCTGGTACAGTTGTCACAGTAGAGAAGAAAATATCGTCAGGAGACAACCACAGAATATACGGTTAAAAAAAATCAGGACGTAGAGACTACTTCGCTTTTTGAGGAACGTAACGTACCTGTAGAAGACCTAAGATGATTGTCGCCACCTCGGAAGAGACTGACCCTCCAGCGTCGTTAAACAAGATGACGGCGTAGGTGAGCACGACAAAGGAACCACACGCCTGCAGGTTGATGCCGAGGACGATGCTGATGGCCAGGCCCCTGAGAGATGCCCTGGAGCTGAGCTCCTTGAGGGTGACCCGTTTTGCGACGCCTTCTTTGTCTCTCCCCAGAGACGCCTGAATGCGAGCCATCTCTCGCTCCACCCCGTAGTCTGAGATGCCTCGACGCAACCATCTCAGCGCCTGTAACACAATATAGCCGCCCATTTTACTTTCTGTTACCGATTGTAATATGGAGGCGCAGTCTCACGTGACACCCTGAAAAATATGTGACGTAATAGACATGGACATCGACATGGACATGGACAATGGACGAGTAAGGGTGTCACTCGTGTCCAGTGGGGTAAAACGTTTTTGGAAGTGCTGGGGAGAGGGGGCTACGCTCCAATTAGCCCCTGCGGCGGGGGGGGGGGGGGGAATTGGAGCGTATCCCCCATCCACAGGACCTCCGAAAAGTTGTTAATTTTATTATTTATTATTGTTTTTTTTTTTAAATTAGGTCAGCACCGGAAATTTGAAATAGTACACATGTAATAAACGACAACGTAACTATAATTTGCCAAGCACAAGTGACCGTGACAATGATGCCGCCACTGAGAACGTGTGCTGCTGATAGTATGAGCGGTTTTAATGACTCCGCGACCATCTTTGATGCTGCCGCTATTGTTACTGCTGTGCTGAAGTCACGAGCCGGTTGTTTATATGCGGCGACCCGCTGCTTAGCAGGTAAGCGACGCCACCGAGTGGAATCTTATAAACAACAATCGTGTTATTTTAGTCCAGTTTTTACACATAGTGTCTCTTGTTAATTAAACTGTAAAGGTCTTTCTCTTTGGCTAGTAACATAGAAGCTGCTTCATTATTTTACGAGCTTGTTATATACACTCCATTTCCACCATGTTACTTCTCTTCCACTTTCAAGTTAATGTCAGCTTACTCATTTTATTTCTTGTGCAATTGTTTTCGTAGAATAATTGGCTGCATTAAAACAGTGTTAAAAAATTCATAGATTAATAAAGTCAATAAGCTCTTTCTATTTTGTATTATTTATGTAGCCCCCTTCCCCACCCCAGGACCAAATCCTGGCCACGCCACTGATCGTGAAGCTTCCGTTCAGGAGGGCCAGGGCATCCGTCAGGTAGCCTGAGTTTGGCCCCAACAACCGCTTTCCACCGGGTGAGACACTGGTGATCAACAGCGAGCCGCCAAAAATGGATAATGTGCTTCTTAAGGGATTTGAGACGACAGGAGATGTCTTAATGGATGCTCTGGCTTCAAAAGATGGACACTTAAACGATAAATCACAGTGTAATGTTGCCTTCAATTCTTGTATGCCTCTTGATTTCCCTGAGTTGGTTGTTGTAGATATTTTTTATATAATTTTATCTTTATTTCCTCAGCCGCCTCAATTTATTTTGTCCAAATCATGTGGCCTTTCTCTTCTTCCTATCTTTCGTAATATGTTCTTAATCTGTACCCACTCGTTTCAATAATCTTTGATTCTGGAAATGTGATCATTAGTGCATTAAGCGTCTTTGATAAAGATTGTTGAACGACTCCTGCTCAAATAAGTAGACATAATATATTTCCATTGATTGTTCTAGGGATTCTGTAAGTGTTTTATGCCATCTTTGCTTTAAAGCAACTTTTTGTTGTAACAGGAAGTGGTCCGTGTTCATGAGGTACCCGCTATATACATGCACATCCAGAAACAGAACTGCTGTTTATTGATTTGCTATGGAGTGGTCTATTATGGGTCTAAATCCTCTGGCTGACGATGTGTATTTTGTATCTTTTTGTGTTTAAAGAAAGAGTTTAATATTTAGAAGTTGTTAAAAGATGCAAGCTCTCTTAACAAGACTTCATTACGTCTTTGGAACTGCTTACAGTGACTCACATAATGCTTGAGAGATAGGTTGAGGCCTTGCAAGTAATACCTTCGTCTGATTCTATCTAGGGTCCTATTTAGCAGTTTAAACTCTCGTTTGGTCGGTTCTCCTTTCTCCCAGGCCTCCATGGTTTGTAATAATGCTGGATCTTCCCTCTGTTCAGCTGTAATGTCACCTAACTCAATGAGATAAAATTTCATCCATGTTATTGTGTTAGTCTAATGGATTCCACGAAAGGCAATCGGCGTCATTGTGTTGGCGCCAGTTTTTGAATACTACTGTGACATCATGCTCTTGGAGTCTTAGTGCCCATCTTGCTAGTCGACCTGATGGATCCTTCAAATTGGTCAGCCAACATAAAGAATGGTGTCTGACACGATGGTGAAAGGTTTACCGAATAAATACGGCGGGAAACTGTTGATAGCGCAGATAATGTCAAGACATACCTTCTAGGTTGTAGAGTAGTTTATCTCGGAGTTTGAGAGAACTCTTGATGCTTAGGCTATCACCTTTTCAGCACCTTCCTGAATTTGTACAAGCACTGCACCATTGCCATAACTACTAGCGTCTATGTGAAGTTCGGTTTCCGCATTCTGGTTGTATAAGGCTACAACTGGTGCGGTAGTTAGAGCCTCCCTAAATGAGTGAAAGCTCTTTCTTTCGTCTCATACCAGTAAAACTTGGCGTCTCCGTGCAGAATATCTTGCAATGGACGCTCTTGTTACAAAAGCCATTTATGAAATGACGGTATATAAGCACTGCCCAAGATTACATCACGGATGTTTGAGGAGTTGGAAATTCGATGACTGCCCTTACTTTATCTGTATCAGGACTGACTCAATCTCCGTTCACTAAGTGCCCGAGGATTTGTATCTCTTTGTGGCGAAGATCCACCTCTTTGGATTGAGTCGGAGTCCTGCTGTGTGAACACCCTTCAACACAGTTGACAGGCGGCATAGATGTTCCGCTAATGTCCTTGAGAAAACGACAATGTTATCCAGATAACAAAGACATGCCATCAATTTAAAATGTCGAAGCAAGTTGTCCATCATGCATTCGAATTGCCGAGGCATTACATAGTCCAAACGGTGTGATCTTGAAAGCATAGAGGCCGTCAGGTGTAATAAAGGCAGTCTTCTCCCTGTCCGCTTCGTCATTCTCGATTTGCCAGTACCCTGTCTGCATGAGACGTGTGTAGCTCCTTTCAAGCAGTGTAAGGTGTCGTCAATGCGCGGCAATGGGTAGACATCTTTCTTTGTGATTTTGTTCAGTCGTCACAGAATCGCTACCTGCCATCTTTCTTCTTCACGAGGACCGACGGTAACGACCAGGGACTCTCTGAAGGTTGAATAATGTCATCATGCATCGTCTTCTACACTTATTCCGGAATTATTCGTCTTTCAGCTGGCGACTCTCTGAACGAATGCTGGGTAATTGGTGGATGATCCTCAGGATTGATACGGTATTTTATAGTCGGGTGTTCCATCCGGCTCTTCTCCTGTCTGAGCCAGAATACACCTGAAAATTTGTGTAGTATGATTAACACTTGCTAACGTTGTTCCGGGTCCGACCGGTCCCTATATGCAATTCCATAGTAGTTCCCTCTACTGCGTTGTCGGCAGTTAAAGCAGAGCATGCGACTTCGTCAGTGATATTGACCTTACCATCATGGACTGGTTTAGCTGTTCCAATACACATTCATTTAGGAATGAGTTGTGATTGCTCGTGGAAATTAGTGATCCAAAGTTCTCTTCAAGTACCGGTATTGCTAATGATTGTCGCTGGTGTGTAGATTTCCTTCCTTATACTGATTAGCTTTTTTGCGATGGACAAGCACTTCACAGTTTAGCTGGTCATCTCCGCTGCCGACTGAAACACTTCTCATTGTTAACGGCGGGACCTCAACATTCTCGACGGCAAACAACCTCCCAGGGTATTTCGTTCAAATGTTCAAATGTTTGTATAGCTTATGGGTCTTCAGTCCCTAAACTTACAAACTACTTATGAACTAACTAACACTAAGGACGGCACAAATATCCATGCCCGAGGGGGGATTCGAACCCCCAACCGTAGTGGCCGTGCAGACCGTGACTGGACAGCCTCAGTCCCCTCGGCCACCGCTGCCGGCGGTATTTCGTGTTAAGTGTACTCCACGGATCGGTTTTCTCAATTTGTAGCTCAGATCTTCCAAAGTCAATGACAGCCTGGGATACCTGAAGGAATTGCCAACCAAGGATGACGTTACGGTTACATTCTGTTAAAACGACAAATTTAAACGACTGCGACCTGTTGTCGACAGTTATTCTTGTGACACATGTTCCTGCCGACTGGACGTAATTTCCTTTGCCGACCTTCAGTACAGTTGCTCTTGTATCACAGAACTTTATTTTCTTTAGTTTGCGGCGGTAGTAATCCTACAACACAGAGAAGGAAGCTCCTAGTGCCCGTAAAGGTTGGTCGTCGACGATGACATGAACGAGGTTGCCCGATATCTTTAGTAACTGTCGTCGATGGAGGATTTTCATCTGTGGCGTCCTCACCTCTGTACATGGTCACTTCATGTAGTTTTCCTGAACACGGCGGCTAGGCGAGCGACTGGTATCTCTGTAAGGCGACAGCGAACTGACGTGGCGTGTTGGAGTGCGACCCCACGTCCAGCATACGGCGACGGACTTCACCGCACAGATCAATAGTAATCGTCTGCAGTTGACTGCCGTTGAAAGAGCTGCTCCGATGTTTGGCGTCTTGCGACATAATAATTGTCTAATACTCGTCTTCTCTCCCTATAGTATCGTACGACATGTCCAGGAAGCTCTCAGTGAAGACGCAATGGCGTGTTGTCTTCTGTCATCCAGACAACTGTACTCCTGCAAGGTGTCATAGTAGCCGGGGGATTTGATTGTGGCTGCGTCGGTCGGTTCCTAGGCTGCCGTTTGGCGGCGGCGTTTGTCATACGAGGGCGAGGCCATTCATCATGTCGGGTGCAACTGGCGGGGCTGACAGGCGCCAATGTTTGAAATACCTCTTCCTCAGCAGCTTCAACTCCCTCATGACGTAGAGGACCGACATCCATGGCCATAATCTGGTGCTCGCTTGGTCCACTGTCCCGGTTACCATAAACTGTTGTAATGCTTCTCTCACAATTTGTCGTATGAGAGTAAGAAGATCACGCCCGTTTTCCACAATCTGAGGGCTCTATGAAGGTTTAAAATTCGTCTCCTGTAGACATATACACATGTTTATCCTTAGTCAGTAGAAGTATTTCTTCCACATGTGTCCTGATACCATTCAAGTTCTACTGCAGTTTAAGAGCCATCTATCAAGGAGGTTAGACCTTTATTTTCCGCCCTGGAGGAGACAATGAACTTGGTGGAGGTTCAGTACAGGGGAAAGATGTTTGCTCCTGAAGAATATCCAGCTCCATGAGATCTCGAGCTGTCACACGAAGCATGAGAAATGATAACTTATACGTAGTCTGAGACTTTCATATTACTGGTTCCACCTGTGACTGTGACTTGCCGATTACTTTTCTCGACTTCAGTTCCTGGTAGTAAATACAGAGGACGTAGCTCCAACTATAGTGGGTGTCATGGATGGTTCTGCAGTTTGAGGTACCACAGGCTCTGCGATGGCGGCACCAGTAGCTTCTTCGAATGATTTGGTTGAGAAAAGGCAGTGAAGCTTCAGCTGCCTTAAATGTGCACTGGCAAGTGCGAGTATTTGCACGAATACTGACAGCTTCATTTTATGTTGAGGCATCCACTGTGGTGATCGGTTTCTGCAGAGCAGAAGCGAAAGAGTTATCAAATGCAGGGGGCTACATGGCCTTAAATATCTTTCTGGCCTCTGCGTAGGAAATGCGCCTAGTCATCTTAATCTGCTGTATTTTCCTCTCTTCATGATACACCTTGCATTCCCAACTACAAACATGATGTTCCCCAGAACACGCATTTTTCACGTGGTGTGCAATCGACGCCTTTGTGTGCCGCCGTTCGACATTTGCCTTAAGTGGCGTCTACCTCGTAACAGAGGGTGGTGAGTCCAAAGCGCTGGTAGTTGAAACAATGCATCGGGCTAGGGACATATGGACGGACATATAATCTCAAAAAGCCTGTCTACACGTGCTCAAGTGTCTAGTACTTTTAAAAGCGAGGATGAACAACTCAGACGTCACATGTTCTTCATCCACATTTTCCTAATGTTTTTTACGTCCACTATACTTTCTGTTGCTGTTTCTTCAACAAATTCTTCAACTGGAATCGCTACAAGATCCCTACAGAAAACTATGCCCATACTGTCATTCACGGTACAGTATAGCTCTATTTCTATTTGAAATTCGCCAAGACACTTTGCTTTCTGCAGATTTGTCGTCTGTTGGAAAGTTGATGTTTCCATTAATCTTTTAACAGATTTCACCTCTGAGATCTTCTAAGCCCTTGTTGATGTAAAAGGGCGAAATCATTTCAAACGAAACATATTTGTGTTTAATTGTAAGGAACACATTCTGGGTAGGAGCCTGTGTTTTGTGATTTTGGACAATTATTTTTATTTATTTATTTTTTTTTTTTTTTTTTTTTTTTTTTTTACTTTCTCAGGTCTGGGGAACTGGCCATCCAAAGCTCTTTTTTTAAATATTTTATTATTAGGTATTTTTAAGCACTTGCGGTATATCCATGGGGTGTAAGGCACAAAGTAGAAACATTCATCTCAGTCCCACGAGCAGAGAGGGAACTAAAGGTAGGCCTAGACAGAACGCCACATGGGTGGGTAAGCCTGATACAACCAAGGTTTGGCAGTATTCCCAAAGCTCTTCTGCTAGTGACTGTTCCACGTGAACAGCGATGCAACCCGTCAGCATGTAGCATTTGGATTGAGCTTTTTTTATATAGAAGTATTGTTCTTCATCGTGACCTGGGTGGTCAAGCCAAGATCCCCATTCTCCGGTAAACACAACATTGCACCATTGCACCACACAGTGGTGGCTGAAGCGTGCCCAGAGGTTATGGTGTGAAAGAACTGGCGGCGCTTATCAGTCCTCAGCTGAGGGACCATGGGTTAGCTAATCCCGTACTTAGCAAGTGAATGCTGAGCTACCTGAGGGGCATAATAAAGGAAACAGGGACACAGCTGGAGAAATAAGAGATTTCTGAAAATGAAGAAGACGAAGAAAAGAAGAAAACAGTTCGAATCAAGTAATATAAACATTAACTGCTGTCATGAGAAAATCAATAATAGTAATATTAACAATAGATAAACTTTGGTGATAAAAAGGAGGAAAATACTATGATGTTGCAAAGAATGGCACCAAATACAGTGATACTTTTCATGCCATTACTGTGGTTGTACATTGTGAAAGTAAATCCTTACAGATTGTATGGAGAGAGAGCATATCTGTCTTTGTGGTGGTATGTGGGATTCTGTGTTGTCTCTCAGGAATCTCATTCTGGTCTGAGTTATCCACCAGAGTACAGAGTATATTGAGGAAAGTGAGTCTTGAGGAGCAATTCCAGCGTTTCATGTGCTGTCTTTGTATACTCCCCACCCTCATTATTCCTCCTGGATTAGTTGGTACCCTAGTGAGGATTTTATGATGTCTCGCTTGAGCAGCCCTTCCCTCCACTTCCTCACAGAATACCTTCCAGGATGCCTCCTTTGCCCGTCTGATGGCAAGGTTGTAATTGACAAGGGCTACTATGGGTTAGTCAATTCCGTACTTAGAAAGTGAATGTTGAGCTACCTGAGGGGGATAATAAAGAAAACAGAGGAACACAGCTGGAGAACTAAGAGATTTCTGAAAATGAAGAAAAAAAAAAAGGAAACAAGTAAATATTAACTGCTGTCATGAGAAAATCAATAATAATAATAATAAATAAACTTTGGTGATACAAAAGGAGGAAAATATTATGATGTTGCAAAGGGTGGCACCTAATACAGTGATACGTTTCATACCATTACTGTGGTTGTACATTGTGAAAGTAAATCCTTACAGATTGTATGGACAGAGAGCATATCTGTCTTTGTGGTGGTATGTGGAATTCTGTGTGAAAGTATTCATAAGTGTTACCTATACCTAAAAATGGCACAATATTGTGACAGATATGATAACACGGTCAGTGAGAATAAATGTTTATATTGTATTGTTTTCCTTAAACAATGAAAGCGCCAGCCCGTGCAGAAGTTGTTACCTTTCTCGCCTGCTCAAGCCGATGAACAGCTACCAGCCTGTATGGCGTCTCAGGCAAAAAGAAGTAACATATGATAAAGACGACAGCAGGGACGATGTGCACGTACAGCACGACGTAGTACGGGAGGACGGCGCCGGTGACGTAGGAGAAGAGGACGCCGAGGTTGCAGAGCAGCGGCATCATGCAGCTGAGCTTGCCGCGGACCTCATCGCTCGTCGTCTCGCTGACGTACAGCGCCGTCAGCATCATGGAGCCGGCCGCCTGCAGACCGCACAGCACCCTGCAGAACCCGTGGCACTGCTGAGGAACTGTGACAGGCACCTTGTGACACTGCAGGTGTGAAAAAGAAGAAAGGAAGACTTGTGGATCCAACTCCCCATCAACAGTGTAGCCATTTGAGGGGGAGCAGCACACGCTTGGAGAGTTTTTGTTAGGGATGAGGGAGTAAATGGTGCCCTTTGACAGAAACCGTGCCACAATTTGTCTAGAGTGTTTTTGGTAAATCATGGAAAACCAAAATCAGGATGGCCGAAAGCGGGTTTGAAATGCCATGCTCTCGAAGTCCAGTGGATTACCACTGCATCATATTGTGCGATGTGTGGATGTCAGCTCACTCCTTAACAAGAATACTGGACCTTTTTGAAACCCTTCATAAGACGCTCTACAGATAAGCGCTAACTGTTCAGTGGTATGTATGAAGAGCATCGTTTCAAATAGTATTATGTCCAAAACAACTAAATTTTACAGGAGAATCAGAAAACTGATTAGTCGTAACCTGAGGAACAATACACAAATTTTAAATATTTGCAGGTGTTTTACTTGAGGTGCACTTCTAGGTACGTGGAAAAGTAAAATAAATTTCCTGTTGTGTTCTTCAAATTTAAAGAAAATGTGTTCGACTTAATATGCTTTGATTCAGTAATTTGTAAAATATACAAATAAAAACGGTTTCTCTGGTAAATATACAGCTAAGCAGTTACTTTTGTATCTTTATGGAATAACATTACCTGTTAACAGCAAATTAAATATTTAAGATCAAAATTGTGATCTACAACGTGTTTGTAGCGCCGTTTTCTGTTGCCAATTGACACCAGAAACATTTTCTTGTTCCATAATCGAAAAATCTCTTACACTAAGTTCACAATATAACTGTGATTACTGAATGCGTAGCATTGTTGAATATAGCGCGCCAGCTGTCAGCATAGCCAACAGAGCAAAGTGACAATACTGCTTCATGCTGGACACAATATTATTTCAAACACACGCTACAGTGGACTGAATACGATTTGAAACAACAGCTACTTTAGAGATGCAATTTACACTGTTAGTGAACGCGATTTGTTACATTCTGACGTGACAGCATGAAAGATCGCTATGTAAACTATACAAAAATGTATCAAACTCAATTTCGTTGACAGGTGGACTTAATACGATTTAAAACGATGCTCCTCGTATGGCCGGCCGCGGTGGCCGAGGGGACTGAGGCGCGCCAGTCAAGGTCTGCACGGCCACTACGGTCGGGGGTTCGAATCCCCCCTCGGGCATGGATATTTGTGCCATCCTAGTTCGTAAGTAGTTCATAAGTAGTTTGTACGTTTAGGGACTGATGACCCCATAGTTAAGTCCCATAAGCTTAACAAACATTTCAACATTTTTGTCCTAGTCGGTTGTCTGAAATCAGCACACTAAGTTAACAGGATGTAGTAGTCGTAGGAACATCATAACCAAAAGTGAACAGGCATCGATATCACACCTTGCCATTGAAGATCGATGTAAAACATGACAGGAATGTCAACTGTCAAGGAGTAATTCTTCTTGTAATGTAACTTTCGATGTAACAATCTAAACAAAACTCCATCGTAGATAGATAGGCAACCACCATTTCATTGCTTAGAACATAACCATCAGATCTGCAATGTCAAGAAACAAACCTGGGGGGTGGCTGACTGTAAGTGTATAAATGGTTTGATAAGTTGACGATTTCCTCTAATGAAAAGTTGCCATAAATCAAATGTTTGTAAATCTATGGGACTTTACTGCTTGGTTGGTAATTCCTAGCTTACAAACTACTTAAACTAAGTTAAGCTAACCGAAGGACAACACAAACATTCAAGCCCAAGGGAGGACTCTAACCCCCCAACTGCGAACGGCCCCATGCACCTCAGCACGGCGCTTCAGTGCACACAATTATTATGCCACATTGAAAAGTTGCATGACGTCGAGGTGACTGACCTGTAATGTGCTGAGGAGGTGATTCCTTAATCTTATTGGGGCGGGGGAGGGAGGTCACACATTGACTTGGCCCCCTGGTTTAGGTTAACGACCATGTGACGTTCATCTAGGACCACATTGGATTACAATTCATATAATTATATATGAATTCATGTCTCCTGCGTTAATTTAACTATTTTATTTCTATATGTATTGTGTGTGTATGACATATTACATATGTCTCATTCTTCTTTATCTCGATATCACATTGATGGTGTTACTGCTGCTTAACTGCTCTCTGAGATTGAAGACATATTTTTCTGATCGCTTGGCTTACATCATTTATGTTGTTCAAGGAAGTTTAGTTTCTATTGTATGTGTTCAGGAATTTTTGATAGCTTGTTTGAAAATTGAACGAACGATGCTATGTGACTACAAAGGTACTTGATATGAAATTAGTCATCTAATCAAATAATCTTTGCTGTGCATTAATTCTTTGGTTGTAAAATGTTGAAGTTATATTTTCCTTGTAAGGAGTGAAGAATTCCTGACCTTTTTACATGCCACTTTAATATGCAAAAATAGAACAGCATTGTTGGTCAGATTAATTTGATACAAAAAAATCAAATGTTCAAATGTTTGTTAAGCTTATGGGACTTAACTACGGGGTCATCAGTCCCTAAACTTACAAACTACTTATGAACTACTTACGAACTAGGACGGCAAAAATATCTATGCCCGAGGGGGGATTCGAACCCCCGACCGTAGTGGCCGTGCTGACCGTGACTGGAGCGCCTCAGTCACCTCGGCCACTGCGGCAGGCTTAATTTGATATCCCATTTGTGTTGGTAATTAGAGTCAGTGCCTGCTGTACTTGTAATTCTCATTGCATCTAAGAGTGCTACATATTACGTTGCTGCGGACAAACCAGAAATTATTCTGCATGGTGTGGGTGCAGAAGCGGCAGGCGGTGTTTCATTTGAAAGTGGGTCCTCGGGAAATGCCCTGCTTTACCTGAGTCCGACCCTCCCAGGAGGAGGCTTCTAAGTGTAACAATGGAGTGGGGGTGGGGTAGCAACAGGCCGAGGGGCTAGTCCCAAGGACTCACCCTTCCTCATTGTACTTTACTGTGTGAGAATATGACACACAGATGGCAAAATAGATTGTGTCAGTTCCCAAACACGCCTACCTGGCTTTTAAAATTCAAGTATATTGGTGGGGCGAAATGTGGTGAAGCTACTGGCATTCGCAACATTATGCTCTTGATAGACATACTAGAGAACAGGCGTCATTGCCAGCAAGTGGAGGGAGAATGTGAAAGATATATACTTTTTTTTTTTAATTTGCTATGGAATGCCACTTCCTCGTGGAGGCTCTTCTAGTGGCGACACAAGCACGACAGTGAATATTTTAGTGGTCCATTTTAGTGTTGAGGTGCAGGTTTCACCTCCAACTATGGCACATTCACAAAGCGTGTATTGGACATTATTGGCCCGTCCACAGTATCTAGTTAACGTCTGCAGATGAGAGCTGAGAAGCACAACGCTTGTTGTGGTGTAATGTGAGCGCCACACGCCAGACGCAAGAAAACGACCATGAAGAAGGCAGCGGATGACCGGCAGCCAATCACACACCTGCGCTGCGCCGCGCCACCTGGAGGGGGCAACCTAGAAGCGCGCCCTCTACAAGCAGCTATATCTAGGCCGACATGTGTCTGGAAGGGCCTGTCTGACTTGGCTCCAAACTAAGAAGTCACTATGAGAGAGAGCAGCTACCATTGTGAAAGAAGACGCCTCCGAGCGAACAGACATATTCTCTTAAAGTTGAGTATTGTGTACAATTGAGTAAATACAACTTGTATTACTAATCTGAATAGCTGTTTTAGCTGTCCACGAATCCCATGCATGCTGAGAAGATACATTATTGAAATGTAGGCCAGGGAGGACAATACAAGGTTCAGCTAATTTGCTGAATTACCTTACATTGCCACATAAATTTAAACTATGAAAGTTAATGCAACGTAACTTCTACAAGATTATTAAGAAGTTTTTAGCTGATTCAGTTGAGATCCAGATGAAAGTTAATGCAACGTAACTTCTACAAGATTATTAAGAAGTTTTTAGCTGATTCAGTTGAGATCCAGATGAAAGTTAATGCAACGTAACTTCTACAAGATTATTAAGAAGTTTTTAGCTGATTCAGTTGAGATCCATATGAAAGTTAATGCAACGTAACTTCTACAAGATTATTAAGAAGTTTTTAGCTGATTCAGTTGAGATCCAGATTTGAACAGAGAGTTTTGAGAGATTGTCTGAGTCATGGGCGCAGCAGCTAACTGCATAGCGAATGGTAAACTGTGGGCTAATGCGAAGCTAGGTTGTTGTCTCTGCCAATTCGCTTCTGTGCAACGGCATCGAGACCAGAAGAACATTATACTGCACTTACTGCAACAGCGTCACAGCATTCGTTAGTTCATGTTCCAGTTGGAAATTCAAGAGTAGACACAACTGAGACCCCTTAGAAGATTTTTTTATTGTGTGGTTTGCCTGTCTCAACAATCAAGGCAGCCATAATCTAGTTGCAATTATAAAAGATGGCTATCTGTGGAGAGACCATATAAATGTGTGGTTCCTGAAGAAGGGCAGCAGCCTTTTCAGTAGTCGCAGGACGACAATATGAATGATTGATTGATCTGGCCTTGTAACATCAACTAATGTGGTTTGCCATACAGTTACTGCGAGCAACTGAAAGCATGGGGAATACTACAGCCGTTACTTTTCCTAAAGACATGCAGCTCTACTGTATGAATACATGATGATGGCATCCTCTGAGATAAAATATTGTGGAAGTAAAATAGTGCCCATTTAAATTTCCAGGTGGGAAATAAACAGTATGATGCTATCATCAGGAAAGTCAATACTGATATTCTAATAATCAGTATGATGAAAGGTAGATCCCTTAGTCAGGTAGGTAGGTCATAAAATTTAAAAAGGAATATGCATATAATGAATGTAGATATACTAGTTATCACTAAAGTTTTATGGAAAGACAAACTGGGTTTTTGGTCAGGCTAGTACAGGATTATAAATACACAATCAGCTGGGGTTAATACAGGAGTAGGTATAATAATGAATAAGAAAACAAGAATGCAAGTAAACTACAACTAGAAGCACAGATTTCGCATTATGATAGGCAAGACAAATATGAAACCAACACCAAGCACAATAACACAAGTTTATATATCCAGCAGCTCTGTCAGTAATGAGAAAGCAGAAAATGTATGAGGTAAAGGAAATGATTCAGACGGTTAATTGTGTTTTGGGTCAGGAATTCGGTAGTAGGAAAAGGAAGGGAAGGAAAAATGGTAGGTGAATATGGACTGGGAAAAACGAAAGAGAGAGGAAGCCTCCTGGTAGAATCTTGTATGGAGAATAGTTTAATTCTAACAAATTGTGGTTCAAGAATAATGAAAGTAGGTTGTATACGTGGAAGACACCAGGAGACCCTGGAAGATACTACATTTTAGAATGGTGAGACATAGATTTCGGAATAAGTTTTTGAACTGTAAGACATATGCAGGGGGCTATATTGGCTCTGACCCTATCTAATTGGTTATGAATTATAGACTGAAATTGCAGAAACTATAGAAAGGAAGGAAAATAAGATTTAACCTTGATAAATTTAAGGTAGTTGATGTTCTTGAGACTTTCAGAGGGAGATTTTGGCAACAATTGACAGAAACGGGGGAAATAAAACTGTAGAAGAGGAATGGGTAGCTGTAAGAGATGAAATAGTCAGGACGGCAGAGGACCAAATATGTAGACCTAAAAAAAGTACTTGGATATCACAGGCAGTACTAAATACAATCAATGAAAGGAAGAGATATAAAAAGACAGCAAAAGATACAGTTAAAATAGAGTATAGACGACTAAGAAATGACACTGAGAGGAAACCAAATGAAAATTTATATAAGAATGTATAACCAGGGGAAAAATAGCTACTGGTTACAGGAAAAGAAAATACATTCCCTCAGAGCTACTGATGTCTCTGGGAGACCTGACCATGACAAAATTAGTTCATCTGGTGAATAAGATGTACTAGACAGGCTTAATACCCTCAGACTTTAAGAAAAAATGAATTAATCCCCATTGCAAAGAAGTCAGGTACAGACAGTTGCAAGAAGTACGGAACAATCAGTTTGATAATTCATGGTTTAAAAATTTTAAAGCAAATTATTTACAGAATGAAGGAAAGGCTCATGATCCTCACCTCCCTGAAGGTCGGTTCGAATTCAGGAGAAACAACACTCACCTTAAGACATACCTTAGATTAAGGAAAGGCAAAGCTACATTACTAAATATTGTAGATTTGGAACAAGCTTTTGGAAATGTTGATGGAAATATTCTATTTCAAATTCTGAAGTCAGCAGGGATAAAATATAGGGTACGGAAGATTAATTACAACCTGTACATTAACCATGCAGCTGTTATTAGAGTTGAAGGGTATGAGAGGGACGAAGTGATTGGGAAGGGAGTATAACTGGTTTGTAGCCTCTCTCCAATGCTATTCGATTTGTACATTCAGCAAGCTGTGAAAAAAAGGAAAGAGATATTAGGCGAAGGAATTAGAGTTTAGGGTAAAGAAATAAAACAATTGAGTTCTGCTGATGGCTTTGCAATTTTGTCAGAGATAGCAAAGGACTTGGAAGAGGAATTGAATCGGTCATGTCAAAAAAGGTCATTAGTCATGAAAGTAAAATTTTACAGGAGAAGGAAAAAACGTTCTACAGCATTAACCATTTATTTATTTGTTGTTATTTTAATATCAATGTTTAGTGAGGTGCCAAGCACTGTGTATTTTTGTTTTGTAATTAATAGTTTAACCACAATATTAATTTAAAAATTGCTGACTTATGACCTTTTTGCAATGAACGACGGTGTGTTGCAACAAATGAAAGCATTACTTGCAAATAATTGCCTATTTTATTAAAAATCAGTTAATATTTTACATAATAAAATGAAATGGGAATATTATTATCTAAAGTAACATTTTTCGCAACATTTGTGTTTTTTATAACAACATGAAAATAGAGTACAATAAACCAAGTCAATCTTTTTGATCATCATTATTTGTTCCCCCTTCCGTTGGCCATTCTTGCAGTTGGTCATAAAATTCCACATATTTAGCTGGAATATACCTCTTTACTTTCAATAAATCTAGTCTTTTTTTTAACATTGATCGGCACTTGCTTTCTAGGATATGCCAACTCTATGGGAAGTACAAGATGCTTACTAAAGCTGTTTAGGAGTTGTAATGTCTCTCTGATGATACCATAGATGAATTGCTCTGTTTTACTTGCCCAGGATAATGTGCATCATACTGAAAAGTCATCCATTTTTAAGGAGAAAAAGAAAGTTTTTGTTCCTTGGGAATTTTTCCCACGCTTGATTCGGAGAGGCAAGTCTTTTTAAAATAGACAGCCCACCAAGTTTTAAAGGCTAATAGAGCAACATTATCAATAGTTTCCACTGAGTATTAATTGATGCCTTTTTGATCATTATGGCGTACCCTTCAGGTAAGTAGATCCGGTCATGAGTCTTAAAAAATTTTTATGGTCCCAAATTCTCTATCGTTTGGAAGGAAACTATGTCCCCATATAGGAAAGTAATGTTTCATCTTCCTAAATCTCCCAGTTGATACAAGTGTTAAACAAAAGCGAATCATTGGGTGATTTTTGTTTTGACCAGCACACCCGTCAGAGAATAGATGAAGCTCATTCACATCTTTTGAGATATACTTCTCGATGTAATTATACAGAAATGAGAAAACCTCATTTGCGCCATTCTTCGCTTCGCCTTCATGGTACACATAAAAGTGGACTGCTTGGTTTTCATATTATATATGCCAAAAACATTCTTAATTTAGGATCCTCTTTTCGCGGTCTTCTGCTCTTGACATCTTGAACTTCGATTAGCCCTTACAGGAAGATATCTTGTTGATTCTTATCACTGAAACTGTTGAAGTGAGCAATGATATCTATCTTCGTGTCTTCATCAAAGAGAGAAAAACAGTCCTTTTTGCACCTTAAAGAGTCGAAGTTATCAACTACACGTATTTTACTCACTTGCAGTCATCTCCTGTACCCCGACTCTGAGTTTTCTCACCTTTCCAATCCACATATTCCACTACCTTTACTTTTGAATCACGAATAATATTCCTTTTGTACTTACCAGTTTCTCTTGTCCGTTTCTTGCCTACAGGAGGCATTTCAGAGTCCTAAGAAGACGCAGACATAATTACACCTCACCAAATAAGTGGCTTGTGAATGCGACAGTAATGATCTATTATTTGAACCTACAATGTTGTAAACACAACAGTGGATTGTTGCAGTGCTGCTAACCTCAGACGATAAAACACGCGGGAAAGCAGCGCAACTCCGCCAATAACTTCTGCGTTCGATTAAATACACCTCCACACAGTCAGTGCAAAACCGGCATGAGTCAATGACTCATGACCTTTTTGCAATGAACGAATATTTCAAGGGTCGATAGTGACACCATTTGATAGCTGACTTCTGCCCTTCTTTTACGTATGAATCAGACTACACCTTCCTATCCATTTCCAATGGATAACTCATTTTCGTAAAAAAGGTGACTTATGACCTTTTTGCAATGACCGATTCAATTGAGTGGATTGAATGGTATGGACAATGTGTTGAAAGGAGCGTTTAAGTAGAACATTAACAGAGCAAAACAAGAGTAATGGGATGCAGTCTTAGAAAATCAGGCGATGCTGAAGGAATTAAATTACTTAACGAAGCAATAAAGGTGGTAGATGAGTTTAGTTAGTTGGGCAGTAACATAACATATAATGGTCGCAGTACAGAGAATATAAAATTCAGAATGGCAATGGGAAGACAAGCATTTTTAAAAAGAGATATTTGCTAATTTATAATATTAATTTAAGTGTAAGGAAGTCGTTTCTGGAGGCATCTGTGTGGATTGTTGTCGTGTACGGAAGTGAAACTTGAACGATAGGTAGTTTAAAACAGTAAGAGGAGAGAGGCTTTTTAAATGTGGTGCTACAGAGGAATTCTGAGAATTGTGTCAGTAGATCACATTACCAACGAAGAGGTACAGAAGAGAACAGGAGGGAAAATGAATTTTTGCCATACCTTTAAACGAAGGAATCAATTGGTAGGACACATTGTTAGACATCGGGGAATCGTAAATTTGACATTGGAGGGAAGTGTGTAAGGGAAAATTCGCGGAGGGAGCCTAAGACACGCCTATAATAAGCAGATTCAAATGGATGTGGGTTGCCGTTCTTATGAGGAAATGAAGAGGCTTGCTCAGGATACTGTAGGGCGGAGAGCTGCATCAAACGAGTCTCCGGAATGAAGACCTCAACAAGAATTTGAATATTGTTAATTTTACTGGCGATTTCGAGTATCAAAGCGACACTGTTGCCACTACCATACCCAGCGAGGTCCTTTAGCAGTTATTATTTGTTTTTATACTCACAGGAGTAGTCGTTCGTTTCATTCACATCACAGTCACAGACCGATTACTTTTCTTAGATTGAGACGTCCACTGCTTTCTGATGTCTGAGTCTGTATCTCATGGTAGATTTGTTACACCTGCAGAGCAAACGTTTTGGCGTACGAAAATATTGCAGTTCAATACTTTCGTGTTTTACAAGGTGGAATAAATCGTTTGTCCAGCGTTATAAGACAGGCTGCAGGACTGTCAGCGTTAGACGCTTTATCTATAGTCATAATTTTAGATTTAAATACATTTTTCTATATAATTATTATGCTGATAGTTGGTATAACTCGGTGATAAAGACTGCACTGATACACTTACCTTGATGTGTAGAGAGCTTCGATAGACGTTGAGAACATCCTGATGATCAGACTAGCCACCAGTGGCGTTATTGTGATGTAGCCGAGCGTTTTGCGGCCCATGTGTGCGCTGACAGCCGAAAACACGGGAACGGAGACGAGTATACTAAAGATGGTGAGCGACGCCACCCATGAGACCTCGTCGTCCGACATCGGCAGATCTCGGAGACCGCCCTCTGGCGTCATCAGCTGCGGCAGCGCCATCGCTGGCCACACCATTTCCGTGCCCATGGCGAACAGGTTGAGGTTCACTAAACAAGGACAACAGGGCGTCTTCAGGGACGGGTACCACTCGCCGCTGCGGCGTTCATTTGTGGCTGATATTACTAAATAATTTTTATGCTTTCTCTCGTTAGTTAAATCTACTGTGATGACTGAAACTCCTCCAAACACTCAGATTGTCCTTTTTTACGTGATACTTTGTGACGAATATATGAAAGGCGAACTCGTATTCCTTGGATTCCGAAAATTGAGTAACACGATAGATAGCCCACTGAAGACTTTTCGATCATACTGAACAGGACGCAGGTATGTCAGCGCCTCACAGAATTATTAAGCCACATGGTCGACCATGTTGTCCTGTACACTCTGGAGTGAACCAGGGATGGGTGAGAGGACGGCTGTTATTTCTTATCCCTATAACCTAAATTCGCCCAACTGCGTTTTTACCGTAACGAAACTCAAAATTTTTAAATGCAAGCGGCGCCAAGAGGTAACATTCCGTTGTAGCGAAATTTTGATTTTCACTGGTGACAACACGATCAACCTCGTTGGACCACACAACAGACATCGTATCATCGTCTAATACCTCTATAGATATGTAAACATTCACCTCCTTTGACTAATCTTAGCGTCTCAGGACTCATATGACTTGTATTTTGCGCATCTGTGGCAAGCTCCTCTCCAATTATAGAAGATTCTTTGACCTAGTTATACAATTGATATTGAAATATGTTACTATAGTTTTCGTATTTATGTATTTGTAGTAGTAATAGTAGTAGTTGTTGTTGTTGTCTTCAATTCGGAGACAGGTTTGATGCACCTCTCCAACCTGCTCTATCCTGAGCAAGCTTCTTCATCTCCACATAAGAAGGCACCATACATCCATTCGAATCTGCTTACTGTAATCATCTCTTGGTCTGCATCTGCGATTTTTACCCCACACACATCCCTCCAGTGCTAAATTCAAGATTCGTTGATGTCTAAGTATGTGCCCTATGAATCGATCCCTTCTGTTATTCAAGGGATGACAAAAATGCCTTTTCTCCCCAACTGTGTACAGTAGCTCCTCATTAGGTACGCGATCCACCCACGTAATCTTCAGCATTCTTCTGTTACACCACATTTCAAAAGCCTCTATCGTCCTCCTATCCGCACTGTTAATCATCCATGTTTCACTCCCATACAAGGCAACTCTTCACATAAATGCCTTCAGAAAGGACTTCCTTACGCTAAAATTAATATCCGCTGTTAACAAATTTCTCTTTTTCAAAATCGCTTTTCTTCCCTTGCCATTACGCATTTTACATCCTCTGTACTGCGACCATCGTGTGATATTTTATACTGTCCAAGTAAAAAATTCATCTACCCCCTTTATTGTTTCGTTACCTAATTTAATTCCTTCAGCATCGCCAGATTTTATTAAACTGAACTCCATTACCCGTGTTTTGCTCTTGTTAATGGTCGTCTTGTATGCACCTCTCAACACACTGTCCATCCCATTGAACTGCTAATTCAGGTCCTTTGCTGTCTCTGACAAAATTAAAATGTAATCGGCAAAGCGCAACGTTTCTATTTCTTCACATTGAACTTTAATTCTTCTACAAATTTCTCCTTGCTTTCCTTTATAGCTTGCTCAATGTACAAATTGAATAACACTGGAGAAAGGCTACAACCCTGTCTTACTCCCTTCCCAAGCTCTGCATCACTTTCGTGCCCTTCTACTCTGATAACTGTCTGTTTTTTGTACTATTTGTATATAACCCACCGTTCCCTGTATTTTACTCCTGCTGAGTTCATAGTTTGAAAGAGTGTATTCCAACCAACATTGTCAAAAGCTTTCTCCAAATCTACGAAAACTAGAAATGTAGGTTTGCTTTTCCTTAACATATCTTCTAAGATGGTCTCCTGTTGTTCTGCATCTCACCTGAATCCAGACTGATCTTCCCCATGGTCAGCTTCTACCAGCTTTTCCATTCTTCTGTAAATAATTTGTGTTAAAATTTTTCAACCATGACTTATCTGATGACTCCGTAAATTTAACATCTTTCTGAGCCTGCTCTCATTAGAATGGGGATTACTCCATTTTTCTTAATATCTGAGAGTAATTGCCCTGTCTTATACAACTAATGCAGCAGATGAAGTAATTTTGTCATGTTTGGCTCTCTCAGAGACTTGAGTACTTCTGACGGGTCTTCTAACGACTGAGGTCTTTAAGTGCTCTGTCATATTCATCTCGCAGTATAGTATCTCCTATTTCATTTTATCTACTTCCTCTTCCCTACCTAAAATATTGGTTCTAAGTTCATCTCCTTTGTGGTGCCCCTCTATATGAAACACCTTTCAGCTTTCCCTTCTTTGCTGAGAACTGGTTTCCCATCTTAGTTATTTACATCCATACAGCTCCATTTCTTGACTCCATATGTCTCTTTTATTTTCCTGTAGTCGGTATCTATTTTTCATCTATTTACACATTCTTGTACTGATTTGCATTTGTCTTCTAGCCAGTCCTGCTTAGCTATTTTGCACTTGCTGTCAGTCTCATTTCTTAGTCTAATCCATTCTGCCTGTTTCATTTACTGCGTTTTTATATTTTCTCCTTTCATGATTGAAATTTGGTATTTCCTGTGATATTCAAGGTTTGTTTGTAGGTTTTGCCTTTCTACCTTATTTGTTCTCTGCTGCCTTAACTATTTCATTTCTCAATGCTACCCATTACTCTTCTATTTTCCCCCCGTTTCTGTCAATTGTGACTAAAACTGTCTCTGAAATTCATAAGAACTTCACAATCCTTCAATTTATCCAGGTACCATCTCCTTATTTTCCTACCTTCCTGCAGTTTGTTCAGTTTCGCCTACATTTCATGACCAAAAAGACATGGACAGAGTCTATATCTTTCCCAGAATATGTTTTACAGTTTAAAACCTGGTTCCGCAAGCTATGTCTTACCATTATATAATCTGTCTAGCACATTCCGTTAGCCCCTTGTCTCCTACACGTATACAATCTTCTTTCGTGTTTCTTAAACCAGGTGTTTGTTGCATTTATAAAATGCAAACAAATAACTTTATTTCGTTACTGTGTATTTCAGTTTTTCACTGCTGACAATATACTCCTCCTCTAACTTCCATCCATTCTAACAGATGCCTGTCGATCTAAGCATGTACGTCTCGAAGTGGACTGCCGTCTCAGATGCTCTTTACATAACAAATCTCTACTTTCTTTAACCACTCTTAATGGTTTCGTAAGAACATGACTTTGGTTTTGTGCACGTTGTGGGAAAGCCCCTTTCGAATTGTATAGATTTCAATGGTCTCCTTGTATAATTACTACTAAAATCGGTACTTCAATTAACGTGTTCGTGTATTTATATAATACTGATTAGACGCACAGGGCGAATAGTAATCTTGCTGACGATGCTGTGGAGTCGGGGAAGGGATCGCCAATGATTGATTATAGGAGGTCAGTATATGACTTAGGCACAGTTTATACTTAGTTCAAGTCACTTGAAAATTCATACTTCCTAGAAGTATATCGATAAGTTTCTGAGGAACAAGTAACTTAAACTGCAAGTGATGTGAACAAGTTGCACAGGTACATGACATTTACGCTAGAGCATGAGTAGTAAGGGATTTCAAATTAAATAAAGTGTTCAAATGTTTGTAAGTCTATCGGACCAAACTGCGTGGTCATCAGTCCGTAGCTTACAAACGACTTAAACTAAGGTAAACTAACCTAAGAACAACACACACACCCATGCCCCAGGAAGGACTCGAACCTCCGACGGCGAGCAACCGCGCGCTCCACAGTGAGGCGCCTTAGACCGCTCGCCTACTCCACCGCGGCTTCAATTTAAAGATATTATATTTTTAAAGGTGTAGCAATGAATTAAAATTTGTTATGCGAATGTAAATCGAACACGGACGTCCATGCGTACTAGGCGGATGTCTTACCACTAGACCACTAGTGATTAAGGCACCTCGGAATGGTCTAAGTACGACTTTCTTCCACGTCACAAACTTTAATTCAGCTTCTGTGTTCCGAAGAGTATTGCCACTACTGGCAATGTTCTCCATGCAGCGGAATAGCACCTCGGCAATGAACATGATGGAACATTCCTGCCTTTAACCTTAAACTAAAGTGATATAAATGTCAATGTAAATAGAAATTCACAAACCATGAGACAGTTTTTCGTATTGAACTAGTGGTGAGGAGGTCTAGTAGTAAGCCGTCTGCCTAGTAGGCATGGAGGCCCGGGTTCGATTCTCGGCCACATCACAAATTTTAATTCATTGCTTCACATTTATCTCAAATGTGTTTGATATGTTCGAGACAAAAAACAGTCTTGGGGTTTCTGAATTTCTATTTTAATTGATATTTATATCACCTTAGCCTCAGGTTAAAGGCAGGAATGTTCCAATATGTCATCTTAGTAAGCCTGGAGGTTCGGCTTCGATTCCCGGCCGCATCACATATTTTAATTAATTGATTCAGCTTTAGCTTTAATGTCTTTGATATGTTCGAGAGAAAAAACAGTCTCAGGGTTTGTTATTTTTTATTTAGCTTGATTTAAAATTAACTTGATTTGAGCAGTTTAACTAAGAACATAAAGCTCGCGTTAGGAAACCCACGTTTACAGGTGCTGTAATTGATATAAGTCATGACACCCACATCAACGTAAAGTAGAATTTTTAGAGTGTTCTTTACAGGGTTTACTCCATTCTGCTAATCCTTGAAAACAAGAAAGATGAAACTGAAAACGCTTTGGCAAAGAGCTACAACTATAGAGTTATGTCATTCTGAAGAGACATCGAATTTAAAATGGCAAGGTCATTTAACAGATAATGTGTAAAAGTGCCTTTAACACCGACAATGAACTAGGGCAGAGGCTGAGAGACACATGTAGGAACTGGATGGGGAAAGTGGGAATATAAGAAATTAAATTTCACGAGTGTGATAGGAAGCATATGGGGAAAAGGGAAGAAACTCCAAAGCTCGATTTAAAGAAAATTACAGAGATGATGCCTCATCATCTACAGCTAAACACCTCAAGATGAAACAAAATTCGTTGGATGTAGCATCAATGACAGTATGAGGGTCATTCACAAGGAGGACAAAGAATGGTTGCAAGCAGTGACCTTGTTTCAGATTTAGTTAGTGACGTCAAGGATAAATTCTGAGTAATAGAGGACCATATTACATACGTAGTAGCATTGATTTCATTACATGTCTTAGATACATCATTTCTCAGATGACAGGAAAGTATTGTCGTATATCACCTTGACCCTTTCTTTGCATATGGATTATCTTTGGCATGTGAGAGTAGCTATTCTGTAGTCCACACCTATGCATAATAGCATCAGTATGTCGTCTGTTAGACGAGGTTTTTACGATACAAAGTACGTATGCTGCTTGTATTTTAATAATGACGTTGGCTAATGGCAGATTAATTTTTTCTATGTAAATTTTGTGAATTGCATATTTAGTTCATGAGCCGTCGAATTTATACGTCGAATTTGAATATGTGCTTCCTTGCTTTTGAGTACTTGACAAGAGGTTAATGTAGTCAACAAACATGTCAGGCTGACGTATCTTAATTGATAACTGGTGCATAATGTGCCTCTTTACTCCGGCAATCAGTTGTACGATGGTATCAGAACGCAACACCCTGTGGATATAAATACATAAGTATTTTGCAGTATTTTTCTAGTTGGAAACGAAATATCTCTTTCAAGAGGTGAGGAGCATGATTTTATTTTCTGTTGGGCGTGTCTATATAGTGCGTATTACAGTTAGAGGCCTGTGGAGTTTCGTGTCGATGTTTATGTGAAACGATTTTAGAGTATCTTCCTAAAGTTTCAAATACCATTAATCACGGAAATAACTTTTGATAAACATCGCTTAGGTGTAAAGATTTGCCTTATTGGGGTATTTGTGTCTCGTTAGTAGGCACTTCCAATAGTTACAGTCTTGGGAAAATTTAGTTTTTACTTCTATTTACAATAATTTTAGGTGCTATTGAGTCTGTAAGACTTGTGAATAGACTGGAGATAATGAAATTAGAGGTGATGGGCATTGATATTAGGATAACATTCTGACATTTGATGTAAGGGTTGCATTATTTTTACAAAACAATTATGATACTTATAATCATCTGTCATTAAAGGTAGAAATATTTGTCAGTAGGCGTCTGCTATGTATAACATATTAATGTAGTGCCCTATATCATATATTTCGTGTACTTATATGCATAATTTAAGTTATTCAGAACTGATAACAGTAATTCCACCTGTTGTTAGAACTGTTAGTTCTAGAATTAGCAAGGGGTCATTGTATATACGGATTGCAGTTATTAGATTTACGAATAACCCAAATTATCCTCCTGTGGAATTCAGATTATCACAACTGTCAACAGTGATCTCAAATTTTATTAGGGCTGTAAAGCCTAGATGTAGCAGGATGAGTACTTACTTTGGGATTTATACGCTTTATTTTATGATATTAAATATAAATATCATGATTATTACGTGTATTTCTTCCTGTAAAAGACTAGGCCATACTACTAAGAAAGTGAGAAATTTCACTGTGAACTGTTAACACGAATGTTATGCCTAAAAATAGCTACGTGGGCATACTTTAGGAGTTTTAGTCATAATATTTATCATTACTTTGTGATATGCAATGTCAGTATCCAATATTTACTGTCTTCATTTTTTCTATATAAATAACATTATTTGACATAAGTATAATTTTTTCTGCATAGTTTCCATACTACATACATTTAGTTTGATGAACTTCTTAGCTTATTAGTAGGTCTTAAAACATGCATGAAAAATGTTATGTATTAGTTTGATGTGGTTGAAAAATCGAATTTTGGGCGCCCTTTCATGTAGGTTAGGTTAGTACACCAATGACAATGAGTCAGAGGCTTTGTTGAAAATTCCATAGGGTATTTTCAGTATGGTCACAAATGTGGAAATTCATTGAGTTAGCCATGCAAAATACACAAACAAAAACTAAGATTTATTTCCCACCAGGTTCAGAGGAGTCCTCTGATTGGAAATTATATAGTTGTGTAATCGGAGACCCAGAAGGGTAGAGGGGATCTTTCCGTTCCTATCAATGACACGTGGAGTAGTAATATGACACCTAAATTGTCATTGTGCTAAGATTGAATGTAGTCTACTTGTGTTGTACGACATGCAGTGGAGGGGGCTGAGTAAGAGGGATGGGGTGCTCTGATTGGACATGGTATAACTGTGTAATCTCATATTCACCTGAGTGGAGAAAGGTGGGAGGGCCACCCCTCCAATACTCTTGGCATGTGGAGCTATAATAAGATACAAGTGACGTTGAAATACACCAGAAGAAACGTATATAGACTACTATCCCGTTACCACAAAGGAACTTCTGACAGAAACCTGTGAAACCTGTGCAACATTCAGAACCATGCGAAATACGTTATACCACTTTCAGAACATGTGTTGGAATGTCGAAGTAGACAGAAAAATGGGAAACCAGAAAGAACTGTGAAAAAAAGAAGAAAACATGAAATGTTCAGTATCGAAGGGTGTCAAAAGCCGAAACGGTAGATATAGGTTTAAATCTCCCTTATTCTCAATTATTTTTCAAAGCTATGAATTTTCCGTCATATCATTTGGCGTGTTTATAATCTTTGGAAATTTTCATAGTACACAGTGGCTTGTGAGACATGTGGTATGAATATACACTGAAGAGCCAAAGAAACAGGTACATCTGCCTAATGTCTGGTAGAGTCCCTGCCTCTCAGTATATTTATTACTTAATTAAATTTGTCATAAATAATATATCCCTTTTCCCAACAAACAGCTCAGTTCATACATACAATACTAGGAATAAAAATGATCAACACAAGGACATAAAAGCACTTACTTTAGTTAAAAAGGGGTCCACTACTCAGGAACACCCAATTTCAAAAATTTACCATCAAGTTTAAAAATTTTGCTAGAAATAAAGATCAGTTTAAGAAGAGCCTAAAAGACTTTCTAGTGGCCAACTCCTTCTACTCCATTAGTGAATTTCTAAATTGTACCAAATGATGCATGTATCGGTATTCATACTATATAAGTATTATAATATTATCAGCTCAAAAAAACCTTACAATGTATGTATTTATATTTATATTATGAATATTATCTATTATTCAGCTTGTAAATTTTGTTTATTGACATGTTCCACATTCACGAGGATCACCTCAACATGCATCTACGGAAAGAAAAACTAATGTAATCTCTAATCTAATCATGGACTCGACTAATGTCTGAGGTGGAGTGGACGAGATTGACACCATGCATCCTGCAGGGCTGTACATAAATCCATAAGAGTAGAAGGGGAGGAAATCTTAACAGCACATTGCAAAGCACTCCAGATATTCTCCATAATGCTCGTCTCTGGGGAGATTGGTGGCCAGTAGAGATGTTAAACACGATTAGTGTTCCTGGGGCCAGTCTTTAGCAATTCTGGACGTGTGAGGTGTTGCATTGTCATGCTGGAAGTGGCTAATTCCGTCTGAATGCTCAAGCAACGTGAATGCATGCAGATAAGCAGCCAGGATATGTATGTATGCGCCACCAGTCAATCTAGATATATTAGGAGTCCTATATAACTCTAACCGAACACGGCCCATGCAATTACATAACTTCCATCAGCTTGAATAGTCCCCTGCTGACATGTATGGTCCATTGATACATGAGGTTATCTTCATACCTCAACATGTCCATCCACTAAACACAACTCAACACACCAGGCAACATATGGACAGTCATCAACAGTCCAAAGTCTATGGTTATGGGCCCGACGAAGTACAAAACATATTGTTTTGCAGTCAGCAAGGGTACACGAGTATGTCTTGGCCTCCGAAACATCATATCGATGATGTTTCATTGAATCAATTGCTTCAGTCGACAGCGGTCCCGTTCTAGCAGTTATGATGGAGATGATATGTGTCAGCGGACTGGCGATATTCACGGTAGACTCATCAAAGGGCCGTACGGCAAAGAAATCACCACATCGTGAAGTCGAAGATACTGTGTTCCATCTCTCATGCTCCGAATATAATACTGTATTCAAACTCATTTAAATTGTGATAACCTACCACTGTAGCTTCAGTAGCCAATCAAACGCCTGTGCCAGATATCTGTTGTCGTATATAGGAGTTCCCGATCGCAGCACTCTTCTCTGAGTGTGAAAACTACGTTGCAACGAAGGAAATGAAGAGTCAAAACTTCCAAAACAGCACGCAATAGCCATAAAGTCTGGTATTTGTGTAGAACAAATTGTATGTTTCATTACACTTCCCTGTTGCCAACAGGCATTACATTTGAACGCATCAATAACCGAAAGAAAAGTTCTTAATTGGGAGAAAAGAAAAAAATTATCACTCAGGGTATTTAGACACAGATGTAGACTTTTGCTGTCAAACACGGTGACAATGTAACCACAAAGAATCTTTTGTTCAAATTCGCTCGAGTTGCAGAGCTTGAGCTTGGAGAGTTCACTGTTTCCTTTTATTACTTTGTTTTTCCTAAGTGCTTGATCTGTGTTTTGTATTTTACGAGATTTCGACTGGGCCATCTTAGCACTAAATCTAACAGGGGTAGGATGGAAAGTTTCCCATGTAAACTTCTAACCATAATAAAGGCCTGCATAAATCTGATCCAGATGCTAAACTTTTTAAATGGCATAATGTTCCATGGCAATCATTACTCGACATTATAAATTTCTCGTATGATTTATTTACGTCTGAAACAAAAATCGTTTCATTATCATAATTCTGCTTCACAGAAGTGGTCTCACATATATGTTGATTCACTTGCATGAAACTAATTTACAAGGCACGCAACATTGTTGGATTATGCTTCTATGGCGAATGGATTCGAGTACTTATTTCGTCATTTCGGTATTTAACACCGAAGTGATGAAGTAAGTACTATAATCTATAGCTAACAGTAGCATTTTCCCGACAGCATAGCGTTCTGGGCCGCGGTGGCCGAGGGGACTGCGCGTGCCAGTCACGGTCTGCACACCCACTACGGTCGGGGGTTCGAATCCTCCCTCAGGCATGGATATATGTGCCATCCTTAGTGTTAGGTAGTTCATAAGTAGTTTGTAAGTTTAGGGACTGATGACCCTGTAGTAAAGTCTCATAAGATATACAAACTTTTGAAACATTTGAAGCGTTCTGGCATTGAATGATGAAATACGAACAGCTGAACCTCGTTGTATATAAAGAAGGGCGACAAAACTATTTCATGTTTAATTAACGAACGGCAAAAATGATCCGATACGGAAAAAAACTATTTGCTGACATTAGAGGAATATTTAGTTTTGGAAAACTGATCTATAAAATTTTAAGAACTTATTTTGAGTGACAATGACCGTAATTGTACTAGGAGGTCTATAGATCTCACAGTGATAATGAAGATCAAATTTCTCCGTGAAAGGAGAGATTAGAATGTTTAATATATGGGAAGCGAAAAACACCATGCCTTTTACATTTTACAGAGATTAGAAAGGTGCTCATATAGATGTAGGTATTTCCAAATAATATTTACAAATAAATTTGTATTCCTTATACTGTAGTTTATGTTGACATATTTTGATCGAAGAGTCCCGATCTCTCTGTGGAACACATGGAAGGAAAATTTCCTGAGCACTTTCTGATCGCTTACTTTAGACGTTTATCAGAAACTCGAGAAATTTTTAATAATCTCGATATATAGACTTAGTCCTATAGTATGCAGCACTACAGCGCCTTAAGTCCCATTCCTCCCACTCCATCTGTTACATGACAACACTAATACTTTGAAATGAAAAACTCCGTTGTTGCCTTACCAACAACAGCAGCAAGTAGCTGAGGCCACGTGGCTGGCTTCGTTTCGGCCAACTGCCCCTCTTCAGCCGTATTCCCATTGGCGGCAGGCTTGGTGTGGGGCCAAGCCTCCGCTGTGTTCTTGAAGAGTCCCGTCGCTCCGCATCCGTCAGCCACGCCGCACCGTGTCTCCGTGACGGCCTTCATTATGAAAGTCGCTTGTCGCAAGAAGTCACCTTAAGTAGGGACCTACTCGAGGAAAATCCGCGCGATTATCCACCCGTTTGTGAACGTTCACGTGTGTGTGTGTGAAGGGCACAAGGAAATTCTGAGAGCGCATTAACGTCTACTGCAGCGCAAAACCAAGGATTTAAGCACTTAATGCGGTAGCCAGTTACGTTTGCTTGCTGCTGTATCGTACTGAGGCGAGGCTCGTGTGGGAACAATTACGAGATATTAATAAAGCGTACTGCCAAGAATGATTCATTCGTTTAAAAATTTCTCCATGTCTAATTATTACATCTTCAAAAATGTTTGATTCGTGAAAAAAAACACCACTCACCACTATTGCCACGTTACGAGAGTATCACCTCGACAAAAGGCGAAAAATTAAGAAACTACTTTTAGCCTCGAAGCTGGTGCTTGGGGGTGGGACCCTAAAAAACCCCATGAAATTATGATGCATCATTAGCTACTTAGTTGTAGGCTTCCAATGGACTCGAAGCTCCAGTGCCGATCTCACATGATTGCTCAGACGCTCCTGTCCTTTGCTGCCTCTTGCCAGTTACTTATTCCCATTCTTTCGCACATTCAGTCAATTTCTTTTCGCCAAGTACTCCTGGGTCTCCCCCTTGGTCTTTTGCCATACGACTTCTCACTGAATATTCTTGACACAATTTGGTCTTCTTTCATTCTCAATAGATGGCGAGCCCATTGCAGTCTACTGGAATTTATTATATTTACTATTGTTGGTTGTTGTGCTAGCTTCTGTATTTCTGTGTTTTCTCTTATAGCGCTGTGATTCATTGCCATAATATGGACTAAAGATTTTCCTATAGAGTTCATTTTCAAAACCTTGCAACTGAAGAGTTCTGGCTTTCTTAGGCTCCCGTCCGCGGTGGCCGAGGAGACTGAGGCGCTCCAGTCACGGTCTACACGGCCACTACGGTCGGGGGTTCGAATCCCCCCTCGGGCCTGGATATTTGTGCCGTCCTAGTTCGTAAGTAGTTCATAAGTAGTTTGTAAGTTTAGGGACTGATGACCCCGTAGTTAAGTGCCATAAGCTTAACAAACATTTGAACATTTTTTTGTTAGGCTCCATTGTTCTGTCCCATAGATTAGAATTGGTCTGATGATTGTATTATGTAGCTTTATTTTAGTTTTACTAGTCAGCAGTTTGGAACATAGAAGATTTTTGTGTTTCATATTAGGCTGGGTTAGCATTTTGCAGTCTCGCTTTTATTTCTGTCTCTGATTTCCCAGAAATCTGAACTGTTCAATGCACTCAAATTTGTGTTCACTATTAGATGTGATTGGTTATTCCGTTCATCTCTGCATCTTTGAACTATCATATATTTTGTCTTCTGGTCATTTACTTTCAAGTCAAGTCTTGACTCTTTAGCTGCAAGCTCCACAAATAATTGCCTAATCTCTGTTTCACTGTTTCCAATGAGTACTATGTCATCTGCATATGCTAACTGGTTAATTTTATTTTCTTGGACGAGTCCAGCAGGAACTAATTTGAACTTCCACACAACTCATTTCAATGCTATATTCAAGAGAAGGGGGGAGACAAAGCATCTCCTTGTCTTAACCAAGTTTTAGTTTAAAATAGTCAGACTTTAATCCATCTAATAATACTCTGCTTCTTTATTCATCCATGCATACATTGCAGAGATTTATCAGTTTAATTGGGAATCCAAATTCAGTCATTACCTTTGGATGGAGTAATAGCTTTCATGAAATCGATGAACAGGTAAAGTATTTCCTTTTTATATTCCCAAACCTCTTCATTGATTGATCTGTTTGCAAATATGTTGAAAGTCGTGGATCTGTTTCTGCGGAAGCCATTTTGATAATCTCCAGTGACATTTACTGCATATGGTTTTAAGAGGTTTAGCATTAAACAAAATAAAATCTTATAACCTGTATTGACCAGTGATATTGCCGCGAGATTCCAAATTAACTGACTGACGGCGTGGCACCACGGATAGCGTCACCGATTACGGTGGGAAGGTCGTCGGTTCAATCGCGTCCACCGCCAAAAATTTATTTCTTTGTAAATATCATGTACAGAATATTCTTCCTGTTTCTTACGTTCACTTGTAATATCTACGTGTTTCTTATGTTAACTATTCTTACAATTTCTGGTACATTCTGCTAGCACAGACAACACGCTGTTGGAAACAACTGTGGAACTGCCAATAGGGTCCGGCCTGAATAAGGAACAACGCAAGCAGGTGTTAGCTGTACTGCGTCAATTTTCGGGTGCATTCACACCCCAGCAGGGGAAAAGTCAGACAAAACGGCCGACAATAAAGCACCGTATTAATACTGGGGATCATCCAACAATTAGCCAGCCATCGTATAGAGTGTCGTCAGATGAAAGACAGATAATTCGGGAGGAAGTGGAGAAGATGTTGCACGATGACATTATTCAATCTACGGAGAATCCTTGGTCGTCTCCGGTGGTCCTCGTAAAGAACAAAGATGGTGCGTGGCGATTCTGTGTCGACTATCGGCGGCCGAACAAAATCACAAAGAAAAATGTCTACCCATTGCCGCGCATTGACAACACCTTAGACTGCTTAAAATGAGCTACATACTTCTCAACTATGGACATGCAGACAGGTTACTGGCAAATCGAGGTTGACGAAGCTGACAGGCAGAAGACGGTTTTTACTACACCTGACGGCCTCTATGAATTCAAAGTAATGCCATTTGGATTGTATAATGCTCCGGACACATTAGAATGCATGATGGACAATTGATTCGACACCTAAAGTGGATGACGTGTCTTTGTTATTTAGATGACCTTGTCGTTTCTCGAAAACGTTTGAAGAACTTTTTAGTTATGTGTCAATTGTGTTGAAGTGTGTTCAGACTGCAGGACTCCGTCTCAATCCAAAGAAGTACCTCTTCGACGCTAAAGAGTTAAAAATGCAGGGGCACCTAGTCAATGGAGACAGTGTCCGTCCTGATTCAAGTAAAGTAAGAGCAGTCACAGAATTTCCAACTCCTCAGCACATTCGTGATGTGAGTAGTTTTCTCGGGCAGTCCTCATACTACCGACGTTTCATAAAAGGATTTTCTAACAAGGCACGTCCATTGCAAGAACTTCTGCAGGGAGACGCCAAGTTTTACTGGGATGAGACAAGAGAAAGCGCTTTCCGGGCACTTAAGTAGGCTCTAACGTCCGCACCAGTTCTCGCCTTGTACGACGAGAATGCAGAAACTGGACTTCACACAGACGCAAGTGGTTATAAGATTGGTGCAGTGTTTGTAGAAGTTCAGGAAAGTGCTGGAAAGGTGATAACCTATGCATCAAGAGTACTCTCAAAGTCCGAAATAAACTACTCTACAACTGAGAAAGAATGTCTCGCAGTTATCTGGGCTATCAACAAGTTCCTCGTGTCAGACCACCATTCTTTGTGTTGGCTGACTAGCTTGAAGGATCCATCAGGTCGACTAGCAAGACGGACACTAAGACTCCAAGAGTACGACGTTACATTGGTATTCAATAACGGGCACAAACACAAGGATGCCGACTGCCTTTCGAAGAATCCATTAGTGGGACACAAGAGCATGAATGAAGTTTCAGCCATCACTGAATTAGGTGATGTTACAGCTGAACAGCGGGATGATCCAGCACTATTAAAAACCATAGAGGCTTTGGAGAAAGGAAAACCGACCAATGGAGAGTTCCAACATTGTATGAAAGCGGCTATTATCCACTGGGCCCCAAATGGCTACTGGTTGTTCCAGCTCACCTCCAGCCAGCTGTTCTCAAGTATTCCCACGATATCCGGTCATTTGGTATTCGTGAAGACCCTAGACAGAATCAGACGCAGGTATTACGCAAAAGGTCTCCACCGATCTGTCAAGCACTATGTGAGTCACTGTAAAGGGTGCCAGCGACGGAAGCATGTGCCGCAGTTGCCTCCAGGGCATCTCGTACCGATTCCGCCGGCAGCAGCTCCATTCCACCGAGTTGGGATCGATCTTTTAGGGAGGTTAACGAAGTCGACAACCGCTAACCGATGGATAATAGTGTGCACTGACTACCTCACACGCTACGCTGTCACCAAACCTGTGCTGACTGCAGATGCTCCATAGATCGCAAAATTCCTTGTAGAAGACCCAGACAAATGGTCTTACAGAACGTTTTAACAAGACGTTAGCAGATATGCTGTCGATGTACGTCAATGTTGAGCAGAAGGATTGGGATACATTACTGCCAGTCGTCTCATTTGTTTATAATACCGCAAGACAAGACACCACAGGCTTCATGCCGTTATTCTGCTCCATGGCCGTGAATCTGAGACGACAATGGATACGCTGAACCGTTACAGCCGGACGACACTCAAGATGACTATGTGAAACAGCTCATCACCAGGGTCGAAGAAGCAAGACAGCTGGTTCGCATACGGGCACTGGACGGCAATGAGAAGGACCGTCAGCGGTATAACGACAAGCATCGACCTGTTGTGTACAGTCCAGGAGATCTGGTATGGATTTTTACCGCTGCACGGAAAGTTTGACTAGCAGAAAAGTTGTTGAGGCGATACGTTGGTCCGTATCGTGTCAGACGCCGCCTGTCAGACGTCACATACGAATTTGAGGATTATGAGCCGTCGTCAAAACGACAAAGAAGATGAGACATTGTTCAAGTCCTCCTCATGAAGCCTTAATACTATCCTGAAGAGCAGATAGGCGAAAATGGCTTCTTGTTCAAGGACTCTAAGGACGGTAATGATGAAGCCAGTACAGGAACATCTGTCGTCGGTAATCGTGCGGAAGGAAAGGATTTTCCAGAACTGCCATACAGAGGACCCATGACAAGACCAAGAACCAGGATATTGCAGCAGGCTCCAAAGGAAACCTAACAGCGAGTCGCTGTTCTTTCAGGAGAGGGTGGAATGCCGCAAGAGACTGAGTTATTCGACTGCCCTCGTGGCGCAATAGGTAGCGTCACCTCCTGCGGTGCTGCAGGTCGACGGTTCAATCCCGCCCACCGGTAAAAAATTATTTCTTTGTAATTATCATTTCCAGAAGATTCTACAAGTTTCTTACGTTCACTTTTAATTTCTACATGTTTCTTATGTTAACTGTTCTTTTAATTTCTGGTACAATCGGTATGTGTGAAAATAGCAGAGCACTCTGCCCGAGAGGCTGTTAGTTCTGCATGTGTGTTCAGTTCGGAATAAACCTGCTTTCAGTAAAAGTGCTGTGTTCAGTTTGCAAACCTGCCTTCAAAGTCAAGCCTGCTTCCATTTAAACGCGACAATATTCCTCTATAGTTTCTGAGATCTTCCGTGTTTCCTTTTTTATGTATGGGGACTATTAATGATTCTCTCCACTCTGTTGGAATGTTCTCTATTTTCCAGATTATCTGTATGAGATAAAATAAACGTCTTTGCAATGGTTCTCCTGCATATTTCAGTACCTCAGCTGGGATGCTGTTTACCATTTTTAAGCGTTTGATATACTCCACCACCTCTTCATATGTGTGTTCTGGAATTTCCTCACAATTGTGACTGTTACTAGACCTAGTAATTGGCGCTTCTGGATCAAAACAGTTCAGTAGGTTGTCAAAATACTCCTTGGATGTCGCTAGAATTTTTTGTGGTTCAGTCATCATATTGCAATTTAAATCCTTCAACACCTTAGTTTCGTAATTAAAACCTAAACAAAATTTGTTAATTATACCATACATTTTCCGGATGTTGTTATTTTGATGATGCTCGTGAATGGATTCAGTCTGTTGTTTCAGAAATTGTTTCTTTTTCTTCCGGTTGATTTTATTAGCCTGCATTTGAGCCTGTCGATAAGAAAGTTCTATTTCATGATTCTTATTTGTTTGCAACAATTTTTTCCTTCTCTTCGCCGCCTTCCAATTCTTCAAGGAACCATTTCTCTATGCCATTCTTAGCCTTCTGAAAGTTATTGTTGGCAACTGTGAGGATGACTTCTTTTACATTGTTCCAGCATTTAGCACTGGCCAAGGCTCTCTTCCATGTTACTTAAACCGGTTTGAAACTTCAGTTTTGTACTTCATTATTCTTTCTGTCTCCATCACATTTTGCAAATCTAATCTGTTCGTATTTTCTGGTTTGACTTTCACTTCTGGCGCTGTCATCTGCTTGAGTTTTATTGTGCTAATTTCTAGATTGTGATCTGAACCCATGATTAATCTGATTTGATCTTTTCTTATCACTTGAGTACCGTATTTCTTTATGTATTCTTTTTTGATGAAAGGTTGTACTGTTAATGATTATATTTGTTAATGCAGAAAAATTGATCAGCCTAATGTCATTGTCATTACTTTCCTCATGAAGACTTTCTTTTCAAATAGTTGGTCTGCAAATATCCCCTTTCCCTATTTTTCCATTAAAATGGCCTATTACTATCTTGGCATCATGTTTGTTCCACAGGTCTGCCAAGTTTGATACAAGTTATCCTTTGTTGCATCATCTTTGTCATTAGTTGGTGCATGACGGTTTATTAGTGACAGGCTGAAACATTCGGACCTAATTCCAACATAGCACAGTCTTTCATCAATGTCTTCAATTTTTATTACTGTAGGTACAATATGATTTCGTAGACAGAAGGCTTTTCCAAATTCATGGATCCATTTTGTTTACTACTGTTGAATATTGTGCACTTACTTGTATTTCGGCCGAGTAGTCGTGTTACCTATATTGCTACATTTTTAATGTATGATTGTTTGCTGAGTATTCGTATATTAAATGTTCCAACCCTCATGTTTTATTTCCATTGCAGTGTCGTCATATTTTGTGGGCACGAAGGAGATTTTATTGTTTCCCTTCTGCAAGAAGACTCGAAAGGTACCTCATATACAGATATTTTGCAGCTACTATTATTTCCACCAGTCACTGCTTATTCCAATACTTCCATCTTCGTTACCATTAAACAGGTTCCTGTCCGTCATTTATGTCAATAATATTCGGAAAGATCTTTTACTCAGATGGCCACTCGTCAGTTATTTAGAGTAAGCGGAATCTTATTATTAGTAGGCAAACCTTTACTGTTTCATGTGTTGTTACTTGCATGTAGCTGTAGCAGATATAATTTCAATCAGGCTGTACAGTAAGTAGTTACACGTTGTTTCTCTTAATGATCATAAGTAGTGCTTGCATATTCTTTCTACTTGTTGTTCAACGTTATGCCACGAACTTTCGACAGAACAGCTACGGTAACCAACATGTAAGAAATTCTAAATTCTCTTTTTATACGAACGTATCTCGCACTGTTTTCATTGTGTTTTGTCTTTTTACAAGACTTCAGCATTATGTTACTACTACATTATGTTTCACATTCTGACGTTTATGAAGAAATGCTATATTTTGGAAATAAGCCATATATCTTATCATTCTATTTCTCTAATTCTACTTTTCAACTTTAGCATAGCAATTCGACACTTTATTGTTCTACTAAATGGGACATTTTTACTGTCTCGAGTCCCTCAGAAGTTTTGGGAACTGATCAAGTAAATCACTTTATCCCAGCATGTGCTTTAATAAAAGAAATAAAAATAAAAAAGAACACATGTAATACAGTTGTTGTAATGGACATAATACTATTTCTTTCTTGTTTCTGGGGATAAAAAGAGATTTCGACAACTCTTCTGAACAGTCTTACAATTCACAATAATGTACTATAGAATGAATGGAATACACCAATATTTGCTTGCGCTGTTTTCAGACATGACATAAAGTGTAGAAACGATTTATGCGCCCACTGTGAATTATTTCCCACATGTAAGCAATGTTATTAAGGACGCTTTTGCTAAAATATCCAGGCCACAGGTGGTGATGTGACTGTCTAGTACCTGAATTTTGATGATGATGAAATCGAATCGCGTCTATGAAACATATAGTTGCATCACTATTTCTGACTTGTACATATCAGCAACAGTGTCCTTAATAGCACTGCTTTAATATTGAAACTCCTTGCTACGTTACTTATTGCATAATCTTCACAGATACACAGTCTAGAGCAGGTGATTTATAATTCGTCATATGATGAATTACGATCTATATTCCATTACAAAGAAAGCAGGTGCAGACAGGTGTAAAAATTACAGAACCATCAGTTTCATAAGTCATGGTTGCAAAATATTGACACGAATTATTTACAGAAGGATGGAAAAGCTGGTAGAAGCCGACCTTGGGGATGATCAGTTTGGGTTGAGGAGAAATGTAGGAACACGGGAGGCAATACTCACTCTATGGCTTATCCTAGAAGATAGTTTAAGGAAACGCAAACCTACATATCTAGCTTTTGTAGATTTGGGGAAGGCTTTTGACAATGTTGATTGGAATAAACTCTTTCAAGTTTTGAAGCAATCAGGAGTAAAATATAGGAAGCATACGGTTATTTACAACTTGTACAAACATCAGACAGCGGTTGTCAGAGTTGAAGGGCATGAAAAGGATACAGTCGTTGGAAAGAGAGTAAGACAGGGTTGTAGCCTTTCTCCAATGTTATTCAATTTGTACAATGAGCAAGCTTTAAAGGAAATCAAGGAGCTACAGTCACGGTCTGCACGGTCGGGGGTTTTAATCCCCCCTCGGGCATGGATATTTGTGCCGTCCTTAGTATTAGTTGGTTCATAAGTAGTTTGTAAGTTTAAGGACTGATAACCCCGTAGTTAAGTCCCTTAAGCTATACAAACATTTGAACATTTTAAAATCAAGGAGAAATTTGGAGAGGGAATTAAAGTTCAGGGTGAAGAAATAAAAACATTGTGTTTTGCCGATGACATAGTAACTCTGTCAGATACAGCAAAGGACCTGGAAGAGCAATTAAACGGAATGGGCAGTGTGCTGAAAGGTGCATACAAGATGAACATTAACAAGAGCAAGACTAGGGTAATGGAGTGCAGTCTAAGAAAATCAGGTGATGCTGAAGGAATTAGATTAAGTAACGAAGCAATAAAGGAGGTAGATGAGTTTTGTTACTTGGGCAGTAAAATAACAAATGATGGTCGCAGTTCAGAAGATATAAAATGCAGAATGGCAATGGGTAGAAAAGCGTTCTTGAAAAAGAGAAATTTGTTAACATCGAATATTGATTTAAGCCTAAGGAAGTCCTTTCTAAAGGCACTTGTATGGAGTGTTGCCTTGTATGGGAGTGAAACATGGACGATAGACAGTGCTGACAGGAAGAGGATTGAGGCTTTTGAAATGTGGTGCTATAGAAGAATGCTGAATCGCATAACTAATGAGGAGGTACTGAACAGAATTGGAGGGAAAAGAAATTCCTGGCACACCTTCACTAAAAGAAGGGATAGATTGGTAGGACACATTCTTGGACACCAAGGAATTGTGAATTTATCGTTGGAGGGAAGTGTGTGGGGTAAAAACAGCAGAGGAAGACCAAGAGATGGATACAGTAAGCAGATTCAGTCAGATGTAGGTTGCTGTTCTTATGTGGAGATAAAGAGGCTTGCTCAGGATAGGGTATTGTGGAGACCACAACAACAACATTCCTTTGCGTCTATCTCAACTGCTCTGTTGACTTTACATTTAGTAAATGAAGATTACAACTTGAGTGTCTCGCAAGAACGTCTTCTTTGTCTCCGGCATCGTGAACGTAGAAGGATTACATTCCCATATTTTGTCTTAAAAGTACTTTATTGTAATAATGTTAGCCTAATTCACCAAAGATAGAGTTAGTGAAATGAGATCTATAGCTGCGACAAATTCGTTATACATCTCCGGATACATAATTTTGTTTCTCATGATCGTAAATAGTGTCAATAGTCTCCATCAGATACTAGAAAGAAAACTGAAATAGTACTATGTACATAAGTTTAGAAAAAAAGGCATATTTGTGTTCTGAGCAGAGATATCAAGCTTACCTCTACAGTTTTGATAACATATTCCGCAAGACGAAATAGTAATTATTTATAACCGATACAGAAGTTACAAAAAAAATTGAACTATAAAAATCGCCTGAAAATGAACTGACTGGATTTTAGTTATTCTATGTAGCAAGAAATATGTCTGGAATTTAATTCAAAAGGATGGAAGGAAGAAAAAACGATTAGCTTGGTTAGTTGGTTTGTTTTGTTTTAGGGTGACGAAGGTTATCAGTCCCCCATTCCATCAAAGGGCTGCAAAAGAAAGGCATCATACGAAGTAAAAACGCCCAAGATTAAAAAGTAGCAATAGGAGGAAAATCCCACTCAGTCTGTAAAATGCCAACGAAGTTGTCATGACAAAACATGAAATGAAGCAGTTGCACAGAAACACACAACAACGAAAGGAAACAATTCAAAAAAGCCAATGTCTGTGGTTGACCGACCATGAGAAGCAAGAGAGGCAGGGTCAACCACTGGGCAACACAAAGAAGCCACCAATCAGAGGTCACAAGAGAATGGGAATATAGACGATGGACTGAAGCAATGCTTCACCGTAAACGATAAAAACCCACAGCACGAATAAAACTGAAAGTTAATCAGCCATTGTGGCATTGTCCCGTAAAACATCTGATAAGACATCAGGAAAAATAAAACTACACCGGTGCACGGCTAAAATAGGGCAATCCAGCAAGATGTGTGCTACCATGAAGCGGGAACCACAGTAACAATGGGGTGGGTCCTCACCAAGGAGGAATTGACAATGGATTAGCCAAGTGTGGCATATGTGGATCCAGCACAGGACTACAGAGTCCTTGCGGGAAACCCGCATGGAGAATTGGCACACAGCTATAGTCTCCTTTATAGCCCTGAGTTTTTTGGGCGTGGTCAGGCTACATCACTCAGTAGCCCAAAGCTCACAAACTCTATGCCGCAACACGACTAGAGATCAGAAGCCAGGAGGCCGATCTCTAAAATGGGTGTACTGAGCGCCCATTTGGCAAATCTACTGCCACATTCGTTGTCCAGGATACCGTCATGAACAGGAGACTAAATAAATACCATTGATCGACCAGACATATCTTGGGCAAAAAGAGTCTCTTGGATAGCCATCACTAAAGAAGAACACAGGTAACACTGGTCAAGAGTATGAACGCTGCTCAGGGAGTCACTGCAGAGAAGGAAAGGCTCACCTGAGTAGGAACACATATGCTCTGCAGTTGAAACACTGCAGCTATCTGGCAGGAACTGCTGCTCAACGTGGTCGCCATGGACACAGGCAGAGCCAACACGGCCATAAACCAATAAAGCGTCTGTATATACTCACTCATGCTCAGGAATTATGGCAAAAAATCTGCTGACAGAGAGCTTTAGGGGTCCATGCGCCAAGTCTAGATGAAGACAAGGCCATGGAAGGTACCACAGGGGTGTATGAGCATAGGCCTGGAAGAGGGTAGGACCCGAAAGAGAATAAGACCCAGTTGCCCACAGAATGAACCCGCTAACACGATGCGGTCGGCTATCATGTGTCCTGACCTGGGTCACCGTTGTTCGGAAATGATGTCCACATCAGAGAGAAGCAGGCGGTAGTTTCGGTGGTCTGACAAGCTGACAAGCTATACTCTTGGCCTGCAACTAGTTGTTGATGGTGCATGCGTAAAGATGGCACCCCAGCCTCCACAAGTAAACTGGTCACAGCACTCATATGGAAGGATCCCGTCACGATGCCATCCAAAATCTAAAGGCGACTGCACCAAAGCTGTATAGAGCTGCAACAGGGTTGAGCGGTCAGCACCCCAGGATGTATGTATGACCCAGGTAGTGAAGAGCTTTGAGATGGTGCCAGCACTTACATTTCAGCTGATGAGGGAGCCAAGTAAGCTGGGCATCAAAGAGCTGTCACAGGAACCACTTCAGGAAGTATTTTGACATCAAGATACATTTCTGCATATGGGTGGACTGTCCGACAATGGCAGAAATGCATTACACAGGTTTTGGCGGCGTAAAACTGGAAGCCGTGGTGCAGGTCCGATTCCTGGCTTATCAGATGGTTGTCTGGTGTCGCCATTCAGTAACATGTGTCATAGTGGAGCAGAAAGAAATGCAGAAATCATCAGCATATAGAGAAGGAGATACCGACGATCCCACAGCTGCAGACAGGCCATTAATGACCAAAATAACAGGGAGACACTCAGGTCTAAGCCCTGCAGGACACCATTTTCCTGGACGTGGGGGGAACTATGAGCAACACTCGGACCAGAAAGGAGTAGAGTGTTAAAATGTTTTGGATAAAAATGAAAAGTGAACCCCAAAGGCCCCCACATGCAGTCTGGCGAGGATGTGATACCTCCACGTGTTATCATAGGCCTTCTAAGTCAAAGAAGACCACAATGCCAGAAGGAGCCACGACTCAAGCTCCCAATTCAAATGCTGCACCACCATATGCTCTAGCAACTTGAACGTAACGTTAGTGAACCAAATTGGGCGGTAACTGTCGACCTCCAGTGGGTCCCTACCAGGCTTCAGCGCTGGGATGACACCTTCCAGCCACTAGTATGGGAATTAGCCCCAACCCCAAATGTTGTTGAAGATGACATGGACACTCTGTTGACCATCCTTCAAAAGATGTTTCAACATCAGGACAAGGAGCCATATCAGGGCAATGGGCCAAGGCATTAAGGCGCTACCCTTCCTTGAATGAAGCGTTTTAAGAATAGTGCGTGTTGCAAGGGAATGGCGCAGTTGCTCCACAAGTTTGTTGTGGGAGCGAAAGGCTATGCAATAGTTGGCGGATTCAGAGTACCGAGCAATGTATAAACAGCCCTATATAAGGAAAGCCTAGGTCTCCAACAGGAGTCTGGTGGCCTTAAAGGCGCCTGATTTTGGTCCACACCTGAGATGGAGAGACACGAAAACCTAAGGTAGAAACGTATCTCTCCCAGCATTTCTATTTGCGTCTTTTTATTAATTGCTGAGCCTTGACACAAAGTCGGTTGAAAGCAATGGGTTCGCCAGTGACAGGTGCCATTTATGAACTGAAGTTTCCGCCTACGTTCCCTAATCATTGAGGTAAAATTGAACACTGCACGGTATTCTGAAACCACCATTCAACCCATCTTCAGTGGCATAGCCAACATAGGGCTTCGGCCTCCATGAGCTCCATTCGAAAAAACCTACAGTAGAGCGTAGATTTTTTATTTATTTATTTTTTACTCACCAACACTACCGTCTCTCATCACCTGCTCTCCGAAACCAAGTTCCCTACTAGCCGCACTGGGACACCGGGTGGCGGAACAGTGCTTCTAACGGGGCTTTCACACGACTCCACTTGTGGCGCTGCTGTCCAGCCAAGCTGCCAGTCTCTCTGTGTTGTTGTTGTATGATAAAGTCTGCCGTTGTACACCCTAGCAGTTCCATGTCGATAGCTATATGTGGGAAGAAGATATAGTGTTTGAAACTCATCAGGTGATATAAAGAAAACCAGAGATTATTTTTGACACTATAATAGCAAAGAGGTTATACGTATACAGCGAAACGTGATGCTTGTTCTTCAGTTGTTTTCTGCAACAAGCGTACGAATAGTTTGTTTGTAAATCTATGGGACCAAACTGCATGGTCATCAGTCTGTAGCTTACAAACTACTTAAACTAGGGTAAACTAACCTAAAGACAATAGACACACCCATGCCCCATGGAGGAGTCGAAGCTCCGATGGCGAGAAACCGCGCGCTCCACAGCAAGGCTACTCCACCGTGGCTATGAATAAAGAAAAATAGGTGCATATTGCAGTTTGAAAAGGAAAGCTACCAAGAAAGATGCCACAGCGTAAGAAAGAGATTTCATGGTCTCAATGCGTTTCTAAGAGATAGAAATCGGCATTGAAAAGTGAATGTACAGACGATAGAGACATCAAATTTGTAGACATTGTTTATCTTACCCTGTAGGCATCAGTGATTGTTTTTGTATTCGCTTCCCTAAGGGAGTAAAATAGGGGACGAACATTTTTTTGAAAATACGTTGCTGTTAAGGCAATTTTGTAGCAATAAATAGAAAATATCAGATTTAAATTTTTGATTGGAATTTTAAAAACACGTGTTTGGATAATTTTGGAAATTCAACCATTAAGCAGGTGAAATAAGGGAAAATCCTTTAAGGGTGCTACTAAGACTATATTGATGCTAAAAATGACAAAATTTGGATTTGGAACCATAGTTCGAATAAAAAGCCAAAATAACTGTGTTTGTGGATATTTTCAATTCTGGCATCAATGGTGCAATAGGGGGTAGCAAGTTGTATCAAAATACTTGATTAGGAAAGCATTTTTAAAGCTAAATCTGTGAAAATTTATATTTAGAAGTAGAAACAACCATTGCAGTCCATCCAGCCTACGCTTGCGAAGCAGCGGGAATTAAAATAGTACTGTATAAATACATTTACTGTACAATACGCCTTATTGGCAAGTAGAATTGTAAAGTTCCATTTTCCGAATAAACGGTTTTCCAAAAGTCCATGTCCCTCAATTACTTTGGATAATCAACGTTCTACTGTATATAATATTTTACTTGTATGAAGAATTTCAATTTTAGCTCTGACCAACAAACGTCAAAACACACGAATTGAAATCCAAAAATTATTTCCACCTCTGAATATAAACAGAAAAAAGTCTATTGCTTGTCTGCTAAGTCATGGACCTTGTCACCATTAGTATGTTGTCGGTTAAAGTTGGAGTTGTCATGGCTGGCAATCTTTGCGAAGTAACTGTGAATGGCGCTGAATTACTAGCAGTGTGTTTGACTATACACGGTGTGATCACATTTGAATATGTCTCTACAATGTATCATTATGTATGGTAACTCAAGTCTTTGTGTCGTGAAGTCTCCCAAGGAGTGCTTCATAATCATAGATTCCACTGAAGTCTTGTAACATATTTCGCTCTGAAATTCATGCAAGAAGAAAATAGTGAAATTGTCAAAATTGTGAATTGTGTATTCTAGATGCTGCCTTCTACCCCACTGTTATGGTAATAAGGGAAGACGTCGACATAAGTTATTTTACTTATTACTTTTTCGTGGCCAGACATGAAGCCTGGTAGGGGCATGGCTCAATTCAAAGTGTTTCATCAAACAAAATCCGGCAACTTACTTTTGCTGAAACCATCCTGCACGAATATTTCCCTTATTTTCCTTCCTTGACTGGGCTATCAACTAAGCTATGCTGATCGGTATGGAGCATTGAGCTAACAGCGCAGTAGTTTAGCAACAGTGAGTTGTCAACACTGACAATCCACCTGCAGTCACCGCTGATGCGTGAGTCCTGGGAGACGGGTATGTGCATCCGCCGTTATTGTTCCTTCCCGACGACGTGATACGTAAACGTAGTGGAATTGGTATGGTTTCAGCATGGTGGCTGTGCAGCTACGAATTGTTCTAATTGTTCAGAAAACAGTTTTGATTCTCTGTGGACCCTAAAAGCTGTGAAGTATTGATAATAAACTGATACTGTGAGAAGTATACACCAATAATGACTTCATAACCATGGGAAGTTTGTAATGACACACGATTTCAACACACCGTAAATGGCAGGTTTCAACACTTCTTATTTAGTGAACGGTCCGACGCTACACATTTTGTTACCATTTCTACATATATTGGCTAACAAAGAGTATCAACACATAGAGTGAATATTAATTACATTTAAAGGTATATACTGTTTTTGCCATAAGTCGTAACTAAAATCCTTCTTAAACATCTACATTGTTTTGTATTAACTTATCTAAGAAAACACTAATGTTTAGTGCCATTTTTAAGAAAATCGATTGGAAAGAAAAATAGAGCGAATGGTTGGAAACGACTGAATGTGACAGCAATACCAACTATTTTCAGTGATACATTCCTCTCTTATTCATATTTAGCTGCATCAAAATGTTAATGGTAGTTTCCTTCATAGCTTGTGCAATGGAAAAGCATTTTATATGAATTTTGAAAAATATTACGTAAGGAAGCACAAAACTGGGATTGTATTCTGATCAAAAGTACTACATCACATTCGGAAACGTAGAGTTATCGTCAAGCTATGGAAGTGCATCTGGAATTCAATAAAATAGGGTTATCCAATGCGAAAAAAATTTCTCCGGATATACACCCAGTCGGTAAATCACAAAAAATATATTTATCGATTTTTCAAGCTGTATTAAAATACGTTATTATGATCAGATTAATTTTTAATCCCAATCTTTGTTTGCTTCTTGATATGTGTGTTACAAGTGATATAAGTGATATTTCAAAGCAATAACAGCAAAGAACTGCCCCTTTGAGAAGCTCACGCTGTCATCACTTGGAACAGAAATGGCGGCGGAAGCTGCTGCTACAGCAGAAGTCGATGAGTTAACTGTTTCTGGTTAGGTTCGCGGCAGGGGGCCAAGTTTTCGTGGTTGAGTAATACTTCTTCATTGTTTACTTTTTCTAGCTTCACTTCATTCACCTTATTGTAGCAACTTCGGAAACTTTCCCATAGGGTCCTTTCATCTGTATGTCCTATGCAGGTCCAACTCTATCCATCTGCGAAATTTCATCCAAATCCACCCAGCAATTTTTGCGTAAAAGCATAACAACACAAAATTTCACAGCCAAAAGAACGATCAAATATTATCTACTGTGTGACACATAATAATTTACTCCATCTCTCGATAATCTTTTAGTTAGAAAAAGAGAAAATGCCTTTAACGCCCAGTTAAAAGTGCTCGTTGAGTACATTGGGTTTGTCATTGCCAGATACACCACTCGTTTTCTAGAAACGAGAAGGCAAGTAGATGAGGAATGGGCATTCTGGACCAACTGCCATTTAAACCCTATTTCATTGCTATTTTAAGACCATTTATCATCAAAATCAGCAATTGTTCTTATTTTCAGCATGATATAGCCATTAAATAGGCAAATGCATGATTGGGACACATTTCTGAATGATAAAAAATAATATTTACAATACAGACAACAAATAATGGACAACAAAGACTAACATTTTCTTATATAATAAATGGACAATATTGTCAAGAAGTGTACTAAGTGTGAAATGCTGAAAGATATAAATGAATATGGAATGAAATTAGGTAAACCAAGATCGATTTGTAAGAAATGCATAAATCAACATCGCAAAAAGCGATATCATTCAAAGAGAAATGATAATATGAATGACACATCAAAAAAGTGTGCAAAATGTCAAATGATCAAAGATATAACAGAATATGGAACGATTATTGTCAAAATTGCAATGAGTGGTGCAGTGATGGTACATGTTGCTATAATTTTTATCCAGATAAAATTAGCCAACATAACAATCATAAATATCGAAAAAAATATTTTGTGGGTAAACAAAATAAACTAATGAAAATTGAGCCCAATGGTGCATTTGTATCTATGTTTAGTGGTTTTGATAAGAGTCGTATTATAGAAGTATTTAATGCGTTTAATAATCGTTATAAAGGCAAAGGTTTGCCATATGAGTATTTTATTCCAAAAATAGCTGAATTGTTAAATATTAAATATGAAATAAAAGTACGTGATATCAAACGTAACAGTAATTTGTGGCAACTATTTTTAGACATGAAACCTTTCAATATAATTAAAAACAAAAGGAATTTGATGAATATATGGAAGCACAAATTAGATCTATTATAAGACATGTACAATAAATTGTTAACATTCAATTTGTAATGTTTCATGCTTTTTTACTGTAATAAATATTGAAATATACATTCAGACTGTGGTGTTGCACAAGTCTAAAGTGCACGCCACCTACTTTCACCGTGTGCCGCCATGCACGCACGGCGTGGTGTTCTTACGACATCAGCCACTAGCGCCCTCTGCTGCTATCCCGCTCGTGGCCACCACTGAACGACATCGTTCACTTGGGACTGAGATAGGAACCAGTTAACACTTCGGAATCAGATACGCACCAGTGAAGACTTGGCTATTGGACAGGCACTAGGCAGGCCTCTAGCTCAACTATGTATCAGCATTCTGCAGTACTGAGCTATGTAAAAGTTAAGTATTCTATAAATTCTGTGCAATATATATCTCGTTCTAATTTACTCTAGTGTTTCTAGTTTCTGCTGTCCCACTGGCTGCTCACCTCCGTACCTGCAAGAGCGTGCTACCTTTATTCCTGTGTCGGTCTTCCTACTCGGCCACCGACACCTACGACGGAAACGAGACACAAAAGCGGCGACGAGGCTGGGACACAAAAGTGGCGACGAGGAACGATAGAAGAACCGTGGACCAGCCCACTTGCAGCAGCCAGACAGCAACATTCGGAGGACGCAGAAATTGCTCCCGCCTGCCCACCCTTATTATAAGATTTTTGGGGGAACATTCTGTTACGTGTTTTGTGGACCTATTTGTTGCAGAGCGTCCTCTTTCATATTGCATTTGTGTTTGGTTATAATTTACTTGTATGTGTGGTGCCTAATCGGTCAGCATAGCCACTACCCCGAACCCAAACTTAATGGAAATTATTCAGATACAGATGGCGCAAATCACGCAACTACTCCAAGGAGTGTCCCAGCTAACAGCGCAAGCGTCTAACCAACAACAACAGCTGTCGCTTCAGCAGCCCACACCTGCCGTTGCACCGCTTCCTACTTTACGCCAGTATGACAAACGTGAGGAAGAATGGACTGACTACTTGGCGCAGTTTCAATAACTCGTCGCGGCTCATCAAGTAAAAGGTCTGACAATCAAACACTTCATTCTCGCCATAGTTGGTGCAAAGACCTTTGTGTTATTGCAGAAACTTTACCCCCACGCATCTCCTCGTGATCTAGAATTCGATCAAATTGTAGATGCACTGAATGCGCATTATGATAGAAAAGTTCTCGTAGCTGCGGCACGGCACAGATTTTTCAGACTTAAGAAATTACCTGAGCAGTCACACCAGGAATGGATCACTGAATTGAAGGGCTTAATCCGCAAATGTAAATTTACTTGATCTTGTGTAATTTCTTATAGTGATGTTATGTTGAGGGATGCAATTACGCAGAACATTCAGGACCCCAGAATTAGGGCAGCAATTCTAAAACAGTCTGACCCCTCATTAGACAGTGTACTGCAGCTTATTGAAGCGCATGATACCTTTGACTTAGCGGATGTAGAAATGCCAATCCACAGTGTTAATTCAGTGCGCCGCAACGGACACTTTCCTAGCCGTAGTTCCCTTTCTAGCCCTAGTGATTCTTATTTTTCTACCTGCCGTGCTGAACAGACAGTGAACACTAGCCAGTGTAAAAGTGTGACACAAAGATCGCCCCGTCATATTAGAAACAGTAATTTGAATAACGGGCGCCAACGTTCACTTCAGAAAAATGTACGTAAATCTTGCCCCCAGTGTGTATCTCGCCACAAGCGTGCGCATTGCCCCAGGCGCAATGCAACCTGTTATCAATGTGGCAAATCGGGACATGTACAGTCTGTGTGTATGCAACTTAAAAACTCTAAGAACAGTGCCGTTAGAAACAGTACTTCGCACAGTGCATGAACAATGCATGCAATAAATGTCATACACGCTGTGCACTTGAACAGTGCTTTGCTTGAATGTCAAATGCAAGAAATTTCTTCTGCACCTATTGCAAAACTATGTAGTGAGCCACACCGCAACACCGATGAGCGCATAAAAACTGTGCAATGGAAAAGGGTTCGGGACAAGCATAATGACTATGTACAGTGCAATCCTGTAGTGAAACTAGTGCCTTCTGCAACTGCTCATTGTAATAGTGCCCAGTACTGTGTAGCTAGTGACAGTAGACTTGGTGTAGCTACTAAGAGAAATTTTAGTGCAGCAGCCTCGGAATGCGCGGACGCCGATCCGGCGGTAGTGCAATCTAGTGACAGTGTTATTAATCTATGTGCTGATACTGCGCCGCTTCCTACCGCACGCAGCCTGCACATGCGCAAGTGCAGCAAATAAGCTGTATCAGACGTTGCCCACATTCGCGCACCTGTCGAGAGCCACAAGCAAAAACTTTTTGTGAATCTTTGCATAGAAAATAAGACTGTGAAATTTCAGCTTGATACTGGATCTGTTGTTACATTAATTAATAAAGACACAAAATTGTCGCCGTCACAGCAAGTGTTAACAGTGTATACAGGACAAAATATTCCCGTGCTAGGAACATGTAGTCTGCCTGCCGCGTTTCAAGAAGTAACAAAAACAGTTGCTTTTGTGGTTCTTCAGGCCAAATCTACACAGAACACTTTCGGATTAGATTCATTTGATTTGTATGGATTATCATTTCAAACAGATGTGCTTCAAGTTCCGTCAGTAGTGCCTCAGGACAAAATTAATGCATGGTGTGAAAAATACAGTGACTTGTTTTCGCCGGAACCAGGTTGTGCAAAAGACTTTGTGGCACATGTAACTTTAAAATAATCTGCAGTTCCTTGTTACTCGAACTATTTTGATGATATTGTGGTATCCGGACGTACAGTTGAAGAACATTTAGCAAACCTGGAGTGCCTTTTCAAAGTATTGACTGCAGTAGGTCTACGTTGCAATAAAGCAAAGTGTTCATTTTTCCCAACTCGAATAGAGTACCTAGGCCATGTGATTAATGTCCAAGGAATACATCCCTTACAGTCAAATTTTAGAGCAATCACAGACATGCCTCCTCCTAAGAATGTGCACGAATTGCAAGCAGTAATGGGAAAGCTTAACTATCATTTCAGATTTATTCCCAATTCCTCTCAGATTGCAGCTGCATCGCTTACGTAGGAAGAATGTTCCTTTTGTATGGTCCAAAGATTGCCAGGTTGCCTTTGACAAATTAAAGTCTGTAGTGCTAGCAGTCGATGCCTCGTCGTATGGTCTGGGTGCAATATTTTCGCATCGTATTGGATCTCACGATCGTCCTATTGGCTTTACGTCCAACCTACTGATGCCAACGCAACAGAATTACAGTCAGATAGAAAAGGAGGCCTTAGCAATCATTTACGGCGTCACAAAGTTTCATCATTATCTCTATGGCAGAAAATTCTATTTGTTGACAGACCACAACCCTCTGACGTCATTGTTCTCACCCACAAAGCCAATTCCGCCACGAACGGCACAAAAGCTTCAGCTCCTTAATACTGGCTAATTATCAGTATGAAATTTTGTACCGGCCTACCACTAAACATGCCAACCCGGACACACTTTCCCGACTTCCAGTTGGCCAGAATGTGTCATTTTATTCTTTGGAAATGGCATGTTGTCAGATGCCAGATGCTTCCGCTGTCGCAGACTTTCCTTTGAACTCTCGTCGGGTTGCACAGGAAACAGCTGCAGATGCACACCTAAGTGTGGCAGCACGTTTTGTTCGCTCAGGGTGGCCTGCCAGAGCCAAACACATTGATCGACCTTTGGTTCAACGTTATTTTGGAGAACGTCGTGCATTATCTTTAAGTCAGGGTGTTCTATTGTTACATGTAGACAACGACCTAACAAGAGTGATTGTTCCTCGTTCCCTTCAACGAGAAGTGTTACGCCTCCTGCATCAAGGACATTGGGGTATTGTTAGGACAAAGCAATTGGCCAGACGTCACTGTACCTGGGTTAGTATGGACGCTCAGATAGAGAGCATGACGTCACAGTGCACGGTTTGTGCGGAGCATCAGGTGGCTCCTCCGCAACGTTTCTCAGACTGGCCACGCCCCAAGGGACCATGGCAATGTACTGAGCTATGTAAAAGTTTAGTATTGTATAAATTCCCTGCAATATATACCTCATTCTAATTTCCTCTAGTGTTTCTGGTTTCTGCTGTCCCACTGGCTGCTCACCTCCGTACCTGCACAAGCGTGCATCCTTATTCCTGTGTCGGATTCTTTCTACTCGGCCAATAATACCTATGATGGAACTGAGACACAAAAGTGGCGTCGAGGCTGGGACACAAAACAGACGAAACATTTATATTCATTTAATGTCATCATTCTAATAAATACTACACCAATTTATTACTAATGATTACATTTTTCAGTCATTACTTCATTTAAGTCATTTTCGATTTCTTTGTCTAATTCGATTCCGTTAAATGTGTTAATACTGTTAGAATCATAAATATCTTTTAAATGCATTTCTTATTATTTGTTGACATATAATACAAACTTATATATAAACATATTTTAGTATCTCTAATAATATTATTCATTTTTAATGCTAAAAGTGGATTTTTTCTTTTTTATATTATTAGTTAACCATTTGCTGTGATTCAAGCTGGAATTTGCCTTCATTTAGAATATATACAGTTAGTTAAATGTTTTCTGTTAGCATTCTATATTGAACAACATAAGTCAGATTTTTCTTTCCATACATAACTATGTAAGCCACTGTATCATTCGGAATTTCATCATTGAATGTAGCACACAGTTTCATAGTCGTTTTCTGTGTAACTGCTATATGTTTTCTATATGCTATATTAATCACATAGACAGGATAATTTGTTATGAAGTTGTATGCATTTATATCAACAGCTTCTTTCAGTTGTGCTAACTTCTTAAATTCACGAAATGAATAATAGGCCTTTAAATAATTATTATACAGTTCAGTATTCCACATTTCATATGGAAAAATTTCATTTCTATCATTTTTCAAATATAGGTTACGTAGTTTTACATGATCATACATTGATGAATCAAGCAATTGATTATTTTTACGATTTGTTTGAAATACAACGAATATAAAGTAAGGCATATCAAATTCCATTGAATTATAGTAATTTGTGATGTCTATTTCAAAATTATTACTTAATCCACCTATTTCTATAATTTGCAAATTATAGAATGATGTCGGAAGTTTTGGGTTTTTCAGCTTAAATTCACGTTTTTCAATTTCATAATTTGGTTCATATTTCATAATTGGTACTCGAATTTTTATACTTTTTACTACAATTTTATCTTCCTTTGGAAGTGTACCAGCCATTTCACTTCCATCTGCATTTGTACTAGACCATCTAAGAATTGAATCATTTGCACTTGATGACCATGTAAAACATACAGTAAGATCACCTTCAAACATAATTTCTTCATAATATTTAAAAAATCCACCTAACATTTCTAGAGTATATAGTATTTCACTTTTCTTACTTTTTATTTTACCATTATTCACTATATGGCCTTCTATTGGTATTTTATTAGTCAGAGATGAAGTCAATTGCATCAAAACAGTTGATGATTTAAATGGATGCTCAATTCTAGATAAAATATTGTTTCCTTTTTTAATGGTTATAAAGTCAAATACCTTTACAATATAATTATCAATTAGCTTAATATTTGACTTGCCATATACTGAAAAATCAGATCCATCAAAATTAATGTACAACTAAGCTTGATTAGGATGAATCCATCCATCACCAATATTGATGTTATTTTCTATATCTTTATTAGGAATATCAAGGTTATTTTTTTTCAATCACCGGAAATGACTAAAACATAGCTTTCAATTTTGTTCTTCATTTATTAAGAATAAAATTAGAATTACAATAGCACCATTGAAATCAATTAGGTTGTCATTTTCATAAGTTATAGATACTACTAAATCCTCAATTTTATCATGAATTGCAACATAAAGCGGATGATAAGGTTCATAAATTATTGGTGGACCAAATTCAACAAATAAAGTAATAATATTTGTTTCACGATGAAAATGATCTTTATGCTTTACATACATTCCATTAGCTAGATTAAAATTTGAATTTATTAATTAAAATGGAATAACTGTAGGAACATCATTAGCAACAGTCATTTCAATTACATTAATAGTCTGATTACTAAATCCTAGCAAACTTGCTATATTATCCCCTTTTTATATTCATATACAGCTTAACATCACTTTCAACTGTAACACTATTTAAAATTTCTCTGCTTTAATATGGAAATTAGGCGTCTTTGTATGAATATATTTTTCCAAACTTTTCAAAGCATATTGAGCAGTTGGAATTATTATTGTTTCACCATCACAATATAATTAATTATTTTTTACTGTGATGTTTCGAGTAAAAAATGTAGTATAAAATTCAACCAACGCTACACTTTTAAAACTACTTTTATAGTAACAGTTAATCTATTTTTGATGAATTACCTCTCAGTTGAATTATTCTGCTCATTTATTGGTAATTAAATGAAGACAGATTGGGAACCAAAATACGAATTCCGGAAAAGAAACAAAAAAATGAACATGGTAAACTTTTACCAAATTCAAACCAATGTGAAATTATAGGAACAAGTGGTTGTGGAAAAACTACATTGAAGATTGATAATTATATTTTAGCAGCTGGCTGCTTAAATAGGGATAAAATTAATCATTTGTCTGTTTATTCTAAATGTGTAGATTAATCAAAGTATCGAGAATTTATTAAAAAATGTAAAAAAAATTGAAGATAAGCAAAATGAAAAAATTGCTACTTTTATTGAAAATAATGATGAAATTGTACTATTAGATCAATGTGACAATAATTCAGTAGTTGTTTTCGATGATTTTATTCTTTCTTGAAAATCAAGATATAGTTAAATAATATTTTACTAGAGGCAGACATAAAGGATTAGATTGTTTTTATTTGGCCCAAACTTACTCAAAAATAACAAAACAATTAGTCAGTGTTAATTTTAATTTTTTAAATATTTTCAGACAAGATGATGCAAATTTAAATCATATTTATCATGAGTTTGTTGGCGGTGATTTAAAATTTGATGACTTTAAAGAAATGTGTAGTAAATGTTGGAATAATCAGTTCGGATTTTTTACAATAGACGTGACTAGAAAAACAAATGATGGTAAGTTCAGAAATAAAATACAACATTTCATAACAATGTAAACATCAATGTCTAACATAAACATTAAACATCCAACATAAGCGTTAAACATAAACATCAATGTTTTTAAGTTCTATGAATACTGTCCAGAACTTATTAAAGAAGCTAATTTAATAGAAGAATTTAGAAGATGGGAAAAACAACCACATACAGAATATGAAAAATATAAAAAAGAGCAACCTGTTATTGATGCAGTAGAACAAGTAAAAGAAGGCATTGAAGGAATAGGTGACAATGTTCTAAGAGCAATAGAACATAATAGAGAAGTTGAAGAACAAATGATTCCATATCATATACAACAAATCAAAGAATATGACAGCTATAGTGATAACATAGATGTAAATGAAACTTAAATTCATGTTATATTCATTTGATGGAAATAAAATAATTATTGCTGAAAAAGAATATGAAGGTACAGATGGATTGATGATACTTTTAAATAAAAAACACGTAACTATGGATGATTTGAATGACAAATTTGATTCTGTTGGTTTATCAAATAATGCAAATATATGAATCAGATGCACTATATTCAGATAAAAATCCTAATAAAATCAAGATAAGTAGAGGTATTAAATACAATAATTTGATAATAGAAATTGTTGATGTTTATTTTCCAAAATCGAAAAACGAAAAAATAGGTGAAGGAAGAAATATACAGACAAACCAGTTGAATATGTTTGGATGAATGATGTAGGTGAATTAATTGATAGATTAGGAGTATTTCATGGTGAAGAATTAGTGTGAAATAAAAATTATCATAATGAAAAAGTTGGCATAACACAGATGTTAACAAATACATTTAATGATTTCATCATAAACAATCCAAAAGGAATGCCATACTTGATTCGATTTTTGAATAATTTACCACACACATTTTGGGAAAATGGAAAATATGGTAAAGGACTAGTAAAGACATTAATTAATAAACTTCCATTCGAAATGCATTTACCTGGTTATAATTATTCTGGACCTGTCACAGAATTAGATGAAATGTTAGCACATGGTGATTCAGGTATAAATTAGTTATATGAAACGTGTAAACAACATGATATTGCATACAAAAATCATAAAGTTTTAGAATCTAGACATCAAGCTGATAAAGAACTTCAGTTAGCTCCAAAAGAAAGAATGTATGCTTATGATGCAACACTTGGAGAAAAATAAGCTGCAACAGCTGTTAGAGGAATAATGTATGGAAAACGAAAATTAGGAATGGCTTTATATGTTGATGAAAAAAAGATGGGGTTTATAATAGTATTTTTATCTATGTAAATAAATAACTTCAATATTGATTGCAGTTTGCTACCTAGTGGCAAAATTAAACCAAAAACACTTAAAATTAAAACCAATATTGATAAACTCCATAGCATAGATCAATTTTTAACTGATGTTCAAAAAAGAAACAAAGATGAGAAAACTGGTGGAAATTTACATATTACATTAGGTATTCCAGTAGTGAAAAGGATTATTGAATATCTAACGAAATAGAAGGAAGGATTAACACAACATTAAGATGGATTTTTACCATTGTTATTAGCAGCATTACCATATCTTGCAACAATTGGTTCACTAGCTGGTGGATGAGCCGCAATTGCAAATGTAGTCATAAAAAGAAAAAAGCTGATGCTCAATTGGAAGACACAATTTGGAAAAGGAAAATCAGAGTATAGGGTTAAAAAACGTTGCAAAAAGGAATTTACAAGTATCCTATTGCATTAAGTAATTTTGACATAGAAAAGCTCGCTATGAAATTAAAAATTAAACATTTTAGAGGTGTTATCGTGATTGATGAAATACCAAATAAATCACAAATATCTGAATGTGGAATAGTTAGTTTGGATATGTCTGATCATGTTGGCACACATTGGATATGTTACTATAAGAAAAATGATAGTAAATTTGTGTGTGATTCATTTGGTGGTAATAAACCTAAACAACTAGTTAACTATTTAGGTCAAGCAGAATTATACTACAATAATCAAAGAATCCAGAATTTTAATGAAGCATTACGTGGTCATTTGTGTAAATTTGAACTAAAGTTACTATCAGATGGTTATATATTCAGCGATGTTTTGAATGTAATAAATGGACATTTTTGGAAATAAAATAGAATCATTAGAACCAAAAATTGAAAGTTTGACTAAACAATTCCAGAAACAATTATGAAGCATTTTCAAAATAACTAAGACGTATGAACATGAACTACAGAAAACAAAATATCCAGGTGCATCTCTTGTTGAAAAAGTGTTACGAAAAAAGGTGATAAAGTATATGTTAAATGGTTAGGATTGGATAATTCACATAATAGTTGGATAATAAGGACAATGTAATTACTTAAATCATATATATATATATATATATATATATATATAAATGAAGAAGTTTGCACTTCAGTTTTTTCTATCCATTTGTTTCCCTGATGATGATGATGTATCTGCATACATAAATCAATTAACTGATGAGTCTTTGAATTATGTTTACGATTTGAATGGTGATGAAATATGTGTTGTTTATGAATATTTTAAGAAACAGAAATCATGATAATCTAACATACATTGCATTTGTATGATATTTAAAGTTATCCATTTTTTAGCTTCTTGTTTTTCAGATAATAAAATTATAGAATATAATCCAAATACATTAATATTTTCTCATTATATGTCAGACCCGTCAAAATGGCGGGTCGAATACTTTATATATATGAAGTTGATAGATGTTATATCTAAACTTGAAAATTTAACATATATTTTTCTTTACATAATAATCTTAAAATTGCTTATATAAAACAGAAAAAAATTCTATATACTACTTACAGAATCAGTATTTATTATTATGATGAAATGATATTTCTAACTTTTAAAGAATCAATTACTTCATCTGATTCAGAATTATCTTCAACAATAGATGATCATATTATTGATCTATATTTCAATAGTGAAAATGAATATATGAAAATAGAATTTTTTAGACCTATATAAATAAGGATATTTCTATTACTATTATTAATGAAAATAATAATTGCTCATGATAAGCATAAAGCAATAAAGTACTTAAATTATGGTTATTTGGAAATTCCAGAAAATCAAAATCTTCAAGTAAGTAATGATGCATTTAGAGAAGCATTAATGCTATTCAGTTAACATTCAATCTTGAGATAAATGATGAGTTAAGAGATGATACTTTAAATTTTATGAAAATACCTAGATCTGGTGTAAAAGATGAATTTGGAAGCTATAGAACTAGCATGTATAAATGGAATAAGAAAAATATAAAATGGTATTATAAAGGTGCAACTAAAAGTGTTACATGTAGCAGAATCAGCATTTAATTTGTGGCAGAAATATATTGATATTCAGTTTCATTATGAAACCAATAATCCAGACATCTTAATTACGAATAAAAGATGAGAACATAGATATGAAATAGATAAAAACATGCAGTGTTCAAAGGAACTAGATGGGAAAGGTAATGTGTTACGACATTCATTTTTTACAACTTTGAATAATGATCAAGTTGAAATTCATATGGATGACGATAAATTGTGGTATTTGGAAATTGATGAAATTTTCTCAGAAATACCAAACAAATCTATTTGAAGTGATAGTGCATGAAATTGGTCATACATTAGGTTTACTAAACTCAGTTGTGTATCAATTATTACACATTTATCTCAAGATAATATTGAAGCTATTCACAGATTATATGGTAAAGTCACACCACAACCTACAACAACAAAACTAAGTGTAAATGTACATCATCTACACCAATTAAGCCTGTTGCATCGTTATGTGAAAATAAGAATTTCGATCACATACTGTTTGCAAATGGAAATTTATATGTACTTATAAAAAATGGGTGTGGATTGGTAATGATATGAAATCAAAATTAATAGCCGATAGGTTAACATTTTTACCCAAGACTTTACAAATAATAAATGGAATATATCAAAGACCAACTGGTGAAGTTGTAATATTTATTGACAAGATTACCTATACGATGTGTTCAGATACATTACAATTAATACCAGGATATCTAAATGCATTATCTTGTACAGTATTATGTAATGATTATAAAATTAATGGTGTAGTTAACACGTATACTGGTAAAACGTTTGTTTCCCATAATGACTTTTTCTATGCTGAAATAGATGAACGTAATTTTAAATATAAAGTTCCTGGTATTGTAACCAGACAATTTTCCGGATTACCACCTGCTGTAAGTTCAGTATTTCGCTACATTAATGGTATGTTGTATTTTTTCAAAGATGATACTTTTTATGAATATAATGAATTCACAAATAATGTAGTAAAAGTTGGTACAATTGATTTATCATTATTTGGTATAAATTGTGCATTCATTCCAGATGTAACATGTATACTACAAAATACAATACAAATGCTTGAACATTTTCCTGCTATTTAAATGGATTTAGCTGCTAAGCTTAATAACATTAATAATAAAAACCATTGATGAAACTGTGTGATGTTGAAGTAAATAATGAGTATCAAATAACAAATGTTGATATCATAAATACCAAATTTGGTTATAAAACATTTCTGGAACTCAGTAATGAATTAAAAATTATATTTCGAGATAGATATGGAAATATGATAGGTTGGGATGATTGTACAACTGTGATTAGTTGGAATATGGTATACAATGGAATGATAGATCAGATAGAAAGCTACATGTTTTAGATTTTAGGCAACATTATTGAATGATTTTACCTATAGTAAATGGATATTACCAAAACATATATTTGATGTAAAAATGAAAAGAAACATTAATGAAGTTCACATCGACAAAATTAAAAACGATGGTCATTGTGGCACATGTAATCAATCATAAGGATAAAATTTTAGAAAAGGTTACTTACAAATGTGATAGATCAGTAGTTAAAACATTAAAACATTAATACACAACAAACATATGAAAGAAAAAACTTCTGAATAATAATTATATATATAAATAGATACATCTAACTTTATCAAGTATGAAAATATTCTGAATAATAATTATATACATAAATAGGTACATCTAACTGTATCTAATTCCTACTAAAATTTCTGAATATATATATCAACAAGTATGGACAACAAAAATAAGAGTTTCTATCCATAATAAATAGATACATCTAAATGTTAATTGTTTGGTAAAACAATGGAAAACATAAGGTAATAGAATGAATATAAAATTAGTATAAGATGGTGAAAAATGTGATAAATTAATAGCTCAACCAAATTTCAAACATCGGACAATATTTAATGAAAATCTGGTAGCAATTCATATGAATAAAACTGAAATTAAATTTAATAAACCCATCTATGTTGGAATGGGTATACTTGATTTATGTAAAGAACTTATGTATAATTTTTATTATAGAATAATGAAACCAAAATATGGAAAAAATATTGCTTTGTGTTATCAAGATACTAATAGTTACATATACAATATAAAACAGATGACATTTATGATGATATGAAAAATATGATACAAGTGATTATCCACATGATAATGTTTAAAATATACCAAAAAAGAATAAAAAGGTATTAGGAAAAATGAAAGATGAATGTAATGGAAAAGTAATGACTGAATTTGTAGGTTTAAGAGCTAAAATGTATGCGTATAAAGTTGGTTATGAAATTTAAAAAAAATGTAAAGGTGTTAAAAAAATCCGTAGTAAAGAATAAAATATCAATTAATGATTATAAAGAATGCTTATTCAACAATAGTGAATTTTATAGATCAATAAATTTAATTAGAATTCATAAACATGAAATATACACAGCGAAATTAAACAAAATATTATTAAGTGCAAATGATGAAAAAAGACACATTTTGTATGTTGGAATAAATACACTTCTACTTGGACATTATAGTTTATTGTAAATATTGTATATAATTAATTCATAATCACTAGTTCTATATATGTATATACATATATATTTAAGATACTATTTGTAAATGCTGATTCATCATTACTAGCTGTATATATGAATATATTGTAAATATTAATACATTATTCATAAAAGTGTCCCAATTATGCATTTCCCTATTGAATGGGTATATCAGGCTGAAAATAAAAACAAATGCTGATTTTGATGATAAATTGTCTTCAAATAGCAATGAAATAGGGTTTAAATGACCGATTTTGGCAGTTGGTCCAGATTGCCCATTCCTTATCTACTAAGGCATGATATATTTCGACAATGTTGGCAATAGAAACAAATGAAAGTGCAGTCTCAATAAACAGCTGTTAGTCACATTTAAGTATCAGGGAAGAGGTTAGTTGTTTTTTGGTGCTATGGAAAACATACATGAAAGAAACTCCAGTGTAAAAAAAAATTTTGCGAGATTTTTGTGTCCTTAATAGAGAAACATAAGCACCCATTGGAAAGTAAAAAAATGAATGCCACGACATGGAAGGAAAAAGAAGCGACATGGCAAATGAATTCAGTGCTGCTACCTGTAGGAAAGCAACAATACTTAAGGCCTAGTAAGATAACATACTGCCAAGTGCGTAGTACCTTAGTGCAAGCAATAACTTGCACATCCTGTACAACGCACTCTTCATGGTGTACATCACCTACCCTGGCCGTTATTACCCGCAGATCTGTCCCCCACACCATGTTTCGGAGCGGACAAAACGTCATGTTGCGAGGTCGAAATGTGGCCCAACTGAGGCACCAGGTGAAAACCAAATCGCAGGCCATTCCGAAATACTACATTCGGCAACTCTACGATCGTCTACATGGGAGAATTGCAGCTTGTGTTACTGCAAAAGGAGGATTCACGGTACTATCGACGAAACTGCACACCCTCTGCTGTCTGAACTCTGTTTGTGTGATCGTATGTTGTATACATCCTCAGGAATGTGTGAGTAATATTTACCTTTGTTGGGTCGACAAACTCACGGTGTTGTTTTTACATTTTCCAGGAGTGTATTTTATACGATTTATGTTCGAAGGCAATCATTACTCGTTACAATAAATTTCTGATAGGATTTATTTAGGTCTGAAACAAAAACGTGTCTCATTTCCATAGATTCGCTTTACGCTGATTCAGTTATATGCAACTAATCTGTAAGGCACGCATAATGCTTGTATTTCCAAAGGATTAGAGTACTTGTTTCGTTACATCGGTGTTCGCTGTATTAATCAATAATGTGACCAATTAAGTACTATAATATATCGCTAACAGGAGAACTTTTCCGACAGTGTAGGGTGGTTGCATTGAGCGATGAACTACGAGCAACTGAATGTCAATGTATACTGAAGGACAAGGAAAAAAATTTCATGTTTGATTGACTAATGAAAGGATGTAACCGAAACAAAATTCTATTGTCCGGTATTCGGAGGAATATTAATTATGGAAAAATGATTTATTAAATTTCAAGAACCAATTTGGAGTCACAACAGAAATCTATCGATCTCATCGAAATAATCAATATCAAGTTTTCCGAACTGTCATTGAAAAATTTCGAATGCTTAATGTAACATACCATTTCTTCCAAATTGTACAGAGATTAAAAGGGTTGTCATATACATGTAGATATTTCTACATAAATTTCTATTTATTTTATCGCCGTATCTGTTGACACATTTTGCTCAAAGTGTTCCAATCTCTTTGTGCAACACATTGGAGGCGAATTTCCAGAGCATTTTCTGATCTCATTCTTTGTAATATAAGTTAAATATGTGTGGCATCTGTTCTTTCGGACATGTTCGAAAAAGCAGACGTCACTTTCGATGTAGCAGTTATTATCTACTCATATTCACGAAATTTATGACATTAATTGCGAATGGGTAAAGTTTGAAATATGTACCCAGCCGGGATTCGAATCATGGTCTCCTGCTTTCGATATAGTTTCTGTGACCCCTACACCACTGGGGACAAAGTGATAACCACACCTGCAGTGGATTCCTCAAGCACGCTTTCCTTCAGATACAAACTCTCAACTTACCATGGTCTCTGTTACTCAAACTTGTAGTTATTTTAAACAGATTTCCGTAACAGTAAGGGCCTAGGAGTGTCTCTGCACTGAAGAAAGGATCATTGCCCATCATCAACGAATTGTATAAGTTATGTATATGCGGCGTCTGTACTTTCGGCACTCCTGCGCCAATACTCTTACGGAAATCAGTTTAAAATAACTACGAGTTTGAGTAACAGAGGGCAGGGTATCTGACGGGAGACTTGCTTGAGTAATCCATGTCAGGGGTAGTGATCGCTCTGTCCCCAGTACTACAGGGATCAGCGGAACTGCCTAGAAAACACGAGACCCGGGTTCAACTTTACCCATTCCATTAAATATGTAATATTCTGCATATAAAGTCTTAGTCCTTCGTTTGCAGCATTCCCATTTCCACCCTCCACCTACCGCTAAAACTCCATCTTTGTCTTACCAATAACAGCAGCAAGGAGCTGAGGCCACGTGGCTGGCTTCGTTTCGGGCAACTGCACCTCTTCAGCCGTATTGACATTGGCAGCAGGCTTGGTGTGGGGCCAAGCCTCCGCTGTGTTCTTGAAGAGTCCCATCACTCTGCATCCGTCAGCCACGCCGCACCGTGTCTCCATGACGATCTTTATTTCGGAAGTCGCTTGTCGAAAGAAGGCAGCTTAAGTACCCAAGAAAAATCCACGCGATTATCCACATGTGTCAGCATACGCACTCATGGTTGTGAAGGAAACGAGGAATTATTGGGAGCGCATTAATACCAACTTAATGCCAGAGCCAGTTACGTTGCTCACTGCTGTTTCATGTTGAGAAGACCGCCCTGTGGGAACAATTACGTGATATCAATAAAGTATGAGGAAACAAAGACAGACCACCAAAGATGCAGGGCTTTAAAAATGATTCATTTGGTTTAAAATTTCCACATGTGTCAGTTTATTATATACTCAAAATTGTTTGGTTTATGTACAGGACAGCGAGCACAGAATAACACAGAGAGGCCTTCTAACAGTGGCGAAGCCAGGAATTGCTTCTGGGTGAGGCTCATTTATCATTTTTTTAAACGAAGCCAACTGTAGAAATTCCTACCCACTGTTGACTAATGAGCCCATCCCCCCCCCCCCGCCCAAAAAAAAAAAAATTCGGTCAAACCCCCTACCTCCACCAACACGAGAGGTATTGGGTCCTGGTATCCTGGTTTATTGCCTGATAAAATGATTTTGTTATTTAATATTGTTTAAATAAAAAGAAAAGTTCATTTCATTATTTACAACTTTGTCACTGACGAAAATCTCCTGAACACAAAACAAAAAAAGATGGCAAGCGACAAACTTTTTAATGTGGCAACTTTCATGTCGTATAAAAGAAATAGTTTCAATTATTGCTTTTATACCAACACAATAGGTATTGTACTTGCCAAGAACACTGTTGCATTCCTTTAGTATTCAACTGTCTGCATGACAAATTTGGTAATTGTTTTCCTATCCCCAGCGGTTCAAATGACAATGTAATTCAGGTGAGCGCCATTTGGCTGGCCGCGGTGGCCGCGGGGACTGATGCAATCAAGTCACGGTCTGCACGGCCACTATGGTCGGGGGTTCGAATCCCCCCTCGGGCATAGATATTTGTTCCATCCTTAGTATAAGGTAGTTCGTAAGTAGTTTGTAAGATTAGGGAATGATGACGCCATAGTTAAGTCCCATAAGCTTAACAAACATTTGAATTTTTGAGTACCATTTGAAAAACTACGCATATATCGGTCAAACTACGTTTCTGCACCCATCCAAGATGTCTGCCATAGCGTCACTGGCTATGTACTGCAGTAGGCAGTATAGTATCTCTATGTTATTCTGTGCTGAGTGACCAGTTGATGTTACGAGTGTAATACCTTGACCAAATGGTGAAAAATTTATGAACTATGTCGTTAATCCTATGGCAGAATTCGCCAAGTGTAAACTATGTAGTTTGTTATGAATTTATATACAAATTTTCATACTAACATAGAATGTACAACAATCCCAGGAGCCAATCACCCCTGATGTGTCCCCAAAGGCACAGAAATCAAAATAAAAAAAGATCTACAGAGAAAAATGTTACATACTTCAATAATTAGTGTAAAGAGAAAGATACAGTAACACAAGGTTAGTATGAAAAATAAATTAATGACAGCCTCCATCTCACAACACCCCACACCTGTTGAAAATTTCGATTGTGGAGTATCATAGCTAGAAAGATGCTATGTTAACGAAGCAGGAGAAATTCTATAAGTATATAGCGGTAGCCAGTCATTTGCAGGTAAAAATTATAATTTAACATCCTAACAGATAAATATGTAAGAAATAATAATACGATCAATGACTTTCTTACTAATTTCATTCACACTAGGGCCCCACTCACTCTCCCTATCTTTTTAGTTGGGTCATATTTTCGTTGGGGCTGATCTCTATGACCATTCCAAATCTCCAAATCCAAACAGAAACAAACTATCCCTTGTCTGAAGATTCATACTATTAAGATGTCTGGGCCCTACAACATTCATGATTAATGACACAAAAACTACATTCAATCATCCAAAATAAATAAAAAACATAAAATTCTGAGTATTATTAAAAAATTGATTTTATGTAAACCATAGACTCAGATTTAAATAAACAAAGGACATTTCTAGGCAATGAGTCAAGTGTTTAGAAACTTTGTAATTATTATTCTATTAATAAACAATGTTGAAAAACAAACAAGTAAATAAGAAACAAACGTCCTAACTAATAAATGCAAACAAATGAAATTATGAAATAAAAAGAATAATATTCAATAGAAATATTCAAATTGTGACTTAAAATTACTAACATACCATATAGAAACAAGTAACATAAAATATCAAAATTGGTTGAAAAGTATTATCACATTAAACAACATATAACATGGCACTCAGTTCTTTTGGGCAATGATTTTCAGGACAGTGGTTTGTGCATAAACTGTTTATGAGTCATAATGGTGGTGTAGTGGGTGTGGGAGGAGCAACACCAGTAGTTTATGGTCACTCAGGGGACCACAGAGACACTAAGGGCTCACAGTCCATCGCTGTGGCTGTCCCTTCAGAGACAGCTGGTTCCGCCGTAAATACATCGAGACTGGGTCAGTCGGCCCTGCGGCACTCGCCAAGGTGCACGACCCTTCGGTCGGATACCTCAGACACCCCCCACAGTGCAGGGATCCCTGATGACTTAAGTGGCCCCAGGTGGTGGGCAGTAGGGGCAGGCAGAGGTCCAGCCCGACCTCGTGGCGAGCGATGTGTTCCACAATCTTTCTTTCCTCGACAGCGGGCGTCCCATTGCATTGCCTCCAGGTAGCCGGTGGTGGCGTGAGTGACATTGTTGCCGGTTTTGCAAGCCCAAGCCTAGTGCTGCAGTCCCGGACACCGGACGGGGCTGAAGCCGTTGGACAGCAAACGGCGTTGGCATGTCAGTGCATTGCCCCGTTTAAACCACCACCACAAGCAGACATTTTTTGGAAGAATGATGTCTCTCTTTGCACATCACCAGCTGCCTGAAGTTGGCCCCCATGTGCCATGAAAATGTCTCTGGACATACAAACATACACATATAAGAAGGGGAATGTAAAACAAATACAATACAAAATTACATTAATTTTTTTTTTAAGTTTCTTTAAATAAAAACATTAAATCTTCTTACGTTATCATGGTACCACTGTACATTTATAATCATATTAAACTGTTTGCTTTATTCTTTAGTAACAAGTAAAAGAAATCAAAATATTAACATAATTGTATCAATAATAGGGATATGAAGTTATTGTTATTAATAGTTTGCTAGTGCATGCTTTAATGTACATGCAGACATACATTATTTTGTTAATTACCATGCTTACTAACGTGCAACCTCAAGGAAACTATCTATCAAGCTTGTACGGCAGACAAGCAAATGGAAAGTGTATTATTCTGGGTTATTGGGAACGGACATGAATTTGTTGATACTCCCTGACAAGTACCTTAACGGGGGGAAAAAAGTCTAGTGTCATTTTACTTTTTTACATTCTTCAGTTTTCTTCCCATTATACTGTTATGGGCTTAAGAGTACAATGCAGTTCGGTCATTCTGAAACTGTAGATTAATGTTAGTGTACATGTTGTAGAAGTTTATCCTGAAAATATACAATCATGGTTACAGTGAAGGAAAATTGTTGCCATATCCAAGTGGGATGAAGTAATCGACATTAACGTAACTGGGCCTCAATATTGTGGGAGCCACTTTCGAACACATCGAAAATATCGTGCAGTATCGCATTTATACGACTACACGATACAAAAAAAAAATGTCAACACGCCATATGCGGGGACACCACGAAATCACAACGAAAAAGACGCGTAATCCCACACCCATGTCAAGGTTACGGATCCTAAAGACGGACTAGGAAAATCACTCGTGGACAGCCGTTCCATCAAGCCTTATTCACAAGGAATTGTGCTCACGGACGCAACAAAAACACAGGGAAAACAAACATCCCCAAACAATTTGAGGCAACAAAAAAGTTACGCAAACGGCGAGAATTATCCATCCACTTTAGCAGAGTCGTTACACAGACAGACTCAACCAACACAAAACGACATATACAATGGCATTCACAGTCAACAACGCTGATGCAGCCTAGAGATTAACACTAGAATGGCGGAAGGGGTCAAAATGACCCTCACCATAATTTTTTCTTTCATTGTCATTTTAGTTTATTCACTTTCCTAATGAAATCATATGACTTTTAATAATTTTTTCTCCTCTTTATGATGATGTATTGGATTTTAAAAAGTATTTATATTTTCCTTGACAATTCTATCGATATACCAAGAACGGCAGATGGGGTCAATTTGACCCCAATGCAATTTCCTTCTGAATATATGTAAGCAATCGAACAAGGTAGCGGCAACAGTCAGCAGTATTGCAGATTAGTTACCTGTCATTGTTGCAACTTGGCACGTGCTCGTTCCAGTCTGTCACAGTTTATATCGTGTCATTCTGGTGATAGTTTTTGTCCTCGAAACACACTTTTGAACAGGTATTGTCAGCGTAGACTTTCTGATGAAGAAGTGTTACAGCTCTTAGAGAATTCCGAAGTTGAATCGAAAACGGACTTCGCTGATGATGATGAATATGTACCTGAGACAAGTGAAGAAGAAGACATAGTGAATGAGGAGCGATTAGTGGAAGAGCATTCACGTCCTGAGCTACATCAGTCATCACAGCAGGCACTGTTGGCAGCGTCTACAAAGATGGTTGCTAGGGATGGAACCGTGTAGGAGACGACCAATTTTACATCTTATGGAAGGAGGTCGGCTGTGAACGTTCTGAAGGAGAAAGGAGGAACTACTGCTTATTCGTGTCAACGAATAAAGGACTCTGTCACCAGTGCCTTCCGTCTTATTTTTGACGAAGCAATGCTACGTCTCATGAAGAAATACAGAGTCAAATGCACGAAAAGTACTGAGAAACAATAACTGGACTGTTTCACTTGAAGAACTGGAGAAACTGATAGCCATCATGTATGCTCGGGGCGTTATTTGTACAAAAGGTATGTCTGTGGATGATATCTGGTCGCACTCTTGGGGGCCTACTTTTATCAAGGACATTACGCTGAGGGACAGATTTCAAGAGCTTTTCAGATTCCTCTGTTTCGATGAAAAATCAACCCGAGTTGAACGCCTGGCAGCCAACAAATTCGCTCTTGTATCTGAAATTTGAAGAAAGGTCATGGAAAACAGTATTCGTGCTTACCGACCTGGAGAAAATATAGCCATAGATGAGCAACTATTACCAAACAAAACAAGATGCAGGTTCACTCAGTTCATGTCCTACAAACCAGACAACTATGGCCTCAAATTCTGGTTGAATGTCGATGTGACGACAAAGTATATATGTAATGCTTTACCATATCTTGGGAAAGAGGACATGCATAGAGAGAAGCAACCACATGGAGAGTATATGGTTCTGCGTCTCATGGAGCCATTTGTAAATCAAGGAAGAAATGTGACGACAGACGGCTTCTTTACATCTCTTGAACTTGCTAAGAAACTCAAAGAGAAAAAACCTTCATTAGTTGGTACAATGAACAAGATCCGCCATAAAATCCCTGATGCAGTAAGGAAGTCAAATGCTGAAATACACTCCACCAGCATCCTGCACCAATGCAATGAATTAAAATTAATACTGCTGTGGCCACTCTGGCGGGAGTATTCTATCAAAACTGTGCAATGAATGACTTCGGGTGCAGTCCATTGTTCGATTCACGATAGACCTGAAAATTCTGTACAGACAGGAAGTGATTCAGATCGAATGGCTTATATGCTGTGGTTCCCCCGCCGTATTGCGCGTGCCCTTCCGTTCTCATTATTGCTGATTATTGCCAGCTGGAGCATACCTCTCAGAAACAGCTGATCCATGGAGGTGGGAGTCTGTCCTACGTAGACGACAGCAATTATCATCTGCCTCGGATTGTGTGTGTACACTGTGGTAAATTTCCCCCCGAGTGTTTTATTCCTCTATGTCTGGCGAATGGTGACGGAAGACATGCATTCTTTCGTCCTGTCGCGTTTCTGTGAGTCTATCTATTTTGCGTGGTACACGATCCGCACTTTCTCCCGCATTTCACGTACTTGTGGTCACTGTCGACAATGTCGCAATTTTCTCTACATAGACGCGAGTTCTTTTTATATAGCGACTGAATTCCTTCTCTTGTGAAGAAATGTTAGCTTGTGCCTCTTTGATTTCCGCTATTTCTGTCTGCTGATTTGTAATTTCAGCTATCGATTTTGAATTTTCTGTGATTTCTTCTGTTGTCTGCTTCAGAATTTCCTTTCCTTGTTTGCATAATGTAGCAACTACTTTCTTGACATTAGCGATGTCAACCCGTGAATTTACTGCGACTCTTTTGGCCAATTCAGCCATCTTTATTGCACCAGCTGCTTCCTAGGGAGCAATTCTGGTGTCTTTCTTTGCCTCTATTGCCGTATCCTTTGCTTCAGTCGCTGTTTTACCGATAGAAACAAGTTCTTGCCTGACTACCGTTAATTCCTCTTTGAGTTCACCCACACGGGCATCGATAACTCTCCCTAATTTGTCGGCATTTTCACTAATACGAGCATCTATAACTCTTTCTAGTTTTTTTATTTATTTCTTTCTTTCTTGTATATCATGAATTAAATATCTCATCAAATCTCCCAGCAGAACATCCTCATAATTTCCAGTTGGCGTAAACGACCTTGAAGCTGTTGGCTTGTGGCTTTGTGATGTTGTATAAGAAGTTGCCTCATCACTATGTGCATCTATTTTGCTCTTATTGTGACTGTGAGGAATTTCAACCTCACTTTCACTTGAGTTGTTTACTGAACTCTGCCTATTTAATATTTCTCTAGAAGTCTTTCTTGACGCTTTACTCAAGTCGCGTTTTCTACATGATTCACGACGACTAGAAGTGTCAGAATCATCTGAATGGCACTCTGTGTCACTCATTGTGGCACTGTTTACTGAAACACCAGTATTTTCTAAAAGACAGGCCTACTCCTAGTAATCATAAATTTGTAATACAGAAATTTACCTACTTTTATATGCAAGTGTCTACCCAGCATAAAACATTTTGGCCTGAGTATTTGAGATTAAAACATATCAAAATATCCGTGACAATAATAAATTTCGTAGGCGAATAACTGTTAAAAACACTACATAAATATTTGCCCATCAAATGACACAAACAAAACCACTCCGTCACTGTAAACGCCGTAAAAACAACCCCGTTGGGTGGTGCAGAAACCACATTACATGAATGCTGCAAAGGAACACTTGATGAGGCGTTGAGCACATGAAAATTTCTAAAATCTAACTACAAATAAGGGCTTTGGCCTGCCTGCAACTAGACAACAATGAGCACATCATAGAATCTCCTAACATTCAATAATCCTATGGCAGGAATCGCCAAGTGTGAACTATGTCGTTTGTTAGGAATTAATATATATATATATATATATATATATATATATATATACTTGAAAAATTATTGGTAAACTGTGGAATTTAACTATTCAGTTTCCCCTCCAAAATAGTGAAAAGGCATGTTCTTAAATGAAACAGGATCTGCTCAAAATCAATTTATTATAATTAAACATGAAATAAATCAGATGACATTTCCTATCATGTACAACAGATAATGGTATTCAAACAATCTTTTACAAATGTTAAAATATTGAGACACAGAAATGACTGGCTGAGTCAAAGGTCGGAGTTCTGCAAAACACAATAGATTGGCTACACAGGGGCTTGAAATTATCGTTAGCCCTAATCTCCCCAGAGTAAATAGGCAGATCTCAAAAGAATAAAATAAGGGACAGAATCCAACAAGTCTGATTCATATAACCCCCCAGCAAGTGCATCACCTTACCCACACAGATGATCATTGACGGCAGCGTCTCAGGCTCGCAGGCAGCAGGCGGTGGGAGCGGATGAGCTGAAATTTTTATCCGACCGTAATTGCTGCGACCTGTTAAGCAGGGTCGACATGTAACTTAACACAGCGTCACTGGCGTCGGCGTCGCTAGGATATTTCTGTGCGATTCTATCATACTAATAGACTACTCAATATTTTGCATAGGTGACACAAAGGCCACTTGGCACAAATCGATCAGTCACTTGCATAATAAGATCTGTAAAAAAACAGTGCCCGATTTGCAAAGGCGCGAATGTTCAAATAGAGACTTCTAGCAAAACGAAAACTAAACTTTGGCCGTTCACAGCGTAACCACCGGACAATGTAACGTCCGTGAAGTAAACACAAGTTCTACAAAGTACGAATCTTCGGAATCAAACACAAGTCTAACCAGAGGACCATTTAAGACGATGTCCTCCCTGCGAATCTAAACGGAGAATTGCATGTCTCCTGAGGTCCGTACACTTCGGACGCTCAAATCGGAGTCTCCCGAGATCCGTACACTTCGAACGCTCACACAGGAGTCTTTGAGCTCCGTACACTTCAGACGCTCAAACCGGAGTCTTCCGTGGTCCGTACCCCTCGGACGCACAAACAGGAGTCTTTCGTGCCTCCTCGCGCTCTGCCGCAGCTCACGGCAAGTGACGGGCGGCCACACCCACGCACAAATAGACGCACCAATCTCTGCTAACGGCTAATAGTTAGACCAATCGGATGGCATAGCACCGTTGACAAATTATTTACCTATCATTCTAAAATAATCTGCAGAATCAGGACGCGTTTCTCTGCGGCTGCCAAGAGACTCTGCCCACAGCTTCCCGCGGATTTCACCGTTCCCAGGGTGAATGCCCTGCAAGGAATTTCAGCTTGCTCGTAGCTACGGTCACACGACCTAAAATGTTGACATTGTGCTATATATACAGCCACTGGAGTCAAACCCCGGGCAGAAAGCTTTCCTCTCAATCTAACCGTTTGTCACACTAACTAATTTCAAACTCTGCTGCCTTCAAGGAAGTTTTTTTAGATAACGCCTAAGGCCAATACGTCTCCATAAACAGCGCGGGGCCCAGAGCACTCTGCTATTGTTTGTATCTGGCAAACTTCTGTCTTGTGAAACGGCCGAATGACTAAAAATGCAGTCTCCGCTATCGCCCACCGTAAACCTCGGTCCAGCACTGTGTAAAGCGTCCCACACACTAAACAATTCTGCCAGGTTTATTCCGCCGTCTGCAGCGTCGCCGCCGGCCGAGCAGGTCAAGCCAACCCTTCTCGACCTACCCCGAAGGCGAGCGGAAGTTGGTGGGAGGGGGAGAACTCCAAGAGCGTCTCTGCTCTGTGCGGCCTGACTGTACCCAACACGGAAAACCACTTTTTAGCAGCCAAGCTGCGCCAATGAACATTAAAATACAGAAATTTTCATACAAACAAAGAATGTACAAGAATCCCAGGAGCCAATCACCCCTGATGTGTCCCCAAAGGCACAGAAATCAAAATAAAAAAAAGATCTACAGAGAGAAATGTTACATATTTCATTAATTAGTGTAAAGAGAAAGATACAGTAACACAACGTTAGAATGAAAAATAGATTAATTACAACCCCCGTCTCACAAAATAAGAATTTATTTTTAGTTTCCTAGCTCGTGCTTAGTAATTACTACAACGTGAAAAAGTGTGACACTGAAATTATGGCGCATGAACGAGATTGATGTTTCTGTGCTGTTCTTCGCCGGTTTTCATCTGCAAGAATACTTGCTATTTCCACCACTCAGTGCTAATTCCAATAATTCAGTTTCCGTTGCAATTAAAGTGGTCAAAATTCGTCATGTATGTTAATAATTTTCAGAAAACTCCTTTACTCAGATGGCCACTGATTAGTTATTTACAGTAAGCAGATTCTTATAGTCAGTTCCTGATAGCTATCCTTTAATGGCTGCACTTAGTCAGCTCTTTACTGTTTCGTGTATTACTTGCATGAATTTAAAAAAAATACATAGTCAATCATGAGCTGTTGTTTCCAGAATCTTACCAGTTTAGGATATTATCCATCATCAGAAGAGTCTGTTATAAATATTACAATCATGAATAATACACAAGTTACAATGAAATATAACATAACTTGGTAGTGTCACCCATAAGATACTTACAAAATTAAACAGACTGACTGAGAATTACATAGATGATCTGATAAACTTAGCAAGGTAGTTGTAGCAGATGTAATTTCGCCAGGTAGCTGTATAAGTAGTTTGAATGTAGTTACGGTTGATTCTCTCTAACAATTATAAATAGTGCTTTCATATTCTCTGCACATGGTGTTCAATGTCCTGCGACCAAGTTCGACGGAACACCTACGATCAGCAATATGCACAAAAATCTAACTTCTCTTTTTATACGAACACCACTCTTACTGTGTTTGTATTTTCTTTGTCTTTTTACAAGTCTTCAGAATTTTGCTACATTAAATTTTATATTCTGACGATCATAAATAATGTAATATTTTGTACATAAACCATGTATTTTATACTTATATTTCTGTAATTGTATTTTCGAACATTTCCATAAGAAATCGACACTTTATTTTTGCGCTTAAATGCGGTATTTTTCCTAAGACGTTCCTGAAACTGATCTAGAAAATTACTTTATGTCTGCAACTACAACTAATTTAACAAATAAATGTTCAAATGACATTTCTGACTGGGAGATCCCACGTGGGATTGTTCGGCCACCTAGTGCAAGTCTTTTCACTTGACGCCACTTCAAAGTTCATGTCGATAATGATGTTGAAGACAACACATAACATCCAGTCCTCTGCCTAGAATCGAACCCAGGTCCTCTTCGTTGTAGTCAGCGTCTGTGCTGCCAGAGCTACAAGTTCAGGAAGGTTCTGAAAAAGTGATAGCCTATGCATCAAGAGTACTCTCAAAGTCCGAGATAAACGACTCTACAACTGAAAAAGAATGCTTTGCAGTTATCTGGGCTATCAATAAATTCCGGCCGTATTTATTTGGCAGACCATTCACCGTCGTGACAGACCACCATTCTTTGTGTTGGCTGACTAGCTTGAATGATCCATCAGGTTGACTAGCAAGATGGCCACAAAGACTCCAATAGTATGATGTCACAGTGGTATTCCAGAACGACCACAAACACAAGGATGCCGACTGCCTTTCAAAGAATCTATTTCACGAACACAACAGCATGAATGAAATTTCAGTCCTCACTGAATTAGATGACGTTACAGCTGAACAGAGGGAAGTTCCAGCACGGAGTCACCGTAAAGAGTGCCAGCGATGGAAGCATGTGTCGCAATTACCTCCAGGGCATCTCGTACCGATTCCGCCGGCAACAGCTCCATTCCACTGAGTTGGGATCGATCTTTTAGGGAGTTTCCGAAGTCGACAACCGGTAACCGATGGATAATAGTCTGCACTGACTACCTCACACGCTGCACTGTTACCAAAGCTGTGCTGACTGCAGAAGCTCCAGAGATCGCAAAATTCCTTGTAGAAGACATTATTTTGAAGCATGGAGCACCACATGTTATGATATCTGATCGTGGAAAAGAATTGCAGTCAAAACTACTATGAAACGTAATGTCACGGTGCGACATCGTCCACAGAATGACAACTGCATACCATCCTCAGACAAATTGTCTTACGGTGCGTTTTAACAAGACGTTAGCCGATATGCTGTCAATTTACGTCAATGTTGAGCAGAAAGAGTGGGATACAATTCTGTCAGTCGTGACATTTGCTTACAATACCACAAGACAAGAACCCACAGGCTTCACGCCGATTTTTCTACTCCATGCCCATGAAGCTGAGACGACGATGGATACGCTGTTCCCGTTCCAACCGGACGACACTCAGGATGACTATGTTGAACAGCTTATCACCATGGTCGGAGAAGCAAGACAGCTGGCTCGCATACGGACACTGGATGTCCAGAAGGACCGCCAGCGGTATAAAGACAAGCACCGCCATTTTGTGTACAACCTAGGAGTCCTGGTATGGATTTTTACCCCTGTACGGAAGGTTGGACTGTCAGAAAAGTTGTTGAAGCAATACTTTGGTCGTATAGTGTCATTCGCCTGTCAGACGTCACATACGAAGTTGAGGATTACGAGCCGTCGTCGAAACGATGAAAACGAAGAGACATTGTTTACGTCCTGCACATGAAGCGTTACTACGATCCTGAAGAGCAGGTAGGCGACAATGGGTTCTTGTTCAAGGACTCTAACGTCGGTAATGTTACTGATGAAGCCACGACAGGAACGTCTGTCGTCGATAATCGGGGAGAAGGGAAGGATGCCCTTGAACTGCCATACCGAGGACCCATGACAAGGTCAAGCTCCAGGACATTGCAGCTGGCTCGACAGGGAACATAACAGCGGGTCGCTGTTTTTCCAGGAGAGGGAGCAATGCCGCGAGAGAGCACGGACACTGACTGCCGGCGCGGCACAGGGGATAGCGTCTCAGACTGTGGTGCTGAAGTTCGCCCGTTCAATCCCGCCTCCCAGCAAAAATGTATTTCTTTGTAATTAACAATTCCGGAATGTTCTACATCTTTCTTATGTTCACTTGTAAATTCTAGTTGTTTCTTATGTTAACTTTTCTTCTAATTTCTGGTAAATTCTGTTTGTATATAAATAGCAGAGTACCCTGCCCGAGAAGCAGTCAGTGCTGTGTGTATGTTAAGATGGTAATAAACGTCCTTTCAGTACAAGTACTGTGTTCAGTTGCCTTTGAAGTCAAGTCTGCTTCCCTTTCAATGCGACAATATCAGTCAGTTTTATCGGAGAAGCAACATTATGTTGGGAGGGGGGAAGGATAGGGTAGAAATAAAATGTTAAGAGACATCTTCTTGATACCCTTTCACGTTTCAGCGTTTGATTAAACGCCATACTAGTAAAAGGATAAGTTTCAGAATCATAACACAGAAATTTCCACCATTACATGAATTTAAAACTGTGGATGCTGGTTCTGAAATTCAGTAGTGAATTCAAATAAAATGTTGAGGCAACCACATTTTCTGTTTTAATTCTCTCCATAATTGATGGACTGGGACCTAGCTGATAAAGTGTTGTAGGTGGAAGGAAGTACCAACAGCTGTATATAAATTATATTTTCAGTTTTCACAAACGGTTTCGATGCTTCAATTACATCATCTTCAGGCCCCCATTGTCAATGGCATATATGAACAGGGGAGCCGTTAATACCAATAGCCGTAAATATCTTTATCTATTCATGTCACAATCTCAATCCCGATGATATGAAGATATGAAAAATAAATATGATGGATAATGTGAAGGTCAGTTTTTGAAATGGCGCATAAATCGTGTTACTCACATATTTGTCAAATTCTATCTAACAAACATATTCTCTGTATTTTTTCACTCTAAACCAGCTAAAGTAAACAATCCTGGTGAATATACTTGTGAAAACTATGAAATGAAAGTATAATTACAATGATTTGGAACTTCAGTGTACCTGACCAAACATAAATCTCATAACTGTCGTATGACATTTTGGGATTTCAAAGAGTGTACATAATTCTTAGTACTACGTGTGTGATTACAATGCATATGAGCATTCAAGTTCTAAAACTAAAGCCTCATTTCATTATTCTAATCAGTAAAACTTCAGTTGTAACTTAATTTCTCTTTATGTGTGATGACTTAACGCTGACAGTTTGCTATCTGCCACACACCTGATGTTTCAAAGATTGAATGTGTAGATGGTTTAGCAGTCAGTTAATGGTAGACAAGGTATTGCCATATGAGGGAGCAAAGGCAGCAATATTGGTAGTCGCTATGGTCACGGAGAAAATTAGTTGGATTCAAAAGCTGAATGTTATCTGTTGAATGCTCGGAGCGTTTGGTATATAAGCAATGGTGCCTCTGTTTGACAACATATTGAAGATTTATATATGAAACTTTCAGCTCACCCAACTTCAGTTGTCTATTGTCCATGAGTAATTTGTTTCGTAAGTTTAATTTCAGTAAATGTTTGGTATTTAGCTGGTGAATGGTAAGACGCAAACAGTAAATGAATCTTATGATCATAATTACCAAGGATATCATGCGTTGAGACAGATTCATGTGTGTGTTAACATATTTACCCAATTAGTGGTTGAAAATATAATTTTATTTTGTATTACATTAGTCCTTCATAAGTGAGACAGTCCATAAGTTGGGCCATGTGGTTCTCGAGGCAGACTGAGAATGCACTAGGGAAACTAAATTTTATGTGTAAATCGGCAAGAACTATCAGGAATACCAGCGGTGGAAGGAGAGCGTCACGGGGAGCTGCTAACGATGACATCCTTTCCACCATTGAGTTCCTTGAGGATGTCCTCCAGAGGTCGCCCCTTAGTTTCCGGCAGCAGGAACCATTCGATGAGGGTGCAGGCCACACAGGCAGCTCCGAAGAACCAGAAGGTGCCGTAGACTCCTAAAGCCTCCGTCATGGTCGGGTACAGTTTGGTCATGAGGGAGGAAGTGCCAGTGATGGCAGTGTATGTGCCAATGGTGGCCACACCTCGAATCCTTGGAGCTACGGTCTCAGTGAGCGCCACATACGGCGCCGAGTTCAGTCCAAAAGCATGCATTAGCACATTCACCGACAAGCACGTGGCAGGCAACCATCCGATGGACGACATGTCTACTTGCGTCTCTTGTTTAAGGTACATATAGACACCCAGCATTACGACGCAAGTTCCGACGACTCCATTGGAGATGAATGTCAGGGGGCGCCGACCTAGGCGGTCTATCACTAGAGAAGATATCAAGGCGCCAACAACCTGTGAAAACAGAAAAAACAGGTGTTAAATGAAAAAAATTCATATTTTTATAGTCATCAGACCCTAGAGTTACAAATATTAAAATAACGACACACGCATGCCACAGGGAGGACTCGAACCTCAGGCGGTAGCGGCTGTCCAGTCCATAGCATGATTCAGTAGACCAGGCGGGTACTCCCGCACTACGTTCAAAAAAATGTTCAAATGTTTGTATAGTCTATGGGACTTAACTACAGAGTCATCAGTCCCTAAACTTATAAACTACTTATGAAGTATTTACGAACTAGGACGGCACAAATATCCATGCCCGAGGGGGATTCGAACCCTCGACCGTAGTGGCCGTGCAGACCGTGACTGGATCGCCTCAGTCTTCTCGGCCACCGCGGCCGGCCCGCACGACGTGATAACTGTAAATTTGGAAACATTTTATATTGGTTGTTATGGAAATGTTATGACCGTGAGAATGTTTATGTGGATCTTGCAGAAGGAATTACATATTTATCAAGATATCTTGAGATATTCATCCTGAAGTAAGTAGACTAAACGAAAATTTGCCACCCACAACAGCCGCCATGCTCATTCCACGTAAGTAAGTTACAGTATTCCACTATGTTGTGGCGTCAGTATTCGCCACAACGCTGGAGGTCCGCGCTAGTAGCCGAACGAGTAGAAGACGAGCGATAACTTGCTCTATGGTACTTCGACCGCCGAGGGCTCTCACAGTCTCGTTACCTCTCTGCCTGCTTCGCGCGCCTGCCAACTGGAAGACATGGGCTCTCCAAGATATGCTGGCGCATCACAGCCACGACAGTCAGTATAGCAGGAGTATAGCGTCAGTAAGTAGCAGATCTAGGAGTGCTACAGTTCCAGGAGAACTGTTTTGCAGTTAGGAAGAATTGTACATGACAGCACCAAATTTGGATATACTTTTTATCTGTAAACAAAGTATGGGTGAACTAACAACTGCTTTCGGTTGGAGACCTTGTCCACATCCTTGGTAGCGATGGCCACCTCTTCCTGCTGCCGCATCTCGCAGGTATAAAACACGAGATAAGATGTGTATGAATGAAGTCGTGGACCCTGTTCTTCACAGCTAGAAATCGTTATGAATGGTTCGTTTGAATGTTTTCTAGAACTCGTCTTTTTATGCTCGTAACAGATTTGTCCAATATTTATAAATAAAAGAGTAGGAAACTAGTTCTAAAGCCCGCAAAACCCATTGTTTGAGACATGTGACGCATGTAAGGTCCCTGACTCGCTCTTTGCTCCTACTGTAGTAAAGCTCATTCGCAATGAGATCTGGTTTTGGAATTTCCGTTTCGTAAAATAGGTTACAAAGTGAAGTTCTACACTATACAAATACCTCCACGAATGCAACAGAAAAACTGTTCTGATTATTACAAAGAATGAAAAAGCCTGGAAAATGTGGCAGCAAAATTCATCGTGGCCATTATGCGTATTAATAACTGCGACGATCATTTTGATGGCCGTAAACATCCATTCTGAACATAATTATACTATCTGGTCGCTAAAACTCTATAAGTAGAAAGTATTATTACGTATGCTAAGGCTAGAATACTCATGTTCAAATTTACAAGAAAATTTCACAGTAAGTCAGTGACATATCTAGCTAGCTAAAACCAGTCAAGCTTTCCTATTGCTTCTCCTCATCTGTTGTGAATGGAAGAGTATATATAAGAATTATTGACAGCCTAGAGTTACCTAACACAATACATCAAGCAAAAAATCCTCCATTTTGCGTTGCTTTCGCTATGTGGAATTAGAAGAAAGTTAGAAGAAACTCGTTTTAGAGAAAATTATTATTTGTTGCAGATACATTGTTTGACAGAGGTTTTATTTGCGTTTTCTGCATAAATAAACAGATCAGACGATTTACCAACAATGAAGCTTGTAACTTGTAATTTCTGCTGAGAAAAGCAATCGTTTATAGTTTATTATCATCGAAACCCAACCCACAATTTTTGCTCGTCTCCTGACCCTCCTTCTATCCATCCGCTTCTGAAATTTTCTTTCCTTCTCTCTTCCACCTCGTTGTCTTGCTCCACTCCATATCCTCTTTCCCTCGTGGTAGTTACTTATACTCAGGAAATTAAAAGTAAGCAAAACACTTCAAATGTTATGGAAACGTCGAAAATGGCCACTACTTTCCTCTTACAGAAATGGAGACGAAATAAGGACACCAGTAAACAACGTTACGTTGTGTAATTAATATGAAAAACAGTACTATCGTTGTCGTGCACCCGTATTAATATTATGATAAAACCTTTTCCTACGGTATCTATTGAAACTAAAAGCTTCATAGCTTTTTCGTCCACTAAATAATAATTTTCGTGTATTTACAATCGTCAGTTTTAATATTTATGTTAAAACCTTTTCCTACTGTATCTAGTGAAACTAAAAGCTGCATAATATTTAGTACACTTAATTAATAACTTTTGTGTGCTTAAATTGTCACTTTTAATATTTACATTTTCCTATACGATACACAACAATTTGTCTATCAGAAAATGCCTATTGGAGAAAATCTGGCTAATAATACTATTATGAAATACTTGTTTCTTTCTTGAATAAATTGTATTCAATTTCACAATATAATGCACTTCCATGATAAGAATCGAAAAAGTTTCATTAATTTCGTCTTGTAGTCAAATAAGTAGTACCGCAGTTGGTCAATGAGATGTATCAATCAATGCTTCAACAATCGTAATTTTATAAATTAATGAAAGCGACCGGCCCCAGTAGCGCAATCTTCGGCCTCCACAAACGAACCAGTAAAACCATCCAGTCGACTGTGATTGTTTCTATGTGGCAGCCTGAAGTCGGTCATTTCGGCGCCGATTCTGCTCTTATTTTAAACTCTCCATAGTTTAATTTTCTACAAGTTAAAATGAAAAATGAATTTGAACAAGAGGCTCGAAATTGGAAAGCCGGACTGTGGTATTAACTGCATAGCTGATATGATAAGGTAAAGCAGTCAACAATCCGATGATTGGTTTGAACACCACAGTGCTTTACTAGGCATGGTCCTGTTTGGAGACCTTCGAACTGACTTACCCAGCCAGTTATAGGGTGATCTACAGTTTAACGTGGGTTCCGAACCACGGTGCTACTCGGCATTTTTTACATGAGCAATACTGCCAGAGGTGAAAGAAGTGGAAAACGACATATAAAAATCATAGGACCTGGCGGCGATCGAACCCGCGATCTTTGGATTCCTGGTTTGGCGCTCTACAACTGTGCAACCGAGTCTCACAGATGATACGATATGTAACGAAAATTTCGAAATTATGAAAAAATCACGATGGATTTCTCTCGCAAGTGTGAACAGCCTTCGTAAGCCAACCCCACCCCCCGCACCCCCTACACCACCCGCTTAGTTTTTCCCTGACACAGAAGATAGTTAGTGGAACAAACGTTTTCCATAACCAACAACCATTGAGACATGTGGAGCAGAAGAGACGTAATTCAAACTCTACATTTTCCTTACAAATTAATAAAAATTCTTAAGAGATGGTAGTAAATTACCACAATAAGCGTAGGCAGATGCTAACATTCCAGCAAACATGTTAGAGCATCATTTTCTGTGCTTGAAGCGATGGTACGTCTCTGCAACGTTGTGAGGGTGATAATGTTGGTCAGTGAGGTTGGGTAGCATAGCCTTCATTATCATCAAACCCACAAGAATTTTTGGTTATGGGGATAATTAATGTCACTAGTTTATGCCAAACGTAATTTTATGGATATATTCATCAGCAATGAGGAATCTATGACCGAAGTGACACAGTAGAATAGACCTAGGCATACCTGAATAACAGGACTGAAGAATGTATCAGGATGAAACATTTGGGATACTTTTGCAGACATGAAGAGGGAGTATCGTTTGAGTAACTAATAATAGTTTGAACACTACCGCATTCTATAGGAATATGCGACAAACTGTTTTAAACACACTTTGTCATCTATAAAGTACCACTGTGTTACCTCAATTGGGATAATGAGATTGACCCCTTATCTTGGAATCTAAGAAAAAGAATGTGGTCTGACAGACACATCTGCTTCTCCTCTTTGGTTCCTTCCAATACATCAAGTTTGCTGCACCATTTCCTACATTAGCTATTTTTATTTTCTTACCGTCTTGTTCTGCACTCCGTTCTGCCCTACCTCGCCATTTAGATTATCATGAAAGTGTACAGGTACTAAATCGCAGACGCACTGCGCATGCCAAGGCCTGTACATTGTAGTAGAGCCACTGGGGCACTAAAACTGCAGACGATGTCTGGTACAGTTGTCACAGTAGAGAAGAAAATATCGTCAGGAGACAACTACAGGGCACACAGTTTAAAAAAATCAGGAGGTAGAGACTGCTTCGCTTTTTGATGAACGTAACGTACCTGTAGAAGACCTAAGATGATTGTCGCCACCTCGGAAGAGACTGATCCTCCAGCGTCGTTAAACAAGATGACGGCGTAGGTGAGCACGACAAAGGAACCACACGCCTGCAGGTTAATGCCGAGGACGATGCTGATGGCCAGGCCCCTGACAGACGCCCTGGTGCTGAGCTCCTTGAGGGTGACCCGTTTTGTGGCGCCCTCTTTGTCTCTCCCCAGAGACGCCTGAATGCGAGCCATCTCACGCTCCACCCCGTAGTCTGAGATGCCTCGACGCAACCATCTCAGCGCCTGTAACACAACATATCCGCCCATTGTACTTTCTTTTACCGGCCGTAATATAGAGGCGCAGTCTCATGTAATACCCTGAAAAGTATGTCACATAATGGACACATTTTTTGCGAGTAAGGGTGACACTCATGTCCATTGGCGTAAAACTCTTTTGGAGGTGCTGGGGAGATGGGGAGAGGGGACTACGCCCCCATTGGCCCCTGGGAGGGTGGGGACAAATTGGGCCTTGCCTCCCTGCACAGCACCTCCAAAAAAGTTTTTAAGTTTATTATTTTTTATTGTTTTCTTTTTTTATGTTTTTAAACAGGTCAGCACCGGAAATTTGAAATAGTACACATGTAATAAATGGCAATGTAACTATTATTTGCCAAGCACAGGTGGCCGACAAGTGGGTCGGTAATGTGATGCCACCACTGAGAATGTGTGCTACTGACAGTGTGAATGGTTTGAATGCCGCCGTGCCCAGCTTAGATGCTGCCGCTATTGTTACTGCCGGTTGTTTATATGCTGGGACCCGCTGCTTATCAGGTAAGCGACGCCACCGAGTGGAATCTTATAAACTACAATAGCGTTATTTTAGTTCAATTTTTACACATAGTCTCATGTTAATTAAACTGTAAAAAACTTTCTCTTTGGTTAGTAACATAAAAGTTCCTTAATTATTTCACGAGCTTATTATATACATTCCATTTCCATCACGTTACTTCTCTTTCACTTTCAAATTAATGCGAGCTTACTCATTTTATTTTTTGTGCAATTGTTTTCTTAGTATAATTGGCTACATTATAAAAAGTGTTAAAATAAATCATAGATTAATAAATTCAATAGGTTTTTTTATTTATTTTGTTTTATTAATTTTTTAAATATAGCCTCCTCCCCCATTGCAGGACCAAATCCTGGCTACGTCAGGAAGGCAAGGGCAGCCGTCAGGTAGCCTAGGTTTGGCCCCAGCCACCGCTTTAGACCGGGTGAGATTCTGGGAATCAACGGCCAGCCGCCAAAATGGATAAACATGTGATTCTTAGGGGATCTGAGGCGACAGGGAGATGTCTTAATGGATTCTCTGGCTGACATTCAAAACATGGACACTTAAATGATAAATCATAGTGTAATGTTGCCTTCAATTCTTGTATGCCTCTTGATTTTCCTTAGTTGGCAGTTGTAGAAACTTTTTTATACAATTTTATTTTTATTTTAACAGCATCCTCAATTTATTTTGTCCAAATCTTATGGCCTTTTATTTTCTTCCTACGTTTTGTAATATTTTATTAATCTGTACCCACTCGCTTTCAATACTCTTTGATTATGGAAATGTGTTCATTACTGCACTAAGCGTCTTTGATAAAGATTCTTGAATGACTCCTGCTCAAGTAGGTAGACTTAATATATTTCCCTTTATTGTTCTAGGTATTCTGTACGTGTTTTATGCGATCTTTGCCTTAAAGCAACATTTTCTTGCAGCAGGAAGTGGTCCCTACCCTCTGAAACAGAACTACTGTTCTTTTAGTTTGCTATGGATTGGTCTATTATGTGTCTAAATCCTCTGGCTGAGGATGTGTATATGTGTATGCCTTTGTGTTTAAAGAAAGGGTTTAATATTTTGAAGTTCTTAAAAGTTGCAAGATATAAAAATTTTCAAATGTTTGTTAAACTTATGGGACTTAACTATGGGGTCATCAGGCCCTAAACTTACAAACTACTTATGAACTAGCTTCTAGTAAAGACTGCACAAACCCATGCCCGAGGGGGGGATTCGAACACCCGACCGTAGTGGCTGTGCAGACTGTGACTGGCGCGCCACAGACCGCTTGGCCACTGCGGCTGGCTGCAAGATCTCTTAACAAAATTTCATTTCCGTTGACTGTAGTTTCTCCAGCATAGCCAACAATATCATCTATACTGCCCCTTCCTATACTTGCAGTGTACTGTAGTCTCCGCCAGTCCCACAATCCATGTTGTTTACCTCCGCGTCGCGGTATTTGTTTTTGTACAGAGTGCAAGAACGTGGTACCTTATGGCTCACTCTTACCTCCGAGCGACACTTAAAGTTACAGTGCAGGCAGAACATGCACCAGCAGTGTATGGAGCCATGTGTTGAATTGCAAGCCTAACCTGTAATTATGGCACTTTCAGAAAGCAAGCAGTGAAGATTTTGCCGTCCACAATATTTAGTTAACGCCTGTGGACGAGAGTGAGAGGCACAATCATGAGCTGGTTTGCTGAATCAGCCTATCCTTCCATATGAGTTTTCCCTAGCGAAGTTACTGGATCTTGACTTCATCACAATTAGTAGGAAGTTTTGACTGATACATCTCAGCTTCAGATTGAAATATATAGTTTTTGATAGGATTTCAGAGTCATGGACGCAGCCGCCGCCGCCACCGAAGCAGTGAAAGGTAAATCGTGCTCTAATGTGAAGCTAGTTTTTGTTTCTGAAAAGCCACTTCAACACAATGACACAGAGACCAGAGCAACGTTGTACTTCATTTACCATGACAACCTCACAGACAATTTTAGTTCTATTTTCAGTTGTAATGTCAAGTGTAGGTGCGGAGTCAGCCACCCTCTGCTAGGAAATATTCTTCTAACAGGCTGTTCAATTTTTGTGTGATTTCGAGTGTCAAAGCGATACTGTTAATGCTCTTATCAAAGCCTTTTCGTTATTATTGCATTTCATTTTTAAATTCATTCTAATTTTATTTGTTTTTGGTTTTTAACTTTAAAGATAATACTAGTAAATTAAATTTTACCTCTCACTGGAAAAGCACTTTATTCTACTGAGGCCCTGCTCAATATCACAATAATGTATCCGGTGAGGTCTCTTGGCAGTTATTATTTATTTTTTACTTACAGGAGTAGTCGTTCGACTCATTCTGAACACAGGTAAGAACCTTTTACCTGTCTTGAATTCAAACATGCACTTCTTCTGATGTCTAAGGCTGCCGGTCACACTAGATTTGTTTCACCAGAACAGCCACCACTCTTAGGGTATAAAAAATTGCAGATCAGTCCTTTCGTGTAATACACGGCAGGATATATTGTCTGTCCAGAGTACTGAGGCAGGCTGTACGACAGTGCAGAAGTAGAATGTGTTAAAATGAAACAAGCACCAAATTGTTAGATGTCCAGCAATACAACTGTGAAACTGAATACAGTTTGGTGCAGTCTGGACAGACCAACATAGTGAGAGGTAGTAATACTATTTATATTCATATTTTCCAATTTCATTTAGTCTGTCGATTTAATTGGATGTTGGGTTCTTCGTATTCTAATTTCTCCAAATTCTTAATGCCAGATGATAGAAATGTTCATTGCATGATTTTGGTACATTGGGAATAAGCCACCTGGGTAATTGTTTTAGGCACTTGCTGCCACCAGCGAAAAACGTGGGAGAGGATGCTACCCTTGTTTCGCGGCCACCGGTGTATAAAGATATGGGACAGGATGTTGCCCAGCCCCAGGGGGTTGAAGAGAGAGAGCCGCTACGGGCTCACTCGCTTGGTCCAGGCAGTCGAAGGGAAAGCAGGGTCAGCAGCATTGTGTACGCTTCCTGGACCCTCATGGTTGGCTGGCTCCAAACTTTACTACTTTTGCCTGTGCCACATTAGCGAGGCGTGGGTTGCTGAGGGGTCTCACGATGGGAGAGGGCGCCCATGCGATAATAAAATAATTTAGCCATCTGGAAATGCATATCGTGAAACACACAATTTCACGCTGTTTCTGGGTACTGTGGCACACGTGAGTCTCAGGCCTGGGAAAGTTTTTAAGTGGGAGGAGCTTAGTGCTACTAGTGCTACTTAGTGCCACTTGAAAACAATAGCAAATTGATTTGATTGGCGAGACCATTATGTCCTCTCTTTACTGGCTTGGGTTACATGTGGGTGGAGTCTGGCGGCCAAAGAAAGTTTTTTCTTGGGGAGAGCGTCGTGTAAAAAAAGAGATGGAAGCGTGGAGGACACCAGACGGTTCGGACCTCTTGGTAGCAGCGAGGAGTTTCAGCAAGGACTCCGAAGTTTTTGGACCTTGCGAGTTGGTGGAGTTAGAATTTTTGTGCCCATTGCACAGTGTTAGATGGCGTCTGTGTGATTCCTGTTTGCATTCACAATTATATTGAGAAACTTGTAAATATTCTGAAGTGGCTGTTGTTTTAGAACATGCTCACTCATAATCCGGATAATTTACTGTTCTTGAATATCAGCATACACCACTGGGTTGGAAAATTACTGTGTTTCTTCGTAGCTCGAATACTATAGTAATTGTCACGCTGAGCAGGTAGATAATTTTCCAACCGCGATCACATTCATCAGCCTGCTCTTCCATCAGCGCCCCTTCGATGTTGGTGACATTGTTCAACTGTATATGGTAAAGTAGCGCCAACGCATAAATAGTGAAAAGATTATTGAATGGTGGTTGATAGGTGGGACGTAGGTGTGTGTTTGCGAGGTCATCATAGTCGACTTTTAATCGAGCATGTCAGGTTCAGTACTTAACCTTCTACTGACTTAAAATACATTTTTTGATAGGTTAACACACCAATTTATGACTATAGCCAGTCGAACTTGTACTTTTACCTTTGGCTTAAGATTTTTGTTCTTTATTCTGTAAAAAGTATTCCGATCATTACATAATTTTGTTTGTGCTATTTCAAGTCATTATATTTGTATGATTTTTTTAAAGGAATTGACACTTTTTATGCATGTCATGTTTTTGATAAATTGGCAGATAAATTTCTTGTTAAATACAGTAACTATTTATGAACATCGTGTACCTGATTTCAACCAACTTTCACATGTTTTGGAGGGGTTATCTCTTGTCTATGTTAGGTAGGTCAGGGGATTTGTGTGCTTCCAACAACAGTGTATGAAAACACGCACTTTCACAAAATAAATAAATAAGTGAGATTAGCCTACTGGTTGCCACTACTTTCAGTTAGGAACAGTAAATTCTCAGTTTCATATTTTAATAATTATTTTCTATTTTTTAAATAATAATAAAAAACAGGGGCTATCCATGAATAACTTGATTATTTGTGAAATTTTTCAAAGGGCCAAATGGTATTCAGGAAGGATAGAATAAATAAAACAGGGGGTAGCGTGTTTATTGCTGTTACAAACGGTTTATCTTGCAGAGAAATTGAGGCAGATACTTCCTGTGAATTGGTCTGGGTAGAGGTTATACCTGACCACCGGAATAAATTAATAATTGGATCTTTTTATCGGCCCCCTGACTCAGACGATGCGGTTGCAGAAATGTTCAAAGAAAGCTTGAATCATATTTCAAATAGGTATCCGAAGCATACTGTTATAATCGGTGGCGACTTTAATTTACCCTCGATATGTTGGCATAATTACGTATTCAAAACCGGGGGCAAATATAAAACATCGTAGGAACTATTTCTGAATGCTTTTTCTGAAAACTACTTCGAACAGTTAGTTCATGAACCCACTAGAATAGTACGTGGTTGCGAATATACTCTTGATCTCCTAGCAACAAATAATCCCGAGATAGTAAAGAGCATCAAAACAGATAAAGGGATTAGCGAACATCGAGTTGTAGTAGCGAGACTGAATATCGAAATTCCCAAATGCACCAAAAGTAAACGAAAAATATATCTATTCAATAAAGCAGATAAAAATTCGCTTCACGCTTTCCTGAGTGATAGTCTCCAGTCCTTTAAAACTAAAAATGCGAGTGCAGATCAGTTGTGGCTTACTTTCAAAGACATAATATCAGTAGCAATCGAGAGATTTATACCAAATAAATTAATAAAAGAGGGGGCTGACGCCCCGTGGTACACAAAACAGGTCATATCACTGTTGCAGAAATAAAGAAAAACGCATGCAAAATTTAAAAAGACACAGAATCTGCAAGACTGGCAATCTTTTACTGAAACTCGCAACCTAGCGCGGACTTCAATGCGAGAAACTTATAGTTGTTTCCACAACGAAATCCTGTCTCGTAACCTTGCAGAAAATCCGAAGAAATTCTGGTCATATGTGAAGTACACTAGCGGCAAAACACAAAAAATACCTTCACTACGCGATAGCAATGGTAATACTACCGACGACAGTACTGCTAAGGCAGAATTACTAAACACAGCTTTCCGAAATTCTTTCACCAAAAAAGACGAAGTGAACACTCCAGTATTCAATCCGAGAACAGCTGCCAGCATGCGAAACTTAGAAGTAGATGTTCCTGGAGTAGTAAAACAACTTAAGTCACTAAACAAAAATAAATCTTCCGGGCCAGATTGTATACCAACTAGATTCCTCTCAGAGTATGCTGATGCAATAGCTCCGTACTTAGCTATAATTTACAACCGATCACTCAGCGAAAGAACCTTACCCAAAGACTGGAAAGTTGCCCAAATTACTCCAATATTCAAGAAAGGCAATAGGAGTGATCCCCAAAATTACAGGCCTATCTCATTGACGTCGATTTGCAGTAGGATTTTGGAACATATACTTTGTTCGAATATTTTGTACTACCTCGAAGAGAACGACCTATTAACCAATAGTCAGCACGGATTCAGAAAGTATCGCTCTTGCGAAACACAGCTTGCCCTTTATTCACATGAAGTGTTAAGTGCCATCGACAAGGGATCTCAAATCGATTCCATAGTTTTGGATTTTAGGAAGGCTTTTGACACTGTACCCCACAAGCGGCTTCTTATGAAACTGAGTGCTTATGGAATATCTCCCCAATTGTGCGATTGGATTCACGATTTTCTATCAGAAAGAAAACAGTACGTTGTAATTGACGGTAAGTCATCGAGTAAAACAGAAGTGATATCTGGCGTTCCACAGGGAAGCGTTATAGGTCCCCTACTCTTCCTCGTGTTTATAAACGATTTAGGAGATAATCTGAATAGCTCCCTTAGACTGTTCGTGGATGATGCTGTCGTTTATCGGTTAGTGAAGTCAACAGAGGATCAAAAGCAACTGCAAAGCGATTTAGACAAAATTTCTACTTGGTGTGAAAATTAGCAATTGACACTAAATAAAGAAAAGTGTGAAGTAATACACATGACCACTCAAAGAAATCCGCTGAACTTCAGTTATGCGATAAATCAGTCAAACCTTAAAGTCGTAAATTCTACCAAATACCTAGGAGTTACAATTACGAACAACTTTGACTGGAGAGAACACATAGAAAATATTGTGGGGAAGGCGAACCAAAGGTTACGTTTCATTGGCAGAACGCTTAGAAGATGCACCAGCTCCACCAAAGAGACTGCCTACATCACACTTGTGCGTCCTCTCTTGGAGTAATGTTGCCCCTTGTGGGACCCTCACCAGGTGGGACTGACGGGAGATATTGAGAAGGTTCAGAGAAGGGCAGCTTGTTTTGTTTTATCACGTTACGGGGGGGAAAGCGTCAGGGAAATGTGGCACGAATTGGGGTGGAAATCATTAAAAGAAAGACGTCATTCATTGCGGCGTAATCTGTTTGCGAAGTTTCAATCACCGACTTTTAGTTCTGAATGTGAAAATATTTTGCTAGCACCCACCTACTTAGGAAGACATGACCATCCCAATAAAATAAGAGAAATCAGATCGAAAACGGAACGATTTAGGTGTTCTTTCTTCCCGCGCGCTATTAGAGAATGGAACGGTAGAGAAAAGTTATGAAAGTGGTTAATGAACCCTCTGCCAGGCACTTAAATGTGATTTGCAGAGTATCTATGTAGATGTAGAAATACAATTTATTCATTTTGCATAATAATGAGCTATCTGCAAAGTTGGCACAAAAGGTAATAGAACTCAAATGACGGACAACAGTCAGTTGACATAATAAATAATAAATGAAGAGAAAAGAGCAACAACATTTGAATAGAACAGACAAAGAAAAAGTCTAAAAAGTGTTTTGGGTTCTATTGTTGTTGTAAAGACCTTTTACATTTATAAATACCTCCCAACCTCAGACTTTTTCCAGTTACTGAAATGTAATATATATGGATATACATTTGGAGCACATCTTCGAAATGGCAGTCAGTGTGACATCCAGAACCAAAGACAGTCGAAGATTTGATGCTACCGAAGAAGGGTTGAGCTAACGATTGAGGTCATTTTATGTAAAATTGATGAAGAAAAGAGCAAATGGAAAACACCTATGAGAAGAAGAAGCAGGGTATAATAATTGTGTTAAAACGTCAGGGATTGGAGTCAGTGGTCCAAGAGGGCTTTCAGAGGGTAGAAAAATGTAGCCGAAGACGAAGATTGGAATCCATCCGTAAATATTTTGGGTAGCAGGGTGCAAGTGTTTCTCGTAAATGAAGAGCTTTGCGCAGGAGAGGAATTCGTGAATATTCCATAAGTACAGTGTTCTTAACAGAACCTTTGACTTGAAATGAGAGGTGCAACTAAGAATTTATTCATGGGCAAAAGAATGATGTCAATGATACGTTAGCAGTGAAAAGTGAAATACCTTCAAGAAGAATTCAGACTTCATTTTCTTCATTAGTTATCAGAGACTAGCAGTGCGAATATAGCAAGATCACGCTACTGAACTTACGCATGCAGTCCCAGACGAAGTAGATTCCCAATACTGGTCATCATGGGAAAACAGCACTGTATAGCCACCTGGTTTGCAGTGAGTGTCCAATGTACTGTAAATAGTTTTAAACATATCACTGAAGACCTTTTACTAAAATGTGAATTACAGATTAGTATCAAATTAATTTTTCGAAACAAGGAAAATTAACTAAATCAACAATGAAAATGGAAAGAAGGGAAAAAATCCAAAAGCCTGCGCAGAACATATTAATAGATTAACAGACAGGGAAATTCGAGTATCTAGGGTAACAAAAATTTGTAAGAGTATCAAACAAGGCGTAAAACAATAAAAGAGCAGAACAACTTAGGAAATCGTACAACATTAAGTGGACACTACACTCAAAGGAAAATATAAAGGCAGACCAAACTTAGGCAACACATTTGGAGTATCAGGACTTGCGGACAGAGAAAGAAACAGAATGTAAAATCCCCAATATGTTTGGAGCATTAGATAGAAATGGTATGCGGATGAAGAGGCCAACCTCAGATTTTTATGAACCCACTGACCGACTCACAGTTATGATCAGAAAATGCCGATGAACTTTCTGTGGACACATTCATACTCTTAACAATAGCTCACATATAGGATTTTCGATGTATCGGTAGTAAACAGCTCACTCGACGAAACCTACGGATTTCAATAAATAGTAGAAGACCTTAAACAAGCAGGAATGAATAGTATTATGATAAATGGGAGGTAGAAACAAAATTATGAACGCAAATTTGGAAGATGCGAAGAAAACAATTAACGCATTGAAAGAAAAAAGAACTGCCGGATGAGTGGATGGATGAATAGGATGATGTGGGCGTGCAACAACTTGGTTTTTAGCGCCCTCCCATATTTAACAGGAGACAAGTGTGATTACGTTACAGGGAAAATGCTGAAAAAACTGACAACAGAAAAGAAATACTTTTTTGCAGTTCAACGATAACTCAAAGATGTTGCATATTGGTAATATTAGTTTACCTATGAAATCTGACTGCTGTACTAGTTGTTAATACACAAACACAAAAAAAAAAAAAAAAAAAAAAAAAAAAAAAAAAAAAAAAAACATGGCTGGCAGATCAACAGAATAAAAATGGTAGGCAGCCTCTGGAATGAACACTAAAACCTTGAGCCTAAAATCATAGGCCAGAGTCCGGAAAATTCACAAAATTTTGAAACGTTGCGCACACTCGTCTCATCATTGACTAAGATCAGGGACAGAGTACCGTCGAGATGCGCTGCTACTCTTGCAGCACGATATAAAATGCAGTCAGTTGTGATTTGGCTTGCAGTGTTTTCACGCCACAGGTGTCACAAAGTCATGGACCTTCCCAGCAGAGTAGAAACCTGTGCGTCAAAGGGCAGTGACCGATTCGCAGGTGAGTCGGGGTAACTTCATGCCACGTCAATAACTGGGATGATGTTCGCTGCGGTCGGGCAGTAGGTTTAACGAGCCTCAGTTTATTACCCGTCACTACCAGCCATAGCTGTTCCCGCAACTGAAGGGACTTCTACCGCACCACAGAGAAGGGAATAGTGCACTGCATTATATCACAGCCTCTGCAGGCCTCCTTGGTATCCCGGCTATCGTTTCATTGCCCTGGATTCCCACATGTGCTGGTACCCAGCAGAATGACACTTGCTTCCACCTCTGCTGGGGCAAGTACTGTCGGTCATGTATGAGATGCACTATATCCTCACCTGGATGCACGTTTTGTAAAGATTGCTGCACACTGAGGGAATCAGAGCATGTAAGAAATCGTGTTCCCCGAACATGGCGCCTTTACACTGGCGTCCTCAGAGTGGCGTGTAGCTCTGCTGAGAAAATAGTAGGCACTGGCGAGGCGAATCCAGATGACATATTTGGGAAGCACTACAAAACAACCGAGGAAGTCCTCCTGCTTTGAACCATCCATGCAATCCGCGGTAAAATAGGAATGACCATCCAACATTTTGTAGAACTCAAAGGAAATTTCAGGAGTGCAATCTTCTCCTGTTTTTTATATATATTTTTTATTTGTATTTATTTATTTTAATTCGTCAGCAGGTGTATAGATCATCTGGGCCTGTGGAGGAACCAAGGTGGACATGCACTCCAACCACGACATAAAATGATAAAATCACGGACACCCTGGATGAGCAACGTTGTGGTACGCCAGTGTATACGGCGTGGTACACCCCTGGCGGCTATGCAGCCTCAGCACAGAGAGTTGGTATGGGGCTGGTACGGGAATGCCCAAGTCGCAAGCTGCTGAATCCCCTCGTGAAGCAGCATGTCCAACATCTTTAAATAAGATGTTGAAAAAGCACACACTGTACACCAGTAGCCAAGCCGGGATCATACAAATGTTCTATAAGATCATACCAGAAAAATCCGGGCTGGTCCACATGTAGTGTGGCTAACAAGGAAAGTACATGGGCTCGAACAAATATTTATGTATGAAGGTTTGCTTGCAGGATCTCAATGTACACCTCAATGTGCTGGTGGGTGTCGTTTTTATGCAAAACTCTGCGATCATGCTCTAGATAGCACTGTAGATGTAATAGTAGACGCCATACGTAATGCAGATATCTTAACTATAACATATGTAATAATCATCGTGCATGTTCTCTAGGGAATTGTCATCGAAAGCCGTGATGATATTTGCAACTTTAACCTTCTTCCAGGAAGACTGTTTGTATTCACTGCCACTGCTTCCATCGCCTCTTCCCGCACTTACCGTAGCACTAGCATTGAGTTGTTCGTCATTATCATCCCTATTATCATCATTACGTGTTAGTGTTACAACAGTATTTAACTAATGCTCACATTTCTGTAGCATAACATTTACGAGAAAGCATGCGAATGATTCATCTTCTGCACTAATACCATCTTCACGAAGAATGGTTTCTTCATAACTTCATCTCAACTAATCGCAATACATTAGCAGGATTGATTAGCAATCGCCGCCCCATCTGACACTTCACCACACAAATAACATCACAAAACGCAACTTCGGAGGCACATTGCACAGTCCCTACTAGCGAACCGACAGGTCAAACTGCAATGCGGCATGGCACAAGCAGAGGCCTCTAACGGACGACTGCAGAGTTTTGCGGATGCGGGAGTATCACTAGTGCAATAAGGGATCTTTACATTATCTGTCATACGTTTTTGGTGTATATGTGTTTGTTTGAGCCCAAGTACTTTCATTGTAAGACATATCGTCACGTTAAAAACCGAAGGTCGCCCGAAATTCGACGAGGACGGCTCATAATCCTCGACTTCGTATGTGCCGTCTGACAGGCGGCGTACGACACGTTACGGACCAAAGTATAGCTTCAGTAACTTTCCCGACAGCCCAAATTTCCATACAGGGGTAAATATCCGTATCAGATCTCCTGGGCCTTACACAACAGGTCGGTGCTTGTCGTTACATCGCCGGCGGTTCTTTTCCTGGGTGTCCAGTGTCCGTATGCGACACAGCTGTCTTGTTTCTTTGACCTTAGTGATGAGCTGATTTACATAGTTATTCTGGGTGCCGTCCGGTTGGAACGGGAACAGCGTATTGTCGTCTCAGATTCACGACCGCTGAGTAGGAAAAACGGCGTGAAGCCTGTGATGTCTTGCCTTGCTGTATTATAAGCAAATGTCACGAATGGCAGTATTGTATCCCAACCCTTCTGCTCAACATCGACGTACATCGAAAGCATATCTGCTAACGTCTTGTTAAAACGTTTTGTAGACCATTTCTCTGAAGATGGTAGGCAGTTGTTATTCTGTGGACAATGTCGCAAAGTGACATTAAGTCTAATACAGGTTTTGAGATGAATATTTTTAATCGATCAGATATCATCACACGTGGTGCACCATGTTTCAATATAATGACTTCTACTAGGAATTTTGCGATCTCTGGAGATTCTGCAGCCTCCACAGGTTTGGTGACAGGGTAGCGTATGAGATACTCAGTGCAGACGATTACCCATCGGTTACTGGTTGTCGACTTCGGATACACAAGATCGATTCCAATCCGATGGAATGGGGCTGCTGTTGACGGAATTGGCACCGGATGACCTGGAGGTAACTTCGGCACATGCTTACGTCTCTGTCACTGCTTACAGTAACTCACATAATGCCTTGCCAGTAATAAATTCGTGTGATTCTATCTAGGGTTCCATTTAGTAATTGAAACTCTCTGTTGGTCGGTTCTCCTTTCTCCAATGCCTCTACGGTTTGTAATAATACTAGATCTTCCCTCTGTTCAGCTGTAATGTCACCTAACTCAATTGAGATAAAATTTCATCCATGTTCTTGTGTTAGTCTAATGGATTCCACGAAAGGCAATCGGCGACTTTGTGTTTGCGCCCGTTTCTGAATACCACTGTGACATCATACTCTTGGAGTCTTAGTGCCTATCTTGCTAGTCGACCTGATGGATCCTTGAAATTAGTCAGCCAACATAAAGAATGGTGGTCTGTCACGACGGTGAAAGGTGTACCGAATTAATACGATAGGGAACTGTTGATAGACCAGATAACGGCGAGACCCTCCTAGGATGTAGAGTGGTTTCAAATGTTTTTAAAGCTATCGGACCAAACTTGGGGGTCATCAGTCCTTAGCTTTCAAAGTACTTAAGCTAAAGTAACCTAAGGAGAATACACACACCCATGCCCCAAGGACGACTAGAACCTCCGACTGGGCTGGTTCAGCTGTGACAATACACATTCCTTTAGGGATGAGTTGCGATTGCTCGTGAAAATTAGTGATCCAAAGGTCTCTTCGACCACCGTTACTGCTTATGATTGTCGCTGGTGTGTAGATTTCCTTCTTTATACTGATTAGCTTTTTGCGATGGACAAGAACATCACAGTTCAGCTTGTCTTCTCGACTACCGACTGGAACACTTCTCATTGTTAACGGCGGGATCTCAACACTTTCGAAAGCAAACAACCTCCCAGGATATTTCGTGTTACGAGTACTCAACGGAACGGTTTTCTCTTTTTGTAGCTCAGATCTTTCACAGTCAGTGACAGCCTGGGATACCTGAAGGAAGTGCCATTCAAGGAAGAAGTTACAGTTACATTCTGTTGTAACGACAAATTTAAACGACTTCGTCCTGTTGTCGAAAGTTATTCTTGTGACACATGTTCCTGCCGGCCGGACGAATTTCCCTTTTGCGACCTTCAGTTGCTCTTGTATCACAGAACATTATTTTCTTTAGTTTGCGGCAGTAGTCATCCTACAATACAGAGAAGGAAGCTTCTAGTGCCTGTAAAGGTTAATCGTCGATGATGACGAAAGAGATTTCCCAGCATCTTAGTGACTGTCGTTGATGGTTGATTTTCATCTGTGGCGGCCTCACCTCCGTATGTGGTCACTTCGCGTAGCTTTCCTGAACACGGTGGCTAGGCGAGCGGCTGGTATCTATGTAGGCGACGGCGAACGGCCGTGGCGTGTTGGAGTGCGATTCCGCGTCCAACATACGGCGACGGGCTTCACCTCACATATCGACAGTAATCGTCTGCAGCTGACTGCCGTTGAAAGGACTGCTCCGATGGTTGGCGTCTTGCGACATAATAATTGTGATATACTCGTCTTCTCTCCCTACAGTATTATACGACATGTCCAGGAAGCCCACAGTGAAGACGCAATGGCGTGTTGTCTTCTGTCCTCCAGATAACTGTTCTCCTGCGAGGCGTCATAGTTGCCGGAGAATTTGATAGTGGCTGCGTCGGTCGGTTCCTCGGCTGCCGTTTGGCGGCGGTGTAGGCCATTCTTCATGTCGGGTGCGACTGGCAGGGCTGAAAGGCGCCAATGTTTGAAATACCTCTTCCTCAGCAGCGTCAACTCCCTCATGACGTAGAGGACTGACATCCATAGTCTGTTGCTCGCTTGGTCCACAGTCCCGGCTGCCAAAAGCTTTTGTAATGCTTCTCTCACAATTTGTCGTATGAGAGTAGCAAAACCACGCCCGTCTTCCGCAACGGCCATTGGGACTACATTTTGGATTCTGATATACTTCTTCAACCCTCTTCTGTTGCATTTCTTCAATTTTCTGACAGCATTGTATAAACTCTTTTAGTAGAAGAGCTCGGTACATATCTTCTGCAACGGCCTTCATATGGTGTGAATTTTTAACGGCCTCAGTCATATCCTGGTTCACTACGTGAAATTAGGGCCAAAACAGTCTGTATATACCACTGAATCACCACGTCGCTGTGCGTTATTCTTCAATTGCTCTTCCGATAGACGGACTTGTTGCTAGTGATCATCAAACGTCTTCTTTAGTTCTGTCTGGAATTTTTCCAGTTATCGAGCTTGTCCTCGATATTTTCAAACCACTGCTGGACCGTCCCATCCAGGTAGAAATATACGTTTGCCAAGCACATAATGTGGTCCCAACTATTGTTCTTGGAGGCTCGGTCGACTCCATTCAGACGTTTTTTTCGGGTCCTGTCCAGCTTCTCCCGAGAACACCGATGGGTTTGTGATGTGCAGCTGGCTTACCGCTGGTTTGTCGCATCCATGGTTCTTTTGATAACACGGACCTTCATAGTCCGTATACGCACGTATTCTGGTTCTTGTCCGTGTAGGCGACGGTTCTTATGCTGCCTAATCGGATCCACGATGTTGCAGATGTATTGCAGAATATCTGGCGCCATCATTAGAAAGCGACACGTTGAAAAGTGGAGGTGGCGCGAAATTCAAGGGCTGGTCGTTATTTGAGCACAACTTTATACTTAGAACAAGTTTATTGCTTACACAAGCGTAGACTCAGTACAGACAGCCTCCTGCTTGGAGTGCTCCACTATTTAAGAATAGAAAGAATTTTTTCCAACTTAAAAGTACATGAAACATAAGAAACATGTAGAATATTCTAGAAATAGTAAGTACAAACAAGTTTTTTCTTGCCCATGGCGGGATTTGAACTTTGGACAGTAAGTACAGCGATCTGCGATAGTAAACATTGTATCACAGTTCCGTCAGAAGTCTAGGGGCAATAATACTACTTTGAGGCATTGTCGTTTCGAATCTTTCAGATGTAGCAAACATGAATGTTTCATGCCCATTTATCTCACTGTGTGTTTGAAAGGCAGAACTACGCCCATCATCCTTAATGCAGGTAAGTTAAAAACAGAATTTGAACGATTAAAAAGAACACAAACAGTTTCTGGGTTGAAAACTGAAAAACAGTATTCCCCACCTAGGCATCAAACCATCGAAGCGTTAATTGCAGCACGTGCGGTCGCTACAAGACTAAAGCAGGAGGAAAAAAGCTGAAAAGTCATCTACAAATTGAGAACATTGGACAAGACATTTAACAACGGACGTTATACTATTAATACCTATGGTAAACGAAAAGACCGTTCTCCAGCTCAAAGCGATCCGAAATGGTGTTGTTGACTCGATATCTAAACTGACGTGGAGAAAGGAAAGACCGAATAAAAATGGAAAGACAACTACTAACTTCCATTTGTGAAGCTGCCTAACAATAAGATGCCTCCAAATAGTGTTATAGGCCCTTATCGATATAAAAAATGCACATAGAAGATGATAGAGGCGCAGGAAAGCCTTTGTATAGCCGCATCCAGGAATTCAAGGTTATCAAATGTGGCTCGATTTCTCCTGAACCCAGACTAAAAGCGACTAACGAATTTTCTGTCCTTCAAGTCCTGCCTGTCCGAGACAAGGCGGCGGTTGACTATCCGTTCCAATGTCTTTCCCACGCAGGTAGTGAGGGCAACACTAAGATAACTGCTTCGGCATGTGTTAATAAGTGCGAGGAGAACTTCCAAGACAAGCCTGGGGATGTGTCACGAACCGCAAACAACGCAAAATGCAGCTCCCACACAGAGAAGGGACGGCTATAATCCTCTTGCAAAGAGCACCAGAAGGCTAAATTGGTTCTGTCAACAGCCCTGTGGCGCTGAAAGGCTGGATACAAACTGACGCTAACAGTAACAATAGAGAAATAAGTCGCTATAGTCTAAGCAATGTCTTGGATGCTAGTGTGAAAAGATGCATTTCCCCATCACAGCAGCTACTACACACCTCTCTCGTATACCGGATACACCTGATGGTCTGCCATACTTTTGCACTGCTTGTGGAGTAGTTAGCGGAATCCAGGAACTGTTGCCATGATTTTTGTTTGCTCTCACGAATTACTTGCCGATATGTGGCCCTTGTCACCAGAAAGGCTTTGCGGTTTTCTGCTTTTGGACGACACTTGAACTGATGCAGAGCCACCTACCTGGACCTGATAGCAGAACGACAGTCGTCATTACTCCAAGGGACAGGCTGCTGTTGTGGTAGACCTGAGGACTGAGGAATGGATGCAGTAGCACTGTGATGGATCGTTTCGTTGATATGATCCACCAATTTATGGACGCTGACATGCTGAAATACTACTATCTGGCTTTAATGTCTCCAGTCCACTGAGCATCAGTAGCGTGGTTGTCTAACAGGCTCCATTCTAGTAGGTGGTACATCCAGACTGGGAAGTTACCACAGCCATGCAGATAATCCACCACTTCCACTGGGACAAGAGTTGGGGAGCAAATAGAGAGATCCATAACAGAGAAGAGAAGCCTTTCGACAACTCTACCCTGGAGCAGGTTGTTGGAGAACCGCAAAGCTCATTTTGCGCGGTAAAATCACCGCAGAGGATGAAAAAGAGCGGGATCTGTGTCAAAATGATCATGATGAGCTTCATCATTGAGTGTTTCATATGGGACAGGTACATTGAACAAACAGTAACATATGGACACACACTGGAACTGCATGTAAGTTGGTTCGAACGGGGAGTAACGAGAAGTGGTAGGCTAAATGTTCAAATGTTTGTTAAGCTTATGGGACTTAACTACGGGGTCATCAGTCCCTATGTGGTAGGCTAATTTCACAAAAATAGCCTCTCCTCATATTAGCCCTCTCACCACACTCTATATAGATCGTAGCCACGAATCTCAGCGCTGTATGAAGGATTAAAATTCGTCTCCTGTAGACATATACACATCTGTCTATCCTGAGTCAGTAGAAGTAGTTCTCCCACATGTGTCCTGATACCATGTAAGTTCTACTGCAGTATGGGAGCCATCTATCATGGAGGTTACAATGTACAACCACAGTAATTGTATGAAAAGTATCACTGTATTAGGTGCCACCCTTTGCAACATCATAATATTTTCCTCCTTTTGTATCACCAAAGTTTATTTATTATTATTATTATCTGACGAGTTACCAAAAGAAGTATGGGAACATGTCCTTTCTAGTGGGGGCCCTCTCTGAGGTCTTACACGCCTTAGGTGATTGTTCACACCTCAGGTCACACCTCCCGAGAACGGACGGAGGGACCAATCGGCACGTTCGGATGGTACCAGCTCGGGTAATCACCCCTCCCTGGGTCTGGCGTTTACCAGGGGTTACATACATGCCCTACTTGTCTACCTGAGGCGGGGAATTACGCGTTACGAATGATAATGCGTGTGTCGGCCTTCAGACGAGCACAGGGAGGGAAGAAGAAGAATAGAGGAAGTGAAGAGAAAGAAGTGTCTCAAACGCCGAAGCGGAGACGAATGAGGAGGAGAGGAAGGCCAGGAAAGTAAAGCAAGGAGAGAAAGACAGAAGCATAGGTTAGGAAAGGAAGAAACCAAGGAAAAAGAAAAACTAGGACAGGAAACCACCTTGACTCGCAATGGACCCCTGTCTCTGGGCTAAGACATGAACTGGAAGGGAAAGAGAAGCAGCCTGAGGCGGAAAAAAGGCTGCTTCAGCTCGGGTCCACGTGCGTGCCACACACGTTCTCACAAAAGAGCTGTGGGCCCCCTTGGGGGCACCAGAACCCTGTCACATTCTGCAACAATTTTAGATCTTATTTCAGGAGCTGCCAGTGATCTCAGGGCGGCCTGGCTGTCTGAATAGATGTAGATGTAGCACCTACGAAAATTCTCCTCCACACACGCCCTGATGGCAGTGATTTCGGCCTGGAATACTGAGGCCAATTTCCCTAGAGAGATGACGCCCTCCAGTCTTGGCTGCAGCCTGTATACCCCAGCTCCAACGCCTTGGTCTGATTTCGACCTGTCAGTGAATCAGACAACATCCCCCGTATGGTGTCGAACTATTTTCTCCCCCTGCTCCCTACTTCCAAGTGCTATACTGAAAGGCATGTTGAAGCAGTATGGGGTTATAATATAGTCGACTGGCATTTCCCCAACCTTTCCTTTATTAACCTCACTCACTGTTCTAGTGTGTGATTCTGGATATCCCAAAAAGTTCCAGTTTTGCCAGTTTTGAGTCTGTATGCACCAGCCGCTACCTCCATCTTGACCCAAAGGTGTAATGGGGGCATAACCATCATGGTTTCCATCCCAGCAGTTGGTGTGCTGCTAATTCCGCCTGTTATAGCTAAGCAGGCTAATCTCTGCACCTTACCAAGCTCCTTAGCAGCAACCTGCTGTTCTACATTTTTCCACCACACGACCGCCCCATAGGTAATCCTGGGTCTATTCACCGTGGTGTATTTCCAGTGCATACCCTTGGGGCTCAAATATAGCAAATATTCCTAATGTGAGGGGTCCATGTCAGTTTTTCATCTAAGGTAACCACTAGATATTTCACTGTCCCATTCACAGGTAGTACAGGTAGCGCTTCATTGAAAAGCTTTAGATTCCAACTTGAATGTTGGATATGCTTTTTTGTGAATGGTACAAAAACAGTCTTCTTAGGACTAACCCCCAGATCCTGTTTTCTGCACCAGTCTTGCACAATGCCCAACGCACCTTGTGCCATATTCTTGACTGTGTCAGCAAATTTGCCAAGTATTACTCTGACAAGATCCTCTGCGTATCCTTGGCAAAAGTACTGCCTAGAGTTTAATTCTCCAATGAGATTATTTACCACTAGATTCCACAATAAAGGGGACAGAACTCCTCCTTGTTGGCAACCCCTAGTGGTGTTGATTACCATTTCTTCGTTCATCATGGTAGCCTCTACCTTTCTTCCACTGAGCATAGCCCTAGTCCAACTACATATAGTGATCCCTAGGTCATGCACCTCTGCTGCCCTAACCATGGAATCGAAGGTCGTGTTGCTAAAAAAAAGGCCCCCCCCCCAGATGTCCAGGTAGATACAGAGGGCTATTTTCTGAAACTGTACTGCTTTCTCCACCTTCCCAACGAGTTGGTGGCGAGCTATCTCACATGATTTACCTGGCTGATATGCATGTTGGTTTGAATGTAGAGGAGCCCTACTTAACCTCCCTTCTCCAACATGCATGTTAACCAGCTTTTCCAATGTCTTAAGAAGGAAGGAGTACAAGCTGATTGGTCACATATCCTTGGTATGATCAATTCTCCCTGGTTTTGGAATGAAGACAACCTTCACTGCCCTCCAGCCATTGGGAATGATTCCTGCTGCTAGGCTAACCCTGAATAACCTGCATAGGAATCTAATAAGATTTTCTCCAGCTTGTTTCAGGAGAGCTGGAAAGATTCCATCGGGGCCAGGTGACTTTTCGGTTGAAATGTTCCCACCGCCCATCGTACCTTACTGAAATCGACACACTCCTTGGCCAAATCCCAGTGCTCTTTGCGAATACCTGAAAACCGTTGTCTCTCAGGAATCGCATTCTGGTCTGAGTTATCCCTCAGAGTATATTGAGGAAAGTGAGTCTTGAGGAGCAGTTCCAGCGTTTCATGTACTGTCTTTGTATACTTCCCATCCTCCTTCCTCAATGTTGCTCCTGGATTAGTTGGTGCCCTAGTGAGGATTTTATGAAGTCTCGCTTGAGCAGCCATGCCCTCCACTTCCTCACAGAATACTTTCCAGGATGCCCGTCTGATGGCCCATCTGATGGCAAGGTTGTAATTGTCAAGGGCGACCCTGGGTTAGTCAATCCCATACTTAGAAACTGAATGCTCAGCTACCTGAGGGGCATAATAAAGGAAACAGAGCAACACAACTGGAGAACTAAGAAATTTCTGAAAAAGAAGAAAAACGAATCAAGTAAACATTAACTGCTGTCATGAGAAATTCATTAATAATAATAAATAAACATTGGTGATACAAATTGAGGAAAATATTATGATGTTGCAGAGGGCGACTCCTAATACAGTGATACTTTTCATACCATTACTGTGGTTGTACATTGTGAAAGTAAATCCTTACAGATTGTATGGAGAGAGGGCATACTGGTGGTATGTGGGATTCTGTATTAAAGTATTCAAAAGTATTACCTATAGCTAAAAAATGGTACAAAATTGTGACATATGATCAGTGAGAATAAATGTTTATATTGTATTGTTTTCCTTAAACAATGAAAGCGCAAGCCCTAGCAGAAGCTGTTACCTTTCTCGCCTGCTCAAGCCGATGAACAGCTACCAGCCTGTATGGCGTCTCAGGCAAAAAGAAGTAACAGACGACGAAGATGACAGCAGGGACGACGTTCACGTACAGCACGATGTAGTACGGGAGGAAGGCGCCGGTGATGTAGGAGAAGAGGACGCCAAGATTGCAGAGCAGCGGTTGCATGCAGCCCAGCTTGCTGCGCACCTCGTTGCTGGCCGTCTCGCTGACGTACAGCGTGGTCAGCATTATGGAGCCGGCCGCCTGCAGACCGTACAGCACCCTGCAGAACGCATGGCACAGCTGAGGAACTGTGACACGCAACTTGTGACACTGTAGGTGTGAAAAAGAAGAAAGGAAGACTTGTGGGTCTAACTCCCATCGACAGTGTCGCCATTTGAGGAGCAGCAGACGCTTGGAGAGTTTTTGTTAGGGATGAGGAAGTAAATGTTGCCCTTTGACAGAAACCGTGCCAGAATTTGTGTAGAGTGCTTTTGGTAAATCATGACAAACCAAAATCAGGATGGCTGAAAGCGGGTTTGAAATGCCATCCTCCCGAAGTCCAGTGGATTACCACTGCACCATATTGTGCGATGTGTGGATGTGAGCTCACTCCTTAACAGAAATACAGGACCCTTTTTGAAACCCTTCATAAGACGCTACACAGACAAGTGGTAACTCTTCAATGGTGTGTATGTCCTAGTCGGTTGTCTGAAATCATCACAGAAAGGTAGGAGGATGTGGTAGTCGTAGGAACATCTACATCTACATCTACATCTACATACATACTCCGCAATTGACCGTAAGGTGCGTGTCGGAGGGTACACCGTACCACTACTAGGTATTTCCTTTCCTATTCCACTCCCAAATTGAACGAGGAAAAAAAGAATGCCTATATGCCTCCGTACGAGCCCTAATTTCTCTTATCTTGTCTTTGTGATCTTTACGCGAAATGTAAGTAGGCGGCAGCAAGATCGTACTACACTCAGCTTCAAATTCCGGCCCTCTAAATTTACTTAACAGAAATTCACGAAAAGAACGTCGTCTTTCTTCCAGCGATCCCCAATTGAGTTGCCGGAGCATTTCCGAGACACTCGCGCATTGGTCGAACCTACCGGTAACAAATCTAGCTGCTCGCCTCTGAACCGCCTCTATGTCTTCCTTCAAACCGATCTGCTGCGGGTCCCAAATACTTGAGCAATACTCAAGACGTGGTCGTACAAGCGTTTTATACGCGGTCTCCTTTACAGGTGAAGTACATCTTCCCAAAATTCTCCCAATAAACCGAAGTCGGCTGTCTGCCTTACTCACATCTGTCCTTACATGCTCGTTCCATTTCATATCGCTCTGCAATGTTACGCCTAGATATTTGAACGACGCGACCGCATCAAGAAGCTCACTACTGATGCTGTATTCGAACATTATAGGATTGTTTTTTCTACTCATGCGCATCACCTTACATTTTTCTACATTGAGAGCTAGCTGCCATTCTTCGCACCAACTAGAAATTTTGTCTGAGTCAACCTGTATGCTATTACAGTCAGTTACAGACGACACCCTCCCATACACCACAGCATCATCAGCAAACAGCCGCAAATTACAACTTACTCTGTCCATCAGATCATTTATATAGATAGAAAATAATAGCGGTCCTATCACACTCCCCTGGGGCACGCCTGACGATACACTCGTCTCTGATGAGCACTCGCCGTCGAGAACAACGTACTGCGTTCTATTACTTAGGAAGTCTTCCAGCCAGTCACAAATCTGTGAACCTATTCCATAAGCTCGTATCTTCGTTAGCAGTCTGCAGTGTAGCACCGTGTCGAACGCCTTTTTGAAGTCGAGAAATACACAATCCGCCTGTTGCCCTTCGTCCATGGCTCGCAAGATGTCATGTGAGAAAAGGGCAAGCTGAGTTTCGCATGAACGATGTTTCCTAAACCCGTGCTGATTCATGGAAAGAAGCTTTTCCGTTTCAAGGAAATTTACTATATTCGAACTGAGAATATGCTCCAAAATTCTACATGAAACCGATGTCAACGATATTGGCCTGTAATTGTATGGGTCAGTTCTCTTTCCTTTCTTATACACTGGAGTCACCTGCGCTTTTTTCCAATCACTAGGAACTTTGCGCTGAATTAAAGATTCGCTATAAATGCAAGCTAAGTAGGGGGCCAATGCCGCAGAATAGTCTTTGTAAAACCGAACTGGTATTCCATCCGGACCAGCAGACTTTTTCGTATTTAGCTCTCTCAGTTGCTTCTCTACACCGGAAATACCTATTGCTATGTCCCCCATTTCGGAATTAGTACGTTGATCAAATGATGGTATATTTGTGCGGTCCTCCTGCGTGAAAGATTTCTTAAAGGTTAAATTTAGAACTTCAGCTTTCCGTTTGCTTTCTTCTATTACTGCCCCGGAATGATCAACTAGTGACTGGACAGTGGGCTTTGACCCGCTTATCGATTTTACATAGGACCAGAATTTTTTCGGGTTCTCGGAAAGATCTTTTGCTAAGGTATGGCTGTGATAATTATTGTATGCTTCACGCATCGATCTTTTTATAGACGCACGAATCTCTACTAACTTTTGCCTGTCATCATTTGCGTGTTCTTTTTTGAATCGAGAGTGCAACAGCCTTTGCTTTCTCAGCAGCTTTCTAACATTATTGCCGGCCGCGGTGGCCGAGGTGACTGAGGCGCTCCAGTCACGGTCAGCACGGCCACTACGGTCGGGGGTTCGAATCCCCCCTCGGGCATGGATATTTGTGCCGTCCTAGTTAGTAAGTAGTTCATAGGTAGTTTGTAAGTTTAGGGACTGATGACCCCGTAGTTAAGTCCCATAAGCTTAACAAACATTTGAACATTTTTTTTTCTAACATTATTATTATACCACGGTGGATCTTTTCCATCCTTAATCGTCTTTACTGGCACATATTTCTCTAACCCTTCATTAACAATGCATTTAAATTTAGTCCACAATTCCTCTACATCCATAGTCCCAGAATTAAACGATGCCCATTCATTTTCTAAGTGCGATCGTAACATTAGCTTGTCGGCTTTTCCCAACAAAAACACGCTCCTAGCCTTCTTGACTGGTTTATGAACTTTGGTCACCATCGACGCTATGACGATATCATGATCACTAATTCCTGTCTCTACACAGACATCGTTAATGAGGTCAGGCCTGTTTGTGGCTATAAGGTCTAGAATATTTCCATTGCGCGTGGGTTGCCGGTTTAACTGCTCAAGACAGTTTTCGGAGAATGTGTCCAAAAGTAGCTCGCAAGACTGCTTGTCTGTACCGCCTGAAATGTAACTAGCGAGGTCCCAATCTATACTCTTAAGGTTGAAGTCACCTCCGACTAATATTGCATGGCCCGGATACCTATGCACTACCTGGTGTAGACTTTCCTTGAATGATTCTAAAACTGCTACAGCAGCACTGGGGGGCCGGTAAAAACACCCAACTATTAACTTTACTTCTTTTAGACCTGTTATGCGTGCCCAGATAACTTCACAGTTACTTTCAACCTCGATCTCAGTAGAAACAATATCTTTGTCCACGGCTATGAACACTCCTCCTCCAGTTGTATCAGATCTATCTTTCCGATATACATTCCACGCTTCGCTAAATATTTCTGAACTTGCCACATCATCATTTAGCCAGCTTTCGGTGCCTAAAACTATCTGAGCGCAATAACTTCCGTGCAGCGCTGCAAATTCGGGAACTTTGTTTCTAATACTCTGTAAGTTCGCAGCTAATATTTTTATGTTCGAATTTTTGTTCCGAACGTGGCCTGAATTCGCTGTTTGAATGCTGACAGGCGAGTGCTCATCAGAGTTTGCGCCTAGCCTAAAAAAAAACCATGTGCACTCCACAAGTACTCTGCTACCCGAGTAGCCGCTTCCTTAGTGTAGTGCACCCCTGATCTATCTAGGGGCACCCTACAATTCCCCACCCGATAACGCAGATCCAGAAATCTGCAGCCATGACTGTCACAGAGTCGGCGAAGCCTCTGGTTCAGACCCTCCACTCGGCTCCAAACCAAAGGACCCCGATCAACCCTGGGAACAATGCTGCAAATCGACAGCTCTGCTTGCACCCCGCGTGCGAAGGCAGCAGCCTTCACCAATTCCGCCAGCCGCTCGTAGGACCTGAGGATGTCCTCAGAACCCAAGCGACAAGCGTCATTGGTGCCGACGTGAGCTACGACTTGCAGTCGACTGCACCCCGCACCCTCGATAGCCGCCGGCAAGGCCGCCTCCACATCTCGGATGAGGCCCCCCGGCAAAAACACCGAGTGCACGTTGGAATTCCTTCCAGATCTGGACGCTATCTGCCTAAGGGGCTCCATCACGCGCCTGACATTGGAGCTCCCAATAACTAATAATCCCCTCCCCCCGTGCACCTGCTCGGACCCTGCTGAAGGAGTGGCCACACCTTCACTCACAGGACGAACGGGCGCGGACGGACGTCCAGCCTCCACATTGGCCTTCCGCCTCGAGCGACGCGAACGCCGTACAACCCGCCACTCCCCTTGCGGAGAAGGCGGCTCGACGCCAACAGAGAACAGGCATTAATACCACGCCTTGCCATTGAAGATAGATGTAAAGCTTGACAGGAATTGCAACTGTCTAGGAGTAATTGTTCTTATGACGTAATTTACGATGTAACAATCTGAACAAAACTGCGTCAAAGATAGTTATGGCAACCGCCAGTTCCTTGCTTAGAACATAACCCTCAGATCTCCAATATCAAGTAACAGGACCTGGTTGGTGGCTGACTGTAAGTGTATAAATGGTTCAATAAGTCGAGGATTGCCTCTAATGGAAAGTTGCAAACAAATCAAATGTTTGTTAATCTATGGGACTTTACTCTTTAATTAATAGTCCCTAGCTTACAAACACTTAAATTAACCGAAGGACAACACAAACATCCAAGCCCAAGGGAAGACTTTAACTCCCAATGACGAATGGCCCCGCGCATCACAGCACGGCACTTCAGTGTGCACGACTATTATGCAGCACCTGAAAAGTTGCAAGACGTCGAGGTGACTGACCTGTAATGTGCTGAGGAGGTGGTTCCTTAATCTTATTGGGGCAGGGGGAGTGAGGGCACACATTGACTTGGCCTTGTCATTTAGGTTAATGATCATGTGATGTTCTTCTTGGACCACAGCAGATTACAATTCATATAATTATATATGAATTCATGTCTCCTGCTTTAATTTAACTGTTTTATTGCTTTATGTGTATGACATTCTTCTTTATGTCGATATCACATTGATGGTCTTACTGCTGCTTAATTGCTTAGATTAAAAGACTTATTTTTCAGATCACTTGGTTTTCATCATTAGATGTTATCGAAGGAAGTTATGTGACTACAAGGTTACTTGATATGAAATCAGTCATCTAATCAAAAAATCTTTGCTGTTAATTATTTCTTTGATTCTGGAATGTTGCAGTTATATTTCCCTTGCAAGGAGTAAAGAATTTCTGACTTCTTTACATGCCACTTTAATGTGCACAAATAGAATGGCATAGTTGTTCTGATTAATTTGATATGCCGCTGATGGTATTTGTGTTGGTCATTAGAGTCAGTACCTGTTGTAATTGTCACTGCATCTAAGAGTGCTACATATTACATGGCTTCAGACAAACCAGACATTATTCTGCACACTGTGGGTGCAGAAGCGGCAGGCGGTGTTTCATTTGAAAGTAGGAGCTCGGGAAATGCCGTGCTTTACCTGAGTCCGACCCTCCCAGCAGGTGGCAGCATGAGGAGCCTCTTAAGTGTAACAATGGAGTGGGGATGGGGTAGCAGCAGGCCGAAGGGCTAGTCCCAGGGACTCACCCTTCCTCATTGTACTTTTCTTTGTGAGAATATGACACACATTTCCAAAAAAGATTGTGTCAGCTTCCCAAACACACCTAGCTGGCTTTTAAAATTCAATATATTTGCGAGGCCATATGTGGAGAAGTTACTGGCATTCGCAACAATATGCTCTTGATAGACATACTAGAGAACAGGCGACATTGCCAGCAAGTGGAGGGAGGATGTGAAAGATATATAAATTTTAAATTTGCTATGGAATGCCACTTCCTCGTGGAGGCTCTTCTAGTGGTGACACAAGCGCAACAGTGAATATTTAGTGGCCCGTTTTAGTGTTGAGGTGCAGGTTTCACCTCCAATTGTAGCACTTTCACAAAGCGAGTATTGGACATTATTGCCCCATCCACAGTATCTAGTTAACGTCTGCAGACGAGAGCTGAGAGGTATAAGGGCTGGTGTGGAGTAAAGTCAGCACCACACGCCAGACGCACTAAAACGATCGTGAAGAAGGCACGTGGATGACCGGCAGCCAATCACACGCCGGCACCGCACCGCCTTGAGGGGGGCAACCTAAAAGCGCGCCCTCTACAAGCAGCTATATCTAGGCCGACATGCATCTGGAAGGGTCTCTCTGAACTCAACTCCGAAATAGGCAGTTACTATGAGAGATTGCAGGTAGCACCATGAAAGAAGCCGCCGAGAGAAGAGACACATTCTCTTAAAGTTGAGTATTGTGTACAATTGAGTAAATAAAACTTGTATTACTAATCTGTATAGCTGTTTTAGCTGTCCACGTATACCACGCGTCCTGAGCAGATCCATTTCTGAAATATAGGCCAGGGAGGACAATACAAGATTGAGCTAATATGCTGAAATACATTACATTGCAGCATAAGTTAATGCAACATGACTTCTTCAAGATTATTAAGAACTTTCTAACTTATTCAGTTGAGATCCAGATTTGAACAGAGAGTTTTGATAGATTGCCTGAGTCATGGACGCAGCAGCTAACGGCATAGCGAATGGTAAACTGTGGGTTAATGCGAAGCTATGTTTTTGTCTCTGCCAAGTCACTTCCGTGCAACGGCATCCACACCAGAAGAACATTATACTGAATTTACTGCAATAGGGTAATAGCCTTTGTTAGTTCATCTTCCAGTTGGAAATTCAAGAGTAGGCACGAACTGAGTCAGAACTTAGAAGATTTTTTCTTTTTTTTATTTTTTTTTTATTTGTGTCTCAACAATCAAGACAATCATGGCAGCCATAATGTAGGTGCAATTATAGCAGAGCGCTACCTGTGGTGAGACCAGACAGATGTGTTAAGAGGGGCAATAGCCTTTCCAGTAGTCGCAGGGGCGACAATTTGGATGATTGACTAATGTGGCTTTAGCATACAGTTACTGCGAACAACTGAAAGCATGGGGAAAACTACAGCTGTTACTTCTCCTAAGGACATGCAGCTCTGCTGTATGAATACATGATGATGGCATCCTTCGAGGTAAAATATTGTGGAAGTAAAATAGTGCCCATTTAGATTTCCAGGTGAGGAATAAACAGTATGATGCCATCATCAGGAAAGACGACACTGATATTCTAAGAATCAGAGTGATGAATGGTAGATCCCTTAGTTGGGTATGTAGGTTAAAACATTTAAAAAAGGAAATGCATAGAATGAAGCTAGACATACTAGTGATTATTAAAGTTCAATGGAAAGACAAACTGGGTTTCTGGTCAGGCTAGTACAGGATTATAAATACACAATCAGCTGGGATTAATATAGGAGTAGGTCTAATAATGAATAAGGAAACAAGAGTGCATGTAAACTACTACAAGCAGCACAGATTTCGCATTATGATAGTCAATACAATAATGCAAGTTTATATGTTCACTAGCTCTGTCGATGATGAGAAAGAAGAAAATGTATGAGGAGGTAAAGGAAATGATTCATACGGCTATGGGAAAGGAAAACTTAATTGTGTTGGGGGACAGGAATTCGTTAGTAGGAAAAGGAAGGGAAGGAAAAATGGTAGGTGAATGCAGACTGGGGACAACGAATGAGAGGGGAAGCCTCCTGGTAGAATTTGGTATGGAAAATAGTTTAATTCTAACAAACACTTTGTTCAAGAGTAATGCAAGTAGATTGTATACGTGGAAGACGCCAGGAGGCCCTGGAAGATACTACATACAATGATGAGACATAGATTTCGGAGCAGGTTTTAAACTGTAAGACATATGCAGGGGCCTATATTGGCTCTGACCATATCTAATTGGTTATGAATTATAGACTGAAATTGCAGAAACTATAGAAAGGAAGGAAAATAAGATGGAACCTTGATAAATTTAATGTAGTTGAAGTTCTTGAGACTTTCAGAGGGAGATTTTGGCAACAATTGACAGAAACTGAGGAAAATAAAACTGTTGAAGAGGAATGGGTAGCTGTAAGAGATGAAATAGTCAGGGCAGCAGAGGAAGTACAGTACATACTGAGGAAACAGTTGGGTATTTTGACAATTGTCTGCACGGATTATTTCAATTTAGGGAGAAATACTAAAATGAGCTCAAACATGGAAATTAAGCGTTTCCGGACACAAGTCCACATAACATATTTTCTTTCTTTATGTGTGATGAATGTTTCCTGAAAGATTGGCCGTACCTTTTTGTAACACCCTGTTTATATGATTATCAAGAACTCAGATGGAAAGGGAAAATATAGAGGGGCTATACAAAGGAAATGAACCTTAGAACAATATCGAAGGAAGGTGAGAGGAAGTAGATAAAGAGGAGATACTAAATTAAAAAAAGAATTTGATAGGGTATTGAAAGACCTTAGTCGAAACAAGGCCCCTGGAGTAGATGACATTGCCTCAGAGCTACTGACATCTCTGGGAGACCCAGCCATGACAAAATTAGTTCACCTGGTGAATAAGATGTACGAGACAGGCTTAATACACGCAGACTTCAGGAAAAATGTAGTAATTCCCATTCCAAAGAAAGCAGGCGCAGACTGTTGCGAGAAACGCAGAACATTCAGTTTAATAATTCATGGTTAAAAATTTTTAACACGAATTATTTACAGAAAGATGGAAAGGCTTATGACCTCACCTCCATGAAGGTCGGTTCGAATACAGGAGAAATGTAGAAACATGGGAAACAACACTCACCTTAAGACATATCTTACAAGATAGATTAAGGTAAGACAAACCTACATTTCTAAATATTGTATATTTGGAAAAAGCTTTTGACAATGTTGATGGAAATATTCTACTTTAAATTATGAAGTCAGCAGGGATGAAATATACGGAAAGGAAGGTTATTTACAACCTGTACATCAACCATACAGCTGTTATAAGAGTTGAAGGGCATGAGAGGGACGAAGTGATTGGGAAGGGAGTATAACTGGATTGTAGCTTCTCTCCAATGCTATTCAGTATTTACATTCATCGAGCTGTTAAGGAAAGAAAAAGGATATTTGGCGAAGGAATTCGAGTTTAGGGCGAAGAAATAAAAACATTGAGTTTTGTTGATGGTATCGCAATTTTGTCAGAGACTGCAGAGGACTTGGACGATGAATTGAATGGTATTGACAATGTGTTGAAAGGAGCGTTAAAGACGAACATTAACAAAAGCAAAACAAGGGTAACGGAAAGCAGTCATGGAAAATCAGGCGATGCTGAAGAAATCAGATTAGTTAACGAAACAATAAAGGTGGTAGATGAGTTTATTTACTTGGGCAGTAACATAACATATGATGGTCGTAGTACAGAGGATATAAATTCAGAATGACAATGGTAAGACAAGCATTTTTGTAAAAGAGACGTTTGCTAACTTCGAATATTAATTTAAGTATAAGGAAGTCGTTTCTGAAGGCATCTGTGTGGATTGTTGCCTTGTACGGGTGTGAAACCTGAACGATAAATAGTTTAAAACAGGAAGAGGAGAGAGGCTTTTGAAATGTGGTACTAGAGAGGAAATCTGAGGGTTGTGTGGGTAGATCACGTAACTAGTAGAGAGATACTGAAGAGAACTGCGGAGAAAATACCTTGACTAAACGAAGAGATCAATTGGTAGGACGAATTGTTAGACTTCGGGGAATCGTAAATTTGGCGTTGGAGGAAAGTGTGTAGGGGAAAAATCGCGTAGGGAGTCTAAGAGACGCGTATAATAATCACATTCAAATAGATGTGAGTTGCCGTTCGTATGAGGAGATGAAGAGGCTTGCGCAGGAATAAAGACCACAACAAGGATTTGAATATTGTTAATTTTGCTGCTGACTGTATCAAAGCGATACTGTTGTCACTACCATTCCCAGGGGGTAATTAGCAGTTATTATTTGTTTTTCTATTGACAGGAGTAGTCGTTCGTTTCATTCTCAGCACAGTTACAGACCGATTACCTGTCTTAGATTGAAACGTCTTTTCTGTATCTCATGGCAGATTTTCTCCACCTGCAGAGCAACCGTTTTGGCGTACGAAAATATTGCAGTTCAATACTTGCGTGTTTTACATCATCATCAAATGTTCAAATGTTTGTTAAGCTTATGGGACATAACTACGGGGTCATCAGTCCCTAAACTTACAAACTACTTATGAACTAGCTAATACTAAGGACGGCACAAATATCCATGCCCGACGGGGGATTCGAACCCCCCACCGTAGTGGCCGTGCTGACCATGACTGGAGCTCCTCAGTCACCTCGGCCACCGCGGCCGGCACATCATCATCATCATCATCATCATCAGAGACTGATTATGCCTTTCAGCGTTCAGTCTGGAGCATAGTACCTCTATTAAAATTCGTCCATGATCTCGTATTCAATGCTAACATTGGTGTCTCGTCTGATGTTATGCCTTTTACTTCAAAATCATTCTGCACCGAATCTAAGCACTTTCTTCTTAGTCTACGTAGACTTCTCTTACCCTCCACTTACGAGCTCATGAGTCTCTTAGGGAACCTTGCTTCTCCCATGCGTGTAACATGACCCCATCATCTCAGTCTGTTCGCTCTAACTGTTTCATCTATGGTGTTCATTCCCAGCTTTTCTTTGATTTCCTCATTATGGACACCCTCCTGCTATTGTTCCCATCTATTGGTACCTGCAATCATTCTTGCTACCTTCATATCTGTAACCTCTACCTTATGAATAAGGTAACCTGTATCCACCCAACTTTCACTCCCATACAACAAAGTTGGTCGAAAGATAGAGCGGTGCACTGCTAACTTAATCTTGGTACTCACTTCCCTCTTGCAGAAGAGAGTAGATCTTAGCTGAGCACTCACTGCATTAGCTTTGCTGCACCTCGATTCCAGTTCTTTCGCTAGGTTCTACCTGTTCTAACTTTGTTCCTCCTATTTGGCACTCAATCTGTTTGAATCTCTTTCCAACAGACATTACTTTCGTTTTGGAGACGCTGATCTTCATATCATAATCCTAGCACCTCTGTTCGAGCTCTGAAATATTAGTTGGCAACCTTTCAATCGAATCGGCCATTACAACTAAGTCATCCGCATATGCGAGGTTCTTATTTTGTTTTCACCTACTTTAATCCCGCCCTGCCAGTCTACTGTTTTCAACATATGATCCATGAATAGTTTGAACAACAGTGGTGACAGGTTACAGCCTTGTCTCACCCCTGAAACTACCCTGAACCATGAGCTTAATTTACCACCTACTCTAACTGCTGCCTGGCAGTCTACGTAAAGCCCTTTAATTACCTGCAGAAGTTCGCCTCCTATACCATAATCTTGGAGAACTGACAGTATCTTCCTCCTAGAAACACGGTCAAGGTAATATAACAGAAAAGGTGTAAAATTGCCTTTAACACCAACAATCAACTAGGATAGAGCCTAAGAGAAAGGTAAGAACCGGATGGGGAAAGTGGGAATGTAAGAAATTAAATTTCACGAGTATGATATGAAGCATGTTGGGAAAAGAGAAATAACTCTCAAGCTCGTTTTAAAGATAGTAACAGAGAGGATGCGTCATGAGCTATAGCTAAACAACTCAATATCAAACAAAATTCGTTGGGTGTAATATCATTCACAACGAGATCAAATAATGGTTGCAATCTAATTTGGAAGACATTGAGTAATTTTTGTGCTCTCTTCTTTTAGAAGCAGTGACTTTGTTTCAAATTTAATTAGTGAGATCAGGCTTAATATTTATGATTAACATAGCAACATATTACATATGTAGTGGCCTTGATTTTATTGTATGACTTAGACACATCATTTTTCAGATGACAGAAAAGTATTGTCCCTTTCTTTGCACAGCTGTACTGTAGTCCACACGTACGCATTATAGCATCAGTATGTTGTCTGTTTGACGACGTTTTTACGATACAAAATATTTATTCTGTTTGTATTCTAATAATGACGTTGGCTAATGGAAGATTAATTTTTATATTAATTGAGTGAACTGTAAATTAATTCGTGAACTGTCGAATTTGAATATGTGTTTCCTTGCTTTTGATTACTTGACAATAGGTTAATATACTCCACAAACATGTCGTACTGACGTATCTTAATTGATAATTGGTGCATAATTTGCCTCAATACTCTGACAAATATTTGTACGATATCATCAAAAACAAATCCATTCTCATTACTTTGATGTGAAATGCATATGCCTCTGCTTTTGATGCAGGGAAACGTGTTATTAGTCTGCAGATGGTGGAAACTGACCTCTCTGTTGACTGTTAGTGAACATATGGGTCACACTTTCCCTGAAAAGTGGATAGGAAAATGAATTCCTGTTTCGTGGGCAGAACGATCAGGAGGTCTCACCCACGCTAATTTGATCAATGAATGTAAACGTAAAACATTGAGAAACTGGCAGGCCCAGAGGTCAGATATTAGAGCACACATGTCAAGGAGAGGAGTTGGGAGAGTCCTCCTGCAATTCTGGATGTCAGATTACACGATTACACTACGTCCAATCACAGCGCTCTTGTGCACTTGGTGGAGGTGGGAAGGACATATTCATCACACCACAACCCTAAAGTAAGCCATTACCTATCTCCAGGCCTAAAAGACCGAATAAGAGCTAAAGCTTATGCAAAAAGAGGTAAGATCTGTTATTTTCATAGCGGTATGGCCTTGCCTTTTACATGATGAAATACACAATAATGATAATGATGTTTATATCAAATATTATAATGAGTATAAACCATAAAGTACTCCCCTACTTCTTCCAGGTTTAACATCTCTAATCACATATGAAATCACTGTAAACAGTCATGATAACCTTACCTCCACAGGAGGAGAATACACTATTGCTAATATTGAACATCTGAATGTTATAATAAACCACCTAAAATCCGAATATAAATTTTCCCCTAGCTAATTATAGGCCCAAGATCTCGAACAACAGAATAAATTTCTGTAATCTAAATCGAATAACAAAAATTTCGATGAGGACATTGCTAACTGTAATACGACCGTAACTATCTAAATCTGTCTCTACCTAGACACAAACAAGGCATTACATCAGCTTTTGGAAACTAATTCACCAAAGAAGACGAAACCAATATTCCAGATTTCGAATTACGAACAGAGGCTAGAATGAGTAACGTAGAAGTAGATGTTATCGGAGTAGTGAGGCAACTTAATTAACTTAAAAGGAACAAGTCTTCTAGTCTGGACTGGATACCCATTAGATTTCTATTTGATTATGCTGATGCGATAGCTCCTTCTTTACAGCTCGGTCAGCGAAGGATCTGTACAAAAAGACTGGAAAGTTGCATAGGTCACGCCAATATTAAAGAAAGGCAGTAGGAGTAACCCACTAAACTACAGGCCTAGTATATTGACGTCTATTTGCAGCCGGGTTTTGGAACATATCCTGTATTCAAATGTTATGAATTATCTCGAACAAATTCATCTATTGACCCAGGGTCAACATGGATTTAGAAAATGTGGTTCATGTGAAACACAATCTGTTCTTTACTCCCACAAAGTGATGAGTGCTATCGACAAGGGTTTCAAATTGATTCCGTATTTCTTGATTTCCAAAGGGCTTTTGACACCGTACCTCACAAACGGCTTTTAATCAAATTGCGTGGTTATGCAATATCGCCACATATTTGTAACTGAATAGGGAATTTCTTGTCAGAGAGAACACGGTTTGTAGTAATCGATGGTGAGGCATCAACTAAATCAGAAATAACATCGGGCGTTCCAGAGAGTAGAGTCATTGGTCCTCTGCTGCTCCTTATCTACATACACGATTTGGGAGATAATCTGAGCAGCTCTCTTAGGTTGTTTGGAAATGAGGCCGTTATTTACCGTCTAAACATAAAAAAGAACTGCAGGACGAACTAAATAAGATATCAGTTTGGTGTAAAAATTGGCAATTCACTCTAAGTAATGAGAAGTGTGAAGTCGTCGGCGTGAGTACGAATAGAAATCCATTCCACCTCATTTACAAGTTAAATCTATTCGAATGTGAAGACCGTAAACTCCACTAAATACTTAGGAATTACTATTATATCAGTCTTAAACTTGAAGAACACGTAGATAATGTCGTAGGGAAGGTGAATGAGAGATTGAGTTTTAATGGCCTAACACTTAAAAGGTGAACAGAACTACTAAAGGGACTGCATACACCACACTTGTTCGTCCATTTTTGGAGTATGGTTGCTCAGTGTGGGATCCTTATCAGGTGGGTTTGACGGTAGCCATCGAAAGAGTCAAAGAAGGGCCGCCCGCTTTGTATTGTCACGATTTGTAAATCTATCGGACCAAACTGCGTGGTCATCAGTCAGTAGCTTACAAACGACTTAAACCTGGGTAAACTAACACCCAAACAAACACACACACCCATGCCTCCACGGGCAGCAACCGCGCGCTCCGCAGCGAGACGCTTTAGACCGCTCGGCTACACCACCGGGGCTGATATTTAGGTGAAATAACGAAATATTTCCGAAAAGAATCGTTATTTTTGAATCGAATATCACGCTGTTATCACTAAATAAATGCCGATCACCTTTAAATTCAGTATCTCCTTGCTATTTACAAGCCTAACAAATCTAATAACAGCTGAAATTACAGTAAATATTAGTAAATAAAAGAACTTTCACCAGATTGTAACTACACACTAACCTACTAACTAGACAAATAGGGCATTAAATTAGTTCTTTTACACAAAACTGTTGCCTGTCAAAAGTAATTTCCATGCTTAAATGGCATTTCAAACTTTAAAAGAAGCATAAAAATCGGCCGTAACCTAAACAGGTTTGTAACGGAAACAAATACACACTGTCTAGACATATACACAACAGGAAATAAAATTATGCTCTATACCTCTCGAATACGAAATTTCCTTTCCAAGTAGATAATTTTGTTCAGCCAATCCTATAAAGTTTACACGGTAATCGAAACAATTTTAATATTTAAAGTGAAGTGAAAAATTTTACTTTTCAAATGCCATTCTTACATAGCCAAATAAGTCTTGTTATTACTAGATTATTTTCATGTGATCCATGCATTGTACAAATGATAGCAACTATATCAGCCATGGTAATGGTAACGGCACTTGATCCACTAGTTTCACTGCTAATGAGGGTGACAGTATGACAAGCAAGATTTTTTGAAAATATATATTACTAGTTTCCTCTCTCTTGAAGGCTATTGAATGCTGCATTCCATCATTGGATCAAGCATTTGGTTGAGTTGCTGGTAGCACAAAAATCATATCGTAATACACAATAATATAATTATAATGGTGGATTGGAATCTACTTACTTTTTCAAATGTGAATTTCAATCCTCAAAATGGATTGGGTAGCCCAGTAAATGTAGTTCATAGTCGTGGAGAGCCCATTCGCCCTAATGCAATCGTATCTGCTCACATATATGATATATTTCCACTTTCTAGTCAAATTCTAAACATTGTAGTTGATTTTGCTCTCGAGAATTAGATATTTCTCCTCTTGGCATTCTCACTACTGATTCCTCTGAGGTGACAGGACTCGATGGGATTTCAGAACTGAGAGGCAGTTTCAAAATACGAAATAAATAATTGTCTTGGCATGCCGAATAACGTGATGCATCTTCATAACATTTTATGCATCATCATTATTTACCGAACAGTATTTTTCTCTGCATACATCTCTCCCCCTTCATCATCCCCTTCCAGTCCTGATAGGTGATTGTGCGTGCATTCCTTCACTTGGTGCCTAAAGTTAATAACTTTCCTAACGTCTTCCCTGTTGTGCTCAAATGTCTCATTAATTGAATACATCACACGGAGACCGCAAACTACCTATCCATTATCTACATGTTCAAAATGTTCAAATGTTTGTATAGCTTATGGGACTTAACTACGGGGTCATCAGTCCCTAAACTTACAAACTACTTATGAACTAGCTAATCCTAAGGACGGCACAAATATCCATGCCCGAGGGGGGATTCGAGCCCCCAACCGTAGTGGCCGTGCAGACCGTGACTGGAGCGCCTCAGTCCCCTCGGCCACCGCGGCCGGCTATCTACATGGATTACAGTGTTAGGAGTGAGGCTGAATGTGCACATGGCCGTAACTGTTCTGACATGCTGAGGCCTGCTGCTTCCCTTTGGACCTTACCTGCTACTGTGCTTGCTACATGTTGAGTCCTGCCACTATCTGTAGCGCCTCTTCCTTATATTTCTCTTGCTGCCATACCGCTGCCAACATGTAGATGAAATGGCAGTTTGGCCTTTTACAACGTATCACAGTCACAAAATTGTTGCATTTGTCTTGCAGGTACGATTTAAATGACCCACACGTCTCTATTTAGTATTACAGATGTTCCCCTTTCTTCATCAGTTCCTGATGGTGCACAAAATCACAGATTTTAATTAGCATAAAAGTATCGCGAAAATGCTCAGTAATGGATGTAGGCACACTTAACTTTTTCTTGCGAAGGAGAGTGGCATTTTCGGTGTTATTTATGTTGCCGACATTGGTAGCCAGAATATCCATGCCGCTGGAATTTTAGGCACGACCAGCTCAGTCGTGACGTGCACACAGCATTACACATGTGTCTTATTCATGTTTGACGTCACCACATCATCCAGTATTTACAAGGAACCACTTTTGTTCATAGTGGTGCCCATCTCGTACTTGAATTTCACATTAATACTTGTTACTATCACACGAAAAAATGCTCATGGTACTGTACTCCTGTTACTTATGACAAATATCCCTCCTGTCACCACATACGAGTGTAGGATGTAATAATTTTTCTCTTTTAGGGTTGTATTGGCATACTTCTCGTTCAAATACTTTGATAACAAACGCTTCAATTTCAATGTGTCTCGCTGCACAGATAGTTCAAAGCATCATTCTGTCATCATTATGTGTTGCATGATTACCACGTAATTAACCAACTACAATCACGGAGCATTATGCTTGTGCCTGATGTGGATCTGACGCTAGCACATCTATCAGCATCCAGAAAGACACATTTGGTTCTAGGTATTAGATTTATGACAATGTTGTTATATTCGATATAAATCTAAAGATTTTTAGACATTATTTTTCCGAAAACATTACATTACTTGACATAAATATAGTTTTTTTACACATACATCATATGGTACTATATCATTGGCCATAAGAAAACAATTTTATTACGGTCTTAATCGATCTTAAGGTATGCACTATACATAGAATAAAAGTATTATTGGTTCCTTTACTTGTGGTACACAGATAAAAACCAAATTTTCAAATCTTTCTAAATCTGCGGCCTTAACTACTCTGGTCAGCAGTCCCTAGGCTTACAAACTATGTAAACTAACTTATGCTAAGAACAACAAATACACCCATGCCAGAGGGAGGACACGAACCTCCGTCGGCAAGCAGTGGTGCGATCCTCATCTAGGCGGCTTAGAACACTCGGCCACTCCACCGCGGGTTACACAGATCAAACTCTGGGTGCCACACAGCGCTAGGTTTTCCCATGGATATACCACTGGGAAAACTCACTTTATGGATAGTGGGCATTGATTTTGTTATAATATTACGATATTCTATGTAATCATAAACTTACACTGTTGCTAGCATCTCCTGAGAAGAAGATTAATTTGGTAAGGTTAAGCTGGCAGTTAGGCAAATTACATTAGTCACAGTTATCTCACATTTCATTACCTTTCTGACTTAAATGATTTACTGGGACTACTATATCCATTTTAACTATAATTTGCCATAGAAGTATCATTGCTTTACCTACTTTAGGGTAAATTACATTATATTTATGATATTTGATGTCAACACCTTTATATTTTTGAAACTAGGAAAGGCTATAGCAAAATTCACAACAAACCTCTAGACCTATGTATTTTTATTAGGCATACATTTGAAGTAGAATTATTTAAGCTTACAGTTGTATGATAATCAAGGTACTTTTATTTCGATATATCAAATCTATGTATGTGTTTGGGATTGCTGTATATACTTTGTTACTGTCGTCACTCACATAAGATATTTCTACAATATTGTCTGCACATTATGTGACTTTTAGTATCACTAAATAACAGCTTCTCCCTTCCTAGGAATGAGTGCCTACGATTTTCCATGCTAAAGTAAGACATATCTTTATTGTATTGTTGCCTGCTTGGATTATCCAAAGTTATAGGACGGAAATGTTTCGATTTGCCCTGTGGATATAAATACATATGTATTTTGCAATATTTTTCTAGTTGGAAACACAATATCTCTTTCAAGAGGTGTGGAGCATGATTTTATTTCTTGTTGGGTATGCCTGCATAGTGCATATTGCAGTTACAGACCTGTGGAATTTCGTGTCGATGTTTATGTAAAACGATATTTCAAGTACCTTCCTAAAATTACAAATACCATTAATCACGGAAATAACTTTTAATAAGCATAGGTTACGTGTAAAGATTCGACTTAATGGGGTATTTGTGTCTCTTTAGTAGGCACTTCTAGTAGTTACAATCTTGGGAAAATTTAGTTTTTCACTTCTATTTACAATAACTTTAGGTGCTATTTGTTCTGTAAGGCTTGTAAATAGCCAGGAGATAATGAAATTAGAGGTGATGGGCATTGAAATTAGGAAAACATTCTGATATTTGACGTAAGCATTGCATTAGTTTTACAAAACCGTTTTGATACTTGACTTAATCATCTGTCATTAAAGGTAGAAATATTTGTCAGTAGGCATCTGCTATGTGTAAAATATTAATTTATTGCCCTATAGCATGTATTTCGTGTTGTTACACGCATAATTTATGGTATTCAGAACTAATAACAGCAATTTTATCTGTTGTTAGATCTGTTAGTTCTAGAATTAGCGAGGGGTCATTGTATAAACTAATTTTGGGTATTAGATTTACGAATAACCCTAATTCTCCTCCTGTGGAATTCAGATTATCACAACTGAGAACAGTGATTTCAAATTTTATTAGGGCTGTAAGTCCTAGACGTAGCAGGATGAGTACTTACTTTGGGGTTTATTTTATGATGTTAAATATAAATATCATCATTATTACCGTGTATTTCTTGCTGTAAAAAACTAGGCCATACAGTTAAGAAAGTGAGAAATTTAACTCTGAACTGTTAACACGTCTGTTATGCCTGAAAATAACTACGTGGGCCTCGTTTAGGAGTTTTAGGCATTATATTTGTTATTACTTTGTGATATGCAATGCCAGTATCCAATATTTACAGTCTTCATGTTTTCCATATAAAATCACATTATTTGACATAAATATCATTTTTTCTGCATAGTTCCAATACTACATACATTTAGTTTGATGGAACTTCTTAACTTAGTTTAGTACTAGATCTTAAAACATGTAGGAAAAATGTTATGTATTAGTTTCATGTGGTGGAAAAATCGAATTTTGGGCGCCATTTCATGTAGGTTAGGTTAGTACACCAATGACAATGAGTCAGAGACTTTGTTGAAAATGCCATAGGGTATTTTAAGTATGGTCACAATTGTGGGAATTACTTGAGTTAACCATGAAAAATACACAGACAAAAAATAAGATTTTATCCCCACCAGGATCACAGGAGTTCTCTGATTGGAAATAGTATAGTTGTGTAATCTAAGGCCTAGAAGGGTGGAGAGGACCTTTCCGACCCTTCCAATGACATTGCCATTGTGCTCAGAGTGAATGTAGTCTACTTGTGTAGTCTACATACAGTGGTGGGGGCTGAGTAAGAAGCATGGGGTGCTCTGATTGGACATGGTATAATTGTGTAATCTCATATTCAGATGAGTGGAGAAAGGTGGGAAGGCCTCCCCTCCCATCTCCTTGACAAGTGGAGCTATAATAAGATACCAGTGACCTTGAAATACATCAGAAAACATGTTTATACATTACCACAACGGAACTTCCGACAGAAACCTGTGAAACTTGTGCAACATTCAGAGCCAAACAAAATACGTACTGACAAGGAAAGCTTCCCATTACACTACTTTCAGAACTTGTGTTGAAATATCGCAGTAGACAGACAAACGGGAAACTAGGACGAACTGTGAAAAAAAAAGAAAAGCAGAACAAGAAACACGCAGGATTGAGGAAATTAGTGGTAGTTATGTATCCACGGTGTCAAAAGCCGAAGCGCTAGATATAGGTTTAAATCTCCCTTATTCTCAATTATTTTTCAAAGTTGTGAATTTTCCGTCATATCATTTGACGTGTTTATAATCTTTGTAAATTTTCATAGTTCACAGTGCTATGTGAGACATGTGGTGTGAATATACACTGAAGAGCCAAAGAAACTGGTATACCTGCCTAATGTCTGTGGAGTCCCTGCGAGGACACGGAAGTGCTACAACAAAGTATGGCATAGACTCGACTAATGTCTGAGGTAGAGCGTACGAAATAAACAACATGCATCCTTCAGGGCTGTACATAAATAAATAAGAGTAAAAGGGGAGGACATCCTAACAGCACGTACAAAATAAACAACATGCATCCTTCAGGGCTGTACATAAATACATAGGAGTAAAAGGGGAGGAAATCCTAACAGCACGTTGCAAAGCACTCCAGATATGCTCCATAATTCTCGTATCTGGGGAGTCTGGTGGCAAGCGGAGGTGTTTAAACACGATTAGTGTTCCTGGGGCCACTTTTTAGCAATCTGGACGTGTGAGGTGTCACATTGTCATGCTGGAAGTGGCTAATTCCGTCTGAATGGACTAGCAACATGAATGCATGCAGATGATCAGCCAGGATACGTAAGTATGTGCTACCAGTCAATCTAGATATATTAGGGGTTCCATATAAGTCTAACAGAACACGTCCCACACAATTTCAGAACCTCCATCAGCTTGAAGAGTCCCCTGCTGATATCTATGGTCCATTGATTCGTGAGGTTATCTCCATACCTCAACACGTCCATCCACTCAACACAACTCGACAGACCAAAGCCTATGGTTAAGGGCCCGACGAAGCATAAAACATCTTGTTTTGCAGTCAGCAAGGGTGCACGAGTATGTCTTGCCCTCCGAAACATCAAAGCGATTATGTTTCATTGAATCATTTGCTTTAGACGTCAGCGGTCTCGTTCTTGCAGTTATGACGGAGATTATATGTGTCACCGGAATCGGGATAATCACGGTAGACTCGTCAAAGGATCTTACGGCAAAGTATTCACCACATCGCTAAGTCGGAGATGCTGTGTTCCATATCTCATGCTCCAAATATGACACTGTATTCAAACTCATTTAAATTGTGATAACCTGCCACTATAGCTTCAGTAGCCAATCAAACGCCTGTGCCAGATGTCTGCTGTCGTATATAGGAGTTCCCAATCGCAGTACTCTTCTCTGAGTGTGAAAACTATGTTACAACAAAGTAACAGAAGAGTCAAAACTTCCAAAACAGCACGGAATAGTCATAAAGTCTACTATTTGTGTAGAACAAATTGTATGTCTCTTCCTTACAACTCCCTGTTGCCAACAGGCATTACAGTTGAACACATAAATAACTAGAAGGAAAATTCTTAATTGGGAAAAAAGAAAAATAAATCACTAAGGGTATTTAGACACAAATGTAGACTTTTGCAGTCGAACACGGTGATGATGTAACCACAAAGTATCTTCTGTTTAATTTCGTTCGGTGTTGCAGAGCTTGAACTTGGAGTGTTCACTGTTTCCTTTTATTACTTTGTTTTTCCTCAGTGCTTGGTCTGTGTTTTGTGTTTCACGAACTTACCACTGGGCCATCTTAGCAGTAAATCTAACAGGGATAAGATCCTGATGTTTCCCTTGTAATCTTCTAACGACAATGAGAGTCTTTATAGATCTGATCCAGATGCTAAACTATTTTAAACGGCATCATTACTCGTGATTATTAATTTCTTGTATGATTTATTTAGGTCTCACACAAAAATAGTTTCATTATCATAGTTCTGCTTCACAGAAGTGATCCTACATATACGTTGATTCACTTACATGAAACTAATTTACAAGACACGCAACATTGTTGGATTATGCTTCTATGACGAATGGATTCGAGTACTTATTTCATAATTTGGGTATTTAACACCGAAGTGACGAAGAAAGTACTATAATCTATTTCTAACAGTAGCATTTTCCCGACAGTATAGCGTACTAGCATTGAACGATGAACTACGAACAGCTGAACCTCGTTGTATATAAAAAAGGGCGACAAAAATATCTCATGTTTAATTAACGAACGTCAAAAAGGACGCAAAACGGAAAACACTATTTGCTGACACTCAGAGGGAAATTTAGTTTTGGAAAACTGATCTATAAAATGTTAAGAACCTATTTGGAGGGGGACTGATGACCTCCGCAGTTTTGTCCCCCTAAAACATCAAACCAACCAACCAACCAACCTATTTGGAGTGACAATGATCGTTACTGTACTAGGAGGTCTCTCGATGTCACAGTGATAATGAAGATCAAATTTCTCCGTGAAAGGAGAGATAAAAATGTTTAATATATGGGAAATGAAATACACCATGTCTTTCACATTTTACAGAGATTAGAAAGGTACTCATATAGATGTAGGTAGATCCAAATAAATTTGTAGTCCTTATACTGTAGTATATGTTGACATATTTTGGTCGAAGAGTCCCGATCTCTCTGTGGAACACATGGAAGGAGATTTTCCTGAGCACTTTCTGATCGCTTACTTTAGACGTTTCTCATAAAGTTGAGAAATTTGTAATAATCTCGATTTATAGCCTTAGTCCTATAGTATGCAGCACTACAGCGCTTTAAGTCCCATTCCTCCCACTCCACCTGCCACATGACAAACAAATACTTTGAAATGAAAACTCCGTTGTTGCCTTACCAACAACAGCAGCAAGTAGCTGAGGCCACGTGGCTGGCTTCGTTTCGGCCATCTGCTCGTCTTCAGCCGTATTTCCATTGGCGGCAGGCTTGGTGTGGGGCCAAGCCTCCGCTGTATTCTTGAAGAGTCCCGTCGCTCCGCATCCGTCAGCCACGCCGCACCGTTTCTCCGTGACGGCCTTCATTCTGGAAGTCGCTAGTCGCAAGAAGTCAGCTTAAGTAGGGGCCTACTTAAATCCGTGCTATTATCCACCCGTTTGTGAACGTGCACTCGTGTGCGTGAAGCAAGGATTGTCGCACTTAATGCGATAACCAGTTACGTCTGTTTGCTGCTGTTTCGTACTGAGGCGAGGCTTGTGTGGCAACAATTACGAGATATTAACAAAGCGTATCAAAACAAAGACGGACCGTAAAGAATGATTCATTCGTTTTAAAATTGTCTCACATGTCTAATTATTACGTCTTCAAAAATGATTGATTCGTGGACAGAACACCACTCATCACGGTTGAAACCTTGACAAAATGGCGAAAAATTGAGAAACTACTTTTAGCCTACAAGCTGGTGCTTGGTAAAGAAACTAAATTTGTATAGGTATGTTAACTGCTACAACGTGAAAAAGTGGGACACGATTTGGTCTTCTTTCATTTTCAATAGATGGCGAGCCCATTGCAGTCTTCTGAGATTTATTATATTTACTATTGTTGGTTGTTGTGCTAGCTTCTGGATTTCTGTTTTTTCTCTTCCAGCACTGTGATTCATTGTCATAATATGGAAGAAAATTTTCCGATAGAGTTTCTTTTCGAAACCTTGCAACTGGAGAGTTCTGGTTTTGTTAGGCTCCATTTTTCTGTCCCATAGATTAGAATTGGTCTGATGATTGTATTATATAGCTTTATTTTAGTTTTACTAGTCAGCAGTTGGGAACATAGAAGATTTTTGTGTTTCATATTTGGCTGGGTTAGCATTTTGCAGTCTCGCTTTTATTCGTGTCTCTGATTTCCCAGAAATCTGAACTGTTCAACGCGCTCAAACTTGTGTTCACTATTAGATTTGATTGGTTATTCCGTTCATCTCTGTATCTTTAACTATCATGTACTTTGTCTTCTGGTCATTGACTTTCAAGTCAAGTCTTGACTCTTCAGCTGCAAGCTCCGCAAATAACTGCCTAATCTCTGTTTCACTGTTTCCAACGAATACTATGTCATCTGAATATGCTAACATGTTAATTTTATTTTCTTGGACGATTCCAGCAGGTACTAATTTGAACTTCCACACAACTCTTTACAATGCTATATTGAATAGAAAAGGAGAGACAAAGCATCTCCTTGTCTTAACCAAGTTTTATTTTTAAAATAGTCAGACTTTAATCCATCTAATAATACTCTGCTTGTATATTTATCCATGCATACTTTGCACAGATTTATCAGTTTAATTGGGAATCCAAATTCAGTCATTACATTCCACAAGCATTGCCTTTGGATGGAGTCATAAGCTTTCATGAAATCGATGAACAGGTAAAGTATATCCTTTTTATATTCCCAAACCTCTTCATTGATTGATATGATTGCAAATATGTTGACAGTCATGGATCTGTTTCTGCGGAAGTCAATTTGATATTCTCCAGTGACATTTACTGCAAATGGTTTTAAAGGTATAGCAAAAAACAAGATAAAATCTTATAACCTGTATTGACCAGTGATATTGCCGGGAGATTTCAACATAACCGACTGACGGCGTGGCACTTTATAGCAACACCGATTACGGTGGTGAAGGTCGTCGGTTCAATTCCGTCCACCGGCAAAAATTTTATTTCTTTGTAAATATCATGTCCAGAACATTCTACCTGTTTGTTACGTTCACTTGTAATATCTACGTGTTTCTTATGTTAACTGTCTTATAATTTCTGGCACATTCTGCTAACACAGACAACACGCTGGAGGAAACAACTGTGGAACTGCCAATAGGGCCCGGACTGACCAAGGAACAACACCAGCAGGTGTTAGCTGTACTGCGTCAATATTCGTGTGCATTCACACTTGAGCAGGGGAAAGTCAGACGAAACAGCCCATGATAAAGCACCGTATCAATACTGGGGATCATCCACCAATTAGCCAGCGTTCGTATAGAGTGTCGTCAGATGAAAGACAGATAATTCGGGAGGAAGTGGAGAAGATGTTGCACGATGACATTATTCAACCTACGGAGAGTCCTTGGTCGTCTCCAAAGGTCCTCGTAAGGAACAAGGATGGTGCGTGGCGATTCTGTGTCGACTATCGGCGGCAGAACAAAATCGCAAAGACACCTAAGACTGATTGAAAGGAGCTACATACTTCTCAACTATGGACATGCAGACAGGTTACTGGCAAATCGAAGTTGACGAAGCTGACATGCAGAAGACGGTTTTTATTACACCTGACGGTCTCTATTAATTCAAAGTAATGCCATTTGGAGTATGTAATGCTCCCGCCACATTCGAACGCATGATGGTTCACTTGCTTCGACACCTTAAGTGAACGACGTGTCTTTGTTATTTAGATGACATTGTCGCTTCTCGAAAACGTTTGAAAAACACCTGAGTTGCGTCTCAACTGTGCTGAAGTGTGTTCAGACTGCAGGACTCCGCCTCAATCCAAAGAAGTGCCTCTTCGTCGCAAAAGAGATAAAAATCCTGGGGTACCTAGTTAACGGAGACAGTGTCCGTCCTGATTCTGACAAGAGAAGCACTTTCCGGGCACGTAAGTAGGCTCTAACTTCCGCACCAGATCTAGCCTTGTACGACGAGAAAGCAGAAAGTGGACTTCACACAGACGCAAGTAGTTGTGGGATTGGTGCAGAGTTTGTAGAAGTTCAGGAAAGTGCTGAAAAGGTGATAGTCTATGCATCAAGAATAAAGTCCGAGATAAACTACATCTGAGAAAGAACGTCCTGCAGTTACCTGGGCTATCAACAAGTTCCGGCCGTATTTATTCGGCAAACCATTCTCCCTCGTGTCAGACCACAATTCTTTGTGTTGGCTGACTAGCTTGAAGGATCCACCAGGTCGACTAGCAAGACGGGCACTAAGACTCCAAGAGTACGACGTTTCAGTGGTATTCAATAACGGGCACAAACACAAGGATGCCGACTGCCTTTCGAGGAATCCATTAGTGGAACACAAGAGCACGAATGAAGTTTCAACCTTCACAGAATTAGGTGATGTTACAGCTGAACAGCGGACTGATCGAGCACTATTAAAAACCATAGAGGCCTTGGAGAAAGGAGAACCGACGAATGTAGAGTTCCAACTTATAAACGGGACATTGTAGAAGAGCAACTAAGATCCACTGGGTCCCAAATGGCTACTGGTCGTTCCAGCTCACCTCCAGCCAGCTGTACTCAAGTATTTCCACGATGCTCCAATATCCGGTCATCTGGGATTCGTGAAGACCCTAGACAGAATCAGACGCAGGTATTACGGGAAAGGTCTCTACCGATCTGTCAAGCTCTATGTGAGTCACTGTAAACAGTGACAGCGACGGAAGCATGTGCCGCTATTACCTCCAGGACATCTCGTACCGATTCCGCCGGCAGCAGCTCCATTCCACCGATTTGGGATCGATCTTTTAGGGAGGTTAACGAAGTCGAAAACCGGTAAACGATGGATAATAGTCTGCACTGACTACCTCACACGCTACATTGTCACCAAACCTGTGCTGACTGCAGAAGCTCCAGAGGTCGCAAAATTCCTTGTAGAAGACATTATTTTGAAGCATGGAGCACCACGTGTGATTATATCTGATTGTGGAAAAGTATTCGAGTCAAAACTAGTATCAGAGATAATGTCACGTTGCAACATTGTCCACAGATTGACAACTGGATGCCATCCTCGGACAAATGGTCTTACAGAACGTTTTAACAAGACGTTAGCAGATATTGTGTCGATATACGTCGATGTTGAGCAGAAGGATTGGGATACAATACTGCTAGTAGTGACATTTGCTTATAATACCGCAAGACAACGAGACACCACAGGCTTCACGCCGTTTTTCTGCTCCATGGCCGTGAATCTGATACGATAATGAATATGCAGAACCGTTACAGCCGGACGACTCTCACGATGACTATGTGAAACAGCTCATCACCAGGGTCGAAGAAGCAATACAGCTGGCTCGCATACGGACACTGGACGTCCGGGAGAAGGACCGTCGGCGGTATAACGACAAGCACCGACCTGTTGTGTACAGTCCAGGATCTCTGGTATAGATTTTTACCCCTGTACGGAAAGTTGGACTATCAGAAAAGTTGTTGAGGTGATACTTTGGTCCGTATCGTGTCATACGGCGCCTGGCAGACGTCACATATGAAGTTGAGGATTATGAGCCGTCGTCAAAACGACAAAGAAGAAGAGACATTGTTCACGTCCTCCGCATGAAGGCTTACTACGATCCTGAAGAGCAGATAGGCGAAAATGGCTTCTTGTTCAAGGACTCTAAGGACGGTAATGATGAAGCCAGTACAGGAACGTCTGTCGTCGGTAATCGTGCGGAAGGAAAGGATGCTCCAGAACTGCCATACATAGGACCCATGACAAGATCAAGAGCCAGGACTTTGCAGCAGGTTCCAAAGGAATCCTAATAGGGAGTCGCTGTTCTTTCATGAGAGGAAGCAATGCCGCAAGAGATAGAGTTATTCGACTGCCCGCGTGGCGCAATGGATAGCGTCACCTCCTGCGGTACTGAAGGTCGTCGGTTCAATCCCGTCCACCGCCAAAAATGTAGTTCTTTGTAATTATCATTTCCAGAATATGCTACAAGTTTCTTATGTTCAGTTGTAATTTCTACATGTTTCTTATATTAACTGTTCTTTTAATTTCTGGTACATTCTGTCTGTGAATAAATAGCAGAGCTCTCTGCCCGAGAGGCAGTTAGTTCTGAGTGTATGTTCAATTCGGAATAAACCTGCTTTCAGTATAAGTGCAGTGTTCAGTTGACAACCCTACCTTCAAAGTCAAGCCTGCTTCCATTTCAACGCGACAATATTCGTCTATAGTTTCTGAGATCTTCCGTGTCTCCTTTTTATGTGTGGGGACTATTAATGATTCTGTCCACTCTGTTGGAATGTTCTCTATTTTCTAGATTATCTGTATAAGATGAAATAACCGTCTATGCAAAGGTTCTCCTCCATATTTCAATACCTCAGCTTGGATGCTGTTTACCATTTTTAAGCGTTTGATATACTCGACCACCTCTTCATATTTGTGTTCTGGAATTTCCTCACAATTGTGACTGTTACTAGTAATTGGCGCTTCTAGATCAGAACAATTCAGTAGGTTGTCTAGCATGTCGCTAGAATTTTTTGTGGTTCAGTAATAATATTGCAATTTAAATCCTTCAACACCTTAGTTTCTTAATTAAACGCTTTACCAAATTTGTTAATTATACCATACATTTTCCGGATGTTGTTAATTTGATGATACTCGTGAATGGATTCAGTCTGTTGTTTCATAAATTGTTTCTTTTTCTTCCGGATGATTTTATTAGGGTGCATTTGAGCCTGCCGATATGAAAGTTCTATTTCAGGATTCTTATTTGTTTGCAACAATTATATGTCAACAATATTCGGAAAGATCTTTTACTCAGATGGCCACTGGTCAGTTATTTAGAGTAAGCGGATTCTTACTATTAGTAGCCAAACCTTTACTGTTTCGTGTGTTGTTACTTGCATGTAGCTGTAACAGATATAATTTCAATCAGGCTGCTCAGTAAGTACGTACAGGTTGTTCCTCTTATTGACCATAAGTAGTGCTTGCATATTCTTTCTACTTGGTGTTCAATGTCATGCCACGAACTTTCGACGGAACATCTACGGTAACCAACATGTAAGAAATTCTAAATTCTCTTTTTATACGAACATATCTCGCACTGTTTCCATTGTGTTTTGTCTTTTTACAAGACTTCAGCATTATGTTACTGTTACATTATGTTTCATATTCTGACGTTTATGAAGAAATGCTATGTTTTGGAAATAAGCCATATATCTTATCATTCTAGTTTCTAATTCTATTTTTCAACTTTACCATAGCAATTCGACACTTTATTGTTCTACTAAATGGGACATTTTTACTGTATCGACTCCCTCAGAAGTTCCTGAAACTGGACAAGTAAATCACTTTATCCCAGCATATGCTTTAATAAAAGAAATTAAAAAAAGAACACATCTAATGCAGTTGCTGTAATGGACATAATACTATTTCTTTCTTGTTTCTGGGGATGAAAAGAGATTTCGACTACTCTTCTGAACAGTCTTACAATTTACAATAACCTACTATAGAATGAATGGAATACATCAATATTTGCTTGCGCTATTTTCAGACATGACATAAAGTCTAGCAAGGATTTATGCGCCATCTGTGAAGAATTTCCCACGTGTAAGCACTGTTATTAAGGACGCTTTTGCTAAAATATCCAGGCCACGGGTGGTGATGTGACTGTCTTGTGCCTGAATTTTGATGATGATGAAATCGAATCGCGTCTATGAGACATATAGTTGCATCACTATCTCTGACCTGTACATATCAGCAACAGTGTTCTTACTAGCACTGCTTTAATATTGGAACTCCTTGCTACATTACTTATTCCATAATCTACACAGATACACTGTCTAGAACAGGTGATTTATAATTCATCATATGATGAATAGCGATCTATATTCCTTTGCATTTAGTAAATGAAGATTACAACTTTAGTGTCTCGCAAAACATCTTCTTTATCTCCGGCATCGCTAACGTAGAAGGATTAAACTCCCATATTAAGATGTATTTGTCGTAAAAGTGATCAAGTATTTGATTGTAATAATGTTAGTCAGATAGAGTTAATGAAATGAGATCTATAGTTGCGACAAATCTCCGCATACATAATTTTGTTTCTCATGATCGTAAATAGCGTCAGTACTCTTCATTAGAAACTAGAAAGGTAACTGAAATAGTACTACGTACATAAGTTCAGAAAATAAGCTATATTTGTCTCCTGAACAGAGACATCAAGCTTACCTCTACATTTTTGACAACATATTCCGCAAGACGAAAAAGAAATTACTTATAACTGATACAGAAGTCCAAAAAAAAAATTCTATAAAAAGTGCCTGAAAATGAACTGACTGGATTTTAGATACTCTATGTAGCAAGAAATATATCTGGAATTTAATTCAAAAGGAAGGAAGGAAGAAAAAAAGATTAGCTTATTTGGTTTGCTTTGTTTTAGGGTGCGAAGGTTATCAGTCCCCCATTCCATCACAGGGCGGCAAAATAAAAGCATAAATACGAAGTAAAAACGCCCAAGATTAAAAATAGGAAAATCCCAATCATTTAGTAAAATGCCACCGAAGTCGTCATGACAAAACATAAAATGAAGCAGTTGCACAGAAACACACAACAACGAAAGGAAACAATTCAAAAAAGCCAATATCTGTGGTTGACCGACCATGAGATGCAAAAGAGGCAGGGTCAACCACTCGGCAACACAAGGAAGCCGCCAATTAGAGGTCACAAGAGAAGGGGAATATATACGGTGGCCTGAAGCAATGCTTCACCGTGAACGATAGAAAAACCACAGCACGAATAAAACTTGAAAGTTAATCAGCCATTGTGGCATCGTCACGTAAAACATCTGATAAGACAGCAGGAAAAATAAAACTACACCAGTGCACGGCTAAAATAGGGCAATCCAGCAAGATGTGTTCTACCATGAAGCGGGAGCCACAGCAACATTGTGGTGGGTCCTCACCGAGGAGGAGATGACTATGGGTTAGCAAAGTGTGGCGTATGTGGATCCAGCACAGGACTACAGAGTCCTGGCGGGAAACCCACATGGAGAAATGCCACATATCTATAGCCTCCTTTATAGCCCTGAGTTTTTTGGGCGTGGTCAGGCTACATCACTCAGTAGCCCAAAGCTCACAAACTGTATGTCGCAACACGACCGGAGATCAGAAGGCAGGAGGCCGATGTCTAAAATGGGCGCACTGAGAGCCCATTTGGCAAATCTATTGCCACATTCGTTGCCCAGGATACCGTCATGAACTGGAGACCAAATAAATACTAGTGATCGACCAGACATATCTTGGGCAAAAAGAGTCTCTTGCATAGCCATCACCAAAGAAGAACACAGGTAACAGTGGTCTAGAGCATGAACGCTGCTCAGGGAGTCACTGCAGAGAAGGAAAGACTCACCTGAGTGGGAACACATATGCTCTGCAGTATAAACACTGCAGCCATCCGACAGGAACTGCTGCTCAACGTGGTCGCCATGGACACAGGCAGAGCCAACACGACCATAAACCAATAAACCGTCTGTATATACTCGCACAAGCACAGCAATTACGGCAAAATTTCTGCCGACAGAGAGATTTAGGGGTCCATGCGCCGAGTCTAGATGAAGAGAAGACCATGGAAGGCACCACGGGGGTTTATGAGCATAGGCCTGGAAGAGGATAGGACCTGAAAGAGGATAAGACCCAAGTGACTACAGAATGAACCCGATGCGGTCGGCTATCATGTGTCCTGACCTGGGTCACCGTTGTTGGGAAATGATGTCCACATCAGAGAGAAGCAGGCGGTAGTTTCGGTGGTTTGACAAACTGCAAGCTATACACATGGCCTGCAACTAGTTGTTGATGGTGCATGCGTAAAGATGGGACCCCAGCCTCCACAAGTAAACTGGTCACAGCACTCCTACGGAAGGAACCCGTCATGATGCCATCCAAAATCTAAAGGAGACTGCACCAAAGCTGTATAGAGCTGCAACAGGGTAGAGCGGTCAGCACCCCAGGATGTATGACCCAGGTAGTGAAAAGCATTGAGATGGCGCCAGCACTCATGTTTCAGCTGATGAATATGAGGGATCCATGTAATCTGGTCATCAAAGAGCAGTCCTAGGAACCACTTCAGGAAGTACTTTGACATCACGATACATTTCTGGGTATGGGTGGACTGTCCGACAATGGCCGAAATGCATTACACGGGTTTTGGCGGCGTTAAACTGGAAGCCGTGGTGCAGGGCCGATACCTGGCTTATCAGATGGTTGCCTGGTGTCGGAATTCAGCAACATGTGTCATAGTGGAGCAGAAAGAAATGCAGAAATCATCAGCATATACTGACGAAACCACAGCCACAGACAGGCCATTAATGGCCATAAAAACAGGGAGTCACTCAGGTCAAAGCCCTGCAGGACCTCATTTTCCTGGACGTGGGGAGAACTATGGACAACACTCGGACCAGAAAAGAGTAGAGTGTTAAAACGTTTTGGATAAAAATGGAAAGTGAACCCCAAAGGCCCCCACAAGCCGTGTGGCGAGGATGTGATACCTCCACGTGTTATCATAGGCCTTCTGAAAGTCAAAGAAGACCACAATGAAGTGCTGCCGACGCGCAAAGGCTGTACGGACTGCAGACTCCAGGCAAACCAGATTATTGGCAGTAGAATGGCCCTGACGAATTCCACCATGAGACGATGCCAGAAGGCGCCACGACTCAAGTTCCTAATTAAAATTCTTCGCAACTATATGCTCTAGCTACTTGAACGTAACGTTAGTGAGGCAAATTGGGCAGTAACAGTCGGCCTCCAGTCGGTCCCTACCAGGCTTCAGCGCTGGGATGATGCCTTCCCGCCACTGGTATGGGAATTAGCCCCAACCCCAAATGTTGTTGACGATGGCATGGACACTCTATTGACCATCCTTCAATAGATGTTTCAGCATCAGGGCAAGGAGCCATATCAGGGCAATGGGCCAAGGCACTAAGGAGCTCCGTTTCATTGAATGAAGCGTTTTAAGAATCGTGACGGCGCGCTGCAAGGGAATGGCGCAGTCGTTCCACAAGTTTGTTGTGGGAGCGAAAGGCTATGCAATAGTTGGCGGATTCAGAGTAGCGAGCATTGTCATCAGCAAGATGTTCGGGTCTGTATAACAGCCCCATTTAAGGAAAGCCTAGGTCTCCAACAGGAGTCTTGTAGCTTTAAAGGCGCCTGATTATGGTCTACACCTTAGATGGAGAGACACGAAAACCTAAGGTAGAAACGTATCTCTCCCAGCATTTCTGTTTGCGTGTTTTTATTAATTGCCGAGCCTTCGCACGAAGTCGCTTGAAAGCAATGAGATTCGCCAGTGACAGGTGCCGTTTATGCACTGAAGTTTCCGCCCACGTACCCTGATTTCGTCAGAGATTACTGGCGTCCACTAGGACATAGTCCTCTGCTGGGAGGAACCTGTAGAACAGGGGATTGCAGGCTGAGCTACAGAAACAATGACTTATGTAGTGTTTTCAACCACCACATCATTGTTGCCATCTGGCGGAGATCCAATATTGACAGTGGCTTGGAACGCATCCCATGTCAGATGTTTTAAGTGCCCAACAGGGCAAACGGCTAGGGCAATAACGTTGCGGCAGTGGCAGAAAAATTGGGAATGTACAATACTGCACAAATTGTCATGCAGTCTCCACCGAAGAGATGGTAGAAGGCCAGAGATCCAAATAGACAGATCAATGTCCGATTGTGTGTCATTTGACACATGGAGCACCTGTATTTAAGATACAAAGATCGAGCTGGGTGACAAGGTGTTAAACTTTCCTACCTTGGCCAGTGGTCAAGTTTCCACCCAACGAAAGATTATTGGCATTGAAATCGCCCAGGATTAGGAAAGGTGGGGGGAGCTGAGAAATCTGTGCAGCTAATAGTGGGTACATCGCCATCTGGAGGAAGATATATACTGCAGACAGCTATAGCCATAGGTGTCCTCATCTGAACTGCCACAGTCCCCATAGGTGCTTGAAGGGGTACAGCTTCACTATAGACAGAGTTGAGGGCTTGAATAGAAACTCCACCAGATGCTCTGTCACAAGCGAGACGATTCTTGTAATATCCCTGATAGCCATGATAGCGCATTGCCTAAAGCCAGTTTTCCTGGAGGGCAATGCATGGTATAGGTGAAATACTGAAAAGTAACTCTGCCAGATAGTGAAAATAACCGGCGCAATTCCACTGGAGAAACGTTCTGTCTATCGACTGGGGAGGCTTGAGAGTGACTAAGAGGCATGATGTGCCTTATTGTCACCGGAAGAAGATATGTTGTGTCACTATCCATTGCGTCCAGGGTGTCAGTGAGAGCAAGGCCCTCTGAAGACGCAATGATTTCTACCTCATCTTCGGAAGCAGAACTGGTAGCGGACGCCTGCAAGGACCCACTATAGCCACCGGCTTTTTATCCTTCATCACGTCCTAATTTTTCTTCTTCTGACGCTTGGGCTTGGAATTCGACACCTGAGAGGGCTACCCAGAAGGAACGTCAGATGTCGATGCAGACTCGGAGACCTGGCTACCTATGGGTGCTGGTCTGGCTGTATCGAAGCTGTAACTGTGGAAGGGGTCGCCCCAAGAGACCCTTTCTGTGTGAGAGGAGATCAATGTACGTTGAGGTTTTCAGGGACAGCGGGTACAGTAGTAGGTGATGGGAGGGTCGCATCAGGCCCCTCCCCTGAGGGAAGAGCCGGAGATTGCAGACACTTCTCCAGCAAAGAGGCATGGTTTACTGACCCCATTAAGGTGGGGAGGGGGGCAAAGCCTCGCAGAAGAAGAGGAGCCCCCAGACGTCTGGGGAGCTGAGACTGACTGATGGCCCAAAGAGCCGACAGAAGGGATTAGAGTGGGTTGGGCAGTCACCTCCAATGGAGAGAAACGGGATTAAGTTTCTCGTATTTTCTGTGGGCATCAGAATAAGTTAGGCACTCCAGCGTCTTTTATTCTACTATTTTCCGCTCTTTGTGGAACATGGGACATGCCAGGTAACAAGGCGAATGGTGGCCACTGCAGTTAACACAGAAAGGAGGCGGGATACAAGGGGTATCCAGAGGTAAGGGACGGTTGCAGTCCCGACAGGTTGGAGCTGTATCACAACGGGAGGGAAGACATGTGTCCAAACTGCCAACACTTGAAACACAGCATGGGTAGAAGGATACATGGCCGAAACTCACTTCTGTACATCATCACCTTGACTTTTTAGGGCAAGGTACTACCATGCGCAAAAATATCCGAACGACCTGAATTGTTATAATTACGTAGGCTTCCGCGGCCAGAGTCAGGTGACATAAAAGTTTTCTGGGTATGGTACCGCATCATGATGTAAGGCTATTACTTAAATAACCAACGTTTCGGCCAACGTTATAGTGGCCTTCATCTGGGTTCATCTGGATTACCCAGATGAAGGCCACTGTAACGTTGGCCGAAACGTTGGTTATTTAAGTAATAGCCTTACATCATGACGCGGTACCATACCCAGAAAACTGTTATGTGACCTGAATTGTGTTTCGCCTGATGTGCATGCAACCCAACTAACGTATGTGTCTTGCGCGTGCTCTAATCGCTCGGCGGTATAGTCGTTCGACTATTCAAAATGGATCCACCACAGACAACTGCTCTTTATGGCAATCATTCCAGATGTAAATTAACACCAAGATTTTGCAAATAAAATAAAACACGTAATTAAGTTCTTAACGTTTATTAAATCCAATTTACTACAATGACATATCTTAAGTGTTATCACACTTATTAGTCTGATATAACAAACTCCGTCACATAAAACGTTAATTAATCCTTAAGCAACATTTAATATTGTTACAAACAACAAATCTTACTATAGTATCGGAAATCCTAAAGTCCTATAGAAATTCGAAGTACTTTTGTTCCCTAAATCGTTTTCTCGCAATTGCGAAACGTCGTTCCACTAGAGAGCGGATAAATAAATAAATAATAAAAACTCAACTAACAGCAGCAAACGCACTATGGAAATTTAAATATTAACTGCGTATCACCATCATTTTTATCTAAACAAATATTTATACACATCTTTGAACTTGAATTGATATGACAAACTACCTTGTTCTGGAATCAAACCAACCACCTGTAGCCGTAGCTAACCAAGCAATGCATTCATGTCTGATAGATACTCGATTATGCCTAAGATTGTCACAGCTAACAAAGCATAAAGATGTGTGAAATATTGGAGATTTCCTCGCAAATATCAGAACGCGCAAATCCAATCATATAAAATGCCAATTATTAAAATATTTTTATTTATTTATTTTTTACTGAACCAGGAACTTAATAATCACCGTTATGTCCCTAATCACAAGTGCCCAGTCTCACTTCTGTGTAAGACTTACATACGAGGCTGCTCCTAACGGAAGTTCGAGTCCTTCCTTGGTCAGTGGTGTGTGTGTGTTGTCCTTAGATTAGTTTAAGTAGTTCTAAGCCTAGAGACTGATGACCACAGTAGTTTGGTCCCATATATTTACAAACATTTGATTTTGAGTAACATACCCGGTATCTAAATGGAAGATAACTAAGTGAAGTCAGGTGTTAGTAGTCGAATTATTTCACCAGGAGCGGGACGTTTGAATCTGCAATCAGGATATAATTACGATATGCGTCACTGTGAATCGAACCCCGAACCTACCGATGTCCTTTCTAAGCACGAATGGACGTTAAATCTCAAATGTTAACAGGAACGTGCGTGCGTGTCTGACTAGTAACAACGGCACCTATCATTGTTATAATAATAATAATAATAATTTCGTGTGGCTCAGTGTCCTGGTGCAAGTCATTCAACTGTGCACCACTTCTGAGAATTGCTTGTCTCTAACCTGCCCCAATTATCCAACTGGGAAAGAAGACCTACAATTTAACGTGGAATCCAAACCACATGTAGTTTATGACGACTCCTCACATTGTTGAGACGTGAATGCTGGGTTAAAAGACAGATTGAAAAAATCGGTGATCCGAACAGGTTTCGAACCTGCGACCGTTCAGTTACCATTCAAGCGCTTTCCCCCAAGACTAGCTCAACACCATGGATCGCGTTGATAATGCACGAGGAGACATTCCAAATAATTTTTTTCTAGTTATCCAGTGTGCTCTATCTAGGGCATCAAACGAAATAATGAATATTTTGAGCTGGACCTGGATTCGAATCCGTATACGTGCCTTTCGTGGAGACCTAGAGGAGTTGGCAGTCTCGGAGATAGCAACGAAATGATTCAACTATACGATTCCGAGAGGGTCGAGTGGGGCAAAAGAGTAGATCCGAATTAGAATCCCAGTCCGGCACCATAATTTTTAACGTCTCAAGTTAAAATTCAATACAAGACACGTGACCTTAAAGAACGACTGGTTTATAAAATAAAATAAAGTTTTTTAATATAAGGAAAGCTTTCTAGCGACAGAGTTACTGACTGCCGTATGTTCTGCCTGTTACTGGCAACGATAAATCGGGTCTGTCCGAGTTGATAGCGAAATAATTCGGTTTAATACGGATTGTTAATTACGGTGCAACTTGAAGTTCTTCACTTGGTGTTACCAGAGGTGAAGTAGACATGATAGTGCCAGTTAAAAATATACACATGTAGACCCTCTCCTTGTCAGTCTCGTCAGCTGAAGCAATATGATGTAGTGAAGACTGTTAAGCTCTGCTCTTTCTTACTGGGAAATAGGGCATTGGATTATGTGGCTCCATAACAACACTACAACACGTATTGCGCGTGTATGCAATGCATATGGATTCGAGAATTTACTTGTACTGTGGCTTACATTTCTCTATATGCTTTATCTAAACTACAACTTCATTGTTTGGTTTACTTGATTTTTGTACTCACTGAAATAAAATTGCCTTACTTTCCAGTACGAGATCTTTCTCTCGTCCTTACCTCCTGGTTGATTTACTTTCTAACTAGAGAAATAAACCCGGAAACGATTCATAAACGACTAGTTCACGCTGTTAAGAATTTTCGTGAAAGAATTTCGTTTCCTCTTAAAACGTGCTAAAATTTCGCGTGTATCATTGGCCTGGTGCAATTCTCTCGCCACTTCGGCGCTTTCCGTGTCCCTAGCCTACCCCAGTTATCCAACCGGGGAAAGGGGACCTACAGCTTAACGTGGAATCCGAACCACGTGTCGTTTCTGGGGACTCCTCACATCGATGAGAGGTGAAGGCCGGATTAAAACGCAGACTTAAAAAAGAATCGGAGGTCCAAACGGGTATCGAACTCGCGATCCTTCTTTTTCCAGGCGTACGCTTTACCCCGAGCAGCCCACGGAGCCGGACGTATCACTTTTCAATAATTTCCTAAATAAGAAAAGCTCGTTGTCACGTTAGGATGAGGTTTGGGCCAGATTAATCTTTTAGTCTGATAGCAAAAGTATTTTGCCGTAAGAAGTATCATAAGTTGTGTTTCTGTAACTATGGAAATCATCAGCTGAAATAAAGACCATAAAGTACGGTACAGATAAAAATACGAAACGATTATCAACCGAAGGCAGATCTAATGCTCAAACTTAGGTGTATTTTTTGTCCTTGCCTTCCTCGACCGAGTATCGGAAACGGTATGCAAAAATGTATAATGCGTTATGAATAATTCGAACGCTACATTTACGTTGACTCTTCAAAAAAGAATACTTTGTTTACAACGAATTAAAATTACTAGGCATGACAGGATTGAAACCGATTTATGACATATTACCAACTTTCCGTCTTACTCACTACGCCACCCTTCCATTCGAATATGCTCGCCTTACTGACTGGTATAACGTCATACGTGCGGTAACACACTTTCTTAAGCCGGGACGATACGACCATAACCACTATGTGCATCTAAATTTTACTTTTAATCTTAGAAACACTGTCAGTATTACGACGTATGGAATTTAGACACAAAATTCATTTCCACGATATTCGTAATAATACTCGGAACGCTTTTTCAGAGCAAGTAGTTGGGAATGAGTTTGACTCCTGAGGCAAAGAAAGTGTTCTCCACCTCGTATGGCACTTTGCTTCATCTTGCTTTGTCGATAGGTGCTTACTTGTGAAATGCCACAACTCAAGAGCTTTAATAAATGTCGCATTCTTGCACTTTATGAAGAGGGATACAGTATCAGCGCCATTTCCCGTGCTCTAGGATACAGCAAATACACGATACACCTGTGGGTGAAGAGGATGGCAGATGAAGGCCATGTCAATAGTCGTCGTCGCCCCGGACGTCCACGCAATACGACAAAGGAGCAAGACAATGATATACTCCGCTGCAGTGATGAAGACCCATTCCGCACCAGCACCGAAATTAGGAACGTTCTACAAGTACCTGGAAGTAGATGGACCATCCGCCGTCGTCTCAACAAGGAAGGAAGATATGGACGAAAATCGGCGATAAAGGAAATGTTGACAGAACAACATAAGACTTCCAGATTAAACTTCGCAGTGGCATACGTAAGAAAAACAATTTCATTCTGAGAGCAAGTAATATTTACTGATGAGAAGGTATTTTCCACAGCACCAAACGGTTCTGTCCATGTGTTTCGTCCAACTGGAGCGAGATTCGACAGAAAATATGTCCATCAGAGCCAAAGGTGTGACCGAACAGCTGTCACAGTTTGGGGATGGATGTCGGCAAGCCGGCAGCGGTGGCCGAGGGGCTAAGGCGCTTCAGTCACGGTCTGCACGGCCACTACGGTCGGGGGTTCGAATCCCCCCTCGGGCATGGATATTTGTGCCGTCCTAATTCGTAAGCTGTTCATAAGTAGTTTGTAAGTTTAGGGACTGATGACCCCGTAGTTAAGTCCCATAGACTATACAAACATTTGAAGATTTGATGTCGGCAAATGTTTGCGGCATTCTGTGGGAACTGGACCGACCGCTTACCAGTAGTTAGTACTGTGAAATACTGGATAACATAATCCTTCCTTCTGTTCGTGAGACGTTTCCAGAAGGCAGAATAATATTCCAACATGATCGTTCCCCGGTCCACACAGCAAATTGTGTGAAACAGTGGTGTCAAGTGAACGAAGACGTTGACATGTTGGACTGGCTTCCCAAAGGTGCTGATCTCAATCCCATAGAGCACGTGTGGGCAGAGATGGAGAAGATTATTAGGAGCCGAAGACCTGCGCCAGCAACGAAGGCAGTGCTATCTGAAGCAGTTCAGGATGCATGGGAAGAGCTGTCCCAGAATAATGGGTTTGTAAGAAATCTAGTTACCTCTGTTCCTCAGCGGCTAAGTGCAGTTGTAGAGGAGAATGGAAACTGGACATGATACTAATTTATGTTGTCATCAGAAACAAAGCTCTGTTTATATTAAATGGAAGTGTCTTATTTTCTAGAATATTTTTCTTGTAGATTTACATTACTTCGAAGAAAAGAAAAATTATTTTGTGTTAACCTTAACTCTTCTGTAAGAAAGTATTTCATCTTAAATAATTACACGACCTTTAAGAAAAGCCAAAACCAGCATGAAAATGAAGAAGGCTTATGACGTCGATGCCAATGAAGGCATCAAAGCAAGAACTATTTACTTTTTTTATCAAGTGAAGAAGGCATTTTATTTATTAATGATCTGTTTATTGAGATGTAGGCAGGGTACCAGTATAGATGAAATAATAAGAGAGGTGACATTTTTAAGTATTGAAAGGCCAGCTGGTAGTCGCAAACTCGAGGGTTTGGGTCAGGGCCGGATCTAAGGGGGGGGGGGGGGGGCAAAAGGACAGTTGCCCCGGACGGCAGAGTTTAGATGGCGGCAAATTTTGACCAACTGTTTTTTTTTTTAATTTTTTTTTTTTTTTACAGAATGTTTCTTTATGGTATAATTTAATAAAATTAACTAACACTGAATTATTAAAAGTAGAATAAAGTAAGTTCATGTCGTGAGACTGTGACATTTATCTAGAAATATGTATCTCAATTAGCGTCAAAAAGTCGATTTTTACGGGGGGGGTGAAAGAAGGGGCGGCAAATTTATGCTTGCCCCCCTTGGCAAATGTCCTAGATCCGGCACTGGTTTGGGTCCACTACATCCCCAGTTACGCGAATAAGAATACTTTAATGACTACAGTTCTCTTTGGCCTCCTGTATTAATGCCGTTATCATCAATTAAAATTCAAGTTAGGATTCCAACCCGTTTCCTGTAGATCAACTATGCACCGACTCACCTACTGCTCTACACATGCACTTACATATGAAACACCTCGCCCGAGGTTTGTCCCTTGTGGTGGTTTGAGCTGCCAATATGCATGGAATTGATCAGTAGCACTGTGAGCGAAACAACCTACAGAATTTCATAACGTACTGCTACTACACGATACCGTTCTCTACTGATTTCAGAAACAGAACCCTCAAAGACTCGGTTTTTAAAATACTTATTTGGCTTATTCTTCTGATCACTTGTTCACATATATTTACCTTTCCCGCTCCTAATCGAACAATCTTCAACAAAAATTTATTCCAGACGAAAATGTACTTAAAACATCATTTTACGACTTCTTTAATTTGGAACAGTTTGTTTCTGCGGACATGAATTGAGTAAACTACCTAAGCAATTTCAGACTCTTCCAGATATAAGAAAATACGGGACTGGAAATAGCTTAACCACTTTTAAATTAAAAGATTTCTTGAGATTTTTCTGTTGATTTTCTATGTGGTTACTTTCAGCTCTATCACAGAACAGCTGAAAAATTTACTACTAACGAGACTGGCTGCACGAGCCACAAGCTCCATTGCATTGCAGGCGACTATCATGGCTAGCGAAGACTTAATGAGGTTCTTTCTTACTAGGCGACAAGTTAGTAGACCAGGTGAAGCGAAACGTAAAAGAAGAGACTGGTTGCAATTTTCGCGTGAAACCACTTTCCTGTACTCAAAAACATAAATTAATAACTTTATCTCATACCTGAAGAGAAAATCACTTTGTTGAATGGAAATGACATGAAAAATCAAGTGAATTTATCAGCTTAATTATGTGCTAACCAGGAAGTAACTCGCCGTTCACAGAGTTGCCAAACGTACTCTGCAATGTTGCCAATTCTCCATCAGACTAGCGACAGGCAGAATACGTTTGCTCGGCGTCTGTGTTCCTCGCGCTGGCTTAGCGCTGGCGGAGATAGCGGCTTCGAAGGCGCGGCGCGCAGCCTGCCACTTTGTGGACTGAGAAGAGATATACCTAGCATAGACGAGTAAGTCTTAATCGCATTTCTTTAACTATAAGCTGTGTCGAAATCGTAGCTACGATGCGCCGACTGCTATCCGAACTTAGTAAATAAACTTTTTCGGAAATCATTTGAGCGGCTCTCTTGATCAGTAACTGTTGGAGGTATTCTTTTGTTTCTCCCTTAAGCAAACTGCTTCGTCAGAAGCGATTTATAATTCTAGCATCACTAGACGATATTAATATTTTGAGCACGATACATTTAAATTTTTGCATAGGCCTACCTGAATGCGATTTTCCTTATGAATGATTTTATTGGCACCACCTCTAACACATAAATGCACAAATGTAAAGATAGCATTACACTGATTTCAAAACGCGAACTTCACAAACAAATTTCATAAGTTTCGAGCATATAGTTTCCAATCAAAGGAACCGTGCATATAAACCTTTACTAGTGACTGAAAAATAGGACTTATAATCTGCGGGAACATTAAGCATCTGAATAATTTCAATGTTAGTTCGATTCCAGCTTCTAAGTAAAAGGAGAAGCATTTATGATGAGAATATGAAACAAGGAATAAAAGTCACGTCAGTAATGTCAAAAATATGTAATTCATTTCATAAAAACAACGTTACGATTACAGTACTGCTAATAAAATGAAAAGCACTTCATGAATGAGCTTTATAATTTCCAGACTCCTAGAAACTTTAAACGGACAAACGAAACAGGAAGAAGTTTCCCTCAGCGTGTGTGAGTCGGGATTTCCAAATAGTATCACACAGGTGGCGTCGTTTCTTCGTAGTTTATTTCTCGGTTGTTCCATTCTCACGAACTCTCTAGTTAATCATAACATTCCAGCGATAATTATTAATTGTTAAATTGTTAAATATTTACTAAATTGCAGTAGAATATAACTCAGTGGTGAAAGCCTACTGTAATTTCATCTTAAAGCCCATTAAAACCTCTAAGTAACGCTTTTAGAGTAGACCCTGTTCACATTAACTTATCGTCCAATACAGCTGTTCATCGACTTGGTTGAGTATCACGTAAAATTTACGAAACCAGAAAAGGAGGATTTTGGATTTAATATTTTGTCGACGTCGTGGTTATTTGAAATGGAGCACAAGCTCGGATTGTTTCGTTAAGAATGTGGAAGGAAATTGGCTATGCTTTTGAAAAGGAACCATGTTGCCATTTGCCTAGCATAATTTAAGGAAATCACTTGAAAAACAGAAGGACAAACAGGCATGGAAACTATACACTTTCGTCATTATATCACTGTGCAGTCATAATTCAAATAGTTGAAAACGAAAAGTGAAATACCGAATTTAATACTAATTATACCTGGAGGCAACAAAAACTTATATGTTACGAAATTAAAAGTCATTTCTACACGTTGGCGTTAAAAGTGATGTTGCCTTTCTATCGAGCACTGAAATCTTCAATAATGATTACTGAATAGAAGTTTTAAATAATACCAACGTCTGGCCTGTGTACCGATCCGGTTTTATGGTAGAAATGACACATAAAAGTAGTAAGGTTTCACGAAATCACATTCTATAGACGTTTCGGTTAAATGGTACATTTGCAGTAACACTCGTATAACACTAAACTACAATGTTACAACATCTAGTTTTACGATCTGGTCAGGAGTGGAAATCAAAAGATCATAGTAGTAAAGTCTGTAAATAACATTGCTTCTTGCATTCGTTATTTCGCTTTCTTTATCTGTAAGAGTAGCTTCCTAGTCACCTTCTTATTACATAATCCTATGAAGTCCTTAACTTTTTATTTCCTTTATTCCCAGAATCTACGACGAGGTACAGACAGGCAGAAAGGAAGAGGAGATGGTGAGAGAGAGAAAGGAAGTAGGGATGGAAGACAGGATGAAAGGACGTATAGGACGGACAGGATTGTGGTGGGATGGACAGAGGGAAGAGGAGGAGCTAGAGGAGGTAGAAAGGGACGAAGAGACAGAGGGAGATCGTAAGAGAGAGAGAAAGAGGGAGAGAATGGGGAATGGGAGACAGAATGCAGAAAACAAATGCTTTTCTCAAGGGCAACAGGGTATTTGACTGTTCTCTGGTAATCATTTTAAATGGGTGATCATGTCATCTTATGGTCATAACATGAGCTGCGGTGGAATGGCCGAGCGCTCTAAGGCGCCTTGCTGCGGAGCACGCGGTTGCTCCTCGTCGGAAATCGCGTCGCCCCTCGGGCATGTGTGTGTGTGTGTGTGTGTGTGTGTGTGTGTGTGTGTGCGTGTGTGTGTGTGTCTGTGGGTGTTGTCCTTACATTACTTTAAGTTAATTTAAGTAGTTTGTAAGCCTAGGGACTGATAACCACGGTAGTTCAGTCCCAAAGATTTACAGACATTTGAACATTTCATAACATGACTTGTTTTCCTCATCAATTGCAGTATTCTTTAAGAACAACCGGAAATGGAATTCAAATATAATTTGAAATACAGCTAAAACGCTTGTTTTGAGTCATGTGATACTTGTAAACTCAACCCACATGGTGTGCTCCTGCTGTTGTAACATTCACTAACAGTGATATATTGTCTGTGCATTCGTGTTTTGTGAAAAGGTCTACAAATATTGCGTAGTGCCGAACTGTACAAATAAATCTATAAAAATCTAGAAAATTTGATTTTGCATGTTCCAAGCAATGATAAAGGCATAAAATGTGGTTTATACTCGCTCGTAGAGATCATAATCAGATAGCAGTCACTTGGTGCATTTAATTTTGGGAGGATTACTTTGATATAAGTAAACACTCCGTACAACAATTATTATTCTATTAGTTCACAACTGGTATTAAGAATCATGCTCTGCAGCCGCAAAGGTGTATAGTATTATTGTGTACACATCAGTGAATTGATGTTTACATCTGTGAAACAGGTGTTCACGATATAACACGCCAGCGTTTTGTATTTTAAGTCGTTTACAAACGTAGTTGGTGAAAGAATAAATTTCATGATGGTTGTCTTTTCAATATTTACGTCGGTGAGACAGTGTTTCAGTATATGATAAAGACATCAACACTTTGTCTCGAAAACGCCTTTTTAGTGCATATAGTGAAAACAACTGGATTTGAACACGGAATGCAAAATTTGTTAACGATACTGGAACCGCATCGCTACCAAGCTTATGTGGAGGTGATTAAGTCAATTCAAAACTTCGACATTTTTTCTTGGAATATTTTAATTTTGACACGTAAGCCAAGATAGTTATCCTTTTAATTTCATTCTCCTTTAGCCTAACAAGTTCCGATTTAACTTGACAAATTTCTTTGTAACCCAACAGCACGAGAAAAATGCACAGTAATTTGTGGAAAGTGGCTAGCACACAAGATTAAATTGCATATACACATGAATTAATATGAATCCGAAATGTAACTACGTAGAAGTGCACTTACCGTGTAACTTTTGCAGTGGCTTTTATAACAGAGTTAGTTAAATGTGAAATGCATTTGGTGGAAAAACGAAGACTTAATCTAAGACGCAATCCATATTTACACACGTTTATGGTGGGTAATAGTTGGACTAGAGTCATTCTGTTAATATAAACAAATATACGTATATTTTACTTTAAATGCAACTTTCACCTTTCTTACATACGGTACGTAAAAATCTGGATTGTTGGCGAGAAACTTAAACGCATCAACTTTCGGAAGGTTTTTTCACTATCAGACTTCACATAATTTTCTCCCTTCTTACAAAAAAATTATAAATGCGTTTTCCACCACAAAAAAACTTAATTGTACACAGAAAAAGTAAGGAAAAATTTAGTAACTTTCGCTAATACGCATATGGCTTCTTCTTCCTCGTGTTGTTTGAAATCACCAGAGCTTAAGCCAATAACTGAGCGTTTTTGATCATGTGACATAAACTTGAAATTTAATAATATTCATGCTATAATTTCAAAATAGTAACAAATGTTTTGTAAGAACAACGACAGAAAATTCTATTTGAACATTACAGTCATCCAGATTGAAAACAATTTGAACCGTATTTTAAACATAGCATAATAACCTACTATAGATGGCACATTCCGGATTTGGTAAGCCATTTCAATGTGTAAGTAGGAAAAGGGGAACAAAATATTATGTAATAATTAGACTGATGTATTTTCACGGTTCGTCTATGTTAGCAAGAATACTCTTGCTTACTGTTCCATTACTTTTATACCAGACTGAGCTACAGTAAAGCGTAGCCAAGTTTACGTACTTAACATGAAAATTTCGAATATTGGCAAGGCAATAAATTAGAAGAAGTAAGGAAATTAAGAAATTAACAAAATATTTCGAAATGAAACATAAATCATTTCTCCTGTAAGACCTCTGATTATAAAATCGCCCCTACACAGATATTAAATGCAAAATGAATAATTAACCCTTTAACTATAGTGAACTTCTACAGACGTTCATTGTAATTGGACCTTGCAGAAGGTGGACTTCTTTAAAAGCTGGGGAAAAGAAGTCCCCTCTGATGAACTTCCGTCTCTAATGACCACTCTGTCGACGGGACGTTAAACGCTAATCTCCCTTCTTGTTTTTGCGTGAACTGGTGCAGTCCTCTGGGGGGAAAGGCGATTTTAAAAACAGTCCACCTCTGCAAGGCCATATTATTGTGGTATTTTAAAGAAGTCAGCAGTAGTTACAGAGCTAAACGTCGCTCTCAGCGTGACACTCAAGTAAAAGCCGATAAACAATTGAATCCGGTGACCATTTGATAAAAACAGAACCTATTTTAAGGCGTTAATAACACTTCTCATAGTCTCTAAAACAAAATGAAAATTATCGTTGTCCAGTGAGTTATAGTCACCGGAAGTGGTATGTTTTTAACATATCAGCGTATTTTACCAATTTTTTTTAAATCTTATGGGACTTAACTACGGGGTCATCAGTCCCTAAACATACAAACTACTTATGAACTACTTACGAACTAGGACGGCACAAATATCCATGCCCGAGGGGGGATTCGAACCCCCGACCGTAGTGGCCGTGCTGACCGCGACTGAAGAGCCTCAGTCCCCTCGACCACTGCGGCCGGCTTTTAACAATTACATATCGATAATTATTGTCCGCGGTGGGCGTCAGACTGGAACTACGAACAAACTATACCAACTGCGAGGTACTATACAGTAATCCCATGACACACACTCTTAGGGTAACCTCTTCCTGTTTCTTTCGTACCTCTTTGTTTCTGGGAGACTGGAAACTGGAGAGTTCATTCATCAGATGCTTTTCACATTTATTTAAACAGAATCACCAGCAGTTACACTAATCTTGATTTTATAGAATTAATTACATATTCTAAACATTACTTTCGCGAATTTGTTTTCCTTGTTTCATATTCTTATCATAAATGCTTCTCCTGTCACTTATAAGCTTGAATCGAATTATCATTGAAATTGTTCAGATGCTTAATTTTTTCGCAGATGATAAGTCCTATTTTTCAGTCATTGGGAAAGATTTATTTGCACGGTTCGTCTGATTGGAAACTAAATGCTCGAAACGTATGAAATATGTCTGTGAAGTTTGCATTTTGTAATCAGGGTAATCCTATCTTTACATTGGTGCAGTTATGTTTTAGAGGTGGTGCCAACGAAAAAATTCAAAAGGAAAATAGTATTCAGGTATATAACATTAAAATGTATTGTGCAGAAAATGTTAATAGCGCCTGGTGATGATACAGTTAAAGAAATGCTAGGTATTTCTCTTCTCAGTCAACACAGTGGCAGGCTGCACGCCACGCCTTCCAAGGTGCTATCTCCGTCAGCGCTAAGACAGCACGAGGAACACAGACGCCGAGCAAACGTACTCTGCCTGTCGCTAGTCTAATGGAGAATTGGCAACATAGCAGCGTACGTTTGGCAACTCTGTAAGCGGGGAGGTACTTCCTGGTAAGCACAGAATTAAGCTGATAAATTCAATTGATTTTTCGTGTCATTTCCATTCAATAATCTGGGTGATTTTCACTTAAGGTGAGACATAAACTTATTAATTCATATTTTTGAGTCCAGGAAATTCGTTCGACGCGAAAATTGCAACCAAACTCTTCTATTACGTTACGCTTTATCTGGTCTCCTAACTAGGCAGTCAGTAAGGAAGAAGTAAATACCGGAAGTGTTCGCTAGCCTTGGGGTAGCGTAGTCGGCTGCGAAACGAATGTGCTTTGGGCTTTAGAGGCCAAATATGGTGAAAGTAAAAATTTTCAGCTCTTCTCTGACAGAACTACAGGTAACCAGATTGAAAATCAATAGGGAATTCTTAACAAAACTTCTCAGTCAAAAGGTGTTTAGCTGTTTCCAGGACAGCATTCTCTCATATACTCTGAAAGTGACTTAGAATGCTCAGGTGGTATACCGATTCCGTGCGTGTAAAAACCAATTTCTTTCAAGGTAAAGCTGTCGCTGAACCATGTTGAAGTCAATTTGTCCAGAAATACATTTTCTTGACGGTGGGACAACTATTCCAAAAATGAGTAAATAGTCTTAAGATGAGACTAGTATAATTTTTGTCTCAGAAGCTTGCTTTTAGTTGATCATTTCATTGAGCACCAAATTGTCTTAAGTGTGTCTAGTCGATATGCTAAGCGCAGTTTCAGTTACATTGATGTAGTGGTCTGGTGTATCAGTTGTAGTTTAGTATTTGTCATGTGTGCGCTCGATTGCGCCCTGTGGGTGTATATTGGCCCACTTTAGGTTACGGTAGTAACACTAAAAGTGGGCCTTTGCGATCGTCTTTTGAGAGATCGACATTTAAATGAAAATAACGGCTTAACTATTCATCTGACACGAAAACTAAATAACCTAATTTGTAGAGGAGAAAATTCTCTACAACTTTGCTCTGTTATGTTGTTTTCTATCTCGTAGCGTTTCAAAGATATTTCCAAAAATAACGGCTATTTTGGAATGTATGTCTGTCTGTCTGTCCGTCCGTCTGTCTGTCTGTCCGTAACGTGTTCCCTGTTTTTAAGACGAACCGTTCAAACGATCAGCACCAAAGTTTACAGACATGATTGAAGGCCGGAGATCAGAACCTCCCTTTTTCAAATTTTTCGCACAAAAAATACAGTAGTAAAACCAAAAAGAGCCGTTTGTAATCTAATTGTAATTACAAACGAACCGTTCATCTGACACGAAAATTGAATAACCTAATTGGTAGAGGAGAAAATTCTCTACAACTTAGCTCCCTTATGGTTTTTTTTTTTTCTTATCTCGTAGCATTTGAGACATATTTGCAAAAAATAGCTGAGATTTGACACCCTCCATTGAACTAACGAAAACCAACCGTTCGGAGATGTCACTTGACATTCATCGCGTATTTGATGATTTTCTTATTGTAACTTACACGTTGTCATTTCAGAGCAACAGCACACTAAGGAATTAACAAAAGCACATCGTTCTTCGTACGATAAATGATAATCTAATGTCTACAAATTCCACATTAACATCAGTTAACAACGACCACCAACAGTATGATATTAAAGAACCTTAATTTTCATTTATAGCCGTAGCGTAGTGGGCAAGTTGATGGCCTGTGAAACGAAAGGTCGGTGGTTCGAAACCCGTCACTGCTTATTTTTTTTCCCTTAATGGGTTTCAGACACAATTATTAATTAATGTATTATTATTTAGGTCCCAAATATTTGCAAAAACTTATAAAACTGCAAATCTAAAGTGGACCGTAAAACACGTCAGTGCGATTTCTTTTAACTGGCACGATCATGTCTACTTCACCTCTGGTAACACCAAGTGAAGAACGTCAAGTTGCACCGTAGTTAACAATCCGTATTAAACCGAATTATTTCGCTATCAACTCGGAAAGACCCGATTTATCGTTGCCAGTAACAGGCAGAACATACGGCAGTCAGTAACTTTGTCGCTAGAAAGCTTTCCTTATATTAAAACACTTTATTTTATTTTATAAACCAATCGTCCTTTAAGGTCACGTGTCTCGTATTGAATTTTAGCTTGAGACTCGACCCTCTCGGAATCGTATAGTTGAATCATATCATTGCTTTCTCCGAGACTGCCAACTCCTCTAGATCTCCACGAAAGGCACGTATACGGATTCGAATCCAGGTCCAGCTCAAAATATTCATAATTTCGTTTGACGCCCTAGATAGAGCACACTGGACCACTAGAAAAAAAATTATTTGGAATGTCTCCTCGTGCATTATCAATGCGATCCATGTTGTTGAGCTAGTCTTGGGGGAAAGCGCTTGAATGGTAACTGAACGGTCGCAGGTTCGAAACCTGTTCGGATCACCGATTTTTTTCAATCTTTGTTTTAACCCAGCATTCACGTCCCAACAATGTGAGGAGTCGTCATAAACTACATGTGGTTTGGATTCCACGTTAAATTGCAAGTCTCCTTTCCCGGTTGGATAATTGGGGCAGGTTAGAGACATGCAAGTCACTGAAGTTGTGCACAGTTGAATGACTTGCACCAGGACACTGAGCCAGACGAAATTATTATTATTATTATTATAACAATAGGTGCCACTGTTACTAGATAGAAACGCACACATCGTCGTTCCTGTTGAGATAACGTTTGAGATTTAACGGCCATTCCTGCTTAGAAAGGACATCGGTAGATACGGGGTTCGATTCCCGGTGACGCATAGCGTAATTATATCCTGATTACAGATTCAAACACCCCGCTTCTGGTGAAATAATTCGACTACTAACATCTGACTTCACTTAGTTATCTTCCATTTAGATACCGGGTATGTAACTCAAAATTAAATGTTTGTAAATCTAGGGGACCAAACTACTGTGGTCATCAGTTCCTAGGCATAGAACTACTTAAACTAATCTAAGGACAACACACACACCCCTGACCGAGGAAGGACTCGAACTTCCGTCAGCAGCAGCCACGTATGTAAGTCCTACACAGAAGTGAGTCTGGGCATTTGTGATTAGGGACATAACGGTGATTATTAAGTTCCTTGTTCTGTAAAAAATCAAATATTTTAAGAATTGGCACTTTATATGATTTGATTTGCGCATTCTGATATTTGTGAGGAAATCTCCAATATTTCACACATCTTTATGCTTCGTCAGCTGTGACAATCTTAGTCATAATCGAGTATCTGTAAGACTAGAATGCATTGCTTGGTTAGCTACGGCTACAGGTGGTTGGTTTGATTCCAGAACAAGATATTTTGTCACATCAAGTTCAAAGATGTGTACGAATATTTGTTCAGGTATGAATACGGAGAAAATGTTGGTGATACGCAGTTAATATTGAAGTTTCCATAGAGCGTTTGCTGCTATTAATTGAGATTATATTAATGTGGTTAGTTCAACAATCGGTTAATAAAAATCCGCTCGCCAGTGGAACAACATTTCGCAACTGCGAGAAAACGATTTAGAGGACAAAAGTACTTCGAATTTCTACAGGACTTTAGGATTCCCGATACTATAGTAAAATCTGTTGTTTGTAACAATATTAAATGTTGTTTACGGATTAATTAATGTTTTATGTGACAGAGTTTGTTATATCAGACTGTAATAAGTGTGATAATACTTAAGATATGTCATTGTAATAAATTGGATTTAATAAACGTTAAGAACTTAATAACGTGTTTTATTTTATTTGCAAAATCGTGGTGTTAATTTACATCTGGAATGATTGCCATAAAGAGCAGTTGTCTGTGGTGGTTCCATTTTGAATAGTCGAACGACTATACCGCCGAGCGATTAGGGCACATGCAAGACACGTACGTTAGTTGGGTTGCATGCACATCAGGCGAAACGCAATTCAGGTCGTTCGGATATTTATGCGCATGGTAGTACATCGTCGAAGGCCAATATGCAGGCTCTGGTTGTCTGGTTGCCACTATATTGACTTTCGGACCACGAAAGACATGGATTGACAAAATAGACGCCATGTCGTTGAAAGTTCGCACGCAATTCCTCATCGAACTGCAGTTTTTATGGATACTGGAACGACGCCGAGCTTATTGAATGCATGGAGGGTGCATGACTGGGCAGGGCACTCGTCCTTTATCATCGCACATTTTAGATATACCCATATACCCGTAACCTCACTGAACTAGTCCTCAGTATAGTCCAAAAGAAAAAAAGTCATGGTTGTCTGGAAAGATCACTAATCTGTCCGGGAACAAACTAGAAATTTATGGATATACAGCTCAGTCCTTGTAGCCCCACGAGCCCCCCCCCCCCCCCCCCCAAGAGAAAGTCAGGAGACGGAACGATGAGGAGTAATAAGTAGCAGTATTAAATTTACCACGATTAGAAACCCTCTTTTACCAGGATTTAATGGTGTCGATTTTTTTCAATTCATTTCGAATCATCTGTCCCGATGCCACCCACGCCGAACAGGGTCTCTCCTCATGGGCGCCACCCAGTCGCAGCAAGAGTCACTTAGCGAGATGACAGTTGCCCGGAGTCCTGATGACCCACACAGACAAGCTGTGGGGCTTTTTGGGCTTCAAGAGGAGTTCGCAGTTGTGGCATCGGTAGTGTGATCCCTGCGCCTAGTTAGGGCGTTACAACCAGAAGGTTTCATGACATCCCACCACAATGTCTTGGCTACCATGCTGGATTTTTGGTGCTAACAGAACCATTTTGTTAACAGTGCATGAGATTACAGTGCACAATGGGCGCAACTCTCACATGTTAGTCGGTCCAAGCTCTTGCTGCCGCCCAGGGGATAAAGAGGCCACAGTTACAAGCCCATTCCATAATTGGTGCCTCAGATGGAACTGCACAGAAACTACATGGTGCACCAGAAAAAAATTGAAATTTGTGAATGTCAAACCACAGGGGGGGGGGGTCACCGAAAGGTGATGCCCGAAACGTGTGTAGACTCCTTTTAGTCAGCTCTTACGACAGGCAGGAATACTGCGGGGCTATTCTTACCCCAGGAACCGGCAGAGGGGGGGGGGGAGAAGAAAGGGGGAGAGGGGAGAAACATTAGGGTTTGGCGCGCCGTCGACAAAATGGTCATCAGAGCCGGAACATCTGGTGTGTTTTCTAGTGATGTTCCTTATGAGGTAGGAAATGAGAAAATTGGTGATGGACATGTGAGACCCGCGACTGGGAGAGGGAAAGGCTTAAATACGTTCTAGACATTACGTTAGTGCTATCTCTTACGTTAATGTAACCTTTTGCTTTTAAAAAAAGAGGAAAAATAATGAAGAAAAATAAAAAATGAAGAAAGTGATTCTTCCAAGTAAACAATTATCTCATTTCACAAAGTAATAACTTTTATGTTATTTATTTATGCCACATAGGTAAATTAAAATATGAAATAAGCCTGAAATTTTCAAAACGGTTGTATAAAACTTATGAAAGGAACAGTATATATAATATTGCACTCAGGAAAAACAATCAGTATTATTCATTCTTTAGATGTCTATTACTATTTTAAAAATGATGGAGTAAGTACACCACGCTTGTGATTTCTTATTATATTCATTTGCTGAAAAGTACGGGGCACTCTTCTTCTGGACTGAATCCATAAGTTAGTCACTGGAGCAGTTCCATAATCAAAAGTTCTCCTTCCTACTTCAGTCTTCATAACATTAATTCTTCTCAACATATTAATACACATTTCACTATACTCAGTCACAACATTCTGGGGGCAGTAATATAAAAAAAATTAAAAAGAAAATTAGAAAGGAGAACAGAGGAAACACAGGAACACTTCGTGATTTTCGTTCTTTCACGTCACAGGTAGTTTTCGGCTGCAACTCGAGAGACGGACGGACTGGCACTCGAAGTAATAATAGTATAAAACGCATAATAAAGGCTTTCCCTTAATTGGCTGAAGACATTACTCAGTTCCTCACTGTTTCATGGGAGTTTCGTATACTTCTCATTATCCTACTGACAGATACGTATCTCATAAATATAATTGAAGTTCATTGACGCATCATTAAGATCAAAATAATCACAAAAGTCCGTTTCATTGGTTATTTTATAATCATCGTTTTCTTCATTCATATTACTGCAATTCTCTCTATCAAAAGAAGTACACGTGTCTGTGCAAGGAAGTTTATTTAGAGCACATTTGCACAGTAGAGCATATTTTAATGGATCTCAAGAACATTTGACGAGAAATATCACACATTACTGCAGGTAGATCACGATTCGCAATATGTGCTTTGGACCATATTAGGGCTTGAAGATGCGCTATTTTTAAAAATTGATGCAGAATATCTTGTGTTGGAGGAAGGCGTATCCATAGACTTTCTTTATTGTGAAGTGCCATCCTTGGTTGTGACCTAATACTTGATATTCAATACAAAAATAAATCTCACACGTTTTTGCTCCTGAAAAACACACCAGGCACCCTGTAGAAGTTGTGGGTAGAGATTCGTCACTAGATTTCTGTAAGGGGACATCAGTATCAAGAGAATATGTATATGTTTATAGTTTCTGCTGCATTTAAACTTGCGACGAGCACACTAATATAATTTTTATCAGCCTCTTCTTTAATTGTCACAAGAGATTCAACGCATCGGTTAGTAGCAAGAGCCTACTTCCAGTAGACTAATAATATGTTTTTGTAGTATCCATGCTTTTTTTGTTGGAGTAATACTGAAAACTTCCGTTACTCTAGGCTTGCTTTTATCACGAGAAAGCAGTTTCTTTAAAGGAACATTTTTGTTTTCTTTTGGATTCTATTTGGTAAAAGACAAGAATATTACCTTGTCATTTTCGACCTCTTATTCCTTATTTCAGAGAATTGTCTACATATGTAAAAACAAGGTGAATCTCAGAAACTTACTATATTCAAAAAGTATTTTTACAGTACTTATTTCCCTTTCATTTTGCCCCCATCTACCATTCCATCAACGTCTCGAAATGAATATCCTTTCCTTCAAATTGTGTTAAACTAGCCAGATTTGTAATTTGACCTGGTTCTGATTTAATATCTATATTTTTATACGAAAGGTTTTCTAAATTAACTTGTATTCAGTACATTGATCCATCAGCTGTGAAGATAGAACGGGAAACAGCAGATTATATTTTCCAATACAATCCATCAGGTTGACTGCCGGACATGAATGAAATTATTAGACGGCTGAAGAGCTTTACGTTTTCTCGAAGTCCCACTACAGCAAGATATATTTTCATTTTTATTTTCTTTGAGCTTTAATTTGTGTTGTCGGAAAGGTTTCCAGATGTTAAAAGCACCTTCAGCAAATAGTTCACATATTATTTACTGATATTTCTCTAGTCACAATAATAAATAAGCCAATACTTTTACATTGAAATGAATTGATGAAATTTTTGCAATACTTAACGACAACCAAGTCATTCTTTCTTTAACGATTTTCTGAAGTTCGTTAGACTTCGTGGTGATTTGAAACTCACTGCTTCTTTATTTCCAGAACAAGCCATTGACAACTTAGAAATGTTTAAAAAGAAATTATTTAGAGCTTCTAGATTACTTGTGATCCCTATGATACCCCCACAAACTTTCATATTTCTTTGTTCCTGTCCAAGTGCTTCAACGTCTCCAAAGGACACTATGGGACAACTTTTTTTTTCCTGTTTCCCACATCCCGCAACCTTCCAATTTCAGCTTCAGCTTTTAGTTATGTGCCATGCACATAATGTTCCTTACCTGCATCTAAAATGGGTATTTATAATCAAACACGGGTTATTAATTAGTTTGGATTTTTCCCCTACAAATGTAATGACAGAGACACAGATACTATTTTTTATATATAACGAAGATGTCACATTCAAGTGATATGTGCTAATAATATATCATGAAGAACGAAGTTAGGCTTTTCTTTAAAACAAAATAATGAACAAAATGATATTAACTGCAACACTGTATCATTAAAATTCTCACAGGATTAAAAATGTGACCACCATAAATCTAAAACTTTGTTTGTTAGGGACGTGGAAATAAGTCGGCAGTTTCTTTAGAAAGGTACAATTGTGGAGTTTGCATGGAGTAATTTAGGGATAGATGAGAAACTCAATTCAGAAAGGCTGGTGGCGTGTTTGAACCGTTGTTTTTGTGAATACGAGTATGTGTACCATTCACTCAGATGGCACTAATCCCAAGCAGGTTGCCAAAGGATAGCTCCACCCATTCATATGCAGGTACCGCAGATTGAGAAATGCGTACATTGTAAAGTAACATCAGTAATAATTATAGTGCTGATTTTTCAATTTTAAGTAATGTTGTCATGAAAATTTTTCTATTGTAAGTTGAGACATTTATTGTTCAGCGTACAGGGAGGTAGGGAATGTTTTTGTGACGTCACAGAAGTTTAACGGATTATTTGCGTTAACGTCATATCAAGGAATGTTTCTTCAAAGCCGTTGCAGTGCATCCTAATGTGATGTGCTGCGTTTGCACAGTGAAACCTTGACTGTTGCAACAGGCACTTCCACAGCGTGTCACGGAATTCAAGAGCTGTGTTAAGGTCTCTCCGCTGTTTGCTTATTTTTGGCTCATTGATTTCTTTAATCCCTCGGTCACCAAGCATTTATGAATCCCCCTTATTTAGTCATGACAAAATAATTTCTTTCATTTTGCAAACATTGACATCTCTCTGTCTGCAGTCTTCGGTCGAAATCTCTTTCCCTAACCCCCATTCACCATATATATTTAACTTTTATTGTTATCTTTCACATTTGGTGTAGTAAAATATCAGGTTAACACAGAATGACATTATCATGTTACTTTGACTCTATCACATTTCAAACTATTATTTTGTTATGTACATAATGGACTAACCAAATTTGTTTTAGTGGATAAGCTAGAAAACGACACAATAGTAGCACACGTTTAAGTAATACCTTTAAAATGTAAGAGGATCGCAAGGGAGTAAGTCAATTCACACACATTTTTAAGAAAAAAATCATTTTTTTATAAACTCGTTAGAACCGGATTTGTACAGTCTTAACTATAAACTGAAATGAATTTTCCGAATTGTTACATAAATGTCGGAAGATATAATTGATACTTATTAGAACTTATTAGCAACATCAGACAGTCTAATTGCCATATATCAATTCTAGACTTCATTTTATATGAATGAATACACTCATCGCTAAAAAGTAGCTTTTTAATAATGACAATTATGGGTTGCCTTTACAAGGAATCATCATGAAACATTACTCTTATCATGTTGCCTGAACAAGCTAATGTTGAACTCTGCAATTAAAAGATTAAGATTTTTAGTTAAAATTTTGATCACACAAATCTGGGATAAAAATCCTAGTGACAAGGATGAATGAAGTTAACACACGAAATGACTGAATAGAACGAAATGGTGCAACACACGAAAATAATATTACCCATTACCCATTAAAACCAATTTCTGGATATCGTGATCACAGCAGCTAAAAATATTAAGGTTTTGAATGGCTTAGATAAATATTATGATACTTTCTGCAATAAAAAAATCTTAACACTGTTCACCTAACATGTCATTGTTTCCAGACTATGAACTAAAGTTTAATAAGGAAAATAACCAAAAGAACAATTATTAGACTTCGTGAAGCTGTTAATACGGATGCAGGTTGTAAACGGAGAAAGGTAATGATTGAAAGTAAGTGATCGTGATTTAATCATAGAAATAAGCGAAACGAAAGTGATAGAGTTTGAGTATCATGTTATGACAGAATATTAACGAGCTGAAAACCTTAAAGAAAATGAGTAATTAAGAAAGGACAGAACATTATTAAATGAAAACAAGGTAGAGACATCACTTTTAACAAAAGAAGGATCTATTTTACAATAAAGTGGTGTGGGGAAGACATATCCTACACTAGCCGTTGTCCTCTCCTAATCATCGAGGTGAAATTGAACACTGCACGGTATACTGAAACCACCACTCAACCCGTCTTCAGTGGCGTAGCCAACATAGGGCTTCGGCCTCCGTGTTTGACGTTCGAAAACTCGTACAGTAGAGCATAGATTTTTTATTTTTTATTTATTTATTTTTTACACATCAACACTACCGTCTCTCATGACCCCCTCCCAAAAATCAAGTTTCCTACTGGCCGCACTGGGACACTAGGTGGCGGAACAGTGCTTGTAATGGGGCTTTCACACGACTCCACTTGTGGTGCTGCTGACCGGCCAAGCCGCCAGTCACTCTGTATAACGATTCAGTCGGCGTAACAGCACAAGTAGCGGTAGCGTCAAAGCGGCTCACAGTAACAGCGGCACCTTGCAAGTATTGCGGCTTGTTTCCAAATCTTGTGTTAATCTCAATGTATATACAAATTGAAGTGTTTATGCCTATATTTCACTCTGCAGACTACACATCGCATATGAATAGTGTTCGGATATGGTAGTAGATATCATCTCCCATTGTGCAACATGGTGGTAGAGGGTTGATAACGATAAGGGGGTGGAAGATATAAGTGTTTAAAGTTACAGATTTATATAAAATTCTGTGAATGGGTCTCCATATTTTGCTCTTCAGCGAAAACTACACAATGCAGATAAACTATCTCTCTGTGTTGTTGTTGTAGGATAAAGTCTGCCATTGTACACCCTAGCAGTTCCGTGTCGATAGCTATAAGTGGGTAGAAGATATAGTGGATGAAACTCATCAGCTGATATAAAGAAAACCAGTGATTACTTTTGACACTATAATAGCAAAGAGGTTATACGTATACAGCGAAACGTGATGCACGTTCTTCATTTGTTTTCTGCAACTGTAACGATTCTGTTTCCCCTCCAAAATAGTGACAAAGGAACGTTCTTAAATGAAAGACGATCTCCTCAAAATCAATTTATTATAATTAAACATTCAGATGACATTTCCTATCATGTACAACAGATAATGGTATTCACGCAATCTTTTACAAATGTTAAAACATTGAGACACAAAAATGACTGGCAGAGTCAAAGGTCGGAGGTTTTGCAAAACAGAATGCTATTAGATTGGTTATACAGGGGCTTGAAATTATCGTTAACTTTAAGCTCCCCAGAGTAAATAGGCAGATCTCAAAAGAATAAAATAAGGGACAGAATCCAACAAGTTTGATTCATAGATGACACAAAGGCCACTTGACACAAATCGATCAGTCACTTGCATAATAAGATCTGTAAAAACAATGCCCGATTCGCAAAGGCGCGAATGCTGAAATAGAGACTTCTAGCAAAACGAAAACTAAACTGTGGCCGCTCACAGCGTAACCACAGGACAATGTAACGTCCGCGAAGTAAACACAAGTTCTACAAGGTCCGAATCTTTGATATCACACACAAGTCTAACCATAGGACCGTTTAAGACGATGTCCTCCCCGCGAATATAAACGGAGTATTCCGTGTCTCCCGAGGTCCGTACACTTTGGACGCTCAAACAGGAGACTAGCGAGGTCCATACACTTCGGACGGTCAGACACGAGAGACTGTCTCGAGGTCCGAACACTTCAGACGCTCACACAGGAGTCTCGCGAGGTCCGCTCAGCCACCTGTCTTTGTACGTCCTCGCGCTCTGCCGCAGCTCACGGCAAGTGCGGGCGCCCACACCCACGCGTGAAAAGAAGCACCAATATCTGCTAGCGGCTAGTAGTCAGAGCAATCGGATGGCGTAGCGCCGTTGACAAATTGTTTAGCTGTTATACTAAAAAACTCGGCGGAATCAGGACACGTTCTCTGCGGCTGCCAAGAGGCTCCGCCCACGCCACCAAAGCTTCCCACGGATTTCACCGTTCCCAGGGTGAATGCTCTGCAAGGAATTTCAACTTGCTCCTAGCTAAGGTCACACGACCTAAAAATGTTAACGTTGTGCTATAAATACAGCCGCTGGAGCCAAACCCCTGGGGCGCCAGATGGGCAGAAAGCTTTCCTCTCAACCTAACCATTTGTCACACTAACTGTGTTCAAACTCTGCTGCTTTCTAGGAAGTTTTTTAGATAACGCCTAAGGGCAATATGTATCCATAAACTGCCCGTCACCCAGAGCACTCTGCTATCGTTCGGCAAATTCCTCTCTTGCGATACGGTCGAATGACTAAAAAGGCAGTCCCAGCTATCGCCCACCGTAACCGTGGGCCAGCTATGTAAAGCATTCCACACACTCTGCCGCCTGTAGCGTCGGCGCCATACAGGTCAAGCCAGCCCCTCTCGCCCTTCCCTGAAGGTGAGCGAAAGTTGGTGGGAGGGCGAGACCCACAAGAGCTTCTTTGCTCTGCGTGGCGTGGCTGTGCCCAACACGTAAAACCACTTTTTAGCAGCCAAGCTTCGCCAATAAACATCAAAATCCCGAAATTTTCATATAAAAATAGAATGTACTACAATCCCAGGAGCCCATCACCCCCGATGTGTGCCCAAAGGAACAGAAATCAAAATAAATAAAGTTGTACCAAAAAATGTTACATATTTCAGTAATTAGTGTAAAGAGAAAGGTACAGTAACACAAGGTTAGTATGAAAAATAGACTAATTACAGCCCCCGTCTCACACAACAAGCGTATGAATAAAGGTTGTAAATCTATCGGACCAAACTGCGTTGTCATCAGTCCATAGCTTACAAACTAATTAAACTAGGGTAAACTAACTTAAAGACAATAGACACACCAAAGCCAGTTGGAGGAGTCGAACTACCTATGGCGAGAAACTGCGCGCTCCGCAGCAAGGCCACTCCAAAGTGGCTACGAATAAAGAAAAATAAGTGCATATTGCAGTTTGAAAAGAAAAACTACCAAGAAAGATGCCACAGCATAAGAAAGAAATTTTGTGGTCTCGATGCGTTTCTAAGAGCCAGAAAACGGTGCTGAAAAGTGAATGTACAGACAATACAGACATCAAATTTGTAGACATTGTTTATCTTACACTGTAGGCATCAGTGATTTTTTTATATTCGCTACCCTAAGGGAGTAAAATAGGGGACGAAAAGGTTTTTGAAAATACATTGCTATTAAGCAAATTTTGTAACAAGAAATACAAAATATCGGATTTAAATTTTTGATTGGAATTTTAAAAACAGTATTTCGATATTTTTGGAAATTCGACCATTTAGCGGGTGAAATAAGGGAAAAATCTTTTAACGCGGCTACTAAGACTATATTCATGGTAGAAATGAGAAAATTTGGATTTGGAACACAAAAAACTGTGTTTCTGGATGTTTTGAATTCTGATATCAATTGTGCAATAGGGGGTGGTGCGTTGTATCAAAATACTTAATTAGGAAAGCAGTTTTAAAGCTTAAACTCTGAAAATTTATATTTAGAAGTAGAAACAACCATTGTAGTCCATCCAGTCTACGCTTGCGAAGCAGAGGGAATTAAAACAGTACTGTATAAAAACGTTTACTGTACAGTACACCTTATTGGCAAATAGAACTTTAAAGTTCCGTTTTCGGAATAAACGGTTTTCCGAAAATCCATGTCCCCCAATTACTTCAGATAATCGACGTTCTACTGTATATAATATGTTAGTTGAATGAAGAATTTCAATTTTAACTCTGACCAACAAACCTCCAAACACACAAAGTGAAATCCAAAAATTATTTCCACCTCAGAATATATTCATAAAAAGGTCTATTGCTTGTCTGCTATGACGTGGATCTTGTCACCTTAGTGTGTTGTCGGTTGAAGTCAGAGTTGTCCTGGCTGGCAATCTTTGCGAAGAAACAGTGAATTGCGCTGAATTACTAGCAGTGTATTTGACAATACATGGTGTGATCACATTTGAATATGTCTCTACAATGTATCGTTACAGAAAGGTATTATTATGGTAACTCAACTCTTTGTGTCATGAAGTACCCCAAGGGAGTGCTCCGTAATCACAGATCCCAATGAAGTCTTGTAACCAATTTCACTCTGAAATTCATGCAAGAAGAATATAGTGAAATTGTCAAAATTGTGAATTGTGCATTCTAGACGCTGCCTTCTACCCGACTGTAATGATAATAAGGGAAGATTTCGACATAAGTTATTTTACTTATTACTTCTTCCTGGCCAGACATGAAGTGTGGTCAAAGTGTTTCATCAAACAAAATCCGGCAACTTCCTGTTGCTGAAACCATCCTACAGGAATATATCCCTATTTTCCTTCCTTGACTGGGCTATCAACGAAGTTAAGCTGATCGGTATGGAGCAGTGAGCTAACAGCGCAGTAGTTTAGCAACAGTGAGTTGTCAGCACTGACAAACCACCTGCAGTCACCGCTGGCACGTGAGTTCTGAGGGACCGGCATGTGCATCCGCCATTATTGTTCCTTCCCAACGACGTAATACGAAAACGTTGTGGAATTGGTATGGTTTCAGCATGGTGGCTGTGCAGTTTCGAATTGTTCTAATTGTTCAGAAAACAATTTTGATTCTCTGTGGACCCTAAAAGCTGTGAAGTATTGATTATAAACTGCTACTGTGAGAAGTAGACACCAATAATGACTTCAGAACCATGCGAAGTTTGTAATGACGCACGATTTCAACACACCGTAAACGGCAGGTTTCACCACATCTTATTTAGCGAAGGCTCCGATGCAACACTTTTTGTTACCGTTTCTACATATATTGGCTAACAAAGAGTATCAACACATAGAGTGAATATTAATTACTTTTAAAGGTGTATACTGTTTTTGCCGTAAGTGTTAACTGAAATCCTTCTTAAACATCTACGTTGTTTTGTATTAACTTATTTAAAAACACTAATGTTTAGTGGCATTATAAAGAAAGCCAATTTGAAAAAAAATAGAGTGATTTGTTGGAAACGACTAAATGTGACAGCAATACCAACTATTTTCAGTGATACATTCCTCTCTTATTCATATTTAGTTGCATTAAAATGTTAGTGGTAGTGTCCTTCATAGCTTGCGCAATGGAAAAGCATTTTATATGAATTTTGAAAAATATTACGTAAGGAAGCACAGACCTGGGATTGTATTCTGATCAAAAGTACTACATCACATTCGGAAACGTAGAGTTATCGTGAAGCTATGGAAGTGCATCTGGAATTCAATAAAATAGGGTTATCCAATGTGCAAGAATTGCTCCGTATATACACCCAGTCGGTAAATCACAAAAAATATATTTATCGATTTTTCAAGCTGTATTAGAATAAGTTATTATGACCAGATTAATTTTTAATACCAATCTTTGTTTAATTCTTGATATGTGTTTTACAAGTGACAACATTGATATTTCAAAGCAGTAACAGCAAAGAACTGCGCCTTTGAGAAGCTCACGTTGTCACTGCTTGGAACAGAAATGGCGGTGGAAGCTGCTGCTACAACAGAAGTTGATGACTTGACTGTTTCTGGTTAGCTTCGCCATGTTTTCGTGGTTGAGTAATACTTCTACATTGTTTATTTTTTACTAGCTTCACTTCATTCACCTTGTTGTAGCAACTTCAGAAACTTCCCCATAGGTCCTTTCATCTGTATGTCCTATGCAGGTCCAACTCTATCCCTCTGCTCAATTTCAACCAAATCCACCCAGCAATTTTTGCGTGAAAACAAAACAAAATTTCACAGCCAAAAGAACGATCAAATATTATCAACTGTGTGACACATAATAATTTAGTTAGGGCTGGTTAGTCCATGTCTAGTTAATCTTTTCGTTAGTAAACGAGAAGATGTCTTTAACGCCCAGTTAAAAGTGCTCGTTAAGTGCATTGTGTTTGTCATCGCTAGATACACCTCCGGTTTTCTAACCTGAAGGAAACGAGAAGGAAGTAGATGAGGAATGGGCACTCTGGACCAACTGCCAAAATCAGTGATTTAAACCCTATTTCATTGCTATTTTAAGACCATTTATCAGTAAAATCAGCAATTGTTCTTATTTTCAGCATGATATAGCCATTAAATAGGGAAATGCATAATTGGGACAATTTTCTGAATAAGAAATTAATAATTACAATACTGACAACAAATAATGGACAACAAATACTAACATTTTCTTATATAATAAATGGACAACATTGTCAAGAAATGTACTAAGTGTGAAATGCTGAAAGATATAAATGAATATGGAAGGAAATTAGGTAAACCAAGATCGATTTGTAAGAAATGCATAAATCAAGACCGAAAAAACCTATATCATTCAAAGAAAAATGATAATATGAATGACACATCAAAAAAGTGTACAATATGTGAAATAATAAAAGATATAACAGAATATGGAACGAAATTAGATAAACCAAGATCAATTTGTAAGAAATGCATAAATCAAGATCGAAAAAGCAGATCTCATTCAAAGAAAACGAACAACATTCAAAATGCAGTGAATAACATTCATAATGATGAAAAACTAAATGATATATGGAAACTAGTTCTACAGTTTGAAGAAGCAAATAACATTGATATACTTGATTCTAATTTATCTAATTTTATTAAATCAGATTTTCATGAAATTAATCAAAATGATTATTGACAAAATTGCAATGAGTGGTGCAGTGATGGTATACGTTGCTATAATTTTTAACCAGATAAAATTAGCCAACATAACAATCATAAATATCGAGAAAAATATTTTAAGGATAAACTAAATAAATTAAATGAAAATTGAGCCCAATTGTGCATTTGTATCTATGTTTAGTGGTTTTGATAAGAGTCGTATTATAGAAGTATTTGATGTGTTTAATAATCGTTATTAAGCACAGGTTTGCCATATGAGTATTTTATTCCAAAAATAACTGAACTGTTAAATATTAAACATGAAATAAAAGTACATGATATCAAATGACAGAGTAATTTGTGGGAACAATTTTTAGACATGAAACCTTTCAATATAGTTCAAAATAAAAGGAATTTGATGAATATATGGAAGCACAAATTAGAGCTACTATACAATATGTACAATAAATTGTTAACATTGAATTTGTAATGTTTCATGCTTTTTTACTGTAATAAATATTGAAATATACAATCAGACGAAAAATTTATATTCATTTAATGTCATCACTCTAATAAATACTACACCCATTTATTACTAATGTTTACATTTTTCAGTCATTACTTCATTTAAGTCATTTTCGATTTCTTTGTCTAATTCGATTCTATTAAATGTGTTACTACCGTTAGAATCATAATTATCTTTCAAATGCATTTCTTATTATTTGTTGACATATAATACAAACTTATATATGAACATATTTTTGTATCTGTAATAATATTATCCATTTTTAATGCTAAAAGTAGATTTTTTTTCTTTTTTTATTATTATTAGTTAACCATTTGCTGTGATTCAAGCTGGAATTTGCCTTGATGCAGAATATATACAGATAGTTAAAAGTTTTCTGTTGGCATTCTATGTTGAGCAACATAAGTCAGATTTTTCTTTCCATACATAACTATGTAAGCAAGTGTATTATTCGGAATTTCATCATTGAATGTAGCACATAGTATCATAGTCTTTTTCTGTATAACTACTGTATGTTATATTAATCACATAGATAGGATAATTTGTTATGAAGTAGTATGGATTTATATCAACAGCTTCTTTCAGTTGTGTAAACTTCTTAAATTCACAAAATGAATCATAGGCCTTTAAATAATTATCAGGCGGTTGAATATGCCACATTTTATATGGAAAAATTTCATTTGTACCATTTTTCAAATATAGGTTACATAGTTTTACATGATCATACATTGATCGATCAAGCAATTGATTATTTTTATGATTTGTTTGAAATACAACATATATAAAGTAAGGCATATTAAATTCCATTGAATTATAGTAATGTGTGATGTCTATTTAAAAATTTGTCTTATTACTTAATCCACCTATTTCTATAGTTTGCAATTAATAGAATGATATTGGAAGTTTTGGGTTTTTCAACATAAATTCACGTTTTTCAATTTCATAATAAGGTTCATATTTCACAATTGGTACGCGAATTTATATACTTTTTACTACAATTTTACCTTCCTTTGGAAGTGTACCAGCTATTTCATTTCCATCTGCGTTTGTACTAGAGCATCATTTGCACTTGATGACCATGTAAAACATACAGTAAGATCACCTTCAAACATAATTTCTAGAGGATATAGTACTTCATTTTTCTTACTTTTTATTTTACCATTGTTAACTATATGACCTTCTATTAGTATTTTATCAGTCAAAGATGAAGTCAATTGCATCAAAACAGTTGATGATTTAAATGGATGCTCAATTCTTGATAAAATATTGTTTCCTTTTTTAATTGCTATAAAGTCTAATAGCTTTACAATAAAATTATCAATTAGCTTAACATTTGACTTGCCATATGCTGAAAAATCAGATCCATCTGAATGAATAACATCAAAATTCATGTACAACTGAGCTTGATTAGGAAGCATCTATGCATCACCAACATTGATGCTTTTTTTCTATATCTTTATTAGGAATATTCAGGCTATTTTTTGTTTCTTTTTTCATTCACTGGAAATGACTGAAAATGATAGCTTTCAGTTTTGTTCTTAATTTATTAAGAATAAAATTACAGGAACATCATTAGCAACAGTCTTTTCATTTGCATTAATAGTCTGATTACTAAATCCTAGCAAACTTGCTATGTTATCCTCTTTTTTATATCCATATACAGTATATTGACCAGTTGGAATTATTATTGTTTCACCATCACAATAAAATTTATTATTTTTTGTTGTAACGTTTGAAGTTAAAAATGTAGTATAAAATCCAACCAATGCTACACTTTTAAAACTATCTTTTATAGGAACAGTTAATCTTTTTTTGAGTACTGATGAATTACCACTCAGTTGAATTATTCTACTCATTTATTGGTAATTAAATGAAGACACATTGGGAACCAAAAATACGACTTCCAGAAAAGAAATCAAAAAATAAACATGGTACACTTTTACCAAATTCAATCTGATGTGCAATTATATGACCAAGTGGTTGTGGAAAAGCTACATTGATGATTCATAATTATATTTTAGCACCTGCATGGTTACATTGGGATAAAATTAATCATTTGTATGTTTATTCTAAAAGTGCAGATTAATCAAAGTATCAAGAATTTTTAAAAAATGTATAAAATTGAAGACAAGCAAAATGTAAAAATTGGTACTTTTATTGAAAATAATGATGAAATTGTACCATTAGCTCAATGTGAAAATAATTCAGTAGTTCTTTTCGATGATTTTATTCTTGAATTTCAAGATATAGTTAAAGAATATATTACTAGAGGTAGACATAAAGGAATAGATTGCTTTTATTTGGCTCAAACGTACTCAGAAATACCAAAACAATTAGTCAGAGATAATCTTAATTTTTCAAATATTTTCAAAGAAGATGATACAAATTTAAATCATATTTATCATGAGTTTGTTAGAGGTGATTTAAAATTTGATGACTTTAAAGACGTGTAGTAAATAATGGAATAGTCAGTTCGGATTTTTTACAATAGACATGACTAGAAAAACAAATGATGATAAGTTCAGAAATAAATTACAATATTTCATAATATTGTAAACATCAATGTCTAACATAAACATTAATCATCTGACATAAGCAATAAAAAGAAACAAGAACATTCAAAAGAAGAATTTAGAAGATGGAAAAAACAACCATGTACAGAATACGAAAAATATAAAAAAGAAGATCAGCCTGTTATTGATGCAGTAGAACAAGTAAAACAAGGCATTGAAGGAATAGGTGACAATGTTCTATAGAGAAGTTGAAAACAAATGATTCCATATCATATATAACAAATCAAAGAATATAACAGCTATAGTGATAACATAGATTTCATTGAATCTGAAATTGATGATATATTGATATGATGGAAATAAAATAACTATTGCCGAAACAGAAAATGTAGTGGTTTCATCATAAACAATCCAAAAGGAATTCCATACTCGATTCGATTTTTAATACTTTGCCACACACATTTTGGGAAAATGAAAAATATGGTAAAGGACTAGTAAACACATTGATTAATGAACTTCATCATAATTATTGTGGACCTGGTACAAACTTAGATGAAAGGTTAGCACGTGGTGATTCAGGAATAAATCAGTTATATGAAGAATGTGAGCAACATGATATTGCATACAAAAGTCATAAAGAATTCGAATCTAGACATCAAGCTGATAAAGAACTTTAATTAGCTGCAACAGAAAGAATGTATGCTTCTGATGCAACACTTGGTGAAAAATTAGCTGCAACACCTGTTACAGGAATAACGTATGGAAAACGAAAATTAGGAATGGGTATATATGCTGATGAAAAAAGATGGGATTTATAATAGTATTTTTATCTATGTAAGTAAATAACTTCTGCATTGACTATACTTCGCTACCTAGTGGTAAAATTAAACCAAAAACATTTAAAATTAAAGTCAATCATGATAAACTACATAGCATAGATCAAATTTAAATGATGTTCAAAAAAGAGAGAAAGATAAGAAAACTGGTGGAAATTTACTTATTACATTAGGTATTCCAGTTGTGAAAAGGATTATTGAATATCTAACAAAAAAGAAGGAAGGTAATGGATTAACACAACATTAAGGTGGATTTTTACCATTCTTATTAGCAGCATTACCATATCTTGCAACAATTGGTTCACTAGGTGCTGGATCAGCCGCAATTGCAAATGCAGTCATAAATAAGAAAAAAGCTGATGCTGATTTGGAAGAACAAAAACGACACAATTTGGAAATATAAAATAAAGGTACAGGGTTAAAAAACGTTGCAAAAAGTAATTAATAAGTACCCTAATGCATTAAGTAATTTTGACATAGAAAAGCTTGCTAGGAAATTAAAAATTAAACATTTTAGTTGTGTTTTCATGATTGATGAATTCCAAATAAACCACAAATATCTGAATGTGGAATAGTTAATTTAGATATGTCTGATCATGTTGGCACACACTGGATATGTTACTATAAGAAAAATGATAATAAATTTATGTTTGATTCATTTGGTGGTAATAAACCTAAACAACTAGTTAACTATTTAGGTCAATGAGAATTATACTACAATAATCAAAGAATCTAGAATTTGAATGAAGTGGTATGTGGTCATTTGTGTTTATTTGAACTTAAGTTACTATTAGATAGTTATAAATTCAGTGATGTTTTGAATGTAATAAATGGACCTTTTTGGAAATAAAATAGAATCATTAGAACCAAAAATTGAAAGTTTGACTAAACAATTCCAGAAAGAATTACGTAGCACTTTTGAAATAACTAAAACGTATGTTGATTTTAATGGTAGACGAATAGTTGATATAAAAGATCCAGTAAACGGTTATGATGCTATAACTAAACAGTATTTAGAAAAAGAATATGTTACAAAACCTGAATACATGTCTATTCTAACACTATTCAATAACTATGTAACTAAAGCAGAAATTGATGATATGAAACTACGTCGTGATATTGTAAATGATTGTAATGAAATGCTAACTGAATTAGAAACAGATGTTGAAAAAATAGAAGGCAAGATACATGACAAACAAGTTTTTGAATTTTCATTTAAGAATGTAAATACTACAATATAATTTTAAGCTTAAAAGAATCAACATATTAGGAAAATTCTCAGATTTAGTGATTTTGTGATTACATTAATAGGGAACTGTGTACCACATGTAATAGATGAAGAGAATGTTTCAATAAAGGTATCCAATAATGATTATCTAACTATAAGGTTAAAAGATATACAAACTGTTACACAAAAATTAATTATATTTGGTGAATCATTGTTAGAAGAATAATTTTTATGGTATATAAATGGATCATATTTATTATTTGAAATGTGAAAAATTTACAGAAACACATCATCCTCAAACAGTACCAACAAAAAATGGAAGACAAAGAATTGAAGGTATAAGTTCAGTATGTAAAACTAAAAAAAGGAAAGTTGTTAAAAAAATGGAATAAATGATAATGTTTGTGAAGAAATAATTAATGAATTACATAAACCGATGAGGAAAAATTATAATAGCAGAAAAATAGTATCATTTGGAATTAATGAGTTATGGCAGGCTGATGTAGTTGAAATGGATTCTGGAAATTTGAAAGGAATATCGAAAATAAATAAAGGCAATAAATATTTATTGATGGTGATTAATGTGTTTTCTAAATATGCTTGGGCTATTCCAATTTTAGATAAAACTGGTAAAAATGCAACTGATACTTTTGAAAACAAATTTAGACACAGAAATCCAAAAAATTGACAAACAGATAATGGAAGAATTATATAATAGTGATTTTAAACAACTTATGAAAATTTCTAATATCAATCATAATTCAGCATTTAGCTAATTAAAAGCATCTGTTGTTGAAAGATTCAATAGAACATGAAAAGAAAAAATATGGAAAAAATTTATCCTTCAAGGCAATCACAAGTGGCTTGATATTGTCTCAAAATTAGTTGATGAATATAGTAACACAGTACATTGAACTATAAAAATGAAACCAATAGATGTTAATGAACACAATTATAAGCCTAATGCAATGGTTATGTTTCCAACTAAAGCAAAGTATTCTATTAGGATAAGCACACTGAAAGGAATATTTGTAAAATGATATACTGCCAACTGGTCAATGGAATTATTCGAAATTGAAGATGTAATATATTCAGATCCAATTATGTACGTATTGAAAGTCATTAAAGGAACCTTTTATTAACATGAACTATGGAAAACAAACTATCCAGGTGCTTATCTGGTTGAAGAAGTGTTAAGAAAAAAAGGTGATAAAGTATATGTTAAATGGTTAGGATTTGATAATTCACATAACAGTTGGGTAAATAAGGACAATGTAATTACTTAAATAATTTTTATATATATATAAATGAAGAAGACATCATTTCCTGATGATGATGTATCTGTATTCATAAATCAATTAACTGATGAGTCTTTGAATTATTTTTATGATTTAAATTATGATGAAATATGTGTTGTTTATGAATATTTTAAGAAACAGGAATCTTCATAATCTAATAGATTTTGCGTTTGTATGTTATCCATTTTTTTAGCTTCTTGTTTTTCAGATGATAAAATTAGATAATATAATCCCAATTCATTAATATTTTCTCATTATATGTCAGATCCGTCAAAATGGCGGGTCTAATACTTTGTTACTAATAAATGAAGTTGGTAGATGTTATATCTAAACTTCAAAATTTAACATACATTTTTATTTACATAATAATCTTAGAATTGGTTATATAAAACAGGAAAATGCTATATACTACTTACAGAATCAGTATTAATAATTATGATAAGAAGATATTTCTAACTTCTAAAGAATTAATTACTTCATCTGATTGGGAATTTCCTTCAACAATAGATGATCATATTATTGATCTATGTTTCAATAGTGAAAATGAATATATGGGAACTGAATTTTTTAATTGTATATAAATGAAGATACTTCTATTACTATCATTAACGAAAATAATAATTGCTCATGAGAAGAATGAAGCAATAAAACACATAATTGATTCTGGTAATTTGGAAATTCCAGAAAATCGAAATATACAAGTAAGTGATGATGCATTTAGAGAAGCATTAATGCTATGTCAGTTAACATTCAATCTTGAGATAAATGGTGAGTTAAGTGATGATACTTTAAATTTTATGAAAATGCCTTGATGTGGTGTAAAAGATGAATTTGGAAGCTATAGAACTAGCATGTATAAATGGAATAAGAAAAATATAAATTAGTTTTATAAAGGTGCAACTAATAAAGTGTTACATATACCAGAAGCAGCATTTACTTTGTGGCAAAAATATATTGATATTCAGTTTCATTATGACAGCAATAATCCAGACATCTTAATTACGAATAAAAGACGAAAACATAGATATGAAATCGATAAAAATACGCAGAGTTCAAAAGAACTAGATGGAAAAGGTAATGTGTTATGACATGCATTTTTCCAACTTTCAATAATGACCCAGTTGAAATTCATTTGAATGACGATGAATTGTCGTATTTGGAAATTGATGAAAATCATCGAAAAACCAAACAAATCTATTTGAAGTGTTAGTGCATGAAATTGGTCATACATTAGGTTTACTACAGTCAGATGTGTTTCAATTATTACACAATTATCTCAAGATGATATTGAAGCTATTCAAAGTTTATATGGTAAAGTAACACCACAACCTACAACACCAAAAATAATTGTAAATGTACCTACATCATCTACACCAATTGAGCGTCTTGCATCATTATGTGAAAATAAGCATTTCGATCACTTACTGTTTGCAAATGGAAATTTATATGTACTTTATAAAAAATGGGTGTGGATTAGTAACGATATGAAATCAAAATTAATAACCGGTTGGTTAACATTTTTACCCAAAACTTTACAAATAATAAATGGAATATATCAAAGACCAGCTGGTGAAGTTGTAATATTTGTTGACAAGATATGATGTTGTGGGCAGCCACAAAACGTGCGGACATTCTGCACTGCCTCACTCTTTCCACAGTCCAGACGAATGCAATCATCCGTTGGAAAGGAAAGGCGTTTAGAAATAAAAGTACATGTCTGGTAAAGGTGGACTGTATTTGTGAGAAGCGCTACATTCTGTGGCGGCAGATACACATGCGTCCGAACAGGTTGGTGGTCACCGGCCAAGTCCCCCCACCGGCCCTGCGCCGGCCGTTTCATTGTGCTAGGGCCGGGCAGGTAGCAGCCACCCTTACCTGCAGCCCCAGCGTCCGGTCGCTGCTGCGCCCTTGTGGCGCCTCGCACCAGTACGGAACATTCCACCCACCTAATTTGTATAAATTACACTAATACACAAATTACAAAAAGCACAAGGTAGATAACACAAACAAAACAAAATAAATGGTTGATGAACTCAAGCCCGATATACATGACAGAAACACAAGTTCAATTAGTTGTTGAATGGTTATGAGCACTACAGTCTACGTTTCCTGTGGAACAACACAAATCTTCGACAGCAGTTCGTTTATTGGTTCCTGTTGCTGTGCTCACTGAAGCCACTCACACCAAACCATCAGGACCATGGTGAGTGCAAACAATGGCCCCAGCCCGCCACATGAGAGGTGGCAACTTGCCTTCCTTCAGGAGAACCAGTGTACCCGGCTGCAGATTGTCTTTCGATGATGGCCTTTTTGTTCTCTGGTGCAGCTGTGACAAGTAGTCGCGTGACCAGCGTTTCCACACGTGCTGCTTACACTGCTGGATGAGCTGCCATCTCGACAGCCCGGATGATGGTTCTGGAAGGAAGCCTCGCTCTGGGACTGTTGTCAAGGGTTCACCGATAAGGAAATGGCCAGGAATAAGGTACGAAAAATCATCAGGAAGTCAGGTCGAGGATTTAATCACGCTTCCATTTGAGTTAGAAGTGTCTATAGTTCTTCAAACGTTAGCACTTGGTTTCCCACCACTCTCTTTAGATGCGTTTCATGGATTTTACACCTGCTTCCCATAATCCACCAAAATGTGGCGCAAGAGGAGGGATAAAATGCCACTGTATCCCATTTTTTGATGCACAGCTCTCGATTTGTGTTACATAGGACTGAGTGGTGACCTATTTGTGGAGTTCATGCAGATCATTCCTTGCTCCCACGAACATCTTTCCATTGTCGCTGTACAAGTTTGCACAGACACCTCGTCGTGAAATAAATCTTCGGAGAGCAGCAATGAACACTTGAGAGGACAGATAAGTGACAAGCTCCATGTGTACTGCCTTTGTTGCCATGCAAACAACCAAGTCAATGTCGACCTTTGCCTTAGTTTTACATCTCTTTCCACTGTATAGCGGGCCACCATTAAAAAAGGGTACATTGATACACGATCTGAAGGTAGTTTTCACATAAGATGGTTGCAGTAGTGGTCTTCAATCGGCAACAGGGGAGACACTTTTGAATCATTTGCCTGATGATTGAGCTTCCTGTTTGAATCCAGTACCTTGGTCTGAAACTTGCTAATAGGAGTTATGATCCTGGATGCAACAAACGTAGATGCTCGCCCATGACTGTTAACTTAATTACATGATGCTTAGGAGCCAGAATCAAGGGATGCCTTTGAGTGTAGGAAGCATTTGACTGTTACAACCTGCCGCCCACACTTTACAACTGTTCTTCGTCTAAAAACAGATGATGTGAGATCACTCTGCTTTTCTTGGGGATCGTTCGACCATGTAGTAGTTCTACGATCTCCTTGCAATACTCCCAGTCCAGCATGGTTGTTTTTCACCACGCATCTACAGTTAACATTCCTTTGGGTGGTTCTTTCAAAATTCTCCTCACACAAACGATCTTCTTTCGTTCCCACAGAAATATTCATTTCTTCTTACTGACGGGATCGTTCAACCTGAGTGTTAAGGTTATTAGTGCGTGTGAGTCATGACAGTACATTTCGTGCCACGGAATTCTGAGACAGAGGAGGTATTTTGCCTGAAACAATCCAGCCGAACGATGTCTCCTGTAATGTTGGATGATTCACTCTCTTCAGCTGGCCGGGTTTCAGTACGTCAAAAAAGATCGATGCTCCAAGAAGTAGATCAATCTCACCAGGTTTATGGAATGCTGGATCTGCTAGCTTTAGGTGTGTAGGAAGCTGCCATGTGGAAATTTCAAAGCGTGCTGTTGGAAGTGAACCTGCTATAAGTGGAAGTAATGCGCAGACGGCATTTGTGCTGTAGTTAGCAACTCTTGAGGAAATATTCACCTCACAAACATTCGACGCGTCTACCGTTTGAACATCACTGATCCCAGTTATTGGTATCAGACGCCGACTGAGCTATAGACCCATCCTATCTGCCAGACTGGTAGATATGAAGTTTATCTGTGATGCGCTGTCAAGCAGTGCTCTACATTGGTGTACCTTTCCTTTACTGTCTGCGATTTCTACAAGGACAGTTGGTAATAGCACTTCTGTGCATTGGTGGTTTCCCTTGACGGCGCAGTATGTCTGCTGTTCTGGTACGCTCGTCTCTTGCTCTCTATCGCCACTGCTACTGCCCTGTTCCTTGTGCAGTAACGTGTTGTGGCGTTTTTTACAAATGTGGCAACTGCCAGCACAGCATTCCCTTTGCCTATGATCCATGTGCAGGCAGTTGAAACGAAGCCTTTTTCTCGTCACAAAGTCTAGTCTACTTGCAATATCGCTCTCTTTGAATTTGGGGCATTTATTTAGTTCGTGAGCTGCGCCACAGAATACACAGTTGGATGATGTTGAGAGGAAGGTTCGTTGCAAATTGTAACCTTCTGCTTTAGTACGCTTGGTGGCCGGCTGGTGGAAATGCTGTAACATTCTGTATGAATGAATTAGTTCCAACGTCTGACAGCTGCTTTCCAGAAATGCCACCAAATCTATCAGTGGAGGAAAAGTGATGTTAGCTGTTTTAGATTCCCACTGTTTCCTGAGATTCAAACTAATGTGATCCAACAGAATGCGTGAAAGTAACACCTCATGCGTTGGAATGCCGACGTTCAGAATCTCGACTGTGGTCAGATTTGTTATCAGCTGGTTGATTATCATACGCAAGTCCTTAGCTGATTCGGTTTTGATGCTTGGCAGATTCAGTACTTGTTTAATATGCAAATCTACTATTAACTTTGGATTATTGTATCTATGAACAACCAGATCCCATGAAATTTTAAACTTGCTCTCTGTAACCGGTAAGGATTCAATTAACTTACGTGCTTCACCAGACACACAAGACAACAAGTAATAATAACGCTGGACATCAGTTAAGGCGTCATTGCTAATAATAAGTGCATTAAAAGTATCAAAGAAGTGCGTGAACATACCATTAAATTTTGGCAATGAAATTGCAGGAAGCTTTATTTCAGGTGCATTGTATGAAGTTGACGAAGAGGAGGTGCCACAACATTCGACTGCAGTAATGTAGCTATTTTTGACTCTACATGTAAGTACAAGTCTTCAAAAGATTCTCTGTCAGCATCATGGGATTCTTCCAGATCGTTAATTTCTAACTGAGTTTGTATGTCGTAATATTCATTTTTGCTTGTGGTTAGCAATGACTGCCTTACTCTAATGTCATTGAGATTGGGTCCGTCCTGAAAGTTATTGAGAAATGTTGAAATTCTAGTCACTTGTGACTTGATGACTGCTCTTTTCTTAACTAGACTACGTTTCTCGACAGGATCCGTGATTTAGGATACTAGAACACAGGATAGAAGATTAAGGAAAAAGAGCCAGGCTGCTTGCAGAGCAGAGCGACGGTACCTGGCGATGCGCCGAGTGGACCACAGCTGCTGGAGAGTCGGCGGTGGTAGCGCGGCTCGCTGATGTGTGGCGCGTTGTGATGTGTTGTGCTGCGGGAACTGCTGGGCTGACTCACGCCGTCTGCTGGTTGAGAAGCACTTCACAACACGATCGACACGATTCCCGCGTATTCTGTACTGCGGACAGCTCTACTACGGACATATGTCACTGTTAGTGCACCGGAGGCACTCGAATTCATGTTAATCTGAGAGATCAACAAAGCCACGAAACTGGATACTCTTAGTTCGCGGTACGCAAAGTTAAACGTCGGAATAGTTCACTCTATCTGGCCCAGAGGACCAAATGTGGGCAGCCGCAAAACGCTCGGACATTCTGCGCTGCCTCGCTCTTTCCACAGGACAGACGAATGCAATCATTCGTTGCAAAGGAAAGGCATTTAGAAATAAAAGTACATGTGTGGTAAAAGTGGACTGTATTTGTGAGAAGCACTACATTCTGTGGCGGTGGATACACATGCATCCGAACAGGTTGGCGGTCACCGGCCGAGTCCCCCGCCCGCCCTGCACCAGCCGTTTCATTGTGTGAGGGCCGGGCAGGTAGCGGCCGCCCTTACCTGCAGCCCCACCGTCCGGTCGCAGTTGCGCCCTTGTGGCGCCTCGCACCGGTACGGAACAGATGTATTTAGATACATTACAATTAATACCAGGATATCGAAGACCATTATCTAGTACAGGATTACGTAATGATTATAAAATTAATGCTGTAGTTAACACGTATACTGGTAAAACGTTTTTTTCCATAATGACTTTCTCTATGTTGAAATAGATGAATGTAATTTTAAATATAAAGTTCGTGGTATTATAACCAGACAATTTTCTGGATTACAACCTGCTGTAAGTTCAGTATTTAGGTACAGTAATGGTATGTTGATTTTTTTCAGAGATGATACTTTTTATGAATATAATGAATTCACAAAGCATGTAGTAAAAGTTGCTGCAACTGATTTATCATTATTTGGTATAAATTGTGAATTATAGATGTAATATGTAATATGTATACTACAAAATACAATACAAAAGCTTGAATATTTTCCTGCTATATAAATGGATTTAGATGCTAAGCTTAATAGCATCAATAAAAACATACCACTGATGAAAATGTGTGATGTTGAAGTAAAGAAAGTGTATCAAATTACAAATGTTGATGTCATAAATACCAAAGTTGGTTATAAAACATATCTGGAACTCAGTAATGAATTCAAAATTAGCTTACCAGATAGATATGGAAAATGATAGGTTGGGATGATTGTACAACTATGATTGGTTGGAATATTGTATACAAAGGAATGATAGATCTGATAAAAATGTTTTAGATTTAAGACAACAATAATTGAATGATTTTACCGATAATAAATGGATAGTATGGAAACATGTATTCGATGTAAAAATGAAAAAAATGATGAATTTCACAATAACAAAATTTAAAACGTTGGTCATTGTAGCATATCTACTCAATGTGCATGTCAGCATACTACGAAATATTATGATAATCATAAGGATAAAATTTTAGAAAAGGTTAATTGCAAATGTGGTACATCAATAGTTTAATGTGAATTAAAACGACAATTAAAAACCTTAATTCACAACAAACATAGGACAGAAAAAACTTGTGAATAATAATTACATCCACTCCCATGAACCACAGACATTGCCGAGGTGGGGTGGCTTGTGTGCCTCAACGATACAGATAGCCGTACCGTAGGTGCAACCACAGCGGAGGGGTATCTGTGGAGAGGCCAGACAAACGTGTGGTTCCTGAAGAGGGGCAGCAGCCTTTTCAGTAGTTACAGGGGCAACAGTCTGGATGATTGACTGAGCTGGCCTTGTAACATCAGCTAATGTGGCTTTGCCACACAGCTACTGCGAACGGCTGAAAGCAAGGGGAAACTACAGCCGTTGCCTTTCCCGAGGACATGCAGCTCTACTGTATGAACATATGATGATGGCATCCTCTCGGGTAAAATATTCCGGAGGTAAAATAGTCCCCCATTCGGATCTCCGGGTGGGGACTACTCAGGAGGATGTTGTCATCAGGAAAGACAATACTGTCATTCTACGGGTCGGAGTGTGGAATGTTAGATCCCTTAATCGAGTAGGAAAATTAGAAAATTTAAAAAGGGAAATGGATAGGTTGAAGTTAGATATAGTGGGGCTTAGTGAAGTTCGTTGGCAGGATGAACAGGATTTCTGGTCAGGTGAGTACAGGATTATAAATACAAAATCAATTGGGGGTATCACAGGAGTAGGATTGATAATGAATAAGAAAATAGGAATGTGGGTAAACTACTATGACCAGCACAGTGATGGTGCAAATGCAAGGATATAGAAGAATGTATAAATAGGGGAAAAATAGATACAGCCTACAGAAAAATAAAAGAAACATTTGGAATATCAAGGACACTGTTGGAAAACCAGTTCTCAGCAAAGAAGGGAAAGCTGAAAGGTGGAAAGAGTATATAGAGGGGCTCTACAAAGGAAATGAACTTCGAGACAATATTGTAGGAAGGGAAGAGGATGTAGATGAAGATGAAATAGGCGATACTGTACTGAGAGAAGAATTTGACAGAGCCCTGAAAGACCTAAGTCGAAACAAGGCCCCTGGAGTAGATGATATTCCCTCAGAGCTACTGAAGTCTCTGGGAGAACCAGCCATGACAAAATTGTTTCACCTGGTGTGTAAGATGTATGAGACAGGTGAAATACCCGCAGACTTTAAGAAAAATGTTATAATCCCCATCCCTAAGAAAGCAGGTGCAGACAGGTGTGAAAACTACAGAACCATCAGTTTAATAAGTCATGGTTGCAAAATATTAACACGAATTATATACAGAAGGATGGAAAAGCTGGTAGAAGCCGACCTCGGGGAAGATCAGTTTGGGTTCAGGAGAAATGTAGGAACACGGGAGGCAATACTCACTTAGAAGGCTTTTGACAATGTTGATTGGAATAAACTCTTTCAAGTTCTGAAGCATGGAGGAGTAAAAAATAGGGAGTGTAAGGTTATTTACAACTTGTACAAAAACCAGACAGCGGTTGTCAGAGTTGAAGGGCATGAAAGGGATGCAGTGGTCGGAAAGGGAGTACGACAGGGTTGTAGTCTTTCTCCATTGTTGTTCAATTTGTGCATTGAGCAAGCTATAAAGGAAAGCAAGGAGAAATTTGGAGAAGGAATTAAAGTTCAGGGAGAAGAATTAAAAACATTGCGTTTTGCCGACGACATAGTAATTCTGTCAGATACAGCAAAGGACCTGGAAGAGCAATTGAACGGAATCGACAGTGTGCTGAAAGGTGCATATAAGATGAACATTAACAAGAGCAAAACTAGGGTAATGGAGTGCAGTGTAAGAAAATCAGGTAATGCTGAAGGAATTAGATTGGGAAACGAAGCAATAAAGGAGGTAGATGAGTTTTGTTACTTGGGCAGTAAAATAACAAATGATGGTCGCAGTACAGGGGATATAAAATGCAGAATGGCAATGGGTAGAAAAGCGTTCTTGAAAAAGAGAAATTTGTTAACATCGAATATTGATTTAAACCTAAGGAAGTCCTTTCTGAAGGCATTTGTATGGAGTGTTGCCTTGTATGGGAGTGAGACGTGGACGATAAACAGTGCGGACAGGAAGAGGATTGAGGCTTTTGAAATATGGTGCTACAGGAGAATGCTGAAGATTAGGTGGGTGTATCGCGTAAATAATGAGGAGGTACTGAACAGAATTGGGGAGAAAAGGAATTTCTGGCATACCTTGACTAAAAGAAGGGATAGATTGGTAGGACACATTCTTAGACATCAAGGAATTGTGAATTTAGCGTTGGAGGGAAGTGTATGGGGAAAAATTCTCAGGGGAAGACCAAGAGATGGATACAGTAAGCAGATTCAGACAGATGTAGGTTGTCGCTCTTATGTGGAGATGAAGAGGCTTGCTCAGGATAGGGTATTGTGGAGAGCTGCATCAAACCAGTCTCCGGACTGAAGACCAAAACAACAACAATAATTACATCTATAAATAGATACATCTAACTTTATGAAGTTTGAAAATATTCTGAATAATAATTATGTACATAAATAGGTACATCTAACTGTATCTAACTGCTACTAAATATTCTGAATATATAGACAACAAATTTGGACAACAAATATAAGAGCTTTATCCATAATAAATGGATACATCTGTATCACATTTGAAAATATTCGGAATAATAATTATATACATAAATAGGTACATCTAACTGTATCTACAGTTACTATATACTTTATTTATAATTAAAACAAATACAGACAACAAAATTAATAGATTTTATCCTTAATAAATGGAATTAAAATCGATGCAGTTAAATGAACTCAAAGCCTTAGGTAAGATTTTAAAACTGAAAGCATATTCTAAACTACATACAAATGATTTGATAGACAATATAAAATTTCAATCATTGTTGCCATATGCTACAGATATATTTGCTGATTATAAAAGAAAAAAATTAATTAGAAATGTATCTTTGGCTGATATTGAAAATAAACACCCATCATCAATGAATGTTGATGAACATAATGCATTAGCTAAACATTTAAATCTTAATAAGTATTCTAAAGTACCTAAAATTAAGTTGTTACAGTTGATTCAAATAACACAAACACTATTCCCATTTGCTACAGATATATTTGAAAAACAATATGAACGAAATGTTCATAATTACCATTCAACTGAAAAAGCATTTCAAAATAGGTTACAAACATATAATATTGAAAACAACATTAAAATTAAAGATCCACAACACATTATGACATCAACTAAACCTCTAGTATATTATCTAATAAAAGATAATTTAAAAATATATAATGGATTAAAAGTGAATTTAATACTGTTTTGTGAATTGAAAATGAATGAAATAAAAGAATTTAGATTCGCAACACACAACTGTGTCATTACAAATGAAAGAGGTATAAATAAATTTTATGTAAAAGGTAAACAGCAAATGTTAACATGTATGCATGATTTTCAAGCTAGAGGATCAGGATGTATGTTAAATGGGATAATTGGTTCACAATTAGGAATGAACAAATAAACACCACTTAATCGTTCATCATATATTAAATTACCTAAACTATTAAAAGATAAAAATCATGTATAAATGTTAAGAATAATGATGAAAAATGTTTCTTGTGGGCTATAGCATCAGCATTTAATCCAGTTGGTAAACTTTTAAATAGAACTAGTAACTATATAAAATGTATGAAACAATTATAAACTAAAATTGGTCAAACAGAATATCCAGTTAAGATTATAATATTCCTAAATATGAATGTAAACTAAATATATCGATTAATGTGTATGTGTATGATGAAAAATATGAAGTATATCCATTAAAGGTTACAAAACGTGAAAATAAAGTACACATAGATTTATTATACATGAAAAATGGTAATAATTCACATTATTGTTGGATTAAAGATTTATCACATCATGGTAAAATTCATCTGTGTAAAATGTGTTTACAACACTTCAATTCAGAAAGTAAACTAAATACACATAAAGAAGATTGTTCTAAAAATAAATCAGTTAAAATTGGAGTACCTAATAAAGGCGAATGTATAACATTTAAAAATTTTAAAAATACAATGCGTGTTCCATTTGTTATATATGCTGACTTTGAAAGCTTTTTATTGAAGATGAATACATGTGAACTAAATCCAAATGAATCATATACAATGAAATATCAAAAACATGAACCGTATGGATATTGTTCCTATGTGAAATATATTCATGACAAATATAAAGATACTGTACTATATAGAGGACCAAATGCACATAAGACATTTATTGAAATGATTGAGAATAAAGTTGAAGAAAATGGACATATATATTCACAAATAGAACCAATGAAAAAGTTAACAAATATGCAAATAAAAATACATAATGAATCTAGACGATGTTCATTATGTGAATCGCCATACACACAAACAAACAGAAAAGTACATCATCATGATCATTTAACTGACAATTATTTAGCACCACTATGTAATGAATGTAATCTTAAACTGCAACAACCAACATTTGTACCAATATTTTTACACAATCTAACTGGTTACGATTCACATTTGTTTATAAAAGGACTTGGATATGATGAAAAAGAAATAGAGTTAATACCAAATAATGAAGAAAAATGTAATATCAAAGCAAGACTTATTAGTCTTCAGGGAGTCATTGCGATCGTTATATGAATAAAATTCTTGAATGTCCGTCTCCAAATCGCTTATATTTTCTAAAACATTACCGGTTTCGGGACAGCTGCCCATCTTCAGATCAAAATTTAGAAGTTACAGAGTAACCTGTCCTGTAATGAACGAATGTGAACATTCGTTCATTACAGGACAGGTTACTCTGTAACTTCTAAATTTTGATCTGAAGATGGGCAGCTGTCCCGAAACCGGTAATGTTTTAGTAAATATAAGCGATTTGGAGACGGACATTCAATAATTTTAAAAATGTAATAGTTTTGCAAACAAAGAAATAATTTAAAAATGAGGTTTATTGATACATTTTGATTCATGGCATCATCATTACATAAGTTATCATCTAATTTATCAAAAGATAAAATGCTTAATATTAAACAATTATTTAATGATGATGTAGTGGATCTAGTTATTAAAAAAGGCATTTATCCATATGATTATATGGACAGTTGGAATAGATTCAACGAGACACTACTACCACCTAAAGAAGCACTCTATAGCAAATTTAATGAAGAAAATATAACTACTGCAGATTATCTACACGCGAAGTTAGTTTGGAAAAAAATTCAATATTCAAAATATGCGTGAATATCATGATTTATATCTTAAAACAGATGTTCTATTATTGGCTGAGGGATTTGAAAATTTTAGAAAAACTTGTATGAAAGCATATGATTAAATCCTGCATGGTATTATACACCACGTGGTTTATCATGGGATTATATGTTAAAATGTCTAAATAACCACTGGAATTATTACATGATTATGATATGATATCAATGATTGAAAAAGGTATAAGAGGTGGTATAGCACAATGTTGTAAAAGATATATTAAAGCAAATAATAAATATATGAAACATTATGATTCAAACAAGGAATGTATTTAGATGCGAATAATTTATATGGATATGCAATGTCACAATTTATAACTTATGGTGAATTTGAATGGCAAAATATTTTGGTTTTGATATGATGAAAATATCAGATAATTCTGAATATGGATATATATTTGAAGTTGATTTAGAATATCCGATTGAGTTACATGACAAACATAAAAATGTACCATTAGCACCAGAAAATGGGCATAAATTATTAACAACATTAAATAATAGATATTAATATGTTGTACATTATGAAAACTTAAAACAATATCTACAATTAGGATTGAATTAACAAAAATACATAGGGCTTTAAAATTTAAACAGTCTGATTTGCTGAGGAAATATATAGAAATGAGGATGAAAGCAACAAATGATTTTGAAAAGATTTCTTTAAAATGATGAATAATTCTGTGTTTGGTAAAACAATGGAAACATACGTAATAGAGCAAATATAAAATTAGTATCAGATGGTTAAAAATGTGATAAATTAATAGCTAAACCAAAATTCAAACATCAAACAATATTTAATGAAAATCTGGTAGCAATTCATATGAATAAAACTTAAATTAAATTAAATAAACCCATCTATGTTCGAATGAGTATACTTGATTTATCTAAAGAGCTTATGTATAATTTTCATTATAGAATAATGAAACCAAAATATGGAACAAATATTGAGTTGTGTTATCAAGATACTGATAGTTACATATACAATATAAAAACAGATGACTTTTATGATGATATGAAAAATGTGATTGAACACTTTGATACAAGTGATTATCCACATGATAATGTTTACAATATAGCACAAATGAAAAAAAATGAATGTAATGGAAAAGTAATGACTGAATTTGTAGATTTAAGAGCTAAAATGTATGTGTATAAAGTTGCTGATGAAATAAAGAAAAAATCTAAAGGTGTTAAAATCAGTACTAAAGAATAAAATATCAATTTATGATTATATAGAACGCTTATTCAACAATAGTGAATTATGTACATCAATGAATTTAATTAGAAGTTATAAACATGATGTATACACAGTGAAATTAAACAAATAGTATTAAGTGCAAATGATGATAAAAGACACATTTTGAATGATGGAATAAGTACACTTCCACTTGGACATTATAGTTTATTGTAAATATTGTATATAATTAATTCATCATCAATAGTTTTATATATGTATATACATATATATTATAGATACTATTTGTAAATACTGAGTCACCATTACTAGTTGTAAATATTAGTTCATTATTCATAAAAGTGTCCCAATTATACATTTCCCTATTTTATGGCTATATCAGGCTGAAAATAAAAACAATTGCTAATTTTGATGATAAATGGTTTTAAAATAGCAACGAAATAGGGTTTAAATGACTGATTTTGGCAGTTGATCCAGAATGCACATTCCTCATCTACTAAGGCATGATATATTTCGACTATGTTGGCAATAGAAACAAATGAAAGTGCAGTCTGAATATACAGCTGTTAGCCACATTTAAGTATCAGGGAAGAGGTTGGTTGTTATTTGGCGCTATGGAAAACATACATGAAAGAAACTCCAGTTTAAAAAAATGATTTTCCGAGATTTTTGTGTCCTTAATAAGCACCCAATGGAATGTAAAAAAATCAATGCTACGACATGGAAGGATGAGGAAGCGACATGGCAAATGAATTCAGTGTTGCTACACGTAGGAAAGCAAAAATACTTAGGGCCTAGTAAGATAACATACTGCCAAGTGCGTTGTACCTTAGTGCAAGCAATAACTTGCACATAGGCGAAAGTGCACTGTTCCTGTAGATCGGATGAAGAAATTACATTTTAGGCTTTACACTAGGCGCAACAAGCATAAGTAAATACTGAGTTAAAAGCTTGCAGAAAAAAATAATGTATTCTGTTTTCCATTACGACAGGTAACTTATAAAATATATAACTATCTGTCGTACTTTTCAGATCGTTGAGGAGTTTTTCACGCAGTGTTTCCATAGGCGCCTTTCGAAGAAGAAATCGCGTAACAAATTCTGCATCATCATAGCATTCAAAACGATGTGGCTGAACCAAATTACGTTTATGAGGCCTTATAGGAGCAATGACCTCTATATCGTCCAAAATATTGACATGGTCTTCATTGTCAAGCAAATCTCTTATTCCATCCATTTTCATAATACCGATTTACACTTAACTAGTTGTTACCCATCAGTTTGTATTTTGATATCGCAACAATAGTTTTAAGGTTATGTTGCGTATCTGAAATATATCATCTACTCAATACTGAAATGGATGGGGCTTAGAAATAAGACGATAAAATTTACCAATAAAGCTGCTTTCCAAACTAATTTTTCATACATGTTGTGCTTCTGTTATTTTGTTCCATAAATTGGTTTTATCACATGAATATGTTGCGGTATTTTAGCGCTGTGGAATCCTGCCATTCTCTTACAGATTCTCACTTAATTGGCCGTTAACCGTGTAACGAGCAGAATTCTACTCGTTAATTTAACTACCAGGTTAAAGTCTTTTAACGTCAGGTTAACTGATAACGAAACATTGAGAAACGCAATTCTTCCATAACGACAAGTTAGAATATTAACCGGAACTTAACGAGACATTGACAAACCGGTCCTTAGTAGTATTGACTTCCAGTGGGTGGTAAGGACCTGAAGATGGAGTAGTTTTGCATCTGTATAGTCTGTCATTTTTGCCCCGGGCTCCCTGATGATATATCCCAGCTTGCCACCTTTCATGCACCAACAAGGCGAAATGCTTTTCCAACAGGTCACTGCACGTCCACACGTATCCTGTACAACCCAACGCGCTCTTCTAGGTGTACATCACAAACCCTGGCCGTCATTACTTGCAGATCTGTCGTCCACACCATGTTTGGGAGCGAACAAAACGTCATGTTGCGCGGTTGAAATCTGGCCCAACTGAGGCACCAGGTGAAAACCAAATGGCAGGCCATTCCGAAATACTACATTTGGCACCTCTACGATCGTCTCCATGGGAGAATTGCAGCTTGTGTTACTGCAAAAGGAGGATAAACAGCACTATCGTCGAAACTGAACACGTTCTGGTGTCTGAACTCTGTTTGTGTGATGGTATGATGTATACATCCTCAGGAATGTGTGAGTAATATTTACCTCTGCTGGATCGACGAACTCACGGTGTTGTTTTCACATTTTCCAGGAGTGTATTTTTAACGATTTATGTTCCAAGGCAATCATTACTCGTTACAATAAATTTCTGGTAGGATTTATTTAGGTCTGAAACAAAAACATGTCTCATTTCCATAGATTGGTTTTACGCTGATTCAGTTATATGTAACTAATCTATAAGGCACGCATAATGGTTGTCTTGCCAAAGGATTAGAGTACTTGTTTCGTTACTTCGGTGTTTGCTGTATTAAACACCAATGTGAGTAAGTAAGGACTATAATATATTGCTAACAGGAGAACTTCCCCGACAGTGTAGGGTGGTTGCATTGAGCGATGAACTACAAGCAACTGAATCTCACTGTATACTGAAGGACATGGAGAACAATTTCATGTTTGATTGACTAATGAAAGGCTGTAACCGAAACGGAAAATTCTATTGTGTGGCATTCAGAGGAATATTAATTTTGGAAAATTGATTTATAAAATTTCAGGATCTAATTTGGAGTCACAACGGAAGTCTATCGAACTCACCAAAATAATCAATATCAAGTTTCTCCGAAATGTGATTGAAAAATTTCGAATGCTTAATGTAACATACCATTTCTTCCAAATTGTACAGCGATTAAAAGGGTTCTCATATACATGTAGATATTTCTACATAAATTTGTATTTCTTTTATCGCCGAATCTGTTGACACATTTTGCTCGGAGCGTTCCAATCTCTCTGTGCAACACATAGGAGGAGAATTTCAAGAGCATTTTCTGATCAACATACCTACAGTGGATTACTCAAGCACCCTTTCCTTCAGATACAAACTCTCAACTTTATCATGCCCTCTGTTACTCAAACTCGTAGTTATTTTAAACAGATTCCCATAACAGTAAGGGCCTAGGACTGTCTCCGCAATGAAGAAAGGATCATGCCCATCATCAACGAATTGTATAAGTTATGTATATGTGGCGTCTGTTTTTTCGGCACTCTTGCATAATTACTCTTACGGAAATCAGTTTAAAATAACTACGACTGTGAGTAACAGAGGGCAGGGTAGTGTTGAGAATTTGTACCTGAAGGGAGATGTGCTTGAGTAATCCATTTCAGGGGTAGTGATCGCTCTGTACCCAGTACTATAGGGATCAGCACAACTGCCTAGAAAAACGAGACACGGGTTGAACTTTACCCATTCCATAAAATATGTAATAATCTGCATATATAGTCTTAGTCCTTTCGTTTGCAGCATTCCCATTTCCACCATCCACCTACCGCTAAAACTACATCTTTGTCTTACCAATAACAGCACCAAGGAGCTGAGGCCACGTGGCTGGCTTCATTTCAGCCAACTGCACCTCTTCAGATGTATTGCCATTGGCGGCAGGCTTGGTGTGGGGCCAAGCCTCCGCTGTGTTTTTGAAGAGTCCCATCGCTCCACATCCGTCAGCCACGCCGCACCGTGTCTTCATGACAACCTTCATTGTGGAAGTCACTTGCCGAAAGAAGGCAGTTTAAGTACCCGAGAAAAATCCACGCGATTATTCACATGTGTCAGCATACGCGCTCATGGTTGTGAAGGGTACGAGGAATTATTGAGAGCACATTAATACCAACTTAATGCCAGAGCCAGTTACTTTGATGACTGCTGTTTCGTGTTGAGAAGACCGCCCTGTGGGAACTATTACATGATATCAATAAAGCATGAGGAAACAAAGACAGACCATCAAAGATGCAGGGCTTTATAAATTATTTATTTGGTTTAAAATTTCCACATGTGTCAATTTATTATATATTCAACATTGTTTGGTTCATGAACAGGACAGCGAGCACAGAATAACATAGAGAGGCCTTATAACAGTGGCGAAGCCAGGAATTGGTTCTGGGGGGTAGAAATTCCTACCCACTGTTGACTAATGACCCCATCCCCCCCCCCCGCCCAAAAAAAAAACCTTCGGTCAAACCCCCCGCCATCCTCCGCCTCCACCAACACGGGTCGTATTGGGTCCTGGTATCCTGGTTTATTGCCTAATAAAATGATTTTGCTATCTAATAATAAAATTAAATATCCTTTATTACACGTTTTGTAAAATGTTTTATAAATCTCCCAAACTGCCCAAAAGTACTCATTTTTGAAGTTATTTAAATAAAAAGAAAAGTTCATTTCATTATTTACAACTTTCTCACTGACGAAAATCTCCTGAACACAAAAAAAGTTGGCACACGACTAACTTTTTAATGTGGCAGTTTTCATGTCGTATAAAAGCAATAGTTTCATTTATTATTTATATACCAACACAATACGTATTGTACTTGCCAAGAACACTGTTGCATTCCTTTAGTATTCAACTGTCTGTGTGAAAATTTTGGTAATTGTTTTCCTATCCTCAGCAGTTCAAATGACAATGTAATTCAGGCGAGCACCATTTGGTCGGCTACGGTGGGCGCGGGGACTGAGGCACTCCAGTCCTGGTCTGCACGGCCACTACGGTCGGGGGTTCGAATCCCCCCTCGGGCATGGATGTTTGTGCCGTCCTAGTTCGTAAGTAGTTCATAAGTAGTTTGTAAGTTTAGGGACTGATGACCCCGTAGTTGAGTCCCATAAGATTTACAAACATTTGAACATCTTTTGAGTGTCACTGGCTATATACTGCACTAGGCAGTATAGTATCTTTATGTTATTCTGTGCTCGCTGACCAGTTGATGTTACGAGTGCAATACCTTGACCAATCCTATGGCAGATTTCGCCAAGTGTAAACTAGGTAGTTTGTTATATATATATATATATATATATATATATATATATATATATATATATATATATATATATATATATATATATGGCAGCAATTAATTATCTTGGGTTGCCACCATATTTCTCCAAAATATGGGTAATTAAAATGTTACTGATCAGCAATGATGTGATCATATTTTCAAACATGTAATAAATATTCTTACTCTATTGCAATGTATCAGTTGTACCAAACAAAAAAAATGTTCTTGAAAAAAATATTCGTAAGCTGTGGAATGTAACTATTGTGTTTCCCCTACAAAATAGTGAAAAGGGAATGTTCTTAAAGGAAAGATGATCTGCTCAAAAATCAATTTATTATAATTAAACATGAAATAAATCAGATGACATTTCCTTTCATGTAAAAAAAATAATGGTATTCAAACAATCTTTTACAAATGTTAAAATATTGAGACACAAGAATGACTGGCTGAGTCAAAGGTTGGAGGTTTTGCAAAACAGAATGCTATGAGATTGGCTACACAGGAGCTTGAATTTATCGTTAGCCCTAAGCTCACCAGAGTAAATAGGCAGATCTCAAAAGAATTAAATAAGGGACAGAATCCAACAAGTCTGATTCGTATAACCTGCTAGCAAGTGTGTCACCTTACCCACACAGATGATCATTGATGGCAGCATCTCAGGCTCGCAGGCAGCAGGCGGTGGGAGCGGATGACCTGAAATCTTTATCTGACCGTAATTGCTGCGACCTGTTAAGCAGGCTCGACATGTAACTTACACAGTTTCACTGGCGTCGGCGTCGCTAGTTGGTGGGATGGGGAGACCTCCAAGAGCTTCTCTGCTCTGCGAGGCCTGACCGTACCCAACACAGAAAACCACTTTTTAGTAGCCAAGCTGCGACAATAAACATTAAAATCCCGAAATTTTCTTATAAACATAGAATGTACTACAATCCCAGGAGCCCATCAGCCCTGATGTGTCCCCAAAGGCACAGAAATCATAATAAACAAAGATCTACAGAGGAAAATGTTACATATTTCAATAATTAGCATACAGAGAAAGATACAGTAACACAAGGTTAGTAAGAAAAATAGATTAATTACAGCCCCCATCTCACAACACCCCAAATATGTTGAAAATTTCGAGTGTGGAGTATCATGGCTAGAAAGTTGCTATTATAACGAAGCAGGAGAAATTCTATAAGTATATAGGGGTCGCCAGTCATTTGCATGTAAAAATTAAAATTTTACATCCTAACAGATATATATGTAAGAAATAATAATACGATAAATGACTTTCTTACCAATTTCATTCACACTAGGGCCCCAATCACTCTCCCTATCTTTTTAGTTGGGTCACCTCTTCGTTGGGGGCTTATCTCTATGGCCATTCCAAAACCTTAACCCCAAACCGAAACAAACTATCCATTGTCTGAACATTCATACTAAGATGTCTGGGCCCTACCACATTCATGATTAATGACACAAAAACAACATTCATTCATCAAAAAGAAATAAAGAAACATAAAATTCTAAATATTATTAAAAATTGATTTTAATTAAACAAGAGACTCAGATTTAAATAAACAAAGGACATTATATTCAGTTCTAGGCAATGAGTAAAGTGTTTAGAAACTTTTTAGTTATTATTCTATTAATAAAAATGTTGAAAAACAAACACGTAAATAAGAAAGAAACATCCTAACTAATAAATGCAAACAAATGAAATTATGAAATAAAGAGAATAATATGCAATAGAAATATTCAAATTGTGACTTAGAATTATTACTAACATATCATAGACAAACAAATAACATAAAATATCAAAATAGTGTTGAAAAGTATTATCACAATTAACAACATGTAACATGGCACTCAGTTCATTTGGGCATTGTTTTTCAGGACAGTGGCGTGTGCATAAAACTGTTTATGAGTCATAATGGTGGTGTAGTGGGTGTGGGAGGAGCATCACTGGTAGTTTATGGTCACTCAATGGACCACAGAGACATTGAGGGCTCACAGTCCATCACTGTAGCTGTCCCTGCAGAGGCAGCCGGTTCCGCCGTAAACACACTGAGACTGGGTCAGTGGGCCCCGTAGCTCGCACCAAGGTCCATGACCCTTCAGTCGGATGCCACAGACACCGTCCACAGCGCAGGGATCCCTGGTGATATAAGTAGTCCCAGGAGGCGTGCAGTAGGGGAGGGCCGAGGCCCAGCCCGAACTCGTGGCGAGCGCTGCGTTCCGCACTCTTTCTTTCCTCAACAGTGGGCGCCCCATTGTATTGCGGTGGTGGCGCGAGGGATATCGTTGCTGGTTTTGCAAGCCCAAGCCCAGCACAGCGGTCCCGGACACCGTGTGGGGCTGAAGCCATTCACAGCAAACGGCATTGGCGCGGCAGTGTGGCACCCCGTTTACACCACCACCACCACCAGCAGACATTTTTTTGAAGAATTATGTCTCTTCTTGCACATCACCAGCTGCCTGAAGTTGGCCCCCATGTGCCGCGAGAATGTCTCTGGACATACAGACATACACATATAAGACAGGGAATATAAAACAAATACAATACAAAATTACATCATTTTTTTAAAAGTTTCTTTAAATAAAAACATTAAATCTCTTACATTATAATGGTACCACTGTACCTTTGTAAACATATTAAATTGTTTGCTTAATTCTTTAGTAACAAGTAAAAAAATCAAAATATTAACATAATTGTTTCAATAACAGGGTTATGATGTTATTATTATTAATAGTTCGTTAGTGTATGCTTTAGTGTCCATGCAAACAAACATTGTTTTCTTAATTACCATGCTTACTGACGTGCATACTCAAGGAAACTATCTATCGAGCTTGTACCTCAGACATGCAAATGGAATGTGTAGGAATTCTGGGTTATTGGGAATGTATACAAATTTAAAAAAAATTCTTTTGTGTCATTTTACTGCAGTCTTCTTTAGATTCTTCAGTTTTCTTCCCATCATGCTGTTATGGGCTTAATACTATAATCCAGTGCGGTTATTCTGCAACTGTATATTAATGTTAGTGTACCTGTTGTAGAAGTTTACCCTGAAAATAAACAATCATGGTTATAGCGAAGGAAAAATGTGCCCTATCCAAGTGTAATCGACATTAACATAACTTTGCCTCAATATTGTGGGAGCCACTATCGAACACAGCGAAATATCGTGGAGTATCGCATTTATGCGACTACACGATACAAAAAAAATGTCAACACGCCATATGCGCGGACAGCACGAAATCACAACGAAAAAGACGCGTAACCTCACACCCATGTCAAGGATACGGATCTCAAAGACTGACTAGGCAAATCACTCGTGGATAGCCATTCCATCAAGTCTTATTCACAACGAATTGCGCTCACAGATGCAACAAAAACACAGTGAAATCAAACATCCACAAAACAATTTGAGAAAAAAAAATTACATCAACGGCGAGAATCATCCATCCATATTCGCAGAGTTGCTACACATACAGACTCAACCAACACAAGACGACATATACAATGGCATTCACAGTCAACAACATTGACACAGTCCAGATATTAATAAATTACCTGTCAATTACAATTCAGATAAACAACAATAAACACAGAACAACATTACGAAGAAATTGAACAGCTGACGCCTCAGAAAAAGACAGAAATTAAATAACAAAAAGCCCCCCTAAGGTGTTCAAGGACGCACGTCGAGATAATCCAATCCCTACCACAAAACCAAATTACATGCTGAAATACGACGACAAACAAACATAAGGAAAACCTGTAAATTGATTACACACAACTTATTTCTAAAAACAAAAGGAGCACATTAACAATCAGCAAATTAAAGTACAAATACAAACTTATATTCACATAGGAAATATATACCTACAGTACATACAAAAACCAGAAGTCTATTCGATAAAAGGCTTAATGTGACGGACATGGTGCACCCCCAAAGACTTCTTGGTTACCGCTACCTTGGGCAAACGACCACTGCTGAAATTGTTGTGACTGCCAATTACCATTCTTCTGGTTCTGGAACCGGGGTGAACGTTACTTTGTCATTGTGCTTTGTTTTGGACCTGTCCTGAACTATTATTATTATTGCAAAAGGATCGGTTCTAATGGCCGTCATTATCATTACTGCGCCAGTTTTTGTTATTATGATTCCTCTTTTTCCAATCGTTGCCGCTATTCCACCCGCTTTTGCGATTCTTCTCTCGCCCAAGGTCGCCGTTGTTTCCCCAAGATTTATTGCCTTCATTTTGCGGAGGATTGTCGTCCCTGTTATCTTGAAGATGCCTCCTGTGTAGCAGTTCTACGTATTTTTCCTCTCTAAGCGCGGAAATAAATTCGTCAAGAGTTCCGTTGCATTTTCCTATCATGCTCCTCTGGTGTCCTTCAGGGAGCTTGGTAAAGCAGTGTTTCATAATTTCCTTGTCCGAATATGGGTTATCAAGGACTCTGTTTTTTTTTATTAGTGAATCCAGAAACTTGACTGGGATCTTAAAACCAGCGGACAACATGTCGCATCCCATAACAATTTCATCACGGATTCGCTCCTGCACTTGTGAAGGCCAATACGAAGCAAAAAACGTTTTCCTGAACTGCTCATATGACGTGCACGATTCCGCCACAGAGCGCATGTGTCCCGCCACGCTCCCTTGTAGATGGACGCAAACGAATTCAAATTTATACTGCACTAGCCACTCTGGCCGGAGTATTCTATCAAACTGTGCAATGAATGACTTCGGGTGCATTACATTGTTCGATTCACGATAGATCTGAAAATTCTGTACAGACAGGAAGTGATTCACATCGAATGGCTTATACGCTGTGGTTCCATAGCCGTATTGCGCGTGCCCTTCCGTTCTCATGTTCTGCTGATTATTGCCACCTGGAGCATACCTCTCAGAAACAGATGATTCGTGGAGGTGAGAGTCTGTCCTATGTAGACGACAGCAATTATCATCTGCCTCGGATCGTGTGTGTACACTGTGGGAAATTTCCCCCCGAGTGTTTGATTCCTCTATGACTGAACGAAAAACTGTACCAGAAAAAATTGAAATATTATTGGTAAACTGTGGAATCCAACTATTCTGTTTCCCCTCCAAAATAGTGAAAAAAGAGTGTTCTTAAATGAAAGATGATATGCTCAAAATCAATTTATTATAATTAAACTTGAAATAAATCAGATGACATTTCCTATCATGTAAAACAGATAATGATATTCAAACAACTTTTTACAAATGTTAAAATATTGAGACACAAGAATGACTGGCTGAGTCAAAGGTTGGAGGTTTTGCAAAACAGAATGCTATGAGATTGGCTACACAAGGGCTTGAAATTGTCGTAGCCCTAAGCTCACCAGATTAAATAGGCAGATCTCAAAAGAATTAAATAAGGGACAGAATCCAACAAGTCTGATTCATATAACCCCCAAGCAAGTGTGTCATCTTACCCACACAGCTGATCATTGACGGCAGTGTCTCAGGCTCGCAGGCAGCAGGCGGTTGGAGCGGATGACCTGAAATCTTTATCTGACTGTAATTGCTGCGACCTGTTAAGCAGGCTCGACATGTAACTTACACAGCTTCACTGGTGTCGGCGTCGCTAGGCAGTTGCTGTGTGATTGTATCATGCTAGGAGACTAATAAATATTTTGCATAGGTGACACAAAGGCCACTTGACACAAATCGATCAGTCACTTGCGTAATAAGATCTGTAAGACAACAGTGTCCGATTCGCAAAGGCGCGAATGCTCAAATAGAGACTTTTAGCAAAACGAAAACTAAACTGTGGCCGCTCACAGCGTAACCTCCGGACAATGTAACTTCCGTGAAGTAAACACAAGTTCTACAAGGTCCGAATCTTCGGAATCAAACACAAGTTCAAATGTTCAAATGTTTGTAGAGTCTATGGGACTTAACTACGGGGTATCAGTCCCGACACTTACAAACTACTTATGAACTAGCTAATCCTAAGAACGACACAAGTATCCATGCCCGAGGGGGGATTCGAACCCCGACCATAGTGGCCGTGCAGACCGTGACTGGAGTGCCTCAGTCCCCAAAGCCACCGCGGCCGGCTCAAACACAAGTCTAACCAGAGGACCGTCTCCCGAGGTCCGTACACTTCGGACGCTCACACAGAAGTCTTCGAGATCCGTACAGAAAGCTTTCCTCTCAACCTAACCATTTGTCACACTAAATATGATCAAACTCTTCTGTCTTCAAGAAAGTTTTTTTAGATAACGCTCGGGCCCCAGATCCCTCTGCTATTGTTTGTATGAGGCAAACTCCTCTCTTGCAAAAAGGCCGAATGACTAAAAAGGCAGACCCCGCTATCGCCCACCGTAAACCGCGGTCGAGCATTGTGTAAAGCATCCCACACACTCTAAAAATTTCTGCCAGTTATACTCCGCCGCCTTTCGTGTCTGCGCCGGCCGAGCAGGCCAAGCCAGGCCCTCTCGTCCTTCCCCGAAGGCTAGCGAAAGTTGGTGGGAGGGGGAGACCTCCAAGAGCTTCTCTGCTCTGCGTGGCCTGACCGTACCCATCACGAAGGCGAGCAAAAGTTGGTGGGAGGGGGAGACCTCCAAGAGCTTCTCTGCTCTGCGTGGCCTGACCGTACCCATCACGGTGCCAAGCTGCGCCAATAAACATGAAAATCCCGAAATTTTCTTATAAACATAGAATGTTCTACAATCCCAGGAGCCCATCACTCCTCATGTGTCCCCAAAGGCACAGAAATCAAAATAAAAAGATCTACAGAGAAAAATGTTACACAAATCAATAATTAGCGTAAAGTGAAAGATACAGTAACACAAGGTTAATAAGAAAAATAGATTAATTACAGACCCCGTCTCACAAATTAAGAATTTATTTTTAGTCTCCTAACTCATGCTTAGTAATTACTACAACGTGAAAAAGTGTGACACTGAAATTATGGCGCATGAACGAGATTGGTGTTTCTGTGTTGTTCTTAGCCGGTTTTCATCTGCGAGAATACTTGCTATTTCCACCACTCAGTGCTAATTCCAGTAATTCAGTTTCCGTTGCAATTAAAGTGGTCGAAATTCGTCATGTATGTCAATAATTTTCAGAAAACTCCTTTACTCAGATGGCCACTGATTAGTTATTTACAGTAAGCAGATTCTTATAATCAGTTCCTGATAGCTATCCTTTAATGGCTGCACTTAGTCAGCTCTTTACTGTTTCGTGTATTACTTGCATGAATTAAAAAAAAAAAAATACATAGTCAATCATTAGCTGTTGTTTCCAGAATCTTACCAGTTTAGGATATTATCCATCATCAGAAGAGACTGTTATAAATATTACAATCATGAATAATACACAAGTTACAATGAAATATAACATAACCTGGTAGTGTCACCCATAAGATACTTACAAAATTAAACAGACTGACTGAGAATTATATAGATGATCTGATAAGGTTAGCAAGGTAGTTGTGGCAGATGTAATTTCACCAGATCACTGAATAAGTAGTTTGAATGTAGTTACGGGTGTTTCTCTCTAACAATTATAAATAGTGGTTGCATATTCTCTGCACATGGTGTTCAGTGTCCTGCAACCAAGTTTCGATGGAACACCTACAATCAGTAATATGTACGAAAACCTAACTTATCTTTTTATACGAACACCTCTCTTACTGTATTTGTATTTTCATTCTCTTTTTACAAGTCTTCAGAATTATGCTACAATAATTTACATATTCTGACGATCATAATAATGTCATGTTTTGTACATAAACCATATATTATATCCTTATATTTCTGTAATTCTATTTTCGAACATTTCCATAAGAAATCGACACTTTATTTTTGCGCTTAAATGCGGTATTTTTCCTAAGAAGTTCCTGAAACTGATCTAGAAAATAACTTTATGTCTGCAACTACAACTAATTTAACAAATAAATGATCAAATGACATTTCTGACTGGGAGATCCCGTGTGGGATTGTTCGGCCGCCTAGTGCAAGTCTTTTCACTTGACGCCATTTCGACTTGCATGTCGATAATGATGATAAATCCAACACATAACATCCAGTCGTCTTCCTGGAATCGAACCCAGACCCTCTTCGATGTAGTCAGCGACTGTGCTGTCAGAGCTACAGGGGCCAGACGCAGATGTAACACATTTACTGTGATGAATACAAAATTGATTTTTTCTTGCTCCGGGAGATGTTGAAGTGTGTTCAGACTGCAGGACTCCACCTCAATCCAAAGAAGTGCCTCTCCGTCGCCAAAGAGATAAAAATCCTGGGGCGCGTAGTCAACGGAGATGGTGTTTGTCCTGATCCAGATAAAGGTTTACTACCGAGGTTTCATAAGAGGATTTTGTAACAAGGCACGTCCATTACAAGAACTTCTGCAGGGAGACGCCAAGTTTTACTGGGACGAGACAAAAGAAAGAGCTTTCCGGGCACTTCAGAAGGCTCTAACTTCCGTACCAGTACTAGCCTTGTACGACTAGAATGCAGAAACGGAAATTCACACAGACGCTAGTGGTTATGGGATTGGTGCAGTGCTTGTACAAGTTCAGGAAGGTGCTGAAAAAGTGATAGCCTATGCATCAAGAGTACTCTCAAAGTCCGAGATAAACTACTCTACAACTGAAAAAGAATGTCTTGCAGTTATCTGGGCTATCAATAAGTTCCTGCCGTATTTATTCGGCAGACTAGCTTGACTAGCTTGAAGGATCTATCAGGATGACTAGCAAGATGGGCACTAAGACTCCAACGGTATGATGTCGCAGTGGTATTGAAGAACGGGCGCAAACACAAGGATGCCGACTCCCTTTCGAAGAATCCATTAGTGGAACACAACAGCATGAATGAAATTTGAGCCCTCACTGAATTAGATGACGTTACAGTTGAACAGAGGAAAGATCCAGCACTATGTGAGTCACTGTAAAGAGTGCCAGCGACAGAAGCATGTGCCGCAATTATCTCCAGGGCATCTCGTACCGATTCCGCCGGCAGCAGCTCCATTCCACCGAGTTGGGATCGATCTTTTAGGGATTTTCCCGAAGTCGACAACTGGTAACCGATGGATAATAGTCTGCACTGACTACCTCACACGCTACGCAGTAACCAAACCTGTGCTGACTGCAGAAGCTCCAGAGATCGCAAAATTCCTTATAGAAGACATTATTTTGAAGCTTGGAGCACCACATGTTATGATATCTGATCGTGGAAAAGTATTCCAGTCAAAACTAGTATCAGAGGTAATGTCACGCTGCGACATCAATCACAGAATGACAACTGCATACCATCCTCAGACAAATGACCTTACGGAACGTTTGAACAAGACGTTAGCCGATATGCTGTCAATGTACGTCGATATTGAGCAGAAGGAGTGGGATACAATTCTGCCAGTCGTGACATTTGCTTACAATACCGCAAGACAATACACCACAGGCTTCACGCCGTTTTTCCTACTCCATTGCCGTGAAGCTGAGACGACAATGGATACGCTGTTCCCTTTCCAACCGGACGACACTCAGGATGACTATCTTAAACAGCTCATCACCAGGGTCGGAGAAGCAAGGCAGCTGGCTCGCATACGAACACAGGACACCCAGGAGAAGGACCGTCAGAGGTATAACGACAAGCACCGACCTGTTGTGTATAGTCCAGGAGATCTTGTATGGATTTTTACCCCTGTACGGAAGGTTGGACTGTCAGAAAAGTTATTGAAGCGATACTTTGGTCCGTATCATGTCATACGCCGCCTGTCAGACGTTGAGAAGTTGAGGATTATGAGGCGTCGTCGAAACGACAAAAACGAAGAGACATTGTTCACGTCCTGTGCATGAAGCGTAACTACGATCCTGAACAGCAGGTAGGCGACAATGGCTTCTTGTTCAAGGACTCTAAGGAAGGTAATGTTACTGATGAAGCCACGACAGGAAATTCTGTCGTCGATAATCGGGTAGAAGGGTAGGATGCCCTTGAACTGCCATACAGAGGACCCATGACAAGGTCAAGATCCAGGACATTGCAGCTGGCTCCACAGGGAACATAACAGCGGGTTGCTGTTTTTCCAGGAGAGGGAGCAATGCCGCGAGAGACAACGCACACCGACTGCCGGCGCGGCGCAGGGGATAGCGTCTCAGACTGCGGTGCTGATGGTCGCCAGTTCAATCCCACCCAAAGGCAAAAATTTATTTCTTTGTAATTAACAATTCCGGAATGTTCTACATCTTTCATACGTTCACTTGTAAATTCTAGTTGTTTCTTATGTTACCTTTTCTTCTAATTTCTGGTAAATTCTGTCTGTATATAAATAGCAGAGCACTATGCCCGAGAGGCAGTCAGTGCTGCGTGTATGTTAAGTTGGTAATAAACGTCCTTTCAGTACAAGTGCTGTCTTCAGTTGCCTTCGAAGTCAAGCCTGCTTCCCTTTCAACGCGCCAATATCAGTCAGTTTTGTCGGAGAAGGATCATTATGTTGGGAGGGGGGAAGGATAGAGTAGAAATAACATATTAAGGGACATCTTCTTGATACCCTTTCATGTTTCAGGGATTGATTAAACGACATACTAGGAAAAGGATAAGTTTCAGAATCATAACACAGATATTTTCCACCATTACATGAATTTAAAACTGTGGATGCTGGCTCTGAAATTCAGTAGTCAATACAAATAAAATGTTGAGGCAACCAAATTTTCTGTTTTAATTCTCTCCATAATTGATGGAGTGGGACACAGCTGATAAAGTGTTGTAGGTGGAAGGAAGTACCAACAGCTGTATAAAAATTATATTTTCAGTTTTCGCGAACGGTTTCGATGCTTCAATTACATCATCTTCAGGCCCCAATTATGTAACTGTCATTAACGGCATGTATGAACAGGGTAGCCGTTAATACAAGCAGACATCAATATCTATTCATGTCACAATCTCAACGATGACTGATAAACAAAGTGTGCTTCCTTATATAATTGCTGGCTCAGTAAATCATTTTTCTCATATACTGTAGTTTTTGCCTAAATATTATTTAAATATCTTCATCTCCGTGATATGAAGATATGAAAAATAAATATGATGGATAATGTGATGGTCAGTTTTTGTAATGGCACATAAATCGTGTTACTCACATATTTGTGAAATTCTACCTAACAAACATATTCTCTTTATTTTACACTCTAAGCCAGCTTAAGTAAGCAATCCTGGTGAATATACTTGTGAAAACTATGAAATGAAAATATAATTGCAATGATTTTGAACTTCAAAGTACCTGACCAAACATAAATCTCGTAATTATCATATGACATTTTGGAGTTTCAAAGAGTGTACATAATACTTAGTACTACATGTGTGATGAAAATGCATATGAGCATTCAAGTTCTCAAACTAAAGCTTCATTTCATTATTCAAATCAGTAAAACTTCAGTTGTAAATTAATTTCTCTTTATGTGTGATGACTTAATGCTGACAGTTTGCTATCTGCCACACACCTGATGTTTGAAAGATTGGATGTGTAGATGGCTTTGCAGTCGGTTAATGGTAGACAAGGTATTGCCAATAAGGGAGCAATGACAGCAATATTGGTAGTCGCTATGGTCACGGAGACAATTAGTTGGATTCAAAAGCTGAATGTTATCTGTTGAATGCTCGGAGCGTTTGGTATATGGGCAACGGTGCCTGTGTGTGACAACATATTGAAGATTTATAAATGAAACTTTCAGCTCACCCAACTCCAGTTGTCTATTGTCCATGAGTAATTAGTTTCGTACGTGTAATTTCAGTCAACGTTTGGTATTTAGCTGGTGAATGGTAAGACGCAAATAGTAAATGAATCTTATGATGATAATTACCAAGGATATCATGCGTCAAGACAGTTTCATGTGTGTGTTAACATATTTACCCAATTTGTGGTTGAAAGTATGATTTTATTTCGTATTTCATTAGTGAGACAGTCCATAATTTGGGCCATGTGGTACTATTCTCGAGGCAGACTGTAAATTCACTAGGGAAACTAAATTTTATGTATAAATCGGCAAGAACTATCAGGAATACCAGCGGAGGAAGGTGAGGGCGTCACAGGGAGCTGCTAACGATGACATCCTTTCCACCGTTGAGTTCCTTGAGGATGTCTTCCAGAGGTCGCCCCTTAGTTTCCGGTAGCAGGAACCATTCGATGAGGGTGCAGGCCAGACAGGCAGCTCCGAAGAACCAGAAGGTGCCGTAGACTCCTAAAGACTCCGTCATGGTCGGGTACAGTTTGCTCATGAGGAAGGAAATGCCAGTGATGGCAGTGTATGTGCCAATGGTGGCCACACCTCGAATCCTTGGAGATACGGTCTCAGTGAGCGCCACATACGGCGCCGAGTTAAGTCCAAAAGTATGCATTAGCATATACACCGACAAGCACGTGGCAGGCAACCATCCGATGGATGATATGTCTACTTGCGTCTCTTGTTTAAGGTACATGTAGACACCCAGTATTACGACGCAAGTTCCGACGACTCCATTGGAGATGAATATCAGGGGGCGCCGACCTAGGCGGTCTATCACTAGAGAAGATATCAAGGCGCCAACAACCTGTGCCAACAGAAAAAAAAAACAGTTAAATAAAAAATGTTCAAATTTTTTAAACCTATTGGACCTAACTGCTATAGTCATCAGTCCCTAGACTTACAAACTACTAAAATAACAACACATCCATGCCACAGGGAGGACTCGAACCTCAGGCGGGAGCGGCTGTCCAGTCCATAGCATGATGCAGTAGACCAGACGGGTACTATCGCACGTCGTGATAACTGTAAATTTGGAAACTTTTTATATTGGTTGTTATGGAAATGTTATGACCGTGAGAATGTTAATGTGTATGTTGCCGAAGGAATTACATATTTATCAAGATAGCTTGAGGTATTCATCCTGAAGTAAGTAGACTCAACAAAAATGTGTCACCTACAACGGCACCATGCTCATTCCACTTAAGTAATTTCATTTAAAGTATTCCACTATGTTGTGGCGTCAGTATTCGCCACAACGCTGGAGGTCCGCGCAAGTCGCCGAACAAGTAGAAGACGAGTGATAACTTGCCCTGTGATACTTCGACTGCCGAGGGCACTCGCAGTTTCGTAAACTCTCTGGCTGCCTCGCACGCCTGCCAATCGGAAGACAGGGGCTCGCCAAGATATGCTGGTGCATCACAGCCACGGCAGTCAGTATAGCAGGAGTATAGCAGTCAGTAAGTAGCAGATCTAGGAGTGCTGCAGTTCCAGGAGACCAGTCTACAGCGAGCCAGCAGTCTACATTAGAACAAGCTGGAACTCTACTATTGAGTGATGTAGAAGAGATCATCGCAGAACTGTTTTGCAGTTAGGAAGTATTGTACATCACAACAACAAAGTTGAGTATTATTTTTATCTGTAAACATAGTATAGGTGAACTAATCACTTCTTTCGGTTGGAGACCTAGTCCACATCTCGGAGGTATAAAACACGAGATAGGATGTGTATGAAGAAACTCGTGGACTCTGTTCTTCACTGCTCGAAAACTTTATGAATGGTTTGATGAATGTTTTCTAGAACTCGTTTTTCTGTATCATAAAAGATTTGTTCAATATTTAAAAAGGAAAGTGGCGCGCAACGGCAACAGACAAAAGGGCGCCAGTACACGCGCCACGGCGCAACAGTGTCACCGAGAGTGCCTTGCTTAAACCCCGCGCCTCGCCTCGACTCAGCTACGTCACGAGGCACGCTGCCCAGCCGTGGCCGAGAGATGTCGCTAGGCCGTTCCCGCCGGGCGCCGGCGCAGTATCAGCGACACCACGGACTACTTGACGTGAGGGAAGTAGACAGGAAAGCGGCCTATCACAGCACGCCGCGGACTGCCAAGCAAACTTTGAGTGTCTCCTTCCGCGCAGCATTAAATACCGACCCTACAGCCACGGCAAGGCGTCCTGGACCGCGCCACCGTCGAGGAACGGAGTCGCCGCTAGAAGTCGCTGGAGTCTCTCGGCCGTCGTCTCGGCACGCCGCACTGCTCAACTCCCGGTCTCCGCCCGGCCACCTCTGCTCTCCGTGGGAGGCTACACCAGGAACGCAGGAACCAAAGGATCGTAATAATTTCTACCTTTCATTACTCTGCCTTATGAGCAGCTGTATTGCTTGTGAAGTTTGGTTGTCACGTATATTGCAATATTTTCAAGAAACTGATTATGAGGTATTTCTAAGAAGAATTTAAACAAAAACTTCTAAGAAGAATTGTTATTTTATAATTATAAGAAGAACTATTGTTTTGGTTGTCATGTGGCTTATCTCCACTAATTGAGTCAATAAATTGTGTCTTGATAGAACAGTCACGGCTTAGTTTGCAAGACACTTAAGAAAGAGTAGGAAATTAGTTATAAAGCCCGCTAAAACCCACTGAGACATGTGACGCCTGACTAGCTCTTAATTCCTACTGTAGTAAAGCTCATTCGCAATGAGACATGGTTTTGGAATTCCCGCTTCGTAAAACAGATTAGAAATGGTGTGTATTTCTACAGTTACAAGTAGATCCACTAATACCACTGAAAAACTGTTCTGAATATTACAAAGAATGAAAACTCTGGAAAATGGGAAAGCAAATCCACCGTGACCACTATGTGTATTAATAACTGCGACGATCATTTTGATGGACGTAAATACCCATTCTGAAGATAATTGTGCTATCTGGTTACTAAAACTGTTACGACTAGAAAGTATTATTACGTATGCTAAAGCTAGAATAATCACGTTCAAATTTATAAGAAAATTTCACAATAAGTCACTGCCATGCCTAGCTAGCTAAAACCGGCCACGCTTCTCTATTGCTCCCCCTCATCTGCAGTGAATGGAAGATTAAATATAAGAGTTCTAGACAGAGTTACCTAACACAATACGTTAAGCAAATAAATCCTCCCTTTTGCGTTGCTTTCGCTGTGAGGAATTAGAAGAAAGTTAGAAGAATCTCGTTTTAGAGAAAATTATTGTTTGTTGCAGATTCAGTGTGTTGACAAAGTTTTTGGTAGATTTCTGCATAAACTAACAGATCAGACGGTTTACCAACTATGAAGCTTGTAATTTCTGCTGAGAAAAGCTTCCTCCCACTAACCTGCCGCTTCTCTGAGTTTTCTTTCCTTCTCTCTTCCACCTCGTCCTCCTTCGTCCCTCTTCCTATGTCGTCCTGCTCCACTCCGTTTCCTCTTTCCTTCATGGTAGTTACTTAAACTCAGGAAATTAAAAGTAAGCAAAACACTTCAAATGTTATGGAAACGTCGAAAATGGCCAGTAAGTTACTCTTACAAAAATGGAGACAAAACAAGGACACCCGTAAACAACGTTACGTTGTGTAATTAATATGAAAAACAGTACTATAGTTGTCGTGTACCCATATTAATATTATGATAAAACCTTTTCCTACGGTATCTAGTGAAACTAACAGCTGCATAGTGTTTTAGTCAACTTAATTAACAACTTTGTGTGTTTAAAATTGTCACTTTTAATACTTACATTTTCCTATACGATACACAACAATTTGTCTATCAGAAAACGCGTACTGGAGAGAATATGCGAATAATACCATTATGAAATAGTTGTTTCTTTCTTGAATAAATTCACAATATAATGCATTTCCATGATAAGAAGCAAAAAAGTTTCTTTAATTTCGTCTTGTAGTCAAATAAGTGGTACTGCAACTGGTCAATGAGTTGTATCACTCAATACTTCAACAACCGTAATTTTAGAAATTAATGAAAGCGACAGTACTCAGTTGCGCAATCTTCGGCTTCCACAAACGAACCAGTAAAACCATCCAGTCGACTTTGATTGTTCGTATGTGGCAGGGTGAAGTCGGTCATTTCGGCACCGATACTGTTCTTATATTAAACTCTCCGGTTTATAGTTTAATTTTCTACAAGTTAAAATGAAAAATGAATTTGAACCAAAGGCTCGATATTGGAAAGCGGGATTTACGACTGTGCTATTAACTGCATATAAGATAGAATAAGGTAAAGCAGTCAACAATCCGAAGATTGGTTTGAACACCACAGTGCTTTACTAGGCATGGTCCTGTTTGGAGGTGGTATGCCGTTGCCTTCCTCCGACCTCCGAACTGACTTACCCAGCCAGTTATAGGGGGATCTACAGTTTAACGTGGGTTTCGAACCACGGTGCTACTCGTTATTTTTCACATGAGCAATGCTGCCAGAGGTGAAAGAAGTGGAAAGCGACAGATAAAAATCATAGGACCTGTTGGGGATCGAACCCACAATCTTTGGATTCATGGTTTGACACTCTACAACTGTGCAACCGAGGCGCACAGATGTTATGATATGTAATGGAAATTTCCAAATCATGAAAAAAATCACAATTGATTTCTCTTGCAAGTGCGAACAGTCCACCCCCCGCACACACTACACCACCTCGAGCGATGGTACGTCTCTGCAACGTTGTGAGGGTGATAACGTTGGTCAGCAAGGTTGGGTAGCATGACCTTCATTATCATCAAACCAACAAGAATGTTTGGTTATGGGGATAATAATTAATGTATTTTGTGGATATACTCATCAGCAATGAGGACACGTAAGAGGAATGTATAACCAAACTGACACAGTACAATAGACCTAGGCATATCTGAATAACAGTACTGAAGAATGTATCAGGATGAAACATTTGGGATACTTTTGTAGACATGAAGAGGGAGTATCGTTTTAGGATCTAATAATAGTTTGAACACTACTGCATTCTGTAGGAATATACGACAAACTGTTTTAAACACACTTTCTCATCTGTAAACTACCACTGTGTTAGCTCAATTGCGATATTGAGATTGACACATTATCTTGGAATCTAAGGCAAAGAAAGTAGTCTAACAGACACATCTGCTTCTCCTCTTTGATTCTTTTCAATACATCAAGTTTTCTGTACCATTTCCTAAATCAGCTATTCTTATTTTCTCACCGTTCTTGTTCTGCAGTCCCTTCTTCCCTACCTCGCCGTTTCGTTTATCATAAAACTGTACCGGCTCGAAAATGGAGATGCACTCCTCATGCCAAGGCCGGTATATTCTAGTAGAGCCACTAGGGTACAAAAACTGCAGATGATGTCTAGTGTAGTTGTCACAGTAGAGAAGAAAACATCGTCAGCAGACAACCACAGGACATACGGTTTTTAAACAATCAGGAGGCAGAGACTGCTTCGCTTTTTGAGGGACGTAACGTACCTGTAGAAGACCTAAGATGATTGTCGCCACCTCAGAAGGGACTGATCCTCCGGCATCGTTAAACAAGATGACGGCGTAGTTGAGCACAACATAGGAACCACACGCCTGCAGGTTGATGCCGAGGACGATGCTGATGGCCAGGCCCCTGAGAGATGCCCTGGAGCTGAGCTCCTTGAGGGTGACCCGTTTTGTGGCGCCCTCTTTGTCTCTCCCCAGAGACGCCTGAATGCGAGCCATCTCACGCTCCACCCCGTAGTCTGAGATCCCTCGACGCAACCATCTCAGCGCCTGTAACACAACATATCCGCCCATTGTACTTTCTTTTACCGACCGCAATATGAAGGCGTAGTCTCATGTGAGACCCTGAAAAATATGTGACATAATGGATACATTGTTTGCGAGTAAGGGTGACATTCGTGTCCAGTGGCGTAAAACTCTTTTGGAGGTGCTGGTAAGAGGGGACTACGCCCCCATTAGCCTCTGGGAGGGCGGGGGCAAATTGAGGCGTAGCCTCCTTGCACAGCAACTACAAAAAAGCTTTCAAGTTTCTTATTTTTTATTGTTTTCATTTTTTTATGTTTTCAAACAGGTCAACACCGGAAATTTAAAATAGTACACATGTAATAAATGACAACGTAACTATAATTTTCCAAGCACAAGTGACCGTGACAGTGGGTCGGCAACGTGATGCCGCCACTGAGAAAGTGTGCTGCTGACAGTGTGAGTGGTTTGAATGCCGCCGCGACCAGCTTAGATGCTGCCGCTATTGTTACTGCCGGTTGTTTATATGCTGGGACCCGCTGCTTATCAGGTAAGCGACGCCACCGAGTGGAATCTTATAAACAATAATAGTGTTATTTTAATTCAATTTTTACACATAATCTCATGTTAATTAAACCGTAAAGAACTTTCTCTTTCGCTAGTAACATAAAAGTTATTTTACGAGCTTATTATATACATTCCATTTCCACCACGTTACTTCTCTTTCACTTTCAAATTAATGCGACCGTAATCATTTTATTTTTTGTGCAATTGTTTTCTTAGTATAATTGGCAACATTATAGAAAGTGTTAAAATAAATCTTAGATTAATAAACTCAATAGGCTTTTTATTTTTTATTTTTTTTATTTTTTTTATTTTTTTTTTTTTTTTTTTTTTTTTTTTTAATATAGCCTTCTCCCCCATCGCAGGACCAAATCCTGCTACCGTCAGGAAGGCAAGGGCAGCCATCTGGTAGCCTAGGTTTGGCCCCAGCAGCCACTTTAGACTGGGTGAGATGCTGGGAATCAATGGCGAGCCGCCAAAATGGATAAACATGTGCTTCTTAGGAGATCTGAGGTGACGGGGAGATGTCTTAATGGATTCTCTGGCTGACATTCAAAACATGGACACTTAAATGATAAATCATAGTGTAATGTTGCCTTCAATTCTTGTATGCCTCTTGATTTTCCTGAGTTGGCGGTTGTAGAATTTTTTTTATACAATTTTATCTTTATTTTAACAGCCTCCTCAATTTATTTTGTCCAAATCATCTGACCTTTTTTTTTTCTTCCTACGTTTTGTAATATTTTCTTAATCTGTACCCACTCGCTTTCAATACTCTTTGATTATGGAAATGTATTCATTACTGCACTAAGCGTTTTTGATCAAGATTCTTGAATGACTCCTGCTCAAGTAGGTAGACTTAATATATTTCCCTTGGTTGTTCTAGGAATTCTGTACGTGTTTTATGCCATCTTTGCTTTAAAGCAACATTTTCTTGCAGCAGGAAGTGGTCCCTACCCTCTGAAACAAAACTGCTGTTCTTTTAGTTTGCTATGGAGTGGTTTATTATGTGTCTAAATCCTCTGGCGGAGGATGTGTATTTGTGTATGCCTTTGTGTTTAAAGAAAGAGTTTAATATTTTGAAGTTGTTAAAAGTTGCAAGATCTAAAAATGTTCAAATGTTTGTTAAACTTATGGGACTTAACTGTGGGGTCATCAGTCCCTAAACTTACAAACTACTTATGAACTAGCTTATAGTAAAGACAGCACAAACATCCATGCCCAAGGGGGGGGGATTTGAACACCCGACCCTAGTGGCTGTGCAGACTGTGACTGGCACGCCACAGACCGCTTGGCCACTGCGGCTGGCTGCAAGAACTCTTAACAAGATTTCATTTCCATTGACTGTAGTCTCTCCAGCATAGTCAACAATATCATCTATACTGTCCCTTCCTATACTTGCAGTGTACCGTAGTCTCCGCCAGTACTGCCCCACTATCCATGTTGTTTACCTTCGCGTCGCGGTATTTGTTTTTGTACAGAGACCAAGAACGTGGTACCTTATGCCTCACTCTTTCCTCCGAGCGACACTTAAAGTTACAGTCCAGGCAGAACATGCACCAGCAGTGTACGGTGCCATGTGTTGAATTGCAAGCCTCACCTGTAATTACGGCAGTTTCACAAAGCAAGAAGTGAAGATTTTGCCGTCCACAATATTAGTTAACGCCTGTGGACGAGAGTGAGAGGCACAATCATGAGCTGGGTTGCTGAATCAGCCTATCTTTCCATATGAGTTTTCCCTAGCGAAGTTACTGGATCTTGACTTCATCACGATTAGTAGGAAGTTTTGGCTGATTCATCTCAGCTTCAGATTGAAATATATAGTTTTTGATAGGATTTCAGAGTCATGGACACAGCCACCGCCGAAGCATTGAGAGGTAAATCATGCTCTAAAGCGAAGCTAGTTTTTCTTTCTGCAAAGCCACTTCAACAGAATGGCACCGAGACCAGAGAAACGTTACACTTCATTTACCTTGACAACCTCACAGATAATTTTAGTTCTATTTTCAGTTGTAATGTCAAGTGTAGATGCGGAGTCAGCCACCCTCTGCTAGGAAATATTCTTCTAACAGACTGTTAAATTTTTGTGTGATTTCGAGTGTCAAAGCAATACTGTTAAAACTCTTATCAAAGCCTTTTCATTATTATTGCATGTCATTTTTAAATTCATTCTAATTTTATTTGTTTTTGGTTTTTAACTTCGAAGATACTACTAGTAAATTAAATTTTACCTCTGACTAGAGAAGCACTTCATTATACTGAGGCTCTGCTCAATATCACAATAATGTATCCAGTGAGGTCTCTTGGCAGTAATTATTTACTCTTTACTTACAGGAGTAGTCGTTCGGCTCATTCTGAACACAGGTAAGAACCTCTTACCTGTCTTGGATTCAAACGTGCACTGCTTCTGATGTCTAAGGCTGCTGGTCACACTAGATTTGTTTCACCAGCACAGCCACCATTCTTAGGGTATAAAACATTGCAGATCAGTCCTTTCGCGTAATACACGGTAGGATATATTGTCTGTCCAGAGCACTGAGGCAGGCTGTAGGACAGTGCAGCAGTAGAATGTGTTAAAATGAAACAAGCACCAAATTTTTAGATGTCCTGCAATACAACTGTGAAACTGAATACAGTTTGGTGCAGTGCAGATGGACCGACATAATGAGAGGTAGTAATACTTTTTATGTTCATATTTTCCAATTTCATTTAGTCTGTCGATTTAATTAGATGTTGGGTTCTTTGTATTCTAATTTCTCGAAATTCTTAATGCCAGATGATAGAAATGATCATTGCATGATTTTGGTACATTGGGAATAAGCCACCTGGGTAATTGTTTTTAGGCACTTGCCGCCACCAGCGAAAAACGTGGGAGAGAATGTTGCCCTTGTTTCGCGGCCACCGGTGTATAAATATACGGGACAGGATGTCGCCCAGCCCCGGGGGTTTGGGGAGAGAGAGCCGCTACGGGCTCGCTAGGTCACTCTGGGGAGTCAAAGGGAAAGTGGGGCCGGCAGCATTGTGTACGCTGCCTGGACACTCGTGGTCAGCTGGCGCCAAAATTTACTACTTTTGCTGGCGCCACATTGGTGAGGCGTGGGTTGCTGAGGGATCTCACGATAGGAGAGGGCGCCCATGCGATAATAAAATAATTTAGCCGTCTGGAGATACATATCGTGAACACACACAATTTCACGCTGTTTCTGGGAACTGTGGCATACGTGAGTCGCAGGCTTGGGAAAGTTGCCGAGTGGGAGGAGCTTAGTAGCACTAACAATAGCAAATTGATTTGATTGGCGAGACCATTAGGTCTTCTCTATTACTGGCTTGACGTCACATGTGGGTGGAGTCTGGCGGCCAAAGAAAGTTTTTTCTTGGGGATAGCGTCGTGTTAAAAAAGAGAGGGAAGTGTGGAGGAATGGAGCTGCTGTAGATGGAATAGGTGCCAGATGACCTGGAGTTAATTTCGACACATGCTTACATCTCTGTCACTGCTTGCAGTAACTCACATAATGCTTGACAGATAGGTAGAGGCCTTGCCAGTAATAATTTCGTCTGATTCTATCTAGGATCCCATTTAGTTCTTGTGTTCGTCTAATGGATTCCAAGTAAGGCAATCGGCGTCCTTGTGCTTGCGCCCATTTTTGAATACCACTGTGACATCATACTCTTGGAGTCTTAGTGCCCATCTTGCTAGTCGACCTGATGGATACTTGAAATTAGTCAGCCAACATAAAGAATGGTGGTCTGTCATGACGGGGAAAGGTGTACCCAATTAATACGGCAGGAAACTGATGACAGTCCAGATAATGGCGAGACCCTCCTAGGATGTAGAGTGGATTCAAATGTTTGTAAATCTATCGGACCAAACTGGGGGTCATCAGTCCTTAGCTTACAAAGTACTTAAGCTAAAGTAACCTAAGGACAATACACACACCCATGCCCCAGTGACGACTCGAACCTCCAACTGGGCTGGTTCAACTGTGACAATACACATTCCTTTAGGAATGAGTTGCGATTGCTCGTGAAAATTAGTGATTCGAAGTTCTCTTCGACCACCGTTACAGCTTATGATTGTCGCTGGTGTGTAGATTTCCTTCTTTATACTGATTAGCTTTTTGCGATGGACAAAAACATCACAGTTCAGCTGGTCATCTCAACTGCCGATTGGAACACTCCTCACTGTTAACGGCAGGATTTCAACAATTTCGACAGCAAACAACCTCCTAGGGTATTTCCTGTTACAAGTATTCAATGGAAGGGTTTTCTCAATTTGTAGCTCAGATCAATGACAGCGTGGGATACCTGAAGGAAGTGCTATTCAAGGAAGACGTTACAGTTACATTCTTTTATAACGACAAATTTAAACGACTGTGTCCTTTTGTCGACAGTTATTCTTGTGACACATGTTCCTGCCGGCCGGACGTAATTTCCTTTTGCAACCTACAGTTGCTCTTGTATCACAGAACAGTATTTTCTGTGGCGCTGAAAGGCTGGATGCAAACTGACGGTAACAGACCAATAGAGATATAAGTCCCCATAGTCTAAGTAATGTCTTGGAGGCTAGTGTGAAAAGATGCATTCCCCCATCACAGCAGCTACTTCTTCTATACCAGATACACCTGATAGTCTGCCATACTTTTGAACTGTTTGTGGAGTGGTTAGCGAAATCAAGGAACTATTACCATGATTTTTGTTTGCTCTCATGTATTACTTGCCGATATGTGGCCCTTGTCACCAGATAGGCTTTGAGGTTTTCTGCTTTTGGATGACACTTGAACTGATGCAGAGCCACCCACCTGGACCTGATAACAGAACGACAGTCGTAATTTTTCCAAGGGACAGGCTGGCGATGTGGTAGACCTGAAGACAGGAATGGATGCAGTAGCACCTTGGTGGATTGTTTCGGTGATATTATCAACCAATTTCTGGACGTTGACATGCTGAAATAAAACTATTTGGCTTTAATGTTTCCAATCCACTCTACTGAGCACCCATTGTGTGATTGTCTAACAGGCTCCATTCTAAGTAGGTGGTGCATCCAGACTGGGAAGTTCACAGCCATGCAGATAATCCACCACTTCCACTGGGGCAAGAGTTGGGGTGCAAATAGAGAGAGAGATAAATAACAGAGATTAGAAGCCTTTCGACAACTCTGCCCTGGAGCAGGTAGTTGGAAAACCGCAAAGTTCATTATGCACGGTAAAATCAACACAGAGGATGAAAGAGTGCGGGAGCTGTGTCAAAATGATCATGATGAGCTTCATCATCGAGTGTTTCATATGGGGCAGGTAAAGTGAACAAACAATAACATATGAACACACACTGTAACTGCATGTAAGTTGGTTTGAAGGGGGAGTGATGAGGGTAATTTCACAAATACAGCCACTCCTCTTATTAGCCCTCTCACCACCCTATCTATATAGATAGCAGCCACGAATCTCAGCGCTGTATGAAGGATTAAAATTCGTCTCCTGTAGACATATACACACCTGTCTATCCTGGGTCAGTAGAAGTATTTCTTCCACATGTGTCCTGATACCATGTAAGTTCTACTGCAGTATGGGAGCCATCTGTCATGGAGGTTAGATCTTTATTTTCCGCCCAGGAGGAGACAATGAACTTGGTGGAGGTTCAGTGCAGGGGAAATATGTTTGCTCCTGAAGAACATCCAGCTCCATGAACTCTCGAGCTGTCACACGAAGCATGAGGAATGATAACTTATACATAGTCTGACACTTTCATATTGCTGTGATTGTGACTTTTTTCGATTTCGGTTGCTTTGTATTGAATACAGAGGACGTATTTTTCAGTTGGTGTGCAATCGATGCCTTCATGTGCCGTCGTTCCACATTTGCCACAAGTGGCATCTCCCTCGTAACAGACGGTGGTGTGTCCAAGGCGCTGGTAGTTGTTACAGTGCATCAGGCTAGGGACATATGGACGGACATATAATCTCAAAAAGCCTGCCTACACGTGCTCAGGTGTCTACGACTATTAAAAGGATGAAGAACTAAGACGTCACATGTTCTTAATCCACATTTTATTTAATGTTTTGATCGTACACTGTACTTTCTGTTGCCCATTCTTAACGAGTTCTTAAACTGGAATCCGTGCAAGATCCCTACAGGAAACTACGCCCATGCTGTGAGTCACGGTACTGTGTAGCTCTATTTCTATTTGAAATTCGGCAAGACACTTTGATTTCTGCAGATTTGTCGCCTTCTGGAAAGTTGATGTTACCATTAATCTTTTGACAGATTTCACATCTGAGACGTTCTAAGCCCTTGTTGATGGAAAACGACGAAATCATTTCAAACGCAACGTCTTTGTGTTTAATTGTAAGAAACGCATTACCCAAGGCTCATTTTTTTAAAATTAGGTATTGGTAAGCCCCTGCGGTACATCCATCCCAACACGGGGTGTAAGGCACAAAGTAGAAACAATCATCTTAGTCCCATGAGCAGAGTGGGAACTAAAGGTTGGCCTAGACAGAACCCCACATGGGTGGGTAAGCCTGATACAACCAAGGTTTGGCAGTATTCCCAAAGCTCTTCTGCTAGTGACTGTTCCGCGTGAACAGTGATGCAACCTGTCAGCATGTAGCATTTGGATTGAGCGGTTTTTTTATAGAGGTATTGTTCTTCATCGTGACCTGGGTGCTCAAGCCAAGATCCCCAGTCTCCGGTAAACACAACATTCCACCATTGCGCCACGCAGTTTTTTTATTTGTTTGAGCTTTCTTATTATTTTTTGTGTGTTTTTTTGTTTTTATTTCTTTTTTTTCTTACTTTTTCTTTTTTTTCTATTTTGACTTTGATTTCTTTTTTCAATCTGCTAATATGTCCGTGGTGGCTCTGTAAGTTGAAGTTTTTGGTACGGTAATAGTGACGACATTTATAGGAAATTGCTTTTTCAACATCTTAGTCTCTTGTTGAAAGTTAGTTTCTTTCGCCATATTGCTGACACGAGAGGTCTGCAAAATGTCCGTTGCTGGAGATGCGTATTCACAACCTACAACAGAAAATCATATCTGATTTATATTTTCCAGTTAGCTACAAATCTGGCAATTTGTTAAGTTATTCCCGTGCTGCCAGATCCTACATCAAAGCAACCGCGATTAAGAATTTTCGACCGTGACAGGACTCGAACTGCAATCTTCGGATCCATAGTCCGACGCGATAACCATTTTTTCTATTTTTTAATGGGCCTCCTACCTCCCCTTCAGCCCTTCCTTACTCACACCATTAGTACCTCCTTCGGCTGGCTTCATCGCCATTAGACAAATTGGAAAATCATAATACTTCTGAACAATTTTATGTTCTAAATAAAATGTGAAACCAAAGTGAAAGAAATAAGGTAAATATGAACATCTGCCTTCTATATCCTTTCCCGAGGAAAGAAAAACACAAACAAAATATATAAAATGCTTTAATAAAGATTTCATTCTTCTGTGTGTCCGTCCATTCGGAGCTTACTGAATACCTTCATTGCTTAGACAAGCCGTAAGATTCGGGATATCATAATATCGAACATGTTTCCATATTTCTTATAGTAATTCAAGTCAGATTTAATTTTAAAATTTTCGATTTCAATATAGGTACAGCAGTCGGTATAATTGGTGCCACGATTTTGAATTAGATGGCATGACCTAGCCTCCAGGTTGCTGCGTTGTTCTTGCTTCTGGGGTAGCGTAACTTCTGCAACCACAGAAGTTGAAAGATGTTTATTGTTTACGTATTGTCTTAATGAGTCCTGTACATACAATTTTCTATTGCTGTCGGGAATACGATGCAGGGACAATTTTTGCTAAGGTGAGATGCAGAGCTGACTTAGCCCTGAGGGAGCGAATTCCTTCCTACCTGCGCCCTGCGGCGCTGTAGGAGGCCAGACGCGCTGGCCTTGTGTGGCACACTGGCAGGGCAGTAGGTCGTAAAAATGTAGCCTTGTGTCCCAAACTGTGAAGGAGAGGCGTCGTCTGCGCTTTTCAGAAGAAGATAGCAGGGCACACAGCTGTGGCCGAGGATCTGAAAGGGAAAGCGATGGAATGTTGCTGGAGGCTAGGCAGCCGCTCCCACGTTCGACGGTTAGAGCCGTTTAGTGAGAATCACGCCAAAAGTGTGTGTGGAAAGGATGCCGTATTTGATTGGCTGATATTCAAAGCGCCAGCTTTTCGAAATCAGCGGTTGTGTCTTGTGAGATTTTACTGGATTGAGTTCGAGAACTCGACGCTGATTGGTTTTACATAAAAACGGCGTTTCTCCGGGGGGGTCTTGAGCAGAGACGCGGTGATAGAAAGGAGACTTCGTGTTTCGTAGCGCTTGAGTACGGACGCGTCTGGTGGCGTCCTGTCCTCTCAGTGTGCGGACTTGGAGATTTTGCTTATTGAGCCGATACTTGGACGAGTGAAGTCCCAGGGTACACTCTGAGATTTATGCATGAGCTGATTATTCTTGTTTTCGGTTTGAATAAGGTCAGCCTGGCAATACTAGTGCACCGAATCACTAGTTGCGATATACTCAACTTCTATAGTCATTTAGATCTTCAGTACTCATGCGTACTTGTCTACGCTGACTGAAGTGGTCCTGACTTGGCAGAATTGTTTGAGATCGTAGGCACTGTGTACTGCCGAGCGCACAGAGGCTGATAGCAGGGAGTACAGCTTCCAAGCGTTGGAGCGAGTTTTCTTTTTTATTTCGTGCTCGCGCAAATTTTCAGCTCACAGTCGCCCTGCCCCCACGCCACTGCAGCGCAGCAACTTCACACGCAAGTCGTCAGTTTGGTAATGTATGGCAAAGCGCTCGCCAGCAACATATAGTCTATACATCAGGTTCTGCCTTATAGTGGGGATTGTGTAGTTAGGAAAGTCAACCCTGCACTGGTATTCCAACTTGATTATTCCGCTAAGAACATTATATTATTTCACGATAGGGGTTTCTGACTTGCCAGTCGTTACTAATTTCCAGTTTCGTAATAATTTGAGTAACTTCATGTTCATTAGATTGTTCTTTCTTATTTGGTTGTAAATGTATTCTTGTTGTTTATGATTTTAGTACTGGATTTATCATTGTGTGTTTTATCCTGCTTAAAATGTGTAATAAATATTACTGGATTTGAAAGATGTTTTTCCAACATTATTAGTCGTCAGATCCCAGTTAGTTCGTTAGATTTTTGGTGGGGACAAATTATTATTTATATTTTATGCCACTTGCAGGAAGTGGAAGAGTCTCATTACAATTAGAACTGAAACAGGGCAAATCATGCAAATTATTTGATGTGATGTTAAATATCAGTAATTAGTTCAGGGTCAGCCGCTCCTGTCTTCCTATTCTATTAACCCCGCATTAACCGTGCCCAGTCGGAATCATTGCTATCCATTTCACATTTTGTTTTCAACACCACACCTTACAAAGTTCCGTCTCGTCAATGTGCGTTGCAGTGGTATGCTCTATAATGGCCAGTCTTTTGCACAGACTTGTTTCGCAGGCCCGCAGATGAGGCAGTGAATTAAAGTATTCACAAAGCCGCATGTACTACAGGTCGGCTGATTTGCGAGATGTATTTTGTGTAGCTTATCGTTTGTTGATATCTTGTCGTTTGCGACCATATCCCACGCTGACTGAATCGCGCTGGGGAGAAAGTCGCTAAAATTATTTCTCCAGATAATGTTCCAACTGTGATTCGGCCAGTTTCTGTCTACAGGGTTTCGGTTTGTAGTTCATAGACTGCCTCGTTCGTTAGCCTGGTGGTTCTTGAATGGTACGAACAGCCTTTATAAACGTAGCTGAAATTCAAGCAGTACTGTTGTATGCAAAGAAAGGTGGGAGGAATTGGCGATATATTAATGGGAGGTTGAAGTTGGCCCGGGCTCCATCAAGCCAACAAGATTTTGGTAGTGCTGTTCTGAGGAGCCTCGATAGTCTTCCGAAAGCGATTGATTAGTAGTACTGTACTCTGCACTCTTGCATCAATCAAGTTGAGACCACCCTTCATAACTGGCAAGACCAAATCTCGAAGTCGACCTTGAAGATATTGTTCCTCATGACCAACCAGCAAAGTGCCTTCTGAATGCTAGCAACTACAGGAGGCGGGGCTGGCAGTATCTGTGCGAGATAGCTAAATGTGCTGGCAATCGTAAGTCTGATGGTTTGGACCCTTTGCAGGATATTAAGTTGTCTGCCCCTGTATATTTTAAGCACTGCTCGAATCGTATTCAACATGTCCGCCCAGTTCCTAGTATACATCCTGGCTGGGTGTGCATCCAGCTGGATACCCAGTGACTTATGGCTGCTGTTAGCAGAACACCAATCCAGACCTGCTGCGTCGCGCAAACCCGCGTCAATATGCAGGAGGACAGTTTTGTTATCACTCAGCTTAGCCCCTGTGGACACTACGAAATCATGAGTTGCATGGTCAATGGCCATGAGATCTTGTTATGAGACCCCAATACACAGGTCATCTGCATAAGCGATACAGTGCAGCCTAAGGCTACCAATCACCAGCCCTAACGTTTCTTCTGTGATAACAGTCAGCAGGGATTCCACGGCGAGGGCATATAATACCATAAGGGGCATCCCTGCCTGATAGACCGTTCAAATGATACAGGTTATCTAAAGTGGCCGTTAATCAGGATGCGAGACATTGCTTGAGTGGTGACCTTATGTATGGCTTTTAGGATGCGGGACCCAAACCCCATCTCCTGCATTGTGAGAAGTAAGTACTCGTGACTAATCCGGTCATACGCCTTGTCAAAATCCAAAATAAAAAAGAAGCGCAGCCGATTCTTCGGAGTCCACATAGGTGGCGATGATGTCTCGAAGGGTTCATGAAGCGTGTATGATGATCTTTCCAGGAATGGCACTATGCTGATGGTCTCCCAGAATCGTGCCTAAGGCTCTCTGAATGCTTGTCTTCATAGCTCTTGTGATAATTTTAAAATCACCATTCAGTACGTAATGGAACGCATTTTAGTCAGTTGTTTGCTGTTTCCCTCCTTCGGGACAAGAACAATAATGCCCCCCTTAAAGTTGGAGGGCACATTGCCTGCCTCTGGAATTTCGTTGGCGATGGCATGTAGCGTGTCGCCGACAAGTGTCCAGTAATGCTTGTAGAATTCTGCGGGAAGACCGTCTGGCCTTGATGTTTTTCTTTCTGCTGCTGCACGGACGGCATCGTGGATGTCATGTTTGTCGAATTACGATTCAAGTACGGCAGTATCTTTCGGCGAGAGACAGTGGGTATCCTACGTACCAGAGCGTTACATGTTTGTAAGTCTACGGGGTGCTTCCTATAGAGGTCACTAAAATGCGCATGTACGTAGCTTAGTACATCGCGGGTGCTGGTGAGTTTGCGCCCAGCTGCGTTCGTAATGTCGGTTAAGAAAGCTGAATTTCGACGTTTCAACGCTATCAGTATATGATATAGAGCAGCTGTTTCTCCTGACGCAACGTTTTTGGGTTGTGTTATTTTAGCTTTACACATCTTAATGTTGTGCGCGATCACGGGATTGGGGACATTTGCGTCTTCGTATAGATCACGCAAAGCCTGAAAATACGTTTCAATCGTGTGTTTGCGCCAATACTCTTTTTGCCTGGAATATAACATAATCGTGGAACTGAATTTAGGCTTAGAAACATTGACCCACAAGTCCAGTGTCGTGTTGAAGCGGGGTCGAGATCGGAGAGCTTGCTGCCAGGCACGCGCCATCTCCACATCGAGCTCCTCATCTCGTAAAAGACTAACATTGAGTTTCCAATAACCCTTCCCGCAGTGAAAGGTGGTTCGTTGGTGGTTCACATAGACTAGATAGGCACATTGATTGGAGAAATTTTTTGGGCGCAATGTCATCATTTACAATTGCCTCCTGTATATTGCGCGAAACGTAATTTCTGTGAATTCGGCTCGCTGAGCAATGGGTAATATGAGTGTAGGCGCGTTGGTCCCCATGTAGCTTCTCCCATGCATCGCAAAGGTGAAGGCCGACAAAAAGATGCTTAAGTTCTTCACAGGTCGCTGAAGCGTGCCCAGAGGTTATGGTGTGACAGAACTGACGGCGCTTACCAGTCCTCAGCCGGGGGAACCTGGGTTGATTGATTGATTTTCTCAGGGAAGCCAAAACAGTCTTGGTCCAACTCGCCACTACTCGCACTGAAACTAAGTTTATTGTGCGGTATCGCTCCCTGTATATCTACTAAAGCTAACCAATTCCCTTGAACAGTGCAAGGAGTCCCTTTATCATTTCTTTATTAGACACAATTTCTTCGGGTCTGGTTGTCCCAAAAGTTCTGTGCCTTTTACTCTCCAATGCAATGCATTCAAAGATTAGATGTGATGCAGTTTCATCACCGTCATCACAGATTCTACATTTAGGGTCCTCTTCTGTTATTCCCATTGTATGTAGGTGTTATTTGAAATTCCCATGGCCTGTCAGCAATCCAACCATGACTCTAATCTCTCTCCTGTTCAGGCCCAGGATTGCAGAGCTTCTGTTAAAACATGGATTTGGCATCATTACCTTGCCATGTTTTTGTTGATAGACTTTGGTCCAATATTCTACTTACTGTCTTCTGAGCCAGTTATGTAGCTCCAATTAGATCATTGCCTTGGTGATTGTCAGGAGAGGTTCCGGTCCAATAAATGGAGTCTCTGCCCCCATCCTGGCTAATCTGTCGGCATGTTCGTTGCCACTGATCCCTGAGTGGCCAGGGACCCACAATAGGTTTACCGTATTGCTTTCCCCTAGCTCCACCAGAACCCTGTGACATTCTGCAACAATTTTAGATCTTGTTGCAGGAGCTGCCTGGCTGTCTGAAAAGATATAGATGCTATGGTCTTTGTAGCACCTACGCAAATTCTCCTACACACACGCCCTGATGGCAGTGATTTCGGCCTGGAATACTGAGGCCAGTTTTCCTAGATAGATGACACCCTCCAGTCTTGGCTGCACACCGTATACCCCGACCTCATCGCCTTGGTCTGATTTCGACCCGTCAGTGAACCAGACAATATCCCCCATACGGTGTCGAACTATTTTCTCCCACTGCTCCCTACTTCCAATTGTTATGTTGAAAGGCTTGTTGAAGCAGTATGGGGTTATAATATAGTCGGCTGGCATTTCCCCAACCTTTCCTATATTTACCTTACTCACTATTTTAGTGTGTGATTCTGGATATCCCAAAGAGTTCCAGTTTTTGCCAGGTTTTGAATCTGTATGCACCAGCCACTGCCTCCATCTTGACTCATAGGTGTAATGGGGGCTTATCCAGCATGGTTTCCATCCCAGCAGTTGGTGTGCTGCTAAATCCGCCTGTTATGGGTAAGCAGGCTAATCTCTGCACCTTACCAAGCTCTTTAGCAGCAACCTGCTGTTCTACCTTCTTCCACCACATGATCGCCCCATTGGTTATCCTGGGTCTAATCACCGTGGTGTATATCCAGTGCATACTGTTGGGGCTCAGGCCCCAATTTTTGACACACGCTCTCCTGGTACTTACCAGAGTATCTTTTGCCTTGGAGCAAACATTCCTAATGTGAGGGGTCCATGTCAGTTTCTCATCTAAGGTAACCCCTAGATATTTCACTCTCCCCTTCACAGGTAGCGCTTCAGTGAAAAGCTTTAGCTTCCAACTTGAATGTTGGATAATGCTTCTTTGTGAATGGTACAACAACACTCTTCTTAGGACTAACCCCCAGTTCCTGTTTTCTGCAGGTAGCACGCTTGTGTAGGTACGGAGGTGAGCAGCCAGTGTGACAGCAGAAACTAGAAACACTAGAGTAAATTAGAACGAGATATATATTGCACAGAATGTATACAATACTTAACTTTTACATAGATCAGTACTGCAGAATGCTGATGCATAGTTGAGCTAGAGGCCTGCCTAGTGCCTATCCGATAGCCAAGTCTTCACTGGTGCCTATCTGATTCCGAAGTGTTAACTGGTTCCTATCTCAGTCCCAAGTGAACGATGTCGTTCAGTGGTGGCCACGAGCGGAGTTGCAGCAGAGGGCGCTCGTGGCTGTCGTCGTAAGAACGCCACGCCGTGCGTGCATGGCGGCGTGCAGCGAAAGTAGGTGTCGCATACTTTGTACTTGTGCGACACCACAACTAGATTCCAGAATAAAGGGGAAAGAACTCCTCCTTGTGGGCAACCCATAGTGGTGTTGATTACCATATTTTCATTCATCATGGTGGCCTCTACGTTTCTTCCACTGAGTATGGCCCTAGTCCACCTACATATAGTGGTCCCTAGGTCATGCACCTCTGCTGCCCTAACCATGGAATCGAAGGTCGTGTTGCTAAAAGCCCCCTCGATGTCCAAGAAAATACAGAGGGCTATATCCTGAAAGTGTAGTGCTTTCTCCACCTTCCCAACGAGTTGGTAGAGAGCTGTCTCACATGATTGACTTGGCTGATATGCATGTTGGTTTGAATGTAGAGGAGCCCTACTTAACCTCCTTTTTCCAACATGCACATTAACCAGCTTTTCCAATGTCTTAAGAATGAAGGAGGACAGGCTGATTTGTCTCATATCCTTTGCCTTGGTATGATCGATTCTCTCTGGTTTTGGATTGAAGACAACCTTCACTGTCCGTCAGGCATAGGAAATGATTCCTGCTGTTAGGGTAACCCTGAATAACCTGCATAGGAATCTAATAAGATTTTCTCCCACTTGTTGCAGGAGAGCTGGAAGGATATCATCAGGGCCAGGTGACTTGTATGGTTGAAATGTTCCCACCGGCCATCAGACCTTACTGATATCGACCCACTCCTTGGCCAAATCCCAGTACTCTTAGCGAATTACTGAAAACCGTTGTCTCTCAGGAATCACATTCTGGTCTGAGTTATCCACCAGAGTATGTTGAGGAAAGTGAGTCTTGAGGAGCAATTCCAGCGTTTCGTGTGCTTTCTTTGTATACTCCCCATCTTCAATATTCCTCCTGGATTAGTTGGTACCCTAGTGAGGATTTTATGAAGTCTCGCTTGAGCGGCCATGCCCTTCACTTCCTCACAGAATACCTTCCAGGATGCCTCCTTTGCCCATCTGATGGCAAGGTTGTAGTTGACAAGGGCGCCCCTGGGTTTGTCAATCCCGTACTTAGAAAGTGAATGGTGAGCTACCTGAGGGGGATAATAAAGAAAACAGAGTAACACAGCTGGAGAAATAAGAGATTTCTGAAAATGAAGAAAAGAAGAAAAACGAAACAAGTAAATAATAACTGCTGTCATGAGAAAATCAATAATAATAATAATAATAATAATAATAATAATAATAATAATAATAATAATAATAAATAAACTTTGGTGATACAAAAGGAGGAAAGTATAATGATGTTGCAAAGGGTGGCTCCTAATACAGTGATACGTTTCATACCATTACTGTGGTTGTACATTGTGAAAGCAAATCCTTACAGATTGTATGGAGAGAGAGCATATCTGTCTTCGTGGTGGTATGTGGGATTCTGTGTTAAAGTATTCAAAAGTGTTACCTTTACCTAAAAAATGGCACAATATTGTGACAGATATGATAACACGGCCAGTGAGAATAAATATTTATATTATATTGTTTTCCTTAAACAATGCAGAAGCTGTTACCTTTCTCGCCTGGTCAAGCCGATGATCAGCTACCAGCCTGTATGGCGTCTCAGGCAAAAAGAAGTAACAGAAGACGAAGATGACAGCAGGGACTATGTTCACGTACAGCACGATATAGTACGGGAGGAAGGCGCCGGTGACGTAGGCAAAGAGGATGCCGGTGTTGCACATGAGGGGCAGCATGCAGCCCACCGCGCCCCGCACCTCGTCGCTGGCCGTCTCGCTGACGTACAGCGTGGTCAGCATTAGGGAGCCGGCCGCCTGCAGACCGTACAGCACCCTGCAGAACGCGTGGCACTGCTGAGGAACTGTGACAGACACCTGGTGCACTGTAGGTATGAAAAAGAAGAAAGGAAGACTTGTGGTTCTAACTTCCATCGACAGTGTCGCCATTTGAGGAGGAGCAGCACACGCTTGGAGAGTTTTTGTTAGGGATGAGGAAGTAAATGTTGCCCTTTGACAGAAACCGTGCCAGAATTTGTATAGAGTGCATTTGGTAAATCATGACAAACCAAAATCAGGATAGCCGAAAGCGGGTTTGAAATGCCATCCTCCCGAAGTCCAGTGGATTACCACTGCACCATATTGTGCGATGTGTGGATGTGAGCTCACTCCTTAACAGAAATAATGGACCCTTTTTGAAACCCTTCATAAGACGCTATACAGACAAGTGGTAACTGTTCAGGGGTGTGTATGTCCTAGTCGGTTGTCTGAAATCAGCTCAGTAAGGTAGGAGGATGTGGTAGTCGTAGGAACATCATAACCAACAGTGAACAGGCATTAATGTCACGCCTTGCCATTGAAGATCAATATAAAACTTGACAGGAATTGCAACTGTCTAGGAGTAATTGTTCTTATGACGTAATTTACGATGTAACAATCTGAACAAAACTGTGTCAAAGATAGTTATGGCAACCGCCAGTTCCTTGCTTAGAACATAACCCTCAGATCTCCAATGTCAAGTAACAGGACCTGAGGGGTGGCTGACTGTAAGTGTATAAATGGTTCAATAAGTTGAGGATTGCCTCTAATGGAAAGTTGCAAACAAATCAAAGGTTTGTTAATCTATGGGACTTTACTCTTTGATTATTAATCCCTAGTTTACAAACTACTTAAATTAACATCCAAGCCCAAGGGAGGACTTTAACCCCCAATGACGAACAGCCCTGCGCATGACAGCACAGCACTTCAGTGTGCACAACTATTACGCAGCACCGAAAAGTTGCAAGACGTCAAGGTGACTGACCTGTAATGTGCTGAGGAGGTGGTTCCTTAATCTTATTGAGGCAGGGGGAGTGAGGTCACATAATGACTTGGCCTCGTCATTTAGGTTAATGATCATGTGACGTTCTTATAGGACCACAGCAGATTACAATTCATATAATTGTATATGAATTCATGTCTCCTGCTTTACTTTAACTGTTTTATTGCTGTATGTGTATGACATTCTTCTTTACGTCGATATCACATTGATGGTCTTACTGCTGCTTAATTGCTCTCTGAGATTAAAAGACTTATTTTTCAGATCACTTGGTTTACATCATTAGATGTTATCGAAGGAAGCTATGTGACTACAAAGTTACTTGATATGAAATCAGTCATCTAATCAAATAATCATTGCTGTTAATTATTTGTTTGGTTCTGGAATGTTGCAGTTATATTTCCCTTGTAAGGAGTGAAGAATTTCTGACTTTTTTACATTCCACTTTAATGTGCATAAATAGAATGGCATAGTTGTTCTGATTAATTTGATACGATGCTGATGGTATTTGTGTTGGTCATTAGAGTCAGTGCCTGTTGTAATTGCCATTGCATCTAACAGTGCTACATATTACGTGGCTTCAGACAAACCAGACATTATTCTGCCTACTGTGGGTAGAGAAGCGGCAGGCGGTGTTTCATTTGAAAGTAGGTTCTCGGGAAATGCCGTGCTTTACCTGAGTCCGACCCTCCCAGCAGGTGGCAGATGATGAGGCTCTTAAGTGTAACAATGGAGTGGGGGTGGGGTAGCAGCAGGCCGAGGGGCTAGTCCTAGGGACTCACCCTTCCTCATCGTACTTTTCTTTGTGAGAATGTGACACACATTGCCGAAATAGATTGTGTCAGCTTCCCAAACACACCTAGCCGGCTTTTAAAATTTACTGGCATTCGCAACAATATGCTCTTGATAGACATACTAGACAACAGGCAACATTGCCAGCAAGTGGAGGAAGGATGTGAAAGATATATACATTTTAAATTTGCTATGGAATGCCACTTCCTCGTGGAGGCTCTTCTAGTGGCGACACAAGCGCAACAGTGAATATTTCAGTGGTCCGTTTTAGTGCTGAGGTGCAGGTTTCACCTCCAATTATGGCACTTTCACAAAGCGAGTATTGGACATTATTGCCCCATCCACAGTATCTAGTTAACGTCTGCAGATTAGAGCAGAGAGGTACAAGGGTTGATGTGGCGTAAAGTCAGCACCACACGCCAGATGCACTAAAACGATCGTGAAGAAGGCAGCGAATGACTGGCAGCCAATCACACGCCGGCACCGCACCGCCTTGAGGGGGACAACCTAGAAGCGCGCCCTCTACAAGCAGCTATATCTAGGCCGACATGCGTCTGGAAGGGCCTCTTTGAACTCAGCTCCGAAATAGGCAGTTACTATGAGAGAGTGCAGCTAGCACCGTGAAAGAAGACGCCGTCGAGAGAAGAGACACATTCTCTTAAAGTTGAGTATTGTGTACAATTGAGTAAATAAAACTTGTATTACTAATCTGTATAGCTGTTTTAGCTGTCCATGTATCCCATGCGTCCTGAGCAGATCCATTTCTGAAATATAGGCCAGGGAGGACAATACAAGGTTGAGCTAATATGTTGAATTACGTTACATTGCAAAATAAATTTAAACTAGGAAAGTTAATGCAACATGACTTCTTCAAGATTATTAAGAACTTCCTAACTTATTCAGTTGAGATCCAGATTTGAACAGAGAGTTTTGATAGATTGCCTGAGTCATGGACGCAGCAGCTAACAGCATAGTGAATGGTAAACTGTGGGCTAATGCGAAGCTATGTTTTTGTCTCTGCCAAGTCGCTTCCGTGCAACGGCATCGACACCAGAAGAACATTATACTGCATTTACTGCAATAAGGTCACAGCCTTGTTAGTTCATGTTCCAGTTGGAAATTCAAGAGTAGGCACGAACTGAGTCACCCCTTAGAAGATTTGTTTTTCTTTTTTTAATGCGTGTCTCAACAATCAAGACAATCAAGGCAGCCATAATGTAGGTACAATTATAGCAGAGCGCTATCTGTGGTGAGACCAGACAGATGTGTTAAGAGGGGCAGCAGCCTTTCCAGTAGTCGTAGGGGCAACAATTTGGATGACTGACTTATCTGGCCTTGTAACATCAACTAATGTGGCTTTAGCATACAGTTACTGCGAACAACTGAAAGCATGGGGAAAACTACTTTTCTTAAGGACATGCAGCTCTGCTGTATGAATACATGATGATGGCATCCTTTGAGGTAAAATATTGTGGAAGTAAAATAGTGCCCATTTAGATTTCCAGGTGAGGAATAAACAGTATGGTGCCATCATCAGGAAAGACGACACTGATATTCTAAGAATCAGAGTGGTGAAAGGTAGATCCCTTAGTCGGGTAGGTAGGTTACAACATTTTAAAAAGGAAATGCATAGAATGAAGCTAGATATACTAGTGATTACTGAAGTTCTATGGAAAGACAAACTGGGTATCTGGTCAGGCTAGTACAGGATTATAACTACACAATCAGCTGGGGTTAATATAGGAGTAGGTCTAATAATGAATAAGGAAACAAGAGGGCATGTAAACTACTACAAGCAGCACAGATTTCGCATTATGATACTCAAGACAATGATGCAAGTTTATATGTCCACTAGTACTGTCGATGATGAGAAAGAAGAAAATGTATGAGGAGGTAAAGAATATGATACAGACGGTTATGGGAGAGGAAAAATTAATTGTGTTGGGGGACAGGAATTCGTTAGTAGGAAAAGGAAGGAAAGGAAAAATGGTAGGTGAATACGGACTGGGGAAAACGTACGAGAAAGGAAGCCTCCTGGTAGAATTTTGTATGGAAAATAGCTTAATTCTAACAAACACTTTGTTCAAGAGTATTGAAAGTAGATGTATATGTGGAAGACACCAGGAGACCCTGGAAGATACTACATAGAATGATGAGACATAGATTTCGGAACCAGGTTTTAAACTGTAAGACATATGCAGGGGCCTATATTGGCTCTGACCATATCTAATTGGTTATGAATTATAGACTGAAATTGCAGAAACTATAGAAAGGAAGGAAAATAAGATGGAACCTTGATAAATTTAATGTAGTTGAAGTTCTTGAGACTTTCAGAGGGAGATTTTGGCAACAATTGACAGAAACAGGGGAAAATAAAACTGTTGAAGAGGAATGGGTAGCTGTAAGAGATGAAATAGTCAGGGCAGCAGAAGACCAAATAGGTAGAAAGGCAAGACCTAAAAAAATCCTTGGATATCACAGGCAGTACTAAATACAATTGATGAAAGGAGGAGATATAAAAAGGCAGTAAAAGAAGCAGGTAAAATACAGTATAGACGACTAAGAAATTAGACTGAGAGAAAGTGCAAAGAGGCTGAACAGGAGTGGCTAGAAGACAAATAAAAATTTGTAAAAGAATGTATAACCAGGGGAAAAATAGGTACCGGTTACAGGAAAAGTAAAGACACATTTGGAGATAAAGTATATACACAGGGTGTTACAAAATGATATGGCCAAACTTTCAGGAAACATTCCTCACGCACAAAGAAAGAAAATATGTTAAGTGGACATTTGTCTGGAAACGCTAATTTTCATGTTAGAGCTCATTTTATAACTTCTCTTCAAATCACATTAATCGTGGAATGGAAACACACAGCAACAACATGATTATCAAGAACTCAGATGGAAAACCATTTCATTGTAAAGAAGGGAAAGCTAAAATGTGGGAAGAGTATATAGAGGGGCTCTACAAAGGAAATTAACCTTAGAACAATACAGAACGAAGGTGAGAGGAAGTAGATAAAGAGGAGATAGGATATACTAAATTAAGAAAAGAATTTGACGGAGTATTGAAAGACCTTAGTCGAAACAAGGCCCCTGGAGTAGATGACATTCCCTCAGAGCTACTGACATCTCTGGGACACCCGGCCATGACAAAGTTAGTTCACCTGGTGAATAAGATGTACGAGACAGGTTTAATACACTCAGACTTGCAGAACAATGTAATAATTCCCATTCCAAAGAAAGCAGGCGCAGACAGTTATGAGAAGTACAGAACAATCAGTTTAATAATTCATGGTTAAAAAATTTTAACACGAATTATTTACAGAAAGATGGAAAGGCTTATGATCCTCACCTCCATGAAGGTCGGTTCGAATACAGGAGAAATGTAGAAACATGGGAAACAACACTCACCTTAAAACAAATCTTAGAAGATATATTAAGGAAAGACAAACCTACATTTCTAAATATTGTAGATTTGGAAAAAGCTTTTGACAATGTTGATGGAAATATTCTACTTCAAATTCTGAAGTCAGCAGGGATAAAATATACGGAATGGAAGGTTATTTACAACCTGCACGTTAACCATACAGCTGTTATTAGAGTTGAAAGGCATGAGAGGGACGAAGTGATTGGGAAGGGAGTATAACTGGATTGTAGCTTCTCCCAAATGCTATTCAGTTTTTACATTCATCAAGCTGTTATGGAAAGAAAAAAGATATATGGCGAAGGAATTCGCGTTTAGGGCGAAGAAATAAAAACATTGAGTTTTGCTGATAGTATCGGAATTTCGTCAGAGACAGCAGAGGACTTGGAAGATGAATTGAATGGTATTGACAGAGTGTTGAAAGGTGTGTTTAAGACGAACATTAACAAAAGCAAAACAAGAGTAATGGAATGCAGTCATAGAAAATCAGGCGATGCTGAAGAAATTAGATTTGTTAACGAAACAATAAAGGTGGTAGATGAGTTTATTTACTTGGGCAGTAACATAACGTATGATGGTCGCAGTACAGAGGATATAAAATTCAGAATGGCAATGGGAAGACAAGCATTTTTGTAAAAGAGACATTTGTTAACTTCGAATATTAATTTAAGTATAAGGAACTCGTTTCTGAAGGCATCTGTGTGGATTGTTGCCTTGTACGGGTGTGAAACCTGAACGATAAATAGTTTAAAACAGGAAGAGGAGAGAGGCTTTTGAAATGTGGTACTAGAGAGGAAATCTGAGGATTGTGTGGGTAGATCACGTAACTAGTAGAGAGATACTGAAGAGAACTGCGGAGAAAATACCTTGACTAAACGAAGAGATCAATTGGTAGGACGAATTGTTAGACTTCGGGGAATCGTAAATTTAGCGTTGGAGAGAAGTGTGTAGTGGAAAAATCGCGTAGGGAGTCTAAGAGACGCGTACAATAAGCAGATTCAAATAGATGTGGGTTGCTGTTCTTATGAGGAGAAGAGGCTTTCGCAGGAATGAAGACCACAACAAGAATTTGAATATTGTTAATTTTGCTGTGACTGTATCAAAGCGATACTGTTGTCACTACCATTCCCAGGGAGGTCCTGAGCAGTTATTATTTGTTTTTCTATTCACAGGAGTAGTCGTTCATTTCATTCTCAGCACAGTTACAGACCGATTACCTGTCTTAGATTGAAACGTCTTAGTCTGTATATCATGGCTGAATTTCTCCACCGGCAGAGAAACCGTTTTGGCGTACGAAAATAATACAGTTCAATACTTGCGTGTTTTACATCATCATCACCATCATTAGAGACTCATTATGCATTTCAGCGTTCAGTCTGGAGCATAGTACCTCTAATGCAATTCCTCCATGAACCCCTATTCAATGCTAACGTTGATGCCTCGTCTGATGTTATGCCTTTTACTTCAAAATCATTCTGCACTGAATCTAAGTACTTTCTTCTAGGTCTACCTCGACTTCTCTTACCCTCCGCTGCCGAGCTAATGAGTCTCTTAGGTAACCTTGCTTCTCCCATGCGTGTAACATGACCCCACCATCTCAGGCTGTTCGCTCTAACTACTTCATGTACGGTGTTCATTCCCAGTTTTTCTTTGATTTCCTCATTATGGACACCCGCCTGCCATTGTTCCCATCTATTAGTACCTGCAATCATTCTTGCTACTTTCATATCTGTAACCTCTATATTATGAATAAGGTACCCTGTATCCATCCAACTTGCACTCTCATACAACAAAGTTTGTCGAAAGATAGAGCAGTGCACTGCTAACTTAGTCTTGGTACTTACTTCCTGCCGGCCGCGGTGGCCGAGGAGAATGAGGCGCTCCAGTCACGGTCTGCACGGCCACTACGGTCGGGGGTTCGAATCCCCCATCGGGCATGGATCGTACCTACAATCGCATATGGACTGAAGGTCATGTTCCCACAAGTTGGCGTGAAGCCATTGTTGTCCCCCTCCCCAAACCAGGGAAGGACAAACACCTTCCTTCCAGTTATCGTCCCATTTCTCTGACGAGCTGCGTCTGTAAGGTGATGGAACGCATGGTTAACGCTCGGTTGGTCTGGCTCCTCGAATCTCGCCGCCTCCTGACTACTATCCAATGCGGTTTTCGTCGACACCGCTCTGCTGCTGACCACCTCGTTACGTTGTCGACCTTCATTATGAACAACTTTCTGAAGAAGCGTCAAACAGTAGCCGTGTTCTTCGACTTGGAGAAGGCATACGATACCTGTTGGAGAGCGGGCATTCTCCGCACATTGCACACATGGGGCCTTCGGGGCCGCCTTCCTCTTTTAATTCAAGCGTTTTTGGCGGATCGCAAGTTCCGGGTGCGGGTGGGCTCTGTTTTGTCAGATACCTTTTGCCAGGAGAATGGGGTACCACAGGGCTCCGTCTTGAGTGTGGCGCTCTTTGCCATTGCAATCAATCCAATCGTGGACTGCCTTTCAGCCGACGTCTCCGGATCTCTTTTTGTTGACGATTTCGCAATTTATTGTAGCGCCCAGCGGACGTGTCTCTTGGAGCGTTCTCTCCAACGCTGTCTTGACCGTCTGTATTCCTGGAGCATCGCAAACGGCTTCCGATTCTCCACTGAGAAAACTGTGTGTATCAATTTCTGGAGATACAAGGAATTTCTTCCACCTTCTCTACGTCTCGGCCCCGTTGCTCTCCCTTTCGTGGAGACTACAAAATTCTTGGGACTCATGTTGGATCGGAAACTTTGCTGGTCCACACACGTGTCCTACCTGGCTGCCCGTTGTGCCCGATCCCTTAACGTTCTTCGTGTCCTCAGTGGCACGTCATGGGGAGCGGATCGTACCGTCCTGCTTCACCTTTACCAGGCCATTGTTCAGTCGAAGCTCGACTATGGAAGCCTTGTATACTCTTCAGCACGGCCGTCGATTCTCCGCCGTCTCAACTCTATCCACCATCGTGGATTACGTTTGGCGACCGGTGCATTTTATACCAGCCCTGTTGAAAGTCTGTATGCCGAGGCTGCTGTATTACCCTTGACCAATCGACGTGACATACTCTTGTGTCGGTACGCATGCCGCCTACGGTCGATGCCCAACCATCCATCTTACAGATTATTTTTTGACGACTCACTCGATCGCCAATATCAGTTGTCTGCGATTGCCTTGCTTCCACCGGGAGTTCGGTTTCGCCGCCTGCTACAGCGGCTCGATTTTACCCTTCCTTCCACCCTTCGGTTGAGCGAAAGCCCATTGCCACCGTGGCACCAGGCCCAGGTTCACACACACCTCGAACTTAGTTCGCTCCCCAAGGAGAGCACTCCGGATTTGGTATTCCGCTCGAGGCTTGTCGAACTCCGTTCACGGTTCGATAATGCCGTATTTATTTACACTGATGGTTCCAAGAGCACTGCCGGTGTCGGATCTGCCTTCGTCGTCGGGGACAACCGTTTCCAATACAAGCTCCCTGACCGGTGCTCAAACTTCACGGCTGAGCTTTTCGCCCTCCACCAGGCCGTTTTGTATACCTGCCGCCACCGCCACCCTTTCTATGCCATATGTTCTGACTCCCTTAGTGCCCTGCAGAGTCTTAAGGACCCTTTCTCGAACCATCCTCTCGTGTATCGGATCCAACGCTCCCTCCAGTTGCTGGCGGATGACAGCTGTCACGTTTCTTTCCTGTGGGTCCCTGGCCATGTGGGTGTGCCCGGGAATGAGGCCGCCGACACAGCAGCCAAGGCAGCAGCTCTTTTGCCTCGCATGGCTACCTTTTGCGTCCCACCGGACGATGTTAAACGGGCTCTTCGCCGGAGTATCGTGTCGCAATGGCACAGTGTGTGGCTTTCACTGTACAACAATAAATTGCGAACTGTCAAACCGATCCCGACCGCTTGGAGGACATCCTCACGCCCCTCTCGGCGGGAGGAGGTCATCCTGGCTCGGTTGCGGATCGGTCATTGCCGTTTCAGCCACCGTCACTTGCTATCCGCCGAACCTGCACCGCTATGCTCCTGCGGTGAACTGCTGACAGTGCGACATGTTTTACTGACTTGTGTTAATTTTAATCATCTCCGTGTAGCCCTTCACTTTCCGTCTACTCTGGAGGAAATTTTAGCTGATGACACACGAGCAGCTGCTCGAGTTTTGCGTTTTGTCAATTTGGCCAACTTGTCCAAGGATATTTAACTCTTTTAATTGTCTTTTATCTTTCGTTTTTAGCCTATTGTTGATGTTCTGACAGTCTACATTTTTTTAGATCATAGCGAATCTATGTTCTTGGCTGGGCGCTAATGACCATGGAAGTTGTGCGCCCTAAAACCACAAAAAAAAAAAAAAAAAAAAAAAAATCGGGCATGGATATTTGTGCCGTCCTAATTCGTAAGTAGTTCATAAGTAGTTTGTAAGTTTAGAGACTGATGACCACGTAGTTAAGTCCCATAAACTACACAAACATTTGAACATTTTTTGAACTTACTTCCTTCTTGCAGAAGAAAGTAGATCTTAGCTGAGCACTCACTGCATTAGCTTTGCTGCACCTCGATTCCAGTTCTTTCGCTATGTTGCTATCCTGTGAGAAAATACATCCCATGTACTTGAAACTGTCTACCTGTTCTAACTTTGTTCCTCCTCTTTGGCACTCAATGTGTTTGAATCTCTTTCCCACAGACGTTACTTTCATTTTGGAGATGCTGATCTTCATATCATATCATATCATCATGTTTTACAAGGTGGAATAAATCGTTTGGCCAGCGTTATAAGACAAGCTGCAGGACATTCAGCGTTAGATGCTTTATCTATAGTCAAAATTTTTAATTTGAATACATTTTTTCTACGTAATTGTTATGTTTATAGTTGATATAACCCAGCGATAATGACTGCACTGTTACACTTACCTTGATGTATAGAGAGCTTCGATAGACACTGAGAACATCCTGATGATCTGACTAGCCACCAGTGGTGGTATTGTGATGTAGCCGAGCGTTTTGCGGCCCATGTGTGCGCTGACAGCCGAAATCACGGGAACGGACACGAGCATAGTGAAGACATTGAGCGACGCCACCCAGGAGACCTCGTCGGCCGACATCGGCAGATCTCGGATACCGCCCTCTGGCGACATCAGCTGCGGCAGCGCCATCGCCGGCCACGCCATTTCCATGCCCATGGCGAACAGGTTGAGGTTCACTAAACAAGGACAACAGGGTGTGGATGCTATTACTGAGTAATTTTTTTACGCTTTCTCTTGTTAATTGTATCTACTGTGATGAATTTTTAAGTATGCTTTACACGGTTTACTCGATTTTGCTAATCCCTGGGGGGAAAAAAAAAAAAAATAAAGCTTGCGCAAACTGCCGCAGAAAATGATTATGATGCTCGTATGATACATTCGTTTAACGAGGCAAGGAAAACTCCTACAACTATAGAGTTATGTCTTTCTGGGAAGCCATCGCGTAAAAAACGGTCATCATCATCATCATCATCATCATCATTAGAGACTGATTATGCCTTGCAGCGTTCAGTCTGGAGCATAGTACCTCTAAAAAAATTCCTCCATGATCCCATATTCAATGCTAACATTGATGCCTCGTCTGATGTTATGCCTTTTACTTCAAAATCCTTCTGCACTGAATCTAAGCACTTTCTTCTTGGTCTACCTAGACTCCTCTTACCCTCCACTGACGAGCTCATGAGTCTCTTAGGGAACCTTGCTTCTCCCATGCGTGTAACATGACCCCACCATCTCAGTCTGTTCGCTCTAACTGCTTCATCTATGGTGTTCATTCCCAGCTTTTCTTGGATTTCCTCATTATGGACACCCTCCTGCCATTGTTCCCATCTATTGGTACCTGCAATCATTCTTGTTACTTTTATATCTGTAACCTCTACCTTATGAATAACGCAACCTGTATCCACACAACTTTCACTCCCATACAACAATGTTGGTCGAAACATAGAGCGGTGCACTGCTAACTTAGTCTTGGTACTCACTTCCTTCTTGCAGAAGAGAGTAGATCTTAGCTGAGCACTCACTGCATTAGCTTTGCTGCACCTCGATTCCAGTTCTTTCGCTATGTTGCCATCCTGTGAGAATATACATCCCAGGTACTTCCAACTGTCTACCTGTTCTAACTTTGTTCCTCCTATTTAGCACTCAATGTGTTTGAATCTCTTACCCACAGACATTACTTTTCTTTTGGAGACGCTGATCTTCATATCATAATCCTTGCACCTCTGATCGAGCTCTGAAATGTTAGTTGGCAACATTTCAATCGAATCGGTCATTACAACTAAGTCATCCGCATATGTGAGGTTCTTATTTTGTTTTAACCTACTTTAATCCCGCCCTGCCAGTCTACTTTTTTCAACATATGATCCATAAATAGGATGAACAACAGTGGTGACAGGTTACAGCCTTGCCTTACCCCTGAAACTACCCTGAACCATGAGCTTAATTTACCATCTACTCTAACTGCTGCCTGACAGTCTACGTAAAGCCCTTTAATTGCCTGCAGAAGTTTGCCTCCTATACCATAATCTTGAAGAACTGACAGTAGCTTCCTCCTAGAAACACGGTCAAGGTAATATAACAGAAAAGGTGTAAAATTGCCTTTGACACCAAACATCAACTAGGGTAGAGCCTGAGACAAAGGTAAGAACCGGATGGAGAAAGTGGGAATGTAAGAAATTAAATTTCACGATTATGATATGAAGCATGTGGGGAAAAGGGAAAAAACTCTAAAGCACGTTTTAAAGATAATAACAGAGAGGATGCGTCATCAGCTATAGCTAAACACCTTAATATCAAACAAAATTCGTTGGGTGTAGTATCATTCACAACGAGAACAAATAATGGTTGCAATCTAATTTGGAAGAAATTGAGTATTTTTGTGCTCTCTTCCTTTAGAAGCAGTGACTTTGTTCAGAGTTAATTAGGGAGGTAAGACTTATTATTTATGATTAACATAGCAACATATTACATATGTAGTGGCCTTGATTTTATTGTATGTCTTAGACACATAATTTTTGAGATGACAGAAAAGTATTGTCCCTTTCTTTGCACAGCTGTTCTGTAGTCCACAGCTACGCATTATAGCATCAGTATGTTGTCTGTTAGACGAGGTTTTTACGATACAAAATATTTATTCTGTTTGTATTCTAATAATGACGTTAATGGAAGATTAATTTTTATATTAATTGTGTGAACTGTAAATTAATTCGTGAACTGTCGAATTTGAATATGTGTTTCCTTGCTTTTGATTACTTGACAATAGGAGTAACCCACTAAACTACAGGCCTAGTATATTGACGTCTATTTACCACTGGGAAAACTCACTTTATGGATAGTGGGCATTGATTTTGCTGTAATATTACGACGTTTTATGTCATCATAAAATCTCCCTTCCTAGGAATGAGTGCCTACGTTTTTCCATCCTAAAGTAAGACATAGCCTTATTGTATTGTTGCCTGCTTGGATTATCCGAAGTTATAGGACCAAAAAGTTTCGATTTGCCCTGTGTATATAAATACATATGTATTTTGCAGTATTTTTCTAGTTGGAAACACAATATCTCTTTCAAGAGGTATGGAGCATTATTTTATTTCCTGTTGGGTACGCCTACATAGTGCATATTGCAGTTACAGGCCTGTGGAATTTCCTGTATATGTTTATGTAAAACGATATTTCGAGTATCTTCCTAAAGTTACAAATACCATTAATCACGGAAATAACTTTTGATAAGCATCGGTTACATGTAAACATTCGACTTATTGGGGTATTTGTGTCTCTTTAGGAGGCACTTCTAGTAGTTACAGTCTTGGGAAAATTTAGTTTTTCACTTCTATTTGTAATAATTTTAGGTGCTATTTGTTCTGTAAGGCTTGTAAATAGCCAGGAGATAATGAAATTAGAGGTGATGGACATTGAAATTAGGAAAACATTCTGATATTTCATGTAAGCATTGCATTAGTTTCACAAAACCGTTTTGATACTTGAGTTAATCATCTGTCATTAAAGGTAGAAATATTTGTCAGAAGGCATCTGCTATGTGTAAAATATTAATTCATCGCCCTATAGTATTTATTTCGTGTTGTTAGACGCATAATTTATGTTATTCAGAACTGATAACAGCAATTTTATCTGTTGTTAGAACTGTTTGTTCTAGAATTAGCCAGGGATCATTGTATAAACTAATTTCGGGTATGAGATTTACGAATAACCGTACTCCTCCTCCTGTGGAATTCATATTATGACAACTGAGAATAGTGATTTCAAATTTTATTAAGGCTGTACATCTTAGACGTAGCAGGATGAGTACTTACTTTGGGGTTTATTTTATGATGTTAAATATAAATATCATGTTTATTACAGTGTATTTCTTGCTGTAAAAAAACTAGACCATACTACTAAGAAAGTGAGAAATTTCACTCTGAACTGTTAACACGTCTGTTATGCCTGAAAATAGCTACTTGGGCCTTATTTAGGAGTTTTAGGCATTATATTTATTATTACTTTGTGATATGCAATGCCAGTACCCAAGTACACCGAAGTGACGAAGCAAGTACTAAAATCTATTTCTAACAGTAGCATTTTTCCTACAGTATAGCGTTCTAGCATTGAACGACGAACTACGAACAGCTGTACCTCGTTGTATATAAAGAAGAGCGACAAAACTATCTCATGTTTAATTAACGAACGGCAAAAAGGATGCAAAACGGAAAAAAACTATTTGCTGACACACAGAGGGATATTTAGTTTTGGAAAACTGATCTATAAAATTTTAAGAACCTATTTGGAGTGACAATGATCGTTACTGTACTAGGAGGTCTCTCGATCTCACAGTGATAATTAAGATAAAATTTCTCCGTGAGAGGAGAGATAAGAATGTTTAATATTTGGGAAGTGAAATACACCATGTCTTTAACATTTTACAGAGATTAGAAAGGTGCTCATATAGATGTAGGTAGATCGAAATAAATTTGTATTCCTTATACTGTACTATATGTTGACATATTTTGATAGAAGAATCCCGATCTCTCTGTGGAACACATGGAAGGAGAATTGCCTGAGCACTTTCTGATCGCTTACTTTAGACGTTTCTCAGAAACTTGAGAAATTTGTAATAACCTCGATATATAGACTTAGTCCTATAGTATGCAGCACTACAGCGCCTTAAGTCCCATTCCTCCCACTCCACCTGTTACATGGCAAACAAATACTTTGAAATGAAAACTCCTTTGTTGCCTTACCAACAACAGCAGCAAGCAGCTGAGGCCACGTGGCTGGTTTCGTTTCGGCCAACTGCTCCTCTTCAGCCGCATTCCCATTGGTGGCGGCTTGGTGTGGGGCCAAGCCTCCGCTGTGTTCTTGAAGAGTCCCGTCACTCCGCATCCGTCAGCCACGCCGCACCGTTTCTCCGTGACGGCCTTCATTCTGGAAGTCGCTTGTCGCAAGAAGTCACCTTAAGTAGGGGCCTACTCGAGAAAAGTTCGCGGGATTATCCAACCGTTTGTGCAAGTGTACTCGTGTGTGTGAAGGCCACACAGGCGCATTAATTCCTGCTTCAACGCAAAAGCACGGATTTGCGCACTTAATGCGATAGCCAGTTACGTTTGCTAGCTGATGTTTCGTACTGAGGCGAGGCTCGTGTGGGAACAATTATGTGATGTTAATAAAGCGAACCAAAACAAGGACAGCCCGCCAAAAATATTAATTCGTTTGAAAATTTACACACATGTCTAATTATTACAGCTTCAAAAATGTTTGATTCATGAACAGAACACCACTCACCACAGTTGCCACCTTGACAAAATGGCGAAAAATTAAGAAACTACTTTTAGCCTCGCAGCTGGTGCTTGGTAACGAAACAAAATTTGTATCGGTATATTAACTGCTACAACGAGAAACAACGTGGGACACTAAAAAACCCCATGAAATTACGGATAGGCTTCCAATGGGCTCTTAGCTCCTGTGCCGATCGCACATGATTCCTCCAGACGCTGCATCTTACCAGTTACTTATTCCAATTCTTTCGCATATTTTCGAAAAGTACTCCTGGTCTTGTGCCATATGACTTCTCCGTGAATATTCTTGACACAATTTGGCCGTTTTCATCCTCAACAGATGCTGAGCCCATTGTAGTCTTCCGGCACTTATTTTATTTACTATTGTTTGTTGTTGTGCTAGCTTCTGGATTTCTGTGTTTTCTCTTCCAGAACTGTGCTTCATTGTCATAATATGGACCAAAGATTTTCCTGTAAAGTTTATTCTCAAAAACTTACAACTGAAGATGTTCTGTTTTTGTTAGGCTCCATTTTTCTGCCCAATAGATTAGATTTGGTCTGATGATTGTATTATGTAGCTTTATTTTAGTTTTCCTAGTCAGCAGTTTGGAACCTAGAAGATTTTTGTGTTTCATAGTAGGCTGGGTTAGCATTTTGCAATCTCGCTTTTATTTCTGTCTCTGATTTCGTTCATCCGTCACTGATCCCAGATATCTGAACTGTTCATCGCGCTCAAATTTATGTTCACCAAGTATTAGATGTGATTGGTTATTCCGTTCATCTCTGCATCTTTGGACTATCATGTATTTGGTCTTCTAGTCAATTACTTTGAAGCCAAGTCTTGACTCTTCAGCTGCCAGCTCCGCAAATAATTGCCTAATCTCCGTTTCACTGTTTCCAATGAGTACTAAGTCATCTGCATACGCTAAGACGTTAATTTTGTTTTCTTTTAGGATTCCAGCAGGTACTAATTTGAACTTCCACACAACTCTTTCCAGTGCTATATTGAAGAGAATGGGAGAGAAGGCATCTCCATGTCTTAACCCATTTTTATTTTTAAAATGGGCAAACTTTAATCTATCTAATAATACTCTGCTTTTATATTCATCCATTCATACTTTGTAGAGATTTATCAGTTTAATTGTGAATCCAAATTCAGTCATTACATTCCACAAGCTTTGCCTTTGGATGGAGTCATAAGCTTTCATGAAATCGATGAACAGGTAAAGTATTTCTTCTTTATATTCCCAAACCTCTTCATTGATTGATATGATTGCAAATATGTTGACAGTCGTGGATCTGTTTCTGCAGAAACCATTTTGATAATCTCCAATTACATTTACTGCACATGGTTTTAAGAAGTTTAGCAATAAACACGATAAAATCCTATAACCTGTATTGACCGGTGTTATTGCCGCGAGATTCCAAGTTAACTGACTGAAGGCGTGGCACCATGGATATTGTCACCGATTGCGGCGGTGAAGGTCGTCGGTTCAATCCCGTCACCGGCAAAAATTTATTTCTTTGTAAATATCATATCCAGAATATTCTACCTGTTTCTTATGTTCACTTGTAATTTCTTCATGTTTCTTATGTTAACTATTCTTATAATTTCTGGTACATTCTGCTAGCACAGACAACACGCTGGAGGAAAGAACTGTGGAACTGCCATTAGGGCCCGGCCTGAGTACGGAACAACGCCAGCAGGCGTTAGCTGTACTGCGTCAATTTTCGGGTGCATTCACTCTCCAGCAGGGGAAAAGTCAGACGAAATGGCCAACGATAAAGCACCGTATCAATACTGGGGATTATCCACCAATTAGCCAGCGTTCGTATAGAGTGTCGCCAGATGCAAGACGGATAATTCCGGAGGAACTGCAGAAGATGTGGCACGGTGACATTATTCAACCTTCGGAGAGTCCTTGGTCGTCTCCAAAGGTCCTCGTAAAGAACAAGGATGGTGAGTGGCGATTCTGTGTCGACTATCGGCGGCTGAACAAGATCACAAAGAAAGATGTCTTTCCATTGCCGCGCATTGACGACACCTTAGACTGCTTGAAAGGAGCTACATACTTCTCAACTATGGACTTGCACAAAGGTTACTGGCAAATCGACGTTGACGAAGCTGACAGGGAGAAGAAGGCTTCTACTACACCTGACGGACTCTATGAACGCAAGATGGACAACTTGCTTTGACACCTTAAGTGGACGACGTGTCTCTGCTATTTAGATGACATTGTCGTCTTCTCGAAAACATTTGAAGAACAATTGAGTCGCCTGTCAAGTGTGTTGAAGTGTGTTCAGACTGCAGGACTCCGTCTCAATCCAAAGAAGTGCTTCTTCGTCGCCAAAGAGTAAAAAATCCTGCGGCACCTAGTCAACGGAAACGGTGTCCGTCCTGATTCAGATAAAGTAAGGGCAGTCACAGACTTTCCAACTCCTCAGCACATTCGTGATGTGAGAAGTTTTCTCGGGCTGTCCTCATACTACCGACGTTTCATAAAAGGATTTTCTAACATGGCACGTCCATTGCAAGAACTTCTCCAGAGAGACGCCTGATTTTACTGGGACGAGACAAGAGAAAGCGCTTTCCGAGCACTTAAGGAGGCTCTAACTTCCGCACCAGTTCTAACCTTGTACGACAAGAATGCAGAAATTGGACTTCACGCAGACGCCAGTGGTTATGGGATTGGTGCAGAGCTTGTACAAGTTCAGGAAGGTGCTAAAAAGGTGATAGCCTATGCATCAAGAGTACTCTCGAAGTCCGAGATAAACTACTCTACAACTGAGAAAGAATGTCTCGCAGTTATCTGGGCTACAAACAAGTTCCGGCGGTATTTATTTGGCAAACCATTCACCGTCGTGACAGACCACCATTCTTTATGTTGGCTGACTAGCTTGAAGGATCAGGTCGACTAGCAAGATGGGTACTAATACTCCAAGAGTACGACGTTACAGTGGTATTCAATAACGGGTGCAAACACAAGGATGCCGACTGTCTTTCGAGGAACCATTAGTGCAACACAAGAGCACGAATGAAATTTCAGCCATCACTGAATTAGGTGATGTTACAGCTGAATAGCAGGAAGATCCAGCACTATTAAAAACAATAGAGGCCTTGGAGAAAGGAGAATCGACCAATGGAGAGTTCCAACTTATAAACGGACCATTCTATAAGAGCAACTACGATCCACTTGGCCCCAAATCGCTGCTGGTCGTTCAAACCCTTCACTAGCCAGCTGTTCTCAAGTATTTCGACTATGCTCCAATATCCAGTCTTCTGGGATTCGTGAAGACCCTAGACAGAATCAGATGCAGTTATTATGGGAAAGGTCTCTACCGATCTTTCAAGCACTCTGAGAGTCACTGTAAAGAGTGCCACCGATGGAAGCATGTGCTGCCTGTACAAATCCCTCCTGCAGCAGCTCCATTCCACCGTGTTGGGATCGATATTTTAGGGAGGTTAACGAAGTCGACAACCGGTAACCGATGGATAATAGTCTGTCTGACTACCACACACACTATACTGTCACCAAACCTGTACTGATTACAGAAGCTCCAGAGATCGCAACATTCCTTGTAGAAGACATTATTTTGAAGCATGGAGCACCACGTGTGATGATATCTGATAGTGGAAAAGTATTCCAATCAAAAATAGTATCAGAGGTAATGTCACGTTGCTACATTATCCACAGAATGACAACTGCATGCCATCCTCGGACAGCAAGACGTTAGCAGATATGCTGTTGATGTACGTCGATTTTGTGCAGAAGGATTGAGATACAATACTGTCAATCGTGACATGTGCTTATAACACCGCAAGACAAGACATCACAGGCTTCGCGCCATTTTTACTGCTCCATGGCCGTGAATATGAGACGACAATGAATACGCTGTTCCCGTTCCAGCCGGACGACACTCAAGACGACTATGTCAAACAGCTCATCACTAGGGTCGAAGAAGCAAGACAGCTGACTCGCATACAGACACTGCACGCCCAGGCGAAGGACTGTCAGCGGTATAATGACAAGGACCGACCTTTCTTGTACAGTCCAGGAAGTTGAGGATTATGAGCCGTCGTCGAAACGACAAAGAAGAAGACATTGTTCACGTCCTCTGAATGAAGCTTTACTAAATCCTGAAGAGCAGATATGCGAAAATGGCTTCTTGTTCAAGGACTCTAAGGATACTGATGAAGCCAGTACAGGAACGTCTGTCGTCGGTAATCGTGCAGAAGGGAAGGATTCTCCAGAATTGCCATACAGAGGACCCATGACAAGATCAAGAACCAGGACATCGAAGCAGGCTCCGAAGGGAACCTAACAGCGTGTCGCTGTTTTTGCAGGAGAGGGAGGAATGCCGCAAAACACTGAGTTATCAAACTGCCGGCGTGGCGCGATGGATAGCGTCACGGATTGCGGTGCTGAAGGTCGTCGGTTAAATCACGTCCACCGGCACGAATTTATTTCTTTATAATTATCATTTCCAGAATATTCTACATATTTTTTATGTTCACTTGTAATTTCTACATGTTTCTTATGTTAATTATTCTTTTAATTTCTGGTACATTCTGTCTGTGTATAAATAGCAGAGCACTAAGTGCTGTGTGTATGTTAAGTTCGCAATAAACCTGGTTTCAGTATAAGTGCTGTGTTCAGTTGACAACCCTGCCTTCAAAGTCAAGCCTGCTTCCATTTCAACAGGACAATATTCCTCTATAGTTTCTGAGATCTTCCGTGTCACTTTTTTTATGTATAGGGACTATTAATGATTCTGTCCACTCTGTGGGAATGTTCTCTATTTTCTAGATTATCTGTATGAGATGAAATAAACGGCTAAGCATTAGTTGTCCACCATATTTCACTATCTCACCACCTCTTCATATGTGGATTCTGGAATTTCCTGACAACTGTGACTGTTACTGGACCTAGTAATTGGTGCTTCTTGATCAGAACAGTTCAGTAGATTGTCAACATACTCCTTGCATGTCGCTAGAATTTTTTGTGGTTCAATCATCATATTGCAATTTAACTTCTTCATCACCTTAGTTTCGTAATTAAAACCTTTTCCAATTTTGTTAATTATACCATACAATTTCCGGATGTTGTTATTTTGATGATACTCGTGAATGGATTCAATCTGTTGTTTCAGAAATTGTTTCTTTTTCTTCCGGTTGATTTCATTAGTCTGCATTTGAGCCTGCCGATAAGCAAGTTCTATTTCAGGATTCTTATTTATTTACAACCATTTTTTCCGTTGTTTCATAACCTTTTCTTCGCCGTCTTCAAATTCTTCAGGGAACCATTTCTCTCTGCCATTCTTAGCTCTCTGCAAGTTATTGTTCGCAACTGTGAGGATGACTTCTTTTACATTGTTCCAGCATTCATCACTGGTCAAGGCTTTCTTCCATGTTCCTTAAACCGGTTTGAAACTTAAGTTTTGTACTTCATTATTCCTTCTATCTCGATCAAATTTTGCAAATCAAATCTGTTCTTATTATCTGGTCTGACTTTCACTTCTGGCGCTGTCTTCTGTTTGATTTTCATTGTGCTAATTATTAGTTTGTGATATGACCCCATGATTAATCTGATTTGATCTTTTCTTATCACTTGAGTACCATGTTTCTTTATGTATTCTTCTATGACAAAAGGTTGTACTGTTAATGATTATATTTGTTGATGCAGCAAAATTTATCAGCCTAATGGCATTGTCATTACATTCCTCATGAAGACTTTCTTTTCAAATAGTTGATCTGCAAATATCCCCTTTCCCTCTTTTTGGCTTAAAATCACTTATTACTATCTTGGCGTCATGTTTGTTCAACCTGTCTGACAAGTTTGCTAGAAGTTATCCTTTGTTACATCATCTTTTTCATTAGTTGGTGCATGACAGTTTATCAGTGACAGGATGAACCATTTGGACCTAATTCGAAGATAGCACAGTCTTTCATCAAAGTCTTCAAACTTTATTACTGTAGGTACAATATGATTCCGTACACAGAAGGCTGTTCCAAATTCATAGGATCCATTTTCTTTACCAGTGTTGAATATTATGTACTTATCCATATCTTGTGTATTTCGGTCGAGAAGTTGTGTTACCTATATTACTACATTGTTCATGTATAATTGTTCGCTGTGTCCTTGGAAGGATCCTCTTTTAAATATACTTCGTATATTAAATGTCCCAACCCTCATGTTTTATTTCCATTGCAGGGTCGCCATATTTTGTGGGCATGAAGGATATTTTATTGTTTCCCTTCTGCAAGAAGACTCGAAAGGTACCTCATATACAAATATCTTGCAGTTACGATTATTTCCACCAGTCACTGCTGATTCCAATGATTCCGTCTTCGTTGCCATTAAATAGATTCCTGTCCGTCATCTATGTCAATAATATTCGGAAAGATCTTTTACTCAGATGGCCACTGGTCAGTTATTTAGAGTAAGCGGATTCTTATTATTAGTAGCCAAACCTTTACTGTTTCGTGTGTTGTTACTTGCATGTAGCTGTAGCAGATGTAATTTCAATCAGGCTGCTCAGTAAGTAGTTACAGGTTGTTCCTCTTAACGATCATAAGTAGTGCTTGCATATTCTTTCTACTTGGTGTTCAATGTCATGCCACGAACTTTCGACGGAACATCTACGGCTACGAACATGTAAGATATCCTAAATTCTCTTTTTATACGAAAATATCTCGCACTGTGTTTCCATTGTGTTTTGTCATTTTTGAAGATTTCAGCATTATGTTACTGCTACATTATGTTTCATATTCTGACGTTTATAAAAGAATGCTATGTTTTGTAAATAAGCCATATACCTTATCATTCTATTTCTCTAATTCTATTTTTCAACTTTACCATAGCAATTCGACACTTTATTTTTGTACTAAATCGGACATTTTTTCTGTATCGACTTCCTCAGAAGTTCCCGAAACTCGTCAAGTAAATCACTTTATCTCAGCATCTGCTTTAATAAAAGAATATAAAAACGAAAAAGAAGAAATGGAATACAGTTGCTGTAATGGACATAATACGATTTCTCTCTTGTTTCTGGGGATGAAAAGAGATATCGACAACTCTTCTGAACAGTCTTACATTTTAAAATAACCTACTATACAATGAATGGAATACAGCACTATTTGCTTGAGCTGTTTTCAGACATGACATAAAGTCTAGCAAGGAGTTATGCGCCCACTGTGAAGAATTTCCCATATATAAGCAATGTTATTATGGACGTCTTTGCTAAAATATCCAGACCACAGATGGTGATTTGACTGTCTTGTGCCTCAATTTTGATGATGACGAAATCGAATCGCGTCTATGAAACATATAGTTGCATCATTATCTCTGACCTGTACATAGCAGCAACAGTGTCCTTAATAGCACTGCTTTAATATTGGAACTCATTACTCTATCACTTATTCCATAATCTCCACAGATACACCCACTAGAGCAGGAGATTTATAATTCTTCATATGATGAATTGCGATCTATATTCCTTTGCGTCTATCTCAACTGCTGAGTTGACTGTACATTTAGTAAATGAAGAATACAAATTTAGTGTCTCGCAAGACCGTCTTCTTTGTCTCCGGCATCGCTAACGTAGAAGGATTACATTCCCCTGTTAAGAGGTATTTGTCTTAAAGTGACCTAGTATTAGATTGTAATAATGTTATTCTAATTCACCACAGATAGCGTTAGTGAAATGAGATCTATAACTGCCACAAATCCGTTATACATCTCCGCATAGTTCGTAAATAGCGCCGGTACTCTTCATTAGATACTAGGAAGGGTATTGAAGTAGTACTACGTACATAAGTTCACAAAAATAAGCTATATTTGTGTTCTGAACAGAGACATCAAGCTTACTTCTACATTTTTGATAATATATTCCCCAAGACTAAATAGTAATTACTTATAACATATACAGAAATTACAGAAAAATAGAAATATGAAAAGCGCCAGAAAATGAACTCACTGTGTTTTAGATACTCTATGTAGCAAGAAATACCGAGCGAGGTGGCACAGTGGTAACACACTGGACTCGTATTCGGAAGGATGGTGGTGCAAATCCACCTCCGGCCATCCAGATTTAGGTTTTCCGTGATTTTCCTAAATTACTCCTGGCAAATGCCGAGATGGTTCCTTTCAAAGGGCACGGCCAATTTCCTTCCCCCATCCTTCCTCAAAAAAATCCAAGCGTGAGCTCCATCTCTAATGACCAAGCAGTCGATGGGACGTTAAACCCTAAGATTCTTATCAAGAAATGTTCTGGAATTTTATTCAAAAGAAGGGAAGGAAAGAAGAAAGATTAGCTAGGTTGGTTGGTTTGTTTTATTTTAGAGGGACAAAAACGGAGGTTATCAGTCCCCCAATTCCATCACAGGGCGGCTGAAGAAAAGCATCAATACGAAGTAAAACGCCCAAGATTAAAAACAGCAAGGGGAGGAAAATCCCACTCAATCAGTAAAATGTCAACAAAGTCGTCATGAGAAAACACGAAATGAGGTAGTAGCACAGAAATACATAACAACGAAAGGAAACAATTCAACGAAGCCAATGTCTGTGGTTGAACGACCATGAGATGCAAAAGAGGCACGGTCAACCACTCGGCAACACAAGGAAGTCTCCAACCAGAGGTCACAATAGAAGGGCGGACTGAATCAATGCTTCACTGTGAACGATAAAACCCCCGAGAACGTATAAAAATTGAAACTGAATCAGCCATTGTGGCAACGTCACATAAAACGCCTGATAAAATAGCAGGAAAAATAAAATTCCACCGCAGGGCAGCTAAAATAGGCCAGTCCAGCAAGATGTGATCTACTGTGAAGCGGAAGTCTCAGCGATATTGGTGCGGGTCCTCACCAAGGAGGAGATGACCATGGGTTAGCCAAGTGTGGCCAATGCGGATCCGGAAGAGAACTACAGAGTCCCGGCGGGAAGCCCGCATGGAGGAATGTTCAAATGTTCGTAGAACTTATGGGACTTAACTATGGGGTCATCAGTCCCTAAGGTTACAAACTACTTATGAACTAGCTAAGACTAAGGATGGCACAAATATCCATGCCCGAGGGGGGATTCGATCGTAGTGGCCGTGCAGACCGTGACTGGAGCGTCTCAGTCCCCTCGGCCACCGCAGCCGGCATGGAGGAATGCCACACAGTCATAGTCTCCTTTGTAGCCCTGAGTTTGTTGGGAGTGGTCATGCTACATAAGTCAGCAGCCCAAAGCTCACAAACTCTATGTCGCAGCACCGACTGGAGATCAGAAGCCGGGTGGCCAATCTCTAAAATTGGGGCAGTGGGAGCCCATTTGGAAAGCCCATTGGCACATTTATTGCCCGGGATACCGTCATGACCTGGAGACCAATTAAATACCACTGATCGACCAAACATACCATAGGCAAAATGAGTCTCTTGGATAGCCATGACCAAAGGAGAACATGGGTAACACTGGTCTAGAGCATGAAGGTTGTTCAGGAAGTCACTGCAGAGAAGGAAAGACTCACCTGAGCAGGAACACACAGAATAGATTAGATTAGATTAATACTTGTTCCATAGATCATATATGACATTTCGTAATGATGTGGAACGTGTCAATTCAGTAAATGTTGTCTATACATGACACTCAATATGTTTTTATTTACATTTTTGCTATGTATTTTTAACTTTTTAAAGTTTTTTCTAAAACTTCATCTATATTGTAGAAGGGGTTTCCATTCAGAAATTCCTTTAATTTAGTTTTAAATATTAGTTGGCTATCTGTCAGACATTTGCTGCTACTTGGTAAGTGACCAAAGACTTTTGTGGCAGCATAAATCAGTCTTTCCTGTGCCAAACTTAAATTTAACCTTTTCTCCTAGTGTTGTAACTATGCCCACTGCTATTACTTTTGAATTGGGTCGGATTATTAATAACAAATTTCATGAGTAAATATATATAATCTTGAAGCTACAGTAAATATCCCTAAATAAATGTATGCAGGATGATCTTGGGTGGGCTCCAGCAATTATTCTCATTACACGCTTTTGTGCAATGAATACTTTTTTACTCAATGTTAAATTGCCCCAGAATACGATCCCATTCGAAAGCAGTGAATGAAAATAAGCATAGTAAGCTAATTTACTAAGATGTATATCACCAAATTTTACACTGACCTTGATAGCATACATAGCTGAACTCAAACGTTTCAAAAGATCTTCAAACGTTTGACATGCCCTGCGGTATAAACACTGCAGCCATCTGGGAGGGACTGCTGCTCAACATCATCGCCATGGACAAAGGCAAAGCCAACACGACCATCAACCAATAAACCGTCCTTATAGTCTTAGTCATAGTCGGGGAGCTCAGCAATGATGGCAAAAATCTGCCAATGGAGAGCCTTAGGGGGAACTGAGTCCTTGGGCCCATGCACTAAGTCTAGAAAAGACTTGGCCAAGGCAGGCACCACGGAGATGAACGAGCATGGGCCTAAAAAAGGATACGACTCGGAATAGAATCACACCCAAGAACCCACAGAAGGGACCCGATGGGGATGGCTATCGTGTGTCCTGACCTTGGTCACCATTGTTAGGAAGTGATGGCCCTATCAGAGAAAAGGAGGCGGTAGTTTCGGTGGTCTGAGGAGCTATACACATGGGCTGCATAGACTGCAAGCAGTTGTTGATGGTGGACACGTAAAGGTGGGATGCCAGCCTCCCCGAGTAAATTGGTCACATGACTGGTACAGGAAGGATCCTATTGCGATGTGAACCCCACAGTGGTGGATGGGGTCCAGCAAGTGCAATGCTGAAGGCCATCCAGAGGCACAGGCAAGGCATTCAAAATCTAAATGCGACTGCACCAAAGCTGTATAGAGCCGCAACAGGGTAGAGCAGTCAGCACCCCAGGAAGTATGACCCAGGCAGCAAAGAGCATTGAGATGGCGCCAGCACTCATGTTTCAGCTGATGAATATGAGGGAGCCATGTAAGCTGGGAATCGAAGAGCAGTCCCAGGAACCAGTAGGTTTCCACTAAAGGAACTACTCTGCCATCAAGATATATTTCTGAGTGGGGGTGGACTGTCCGATAGTGGCAGAAATGCATTACATGGGTTTTGGCGGCGGAAACTGGAAGCCGTGGTGCAGAGCCGATACTTGGCTTGGCAGATGGTTGCCTGGAGTCGGCATTCAGCAACATATGTCATGGTTGAGCAGAAAGAAATGCAGAAATCATCAGAATATAGAGAAGGAGATACTGATGATCCCACAGCTGCAGACAGGCCATTAATGACCAAAAAAGGAGACAAGTCAATGCCCTTCAGGACCCCATTTTCCTGGACGTGGGAGGAAGTATGGGCAACACCGACTCGGAGCAGAAAAGAGTGGGATGTTAAAAAGTTTTGGATAAAATGGGAAGTGATCCCCAAAGGCCCCCACAAGCAGTGCGGCGAGGATATAATGCCCCTAAGTGTCATCATAGGCCTTCTGAAGGTCAAAGAAGACCACAATGAAGTACTGCCGACGCGCAAAGGCAGACTCCGGGCAAACCAGATTGTCGGTGGTTGAATGCCCTGACGAAATCCACCCTGAGACGATGCCACTAGGCGCCACGACTCAAGCTCCCAATTCAAACGCTGCGCCACCACATGCTCTAGCAACTTGTACGTAACGTTAGTGAGGCAAATTGGGCGGTAACTGTCGACCTCCAGTGGGTCCCTACCAACCTTCAGCACCGGGATGACGACGCCTTCCCGCCACTGGTATGGGAATTAGCCCCAACCCCAAATGTTGTTGAAGATGGCATGGATACGCCGTTGACAATCCTTCAACATATGTTTCAGCATCAGGGTCAGGAGCCATATCAGGGAAATGGGCCAAGGCGCTAAGCGTTTTAAGGTTTCTGACAGCACGCTGCAAAGGAATGGCGCAATTGCTTCACAAGCTTGTTGTGGGAGCGAAAAGCTATGCAATATTTGGTGGACTCAGAGTACCGAGCAAAGTGATCAGCAAGATGTTCAGGTCTGTATAAACAGCTCCATTTAACGAAAGTCTAGGGTCTCTGACAGGGGTTTGGTGGCCTTACAGGCGCCTGATCTTGGTCCACACCTAGGAGAGACCCGAAAAACTAAGGTAGAGTCATATCTCTCCCAGCATTTCTGTATGTGTCTTTTTATTAATTGCTGAGCCTTGGCAGGAAGTGGCTTGAAAGCAATGCGGTTTGCCAGAGACAGGTGCCGTTTATGCACTGAAGTTTCCGCCTACATTGCCTAATTACGTCAGCGATTTCTGGCATTTACTAGAACACAGTCCTCTGCTGGGAGGAACCTGAAGAATAGGGGATTGGAGGCTGAGCTGCAGAAACTATGACTTGTGTAGCGTTTTCAACCACCACATCAATGTTACCATCTGGCGGATATCCAACATTGACAGCGGTTTGGAACACATCCCAAGTCAGATTTTTAAGGGCCCAACACAGCAAACGCCTAGGGCAATGACGCTTAGTCAGTGACAGAAAAATTGGGAAGTGATCACTACTGCACAAATCGTCATGCAGTCTCCAGCGAAAAGATGGTAGAAGGCCAGCGCTCCAAATAGATAGATCAATGGCCGAAAAAAATGTTCAAATGTTTGTTATGCTTAAGGGAGATAACTATGGGGTCATCAGTCCCTAAACTTACAAACTACTTACGAACTAGCTAACACTAAGGACGGCACAAATATCCATGCCCGAGGGGGTATTCGAACCCCCGACCGTAGTGACCGTGCAGACCGTGACTGAAGCACCTCAGTCCCCTCGGCCACCGCGGCCAGCATCAATGGCCGAGTGGGTGCCATGTGACACATGGAGCACATGTATTTAAGATACAAAGATCGAGCTGGGTGACAAGGTGTTAAACTTTCCTACATTGGCCAGTGGTCACATTTCCACCCAACGCAAGATTATGGGTGTTGAAGTCACCCATGATTAGGAAAGGAGGGGGGCTGAGAAATCAGTGCAGCTAACAATGGGTACATCGCCATCCGGAGAAAGGTATATACTGCGGACAGTTGTAGATAGTGGTGTCCTCATCTGAACTGCCTCAACCTCCATAGGTGTTTGAAGGGGCACAGCTTCACTATAGACAGAGTTGAGGACATGAATAGAAACTCCACCAGATGCTCTGTCACAAGCGAGACGATTCTTCTAATATCCCCAAGAGCTGGGGTTCGCATTGCCTGAAGTCAGGTTTCCTGGAGGGCAATTTAGTGCAGGTAAGGTGTTGTAACTCTGCCAGATAGTGAAAATAATCGCCGCAATTCCATTGCAGAAATGTTCTATCGACTGGGGAGGCTTGAAAGTAATCAAGAGGCATGATGTGCCTCAGTGTCATCGGCTACTAAAGGAAGAAGGTCTGTGATGTCCATATCCAATGCGTCCAGGGTGTCAGTGAGAGCAAGGCCCTCTGAAGACACAATGATTTCTACCTGATATTCGGAAGCAGAACTGGTAGCGGACAGCTGCAAAGACCCGCTTCTGTCGCTTGTACTTGGGCTTCGACACCTGCAGGGGCTACCCAGAAGGAACGTCAGATGTCGATGGAGACTGGGAGGCCTGGCTACCTATGGGTGCATAGGCTGGTGTCTGGCTGTGTCAAAGCTGGAACTTTGGAAGGGGTTGCCACAAGAGACCCTTTCTGTGTGAGAGGAGATCAACGTACGTCCAGTTTGTCAGGGCAGTGAGAACAGTAGTAGGTGATGGGAGGGTCGCATCAGGCCCCTTACCTGAAGGAAGAGCCGGAGAATTGAGACACTTCTCCAGCGGAGAGGCATTGTTTACTGACCCCATTAAGGTGGGGAGAGAGACAAAGAAACGTATAGGAAGAGGTGCTCCAAGGCTTCTTAGGAGCTGAGACTGACTGATGGCCCAAAGAGCCGAAATAAGGGAATAGAGTGGGTTGGGCAATCACCTTCAATGGAGAATAACGAGATTAAGTTCTCGTATTTCTATTGATCTCAGAATAAGTTAGGCACTCCAGGGTCTTGCATTCTACTATTTTCCGCTCTTTGTGAAACATTGGACAGTCCACGAATCAAGGCGAATGGTAGCCACTGCAGTTAACACAGAAAGGAGGCGGGATACAAGGACTATCCAGATGCAAGGGACGGTTGCAGTCCCGACAAGTTGGAGCCGTATCACATCAGGAAGACATGTATCCAAATTACCAGCACTTGAAACACAGCATGGGTACAAGGATATACGTCCGAAAGTCACTTCTGTATATCATCACCTTGACGTTCTAGGAAAAGGTACACTGTTGAAGGCCTGTTTGCAGGCCCCGGTTGCTACCATATTGACTTTCGGACCCAGAAAGACACGGCAGACAAAATAGACGCCACGTCGTTGAAAGTTCGCACGCAATTCCTCATCGGACTGCAGCAAAAGATCGCGGTGAAAAATAACCCTCTGCACCAGTTTCAAGGTCTTATGTGGTTTTATGTATACTGGAACTACGCCAAGCTTATTGTCCTGTATCAGAGCTGATCCATCGCACATTTTAGATTTACCCATATACCCGTAACCTCACTGAACTTTTCCTCAATATGGTCAACAAAAATCCTGGAACAAACTAGAAATTTAGGGACATACTGGCTCAGTCTTTGTAGTCCCACAACCCCCCCCCCCTTCCAAGACGAAGCCAGGGGAGTGAACGACGAGAAGTAATAAGTAGCAGTATTTAATTCACCACGCTTAGAGACACCTGTTTCACCAGGATTTAATGGTGTCGACTTGTTTAAGTTCACTGCGAATCATCTGACCCGATCCCATCCCCTCCAAACAGGGTTTCTCCTCATGGGCGCCACCCAGCCGCAACAAGAGTCACTTAGCGAGATGACAATTGACAGGAGTGCTGATGACCCACACAGACATGCGTCTACTCTTTGGGCTTCAACAGGAGTTCGCAGTTGTAGAATCGGTAGTGCGATCCGTGCATACAGGGGGATAGAACCAGAAGGGTTCATCCCACCACAATGGACTGGCTACCGTGCTGGATTTCTGGTGCTAACAGAACCACTATGTTAACAGTGCATGAGATTACAGTGCACAATGGATGCAACTCGCACATGTTAGCCTGTCCATGCGCTTGCTGCCGTCCAGGCGATATAGAGGCCACAGTTACGAGCCCATTCCAGTAATGGGGGCCTCAGTTGGAACTGCACAGATAATATATGCTGTACCTGGTGAGGATCCTTCCCCAAATGAGTCACACCGCAGAAAAAATTGAAAATTGTTGATGTCAAACCCACAGGGGGAACCGAAAGGTAATGGCCGAAAGGTGTGAAGACTCCTTTTAGTCGCTTCTTACAACAGGCAGGAATACTGCGGGCCTATGCGTACCCCAGAACCTGCAGAGGAGAGGGGGGAGGACCGGGGAGGGGGGGGGGGAGAAATATTAGGGTTAAACGCCCTGTCGACAACATGGTCGTCAGAGCTGGAATGTATGGTGTGTTATCTAGTGATCTCCTGTGTACACGATAAAGGTACATTATTGCATGTGGTATATCTTGTTCCTTATGAGGTAGGGAATGAGATAAGTGATGATGGGCATGTCAGACCCGCGATTGGGAGAGGGAAAGGCCTGAATACGTTCTAGACATTACATTAGTGCTGCCTCTTACGTTAATGTAGCCTTTTGGTTAAAATAAAAAAATTAAGAAAGTGATTCTTCCAACAAAACAATTGTTTCATTTCACAAAATAATAACTGTTATGTTATTTTTTTATGCCACATGGGTAAATTAAAATATCAAATGAGCCTGAAATAAAAATACATTCTTATTTTCAAAACCGTTATAGTATAAAACTTATGAAAGGAACAGTATACATAATATTGCACTCAAGAGAAAAAATCACTATTATTCATTCTTTAGATGTCTATTACTCTTTTAAACATGATGGAGTAAGTACCCCAGGCTTATGTTTTCTTATTATATTCATTTGCTGAAAAGTACAGGGCCTTCTTCTTCTGGACTGAATCCATAAGTTAGTCGCTGGTGCGGTTCCATAATCATAAATTCTCCTTCCTACTTCAATCTTCATAACATTAATTCTTCTCGACATATTAATACACATTTCACTATACTGAGTCTCAACATTCTGGAGGCAGTAATATAAACTAATAAAAAGGACATTGGAAAGGAGAACAGAGGAAACACAGGAACACTTCGTGATTTTCGTTCTTGCACGTCACAGGTATTTTTCGGCTGCAATTCGAGAGACGGACGGACTGGTACTCGAAATAATAATAGAATAAAACGCATAATAAAGGCTTTCCCTTAATCAGCTGAAGACAGTATTCAGTTCCTCCTTGTTTCACGGGAGTTTCTTACACTTCTCATTATCCTACGGACATATACGTATCCCATAAAAGTAACTGAAGTTCATTGACACATCATGAAGATCAAAATGATCACAAAAGTCTGTACCATTGGATATTTTATAACCATCGTTTTCTTCATTCATATTACGGCATTTCTGTGCATCAGAAGAAATGGTACACTTGTCTGTGCAAGGAAGTTTATTTAGAGCACATTTGCACAGTGGAGCATATTTTAATGTATCTCACTAACATTTGACGAGGAATATCACATATTACTGGCTCGTATTGCTCTTTGTCAGTAACAGTCCAACACTAGTACGTATCCGCAGGTAGATCAGGATTCGCAATATGTGCTTTGGACCATATTAGGCCTTCAAGAAGCGCTAATTATAAAAATGGACGCAGAATACCTTGTGTCGGAGGAAGGCTTATCTATCGACTTTCTTGATGGTGAAATACCATCCTTGGTTCTGACCTAATGCTTGATATTCAATACGAAGATAAATCTCACTTTTTTTTGCTCCTGGAAAACAAACCTGGCGCCATGTAGAAGTTGTGCGTAGAGAGTCGTCACTAGTATAAGACTTCTGTAAGGTGACCACAGTATAATGAGAATATATGTTTATAGTTTCTGCTGCATTTAAACTTGTGACGAGCACACTAATATCGTAGTTTATCAGCCTCTTCTTTAACTGTCACTAGGGATTCAACACATCGTTTACTAGCAAGAGCCTGCATCCAGTAGAATACTAATGTGTTTTTCTCTAGTATCCATGCTTTTTTTATTAGAGTAATACTGAAAACCTCCGTTACTCTATCTTTGATTTTATCACGAGAAAGCAGTTTCTTTTAAAGAAACTTTTTGTTTTTTTCTGGATTCTATTTGGTAGAACACAAGGACATTATGTTGTCATTTTCGACCTCTTATTCCATATTTCAGAGAATTGTCTACATATGTAAAAGACAAGGTGATTCTCAGAAACTTACCATATTCAAGAAATAATTTTACAGTACTGATTAGTTAAATAAAAAATTATTTTATTTCCCTTTCAGTTTGCCTCTGTCTACCATTCCATCAACGTCTCGAAATGGAAATCCTTTCCTTCAAATTGTGTTAAACTAGCCACATCTGTAATTTGTTCTGGCTCCGATTCAATATCCGTATTTTTATAGGAAAGGTTTTCTAAATTGTGAATTAATTTACTTTTAACTTGTATGCAGTACATTGATCCATCAGCTGCGACGATAGAATGGAAAACAGCAGATCATATTTTCCAATAGAATCCTTCAGGTTGACTGCCGGACATGAATGATAAAAAATTATTAGACGACTGGAGAGCTTTACGTTTCCTTGAAGTCCCACTGCAGCAAGATTTATTTTCATTTTTATTTTCTTTAAGCTTTAATTTGTGTTGTGGGAGAGGTTTCCAGATGTTAAAAGCACTTTCAGCTACTTGTTCACATATGATGCTCTGATATTTCTCTACTCATAGTAATAAGTAAGCGAATACTTCTGCATTGAAATGAATTGATGAAATTATTGAAATACTTAACGACAACCAAGTCATTATTTTTTTAACGATTTTCTGAAGTTCGTTAGACTTCGTGGTGATTTGAAACTCACTCGTTCTTTACTGCCAGAACAAGTCATTGACAACTCAGAAATGTTAAAAAAGAAATTATTTAGAGCTTGTGGATTACTTGTGATTCATGTGATACCCTCATAAACTTTCATATTTCTGTGTTCCTGTCCAAAGGACACTATGGGACTACTTTCTTTTTGTATTTTTTGTTTTGTTTTGAGCTCAGCCATTTTTCAATTTTCCTACTGTTTCCCACATCTCGAAACATTCCAATTTCAGCTTCAGCTTTTAGTTATGTGCCATGCAAATAATTTTCTGTACCTGCACGTAAAATGTGCATTTCTAATCAAACACGGTTTGTAAATTAGTTTGGAATCTACCCCTACAAATGTACTGACAGAGTCACAGAGAGATGTCACATTCATGTGATAGGAGCTAATAATATATCATGTAGAACGTAGTTAGGCCTTTCTTTAAAACAAAATAAAATTACGATGAGATAATAAGATGGGAAATTGTAAGGGGTTCAGTGGGTGATGATTCATCATTTTCACCACACCTCCCCCCCTTTAGGTCACGAGTGTGACATGTTAACCATCACTTTTCTCACTGTCAACCTTATCATGAACAACACGATATTAACTGCAACACTGTAACACTGTACCAATAAAATGAGCGCTGGATAAAAAAAAGTGACCACTATAAAACTAAAACTTCATTTGTTATGGACATGGAAATAAATCGGCTGTGCCTTTAGAAAGGTACAATTCTGGAGTTTGCATAGAGTAATTTAGGGAAAGACAAGAAACTCAATTCAGGAAGGCCAGTGGCATGCTTGAACCATTGCGAATGCGAGTATGAGTACCAACCACTTAGGCGGCCCCACTCCCAAGCATGTTAGCAAACAAAAGCTCCGCCCATTTATATGCAGGTACAGTAGACTGAGAAATGTGTAAATTGTAAAGTAACATCAGTAATGATTACCATGCTAATTTTTTAATTTTAAGTAATATTCTCTTGGAAGTTGAGACATTTGTTGTTCAGCGTACAGGGAGGTAGGGAATGTTTTTGAGATGTGACAGAGGTTTAACGGATTATTTGTGTTAACGTCATATCACAGGATGTTTCTTCAAAGCCATTGCAGCGCATCCTAATGTGCTGCGTTTGCACAGTGAGACCATGACTGTTGCAACAGGCACGTCGGCAGCGTGTCTCGGAATTCAAGAACTGTGTTAAGGGTTCCTCGGTCAGCAAACATTAATGAATCAGCCTTGTTTAGTCATGACAATATCTTTTCTTTCATTTTGCTAACATTCGCATCTCTCTGCCTCCAGTCATGATACATCATGTTCGAACCCCCATTCACAATCCATATATAACTTTTATTGTCATCCTTCACATTTGGTGTAGTAAAACACCGGGCTAACACAGATGAAATTATCATGTTACTTTGACTCTATCACATTTCAAACTATTATTTTGTTATATACATAATCGAGTAACCAAATATTTTTATTGGATAAGCTAGACAACGACACAATTGTAGCACAAGTTTAAATAATACCTTAAAATGTAAGAGGATCACAAGGGAGTAAATCAATTCACACACATTTTTAAGAAAAAAAATCATTTTTTTTTGAAAACTTGTTAGAGCTGGATTTGTACACTCCTAACTATAAAGTGAAATGATTATCTTTGGGAATGAAATACAGAATTTTCAAAACTGTTACATACATATCGAAAGATATAATTGTTACTTATTATAACTTATTTGCAATATCAGACCGTCTAATTGCCATATATCAATTATCGACTTCATTTTATATGAATGAATACACTCATCGCTGAAAAGTAGCTTTTTAATAATAACAATTACGGGTTTCCCTTACAAGGAATCATCATGAAACATTACTGTTGTGATGTTGCCAGAACGAGCTAATGTTGAACTCTGCGATTAAAAGAATGAGGTTTTTCGTTAAAATTTTGATCATATATAAGTGGGATAAAATACGTGCAAATAATATAGACAAGGGTGAATGAAATTAACACATAAAATGACTGAATAGAATGAAATAGGGGAATACAGTTTGGAGTTGAGGCAACACTCGGAAAATAATATTAAAGAGAGAACTTACGCAAAGTACCCATTAAAGCTGCTTTCCAGATATTGTGATCACAGCATCTAAAAATATTAAGCTGTTTAATGGTTTAGATAAATTTTATGATACTTTCTACAACAAATAAGTGTTCGGACTCTTCATCTAACATGTCATTGTTTCCAGTCTATGTACTGAAGTTTGATAAGGAAAATAACCACAAGAATAATTGTCAGACTTCGCGAAACTCTTAATATGGATGCAGGTTCTAAATGGAGAAAGCCTCTTGGCTCGCCGGAAAAACGAATGACGAGCAAAACAAGCTTTTCGGAGATAAAGTATTTCGAGAAGGAGGGAACCACAGCGACAAGTGTCACTGATCGATAAAAATTATTAATTGAATTGTTTATCTTTATATTTGTCCCCTTTGGTTTCGTGTGGAAACAAATGGAAACCCTACACAAAGATATAAATAGGATTCGAAGTTGGGTCCTTCTGCTTACTAGACAGATGCCATAACCATGAGGCCACCAAGACTTAATGGATGCAACGAACCCAAGCATTGTCTTAGGGCACATCCCCGTCCACTACACAAGCTTTAACTCTGCATCACATTCCGTTATACACAGTACGTATCAAATTGCCAAGGAAATTCTACCATATGTCTGAGGCACAGGTGATCTGGATTACATAGTTTGAATTATTCTTAGTTATTTTATACTTTTTTCTGAACTTTAATGAATGATTTAAGATCTGATAAATCATCTTGTATGGTTTTAACTGTTGTACCATGCAACGTTGTTTATGATTGTGTTTAATCAAACATCAATCATTTAATTTAATTGTGCCTCTGTAGTTAGTAAAAACTGCTCTACACGGTTCTGGTTTTCCTGGATTGTCGCTTCAGCATGGCTTGTTATATAAGCCACTGTAATTTCTCTGTGCTCCTGTTTTTGTTTTAACTGGGTCACATCATGAGTAAGCACATCTATTGCTGGCGGTATTGTTTTTCTTGTTTGACTAACACTGCCAATTTCAATAACAATAGAAGAAATCTTGGTATCAGCGTATGCAAAATTTCTGTGGTGAATTTGTACATCAGAAAATGTATTCTGACTGATTTGTTCGAAATTTTTATTTTGAGCACTGATTTGTTCACTGACTTCATTGGAAATAAATGTCGGAAAATTTTGCTGATTTTGCAAGGTATTCGAACCTGTCTTCCTCTCTCGTCTGCTTCTGTTCCTGCTCTACTTTATCGAGCTGAGATTTGGTGTTAGCCTGTAATCGTTGAGGTTTCGATTTGGTAGTACTCTGTAAAAATTCAAAATCTCGTTACTGATCAAGTTATGTTTTTCTTTTCAGTTTGATGACATTTAAAGTTCTTGTCTTGTTGCGGAACGCAACCATTCAAAGTCCATGGATCATAATGCATCTATTTGTTGTGTTATGACTATCTTTTACTGTGACAAGGTTGTATCTTGCTTATTCATATTTATGAATAACAACACAACAATCTGTATGGCCTCTATGAGCTTGGCCAAAAGCTTGTAGAGTTTTAACCGCTTGATGCGGACGAAAACCCGAGCACTTTCTATTCAGATTGTGTGAGGCCTACCTCTACCATAAATATTGAAATAATTGGCGTAGACAGGAAACTAATGTTACTACAGCTTTTCAAAACTTTTCAAAACAGGAAGAACACATATAACTTACAAAACAAGAGGATCAAAGGTTCGCTCAAATTACGAAAGAAGAGGAATAATGACGCCAGTCTTCAAGAACAATTTGTACAAGTGAAACAAGAAAAGACATAAACTGTTTAAGAACAAATACGAATTCTGCCAGACCTTGATGAGAAACATCCATACCAGACTAACAGGTGTAGAACTGGGAGAAGAAACTTTTAATTACACCATTTCTAACACGGTAACAAATCAAGCTAAAGTCAAAGAACAGATACACAAGAAAATAACTAATTTTGAACATAGTGAAATTGTCACATGCATATAGGCAGAGCACGAACTATTAGCCATTACTGTTAATAAAGTTATGGAACAATTACAGAATTTAAAGTTATACAGAAATCAACAGGAAAAGTCTATCAGTACTTTTTTTTGAACAAAGAAACGACTTCACTGCAAAAGCAGCAGATATATCCACACATTGTGACAGGAACTAGGAGAATACCAATACCATCTCCAGTTGACACGCTCTGACTTAAGACTCTTCACTGATGAAGGCTATAGCCAAAAGTTAAATTGTAGTGTATGACTCTATTTCCCATGTGCTTGTCAGCTCCTCAACAATTTCTGCTGTCAATTTTTCTGATAATTAATTATTTTGAATAGTCTTTAGATCTTGCAACTCTCATCAAACATCAGTTGCTAACTATTCACTTAAAAATAAATTTTCGTTAACTATCAACAATCAGAGATACTTTTACTTTGCTGTTCTCCACAGTTACACTATCTCTGATATCTTTACAACTAATCAACTTGTAAAACTCAAACTTTTAGACATACTTCTATGTTGAAACCCAGCAGTCTGGTAAGTTTGAATCGTAAAATGCAGTCAGAAATTACTTGAACAAAAAATTAACGTCTTCTTAAGTTCACTTCAAAGATATTATCTCTGTGAATGTTTTCACCAAAACGCGATTTTGAAATCGAAATCGCTTTTCACAGAATCACAAGACAATCACAGAAGAAGTTATTAAAACTTCTGTCTTCAAGTCACATGTCTTCATAGTTCATTTTTTTATTTTCCTTGAATACCTCAATACTTCATGCAATAAAACAAACAGTTATATGAATTCCACATAGAATGATCTGATTCCATCCCTGTCATGGCGTGAACTAAAAACTTTTACAATCCAAATTTACAATTTAATTTTTTTAAACTTTTGTTTATTGAAAAAATGAATTGACACATCAGGTATCTTCTTTGGTGTAGCTGTCGACTGGATGGTGATGTTGACCAGTTCTTGACAACATCTTCCACCTGCTGATGGTGTTGAAGACTGCCATCATTGTTGAGTTCCCCATACATTATAAATATATAATAATGAAAATGACATTTTGCAACAACAATAAAATTTTTATCATAAACAACAATACAAAATTTTTAAATATAAATGTAACACATACCTCTCTATTATGGTCCATGTGTCTTTTTGTGGCTTCTGAAAACAATGCAATGGAATCCCTTTTAATCCCATTATATAGCCTCCCAGCAAGCAAAAGATACCCAGATCTGTATATCTAATCTTTAACACTAAAATTTATCTTATAAATTATCTTAACAATGTTGGTTCATTTTCAATTCAAGGCGTTGAAGTCTGCAGTTTATTCTTTATTTTAGTACTAACATCATTCTTCTACAAAGAGTTCATTCACTGGGAACTAATTTTACACATAGTAGCTATAACATATCACTCACTTGATTAATAAATGAAAATTCCAGCCTTTCACAATATTGTTTCTGTAATTTCGTTTTAGTAATGGTCAGGTTCAAAGTATCACTGTTACCACTCCATTTATGTTTAAGCTAGTTTATTCCTTAGGACCTATATCGACCTTTCTTTACCTTATCATTTTGAAAGTCAATACAAATGATACATTTTACATTACATTTATAACTTAATCTACATATTACAAGTATCCTTATATTTATCTAATTTATGTTCTATTTTTCTGTTTATAACCATCTTCATTCATAGCATAATTTAACAGGCATAATAGAACGGTACTCCTATAATACATAACCATTATTCCCACAAGATGAATATGTTGTTGTTGTGGTCTTCAGTCCAGAGACTGGTTTGATGCAGCTCTCCACCCTACTCTATCCTGAGCAAGCCTTTTCATCTCCTCATAAGAACGACAACCCACATCCACTTGAATCTGCTTACTATACGCGTCTCTTGGTCTCCCTCTGCGATTTTTACCCCACACACTTCCCTCCAACGATAAATTCACAATTCCTTGATGTCTAAGAATGTGTCCTACCAACCTATCCCTTCTTTTAGTCAAGGTATGCCAGAAATTTCTTTTCTCCCCAATTCGGTTCAGTACCTCCTCATTAGTTACGCGATCCACCCACCTAATCTTCAGCATTCTTCTGTAGCACCACATTTCAAAAGCCTCTATCCTCTTTCTGTCCACACTGCTTATCGTCCATGTTTCACTCCCATACAAGGCAACACTCCATACAAATGCCTTAAGAAAGGACTTCCTTAGGCTTAAATCAATATTCGATGTTAACAAATTTCTCTTTTTCAAAAACGCCTTTCTACCCATTGCCATTCTGCATTTTATATCATCTGTACTGCGACCATCATTTGTTATTTTACTGCCCAAGTAACAAAACTCATCTACCTCCTTTATTGTTTCGTTACCTAATCTAATTCCTTCAGCATCACCTGATTTTCTTACACTGCACTCCATTACCCTAGTTTTACTCTTGTTAATGTTCATCTTATATGCACCTTTCAGCACACTGTCCATTCCGTTCAATTGCTCTTCCAGGTCCTTTGCTGTATCTGACAGAATTACTATGTCGTCGGCAAAACGCAATGTTTTTAATTCTTCACCCTGAACTTTAATTCCTTCTCCAAATTTCTCCTTGCTTTCCTTTATAGCTTGCTCAATGTACAAATTGAACAACATTGGGGAAAGGCTACAACCCTGTCTTACTCCCTTTCCAACCGCTGCATCCCTTTCATGCCCTTCAACTCTGACAACCGCTGTCTGGTTTTTGTACAAGTTGTAAATAACCTTACGTTCCCTATATTTTACTCCTGCTTGCTTCAGAACTTGAAAGAGTTTATTCCAATCAACATTGTCAAAAGCCTTCTCCAAATCTACAAAAGCTAGAAATGTTGGTTTGTCTTTTCTTAATCTATCTTCTAGGATAAGCCGTAAAGTGAGTATTGCCTCCCGTGTTCCTACATTTCTCCTGAACCCAAACTGATCTTCCCCGAGGTCGGCTTCTACCAGCTTTTCCATCCTTCTGTATATAATTCGTGTTAATATTTTGCAACCATGACTTATTAAACTGATGGTTCTGTAGTTTTCACACCTGTCTGCACCTGCTTTCTTAGGGATGGGGATTATAACATTTTTCTTAAAGTCTGAGGGTATTTCACCTGTCTCATACATCCTAGACACCAGTTCAAACAGTTTTGTCATGGCTGGCTCTCCCAGAGACTTCAGTAGCTCTGACGGGATATCATCTACTCCAGGGGCCTTGTTTCGACTTAGATCTTTCAGTGCTCTGTCAAATTCATCTCTCAGTATAGTATCTCCTATTTCATCATCATCTACATCCTCTTCCCTTCCTACAATAGTGTCTCGAAGTTCATTTCCTTTGTAGAGCCCCTCTATATACTCTTTCCACCTTTCAGCTTTCCCTTCTTTGCTGAGAACTGGTTTTCCATCAGTGTCCTTGATATTCATAGAGTTGTTTTTCTTATCGCCAAATGTTTCTTTTATTTTCCGGTAGGCTATATCTATTTTTCCCCTATTTATACATTCTTCTACAGATTTGCATTTGGCTTCTAGCCATTCCTGCTTAGCCATTTTGCACTTCCTGTCAATCTCATTTCTTAGTCGTCTGTACTCCATTTTGCCTGTTTCATTTACTGCATTTTTATACTTTCTCCTTTCATCGATTAAATTTAGTACCTCCTGTGATATCCAAGGATTCTTTGTAGGTCTTGCCTTCCTACCTATTTTGTCCTCTGCTGCCTTCACTATTTCATCTCTCAATTTTACCCATTCCTCCTCAACTGTTTTATTTTCCCCTGTATCTGTCAATTGTTGCCTGAAGCTCCCTCTGAAATTCTTAAGAACTTCAGGTTCCTTCAATTTATCTAGGTCCCATCTCCTTATTTTCCTACCTTTCTGTAGTTTCTTCAGTTTCAGCCTACAGTTCATAACCAACAAGTTATGGTCAGAGTCTATGTCTGCCCCTGGGTATGTCCTACACTTCAAAACCTGGTTCCGAAATCTATGTCTTACCATTATAAAATCTATCTGGTATCTCCCGGTGTCTCCTGGTCTCTTCCACGTATACAACCTTCTTTTGTGATTCTTGAACCAGGTGTTTGTTATAACTAAATTATGTTCCGTGCAAAATTCTACCAGGCGGCTTCCTCTTTCATTCCTTTTGCCCAGACCATATTCACCTACTATCTTCCCTTCCCTTCCTTGTCCTACTACCGAATTCCAGTCGCCCATAACAATTAAGTTTTCCTCTCCCTTAATTGTCTGAATAATTTCCTTTAGCTCCTCATATATTTCTTCGATCTCCTCATCATCGGCAGAGCTAGTTGGCATATAAACCTGTACAACTGTTGTCGGTGTTGGCTTCGTATCTATCTTGACAATGATAATGCGATCGCTGTGCTGGTCATAGTAGTTTACCCGCATTCCTATTTTCTTATTCATTATCAATCCTACTCCTGTGATACCCCCAACTGATTTTGTATTTATGATGAATATAGGAACTTATAAACTGTAGTTTCTTTAAATAGCGTTCTGAAAATGTACACTATAACCTCACTTTGCAAATTTTTTACTTTACAAACACTATGCACTATACTTAGCCTATTTGCCATTTGTACATTACTTTACAGTTCTCAAATTCTATTATCTTGTTTTCATCAAATAATAAAAATACGAAATATCAGTCAGCTCCTATGTGGCTATTTTAGCCATCAATGGGACCATGTAATTAATGATATAAAAATCAAAAGCCAATACTTTACTATAAAGTTACTATCGACCCTCATAACAATCCATGAAATGGGCCATCAGCCTGAGCTGTGTCTGTCACCTAAATGTATTTATTCTCTCTTCCATAGAAACTGTGTTCTACCTAGAACCGATATTTATAAATAATTATTACCATAACTAATAATTATTATATTTGTACAGGCTAATTTAAGCTGCACTGCACTGTCATATCACAAGGAATGGCATATTTAATTCTATGTATATTACTACTATTATTTTTTTTTAATTTGCTAAGAATCATAAGATCTTTATTTCATGTGATATATTAAGCAAAGATTTACAAAACATTGTGAATTATGTAGTTGGTAGTTAAGTTAAAATACACAAATACATTTATTTTTGTTTGTACCATTTGTTATCTGGTAATATTGGAACAGTACTCAGGACATACTATAAAATTATGACATGAAACACTTTGTACTAACATGTAAACTTTATGAATTATGTTGCCTTTCCATTTATACAGCCAGTTAGTACCTCAATAAAAAGTTATACAGATCATCATTAATTTTTGTCTTTTTTTATAACATAACACTTATTTTTCATTACTTTTTACCACCTGAATGATGATAATATATATGCAAAAAGCATAGTCGATGACAAAAAACGATTTAATGGGAGACATTTCATTTTTATTGACTACTGAATTTCAGGACAAGGAACCACATATTTAAATTCATGTATTGGTTGAAATTTATTTGTTCTGATTGTGAAATTAATCCTTTTCGTGTTGTAGCATTTGATCAGTTTGTGAAACGTAAAGAGGTATCAAGACGATGAAGTCCATCCCGTTTCACTGTTAAGATCTTTTGAATGTGGGTTACCATAGAACGAAAATAGTTATTGCGATGAGTAAACTGGCAGGAAAATCCGAAGTATAGGGGATATTAATGCACCGACGGAAAATTCTATTAATGTTATAAATATGATGGATAAAGTGATGGTCAGTTTTTGTAACTATATATAAATCATGTTACACATATTTTTGTGAAATTCCGCCTAAGAAACTCGTTCTCTCTATATGTGCAATATTTACACAAGAAGTCAGCTAATGTAAAAAAAACCGGTGAATAGCGCATGTGAAAACGATGAACTGAAAATATAGTTACAATGATTTTGAACTTCAGTGTACCTGACGAAACATAGATCTCATAACTATGGTATGAAATTTTGGGATTGCCAATAGTGTCTGTAATATTTAATACTACATGTGTAACAACAACGCAGCATAGCATTCAGTTTCTAAAACTAAAGCTCAATTTCATTTTCAAATAAGCTGCCAGTTAAGTTTCTCTTTGCGCGTCACGTTTAATGCTAACCGTTTCCCATCTGCCACGTAACTGATGTTACATAGATCTAGTCAGGAGATAGTTCCGCCGTCGGTTATTGGTAGTGAAGGTATTGCCGTATAAGAAAATACTGGCAGCACCATTTGTAGTTGCTGAGGTTACAGAGGCTATTAGTTGGCTTAAAAGGTCGAATATTCTGTCTAGAATGCTCGAAGCATATTGTATATGGAAAATGGTGCCTTTATGTGACAACATATTGAAGATTTATATAAAGATGAAACATTCATATCACATAACTCTAGTTCTCTATTGTCCATAAGTCATTTTTTTCGTAAGTGTTATTTAAAACAACGTTTCGTATTAAGCTGGTGAATGGTAAGACACACACATTAAATAAATCTGATGCTTATAATTTCCGAGGATATCGTGCGTCAAAACAGTTTCATGTGTACGTTAACATATTTATCCAACTAGTGGTTGAATAATATGATTTTATTTCATATTTCATCAGTTCGCCGTAAGTGACACAGTCCATATGTAGAGCCATGTGGTTCTGTTCTTGAGGCACAATGAGAATGCACTAGGGAAACTGAATTTTATGTGTAAAGCGGCAAGGATTATCAGGAATGCCAGCGGAGGAAGAAGAGGGCGTCACTGGCAGCTGCTAATAATTACATCCTTTCCACCGTTCAGTTCCTTGAGTATGTCCTCCAGAGGTCTCCCCTTGGTTTCCGGCAGCAAGAACCATTCGATGAGGGTGCAGGCTAGACAGGCAGCTCCGAAGAACCAGAAGGCGCCGTAGACTCCTAAAGCCTCCGCCATGGTCGGGTACAGTTTGGTCAGGACAGCTCCAGTGCCCATGATGGCCGTGTACGTGGAAAGGGCGGCCAGACCTCGAATCCTTTGGGCTACGGTCTCAGAGAGCGCCACATACGGCGTCGAGTTCAGTCCAAAAGAATGCATCAGCACATAAGCCGACAAGCACGTGGCAGGCAACCAACCAATGGACGATATATCTACTTGCGTCTCTTGTTTAAGGTACATGTAGACACCCAGAATTGTGATGCCCGTTCCGACAATTCCATTGGAGATTAATTGCAGGGGGCGCCGACCCAGCCGTTCTATCACCAGAGCTGACGTCAAGGCGCCAACAACCTGTGTGAACAGAAGAAAACAGGTGTTGAAAGATGACCGTCTGTCGTCTTCCGAATATTTTTTGTATATTTCTGTAAAGTTATGATTTATTTAATGTCGCTAGATTATCATTTTGTTAAAACTTGAACGCCCCTTTTTCAATGCTTGAGGAATACCATTTTTCATTCATGCGTTAAAATATTAGTTAATATTGCTAGGTTTTTCTTATTTTGTTATGTTAATAATTTATTATTATATCAATTAATATGGCATAAATGTGACTTCACCGCTACGCCACTGTCCCTGTGAGAATGTGTACTTGTCTTACTTTTAAGTGGATGTGCGAGATCTATGACTATCTGATTGTGGGGGGTGATAGCTCGCTTTGCATCGTTCTCTGTGGCTTAGAGTCGATAGCTGATGAGGCTACCAAAGAGGTTTCTACTCCCTTTGGTTACAGTCCAGTCATCGAGCCTACTCTAGGGCGAGTGTCTCCGTCCCCACCAACGCTGATCTTGCTTTCTCAGGCTTCCGGTGGCTTCCTGCGTCTCGTGGCCGCTCGATATGGTCATTCTATACTGGTTGTCTGGTGAGGTAAGGTTGGTTCTTCTCTTGTATCTGCGACATGGTAGCATTTCATTGTCTACCACGTTTAACTTAGACTCGTGAATTCAGAATCATTTTTTGGAATATTTTCTACGATAGTGTGCGGAAATGTGTTCTCGTCTTTCAGTTAAGTGATTTCCAATAGATAAACACGGTGTGAGTAATTCTAGTTGCAGTTTGATAACGGCCTTGTATGTTAAAAACTTTTGTGATCATGTGGCGGCGTATGAACTCTGTGTAAATACTTTCTAGTTTTGTGAGGTCCGATTTCTAATAGGTGATATGTTCATTTTTGTACAGTGCATGTAAAAACCTTCTCATCGTTTCCTACCGTGAGTGATGTGTGTTCCACATGGTTGGTTCATAGAACAAAGCCTTCAGCTTCCACTCTTGTTTGTTCCATGCCCATCAGGCAAGTAACTATGCGGGTATCCTTCTGATTTCCACTAATATTTCACGATCTTCTCTCCCCGCCTATTTTAATTTTGCGGTTTCTTCTCCGAATTGTAGTACGCACTTTTTTTTTGTCTGTAATTCTCTCTGAGCCTCGTACAACCTCCTTCAATAGCTTCCTTATGTAATTCTAAACATTTCTATGGGGTGCATGCTGTAATTCGTAATTTTATTTTTCTGACTTTGTAATTATTTCACCTTTACGAGTTTTTTGAGACTGGACTTCATCCGTCTCTGTAAGCGCTCCCTATCACGTGTAGCTGCCTTTTTGTCGCTTCTTCATGTAATTCTGAACATTACTATGGGTTGCATGCTGCGGTAAATTTTTTTTTTTTTTTTTTTTTTTTTTCGGAAATTGAATTTATTCAATTTTGTCCGTTTTCGGAACCACGTGGGTCCCAGTTCCGACTTCCGGGCTTTGCAGCCAGCCGCCTGAATTCACGCCACTTCTCATATAAGACCAGTACCTAGATCGATTTCTAGCAGACTGCAACTTCAGAATCCACTGTGATTATCTATATTGAATCCGATCTTCAGTGGAGTGCGTTCATGAAACGTGGCCTTGCGTCGTCGTTAGCGTGTTTCCTCGCAGTCCAATTCAGTTGTAATTTAACTTGGCTATACACACGCACCATCTCGAAATAGGCATGGAAAAACTGGCGTACTCTTTTCCTCAGCGCTTGAGACCGTTATCAATGGTTCGTTTGAATCTGTCGTCTTATTATGCTAATAACTGTTTCGGAAATTAGCTAGTTCTAAATCCCGCTAAAGCCCTCTTTGAGAAATGTGATGTCCCTTACTAGCTCCTTGCTCATTCTGTAGTAAAGTTCATTCACAATGAAATGAGGTCTCGTTTTTTTAATTACCGTTTAGTAAAATAGGTTACAAATGGTGTGTAAAACTACATTGTACGAATACATCCACAAATACCACTGAAAAATTGTTTTGAGTGTTCAAAAGAATGAGATAGTCCGAAAAATGTGGCAGAAAATCGATCATGGTCATTAAGTGTATTGATAATCTTGATTACTTCGAGGATCATTTTCATGGACATAATCACTCGATTCGAAAATAATTATGCTATAGGGTCACTAAAATTCTACAAGTAGAAAGTATTATTACGTACGCTATAGGCTAGTAAACTCATGTTAATATTTACCAAGAGTTTCACGATAAGACAGTGCCATGTCTAGCTACCTGAAGATGGTCAAGTTTATCTGTTGCTTCCCGTCTTGTGCCGTGAAAAGAAGAGCAAATAAAAGAATTCTAGAAATCCTAGGCGTTACCTACACAGTAAATTAAGCAAATCAACCCTCCCTTTCGCGTTGCTTTGGCTACGTGGAATTAGAGGAAAGTTAGAAAATAACCATTTTAGAGAAAATTATTGTTTATTGCGGATTCAGTCTATAGCCCTTTTTTTCGTTTTCTGCACGAATATACAAATCAAACGATATACCGACTACGAAGCATGTAACTTATAACTGCTGCTGAGAAAAGCAATCTTTTCTAGAATATATCCATCGACACCACACCCCACGGTTTGTTCATCTCCTGATCTTCCCTCTACCCTTCCGCGTTTCTGATCATCCGCACCTTTCTTGTCTTCTGTATTCCACCTCCTTCTCCTTCTACCTATGTCTTCCGCCTCCGCTCCATTTCCTCTTCCCATAATGGTAGTTATTTAATCTCAAGGAATTAGAAATGAGCAACTTACTTCAAATTTTATGGAAACAGTGAAAATGACCAAAACGTTAGTCTCACAGAAAAGGAAGTAAAATAAGAACACCAGTAAACAACGCTACTAACAGAATTCGTTATTATAATATTCTCATATATACATTGCTGTCAAGTTCATTGATCTAGCAGTTGTAGCATTGTAGTAACCTTGTATGAGGAAGTTGCAGAAAATGAAACGTTGAAACACGACTCTCCTTATTAAACGATTTCACGAAACGTTTATACTATCGTGTGGCATTTTAGCAATGCACCTGACAGGTACGAAGGTCGATGTTGGTATGAATTTTCGATTCTCACTTACTTATCCTTTATCATACGAATCGGGGTCTTCTAGGCACCCCAGAGGGAGTTCTTTGTGATACTTCTGCAAATTTAAAAATAAATTCATTCTTGATTTTCATAAGTGTCTTGCATCCATTTAGGAAACATATTTTATATCATCATCTATGATGTGTTTGTTAAAAAATTGTCAGAACATAAAAACGTACTTGTGGTCATGGCGGGAATCCGCTTGGTATACTACATTACATATTTATTTTGTTCTATTTTTCAGACTTAGAGCGCTTTAAATTTACAAAAGTGACCCACAAGCAAATCTCAGACGATGAAATTCTTCAAATGCAAACTGAAAGTGATTTCAGTGACGGAGAAGATGTCTTGAGCGAATCTGATGATGATTTATATTCCAGAACAAGATGCACCAGAATCTGATGATAACACTGAAGTGAATTCAGATGAAAGTGGCAATGCCAGAGAACTTTCTGTTGGGGTTTCCGCTGATTCAGATGAATTCATTGTAAATGGACAAAAATGAACAAGTTCCGTGCCTCCTGTGGCTCGGCGTCGTCAGTGACACATTGTGAATGACCTCCCGTGCCAACGCGAACAAGTGATCTTGCAATATCAATGTCTGTTATTTGATGACAAAATTATAAATACTGTATGCACCTACACCAATGCTGGAGCGTCACGTGTTGTTCAGTATTACAATTCAAATGCTGTTGTGATCCAAGTGGGAAATTTGGACAGACGTAGATTCTGTCGAATCGAGAGCGTTTTCTGGTTTACTACCTATTGTTGGAGGTTTCTGTTGCCGAAAGGAATCAGTTTCTGAAATGTGGACAACATACGATAGCATTCGTCGTTCAGTTTTCACTGTTTGCATGTCACGGAATCGATTTGCTTATATCCTACAGTTTATCAGTTTCGATGATAAAGCAATACGTGCACAGCGAAAGTAAAATTATAAACTTCCAGCCATAGGTGATGTTTGGAACTGGTATGCAGAAAATTGTAAGAAGCTATACTCAGTTAATAGATAACTCAGTTTCCAATTAAAGGCAGAAAAAGCCCAACATAACTGTACTCAAGACCAATGAAGGCAAGTAAATCAGAAAATTTTCCAGTGCCAGGCACACCTCAAAATACCTTTGAGGCTTTTCGTGAACAGGCTTGACATAGGAGCCCTAAAGACCTTCATAATTTGGATATTCAAAAACAAAGAGTGTAACCGCAACCCGAAAAATCGGAGATATCTATTACTGTTGGAGTTGGGTAAAGAACTGTCTAAAACCAACATTCTGCGTAGGGCAAGCAATCCAAATGGTCTACAGCTTTCTATTATCAGAGCTAATGAATCTGCAGGAGTTCTCGTTGGGCACAAAATTGTGGCTCAGACCGTACATCAAGGCAACAGCAGATACACAAGAGGGGACGATCCACCTATTGTCTCAGATTCACAGACTGAAAAGTCAACACAGTCTTCTGTGAATGTAAACGTTTTATCTTTGAGACACATAGGAAGACTAGCACAATCGTAACGTGTTTTTAATGTTATATCAATGACAACTAATGAATCTGTAACATTTTCATTAAATTTGTATTTGTCTAATTACATGGGTGCTTTTACTTATACTGTATCCTGAATTATTTTTACACTATTATATTGTCACGTTGAAATAGGAGAAGGCTTGACTTCGAAGGCAACTGAACACAGCACTTAAACTCGAGGAACGTTTTTTACGTACTTAACATACACGCAGCACTGACTGCCTCTCGGGCAGAGTGCCCTGCTATTTATACACAGACAGAATGTACCAGAAATTAGAAGAACAGTTAACATAAGAAACAAGTAGAATATACAAGTGAACATAAGAAAGATGTAGAGGCTTCTGGAATTGTTAATTACAAAGAAATATTTTTTTTTACAGATGGGCGGCATTGAACCGGCCACTTTTAGCACCGCAGTCGGTGACGCTATCCCCTGCGCCACGCCGGCAGTCCATGTGCGTGGTGTCTCGCGCCATTGCTCCTTCTCCTGGAAAAACAGCGACCCGCTGTTATGTTCCCTGTGGAGCCAGCTGCAATGTCCTAGATCTTGACCTTGTCATGGGTCCTCTGTACGGTACTTCTGGAGTATTCTTCCCTTCTGCACGATTATCGACGACAGACGGTCCTGCCGTGGCTTCATCGGTAACATCACCGTCCTTAGAGTCCTTGAACAAGAACCCATTGTCGCATACCTGCTCTTCAGGATCGCAGAATGTCTTAATGCGGAGGATGTAAACAATGTCTCTTCGTTTTTGTCATTTCCACGACGGCTCATAATCCTCAACTTCGTATGTGACATCTGACAGGCGGCGTATAACACGATACGGAACAAAGTATCGCTTAAATAACTTTTCTGACAGTCCAACCTTCCGTACAGGAGTAAAAATCCATACCAGATCTCCTGGGCTGTGCTTGTCGGTGCTTGTCGTTCTACCGCTGACGGTCCTTCTCCTGGGCGTTCAGTATCCGTATGCGAGCCAGCTGTCTTCCTTCTTCGACACTGGTGATGAGCTGTTTAACATAGTCATCCTGAGTGACGTCCGGGTGGACCAGGAACAGCATGTCCATTGTCGTCTCACCTTCACGGCCATGGAGCAGGAAAAACGGTGTGAAGCCTGTGGTGTCTTGTCTTGCGGTATTGTAAGCAAATGTCACGACTGGTAGAATTGTATCTCAATCCTTCTGCTGAACATCGTCGTACATCGACATCTTGTTAAAACTTCCCGTAAAACTGTTTGTCTGAGGATGGTATGCAGTTGTCATTCTGTGGACAATGTCGCACCGTGACATTACCTCTGATACTAGTTTTGACTGAAATACCTTTCCACGAGCAGATATCATGACACGTGGTGCTCCATGCTACAAAATAATGTCTTCTACAAGAAATTTTGCGATTTCTGGAGCTTCTGCACTCGGCTTAGGTTACACGACATTGTTTGGTGGAGGCGCCGGGTATCCTGTGGCTCCGATTAGGCAACGTAAGAGCCATCGCTTACACTGACTGGAACCGTAATACAACGGATTTACCGAGTACATGCTTCCAAAAGTCCATATTATCAGAAGAACCATGGACACGAAACCAGCTGTAAGCCAGCTGCACATCAGACACCTGTCGGTATTCTTTGGAGACGCTGGACAGGACCCTAACAAAGGGCTAAAAGGGTTCGAACGAGACGCTAAGTACAACAGCTGGGATCATAAGATGTGCTTGGCCAACGTTTACTTCTACCTGGACGGAACAGCCCAGCAATGGTTTGAAAACAACGAAGACAAGCTGAATGACTCGGAAACATTCCAGACGTAACTTAAAAAGATCCGCTAGGCGGAAGAACAACTGAAGAATCGGGCCCAACGACATGGTGAGCCGACACAGTCGTACATACAGAATGTTTTGGCCCTGTGTAACATAGTGAATCAGAATATGACTGAGGCTGACAAAATCACGCACCTGATGAAGGGTATTGCACAAGACATGTACCAAGACCTTCTGATAAAAGACGTCGCTACGACGGAAGAGTTCGTTAAGTGGTGCTAGCGTATTGAAGAGATGCAACAAAGGAGGGTTGGACAAAAGAAGTATGACAGACTCCCCAATGTAGTCCCTATGGCCGTTGTGGAAGACCAGCATGACTTCGCTTCTCTCATACGACAAATCGTGAGAGAAGAATTACAACAATTAATGGCAGCTGGGGCTATTAGACCGAGTGAGCGTCAGATCATGGCCATGGATGTAAGCCCTGTAAGTGACGAGGGAGCCGACGCCGCTGAGGAAGAAGTATTTCAGGTAGTAGCTCGTGTCAGCCCAGCCAATCGTACCCGGCGTGAAGAATGGCGTCGCCCTGCTATGACATACGCTACAGCCGCCAAACGGCAGCCCATGAACCGGGCGACGCGGCCAGAACCAACTTCCCCGGAAAGTATGACGTCCCGCAGAAGAACAGACGTCTGGAGGACAGAAGACAACATACCACTACCACTGTGTTTCCACTGTGGGCGCCGTGGACATGTCGTACCCTACTGCAGAGAGAGAAGGCTAGTATACGACGATTATTTTGTTGCAAGACGTCAGCCATTAGACCAGTTCTATCCCAGGCAATCACCTGCTGATAAGTTCAGTCGACCTATGGGAAGAAGCTCATCGCCGTACCCTAGACGAGATCGCTCCCCGACGCGCCGCAGCAGTTCACCGTCGCCGTACAGAGGTACCAGCCGCTCCCCTATCCGCCGCGCCCAGGAAAACTAAGCGAGGCGACCATCTACGGAGGCGAGGCCGCAGCAGATGAAAATTCTCCATGGACGATAGTCGCTAAGATGTCGGGAAATCTCATCGACGTCATAATCGACGGCCAACCTGTCCGGGCACTTATTTATTCAGGAGCGTCTTTTTCAGTATTGTCAGATAATTACCGCCGCACACTAAAGAAGACAATGTTCTGTGATACGCGGGCAACTGTGCTGATGGTCGCGAATGGAAAGTACGTCCAGCCAGCAGGAACGTGAGTCGCAAGAATAACCATCAACGACAGGACCCAGCCGTTTGAATTTGTCGTTATAACAGAATGTAGTCACAATGTCATCCTCGGATGGGACTTCCTTCAGGCATCCCAAACTATCATTGACTGTGGACGATACAAGCTGCAAATTGAAGAAGTTGTTCCAACGGATAAACGTACTACAGAATTTTCTGGGAAGTTATTTGCCATTGACGATGTGACGATCCCGCCGTTTATGATGAGAACAGTTGCAGTCACAAACACATATGAGCGATTAAACTATGCAGCGCTTGTTGATAGTCAAACGTTTATCAGGCTCACCAAAGAAATTTACATACCAGCGTCTCTCATAAGCATTACCGGAGGCCGAGGAGAGATTTGGATCACTAATTGTCATGAGCAGTCGCAACGTATTCCCAAAGGAATGTGTATTGGGACAGCTCAACTAATCCAGGACGGTGAGCTCAACGTAATCAACGAAGACCCATGCTCTGCTGTTAGTACAGACAACACGATGGAGGAAACAAACGTGGAACTGTCAATAGGGCCCAGACTGACTAAGGAACAACGACAGCGGGTGTTAGCTATACTACGTCAATTTTCGGTTGCATTCACACCACAGCAGGAGAAAAGTCAGACGATAGGGCCCACGATAAGGAACCGTATCAATACTGGGGATCATCCACCAATTAGCCAGCGTTTGTATAGAGTGTCGCCAGCTGAAAGACGGATAATTCGGGAGGAAGTGAAGAAGACGTTACAAGATGACATTATTCAACCTTAAGAGAGCCCTTGGTCGTCTCCGGTGGTCCTTGTAAAGAAGAAGGATGGCATGTGGCGATTCTGTGGCGATTATCAGCGGCTGAACAAAATCACAAAGAAAGATGTCTACCCATCGCCGCGTATTGACGACACCTTAGACAGCTTGAAAGGAGCTACATACTTCTCAACTATGGACATGCAGACAGGTTACTGGCAAATCGAGGTTGACGAAGCTGACAGGGAGAAGACGGCTTTTATTACACCTGGCGGCCTCTATGAATTTAAAGTAATGCCGATTGCATTATGTAATGCTCCGGCCACATTCGAACGCATGATGGACAACTTGCTTCGACACCTTAAGTGGACGACCTGTATTTGCTATTTAGATGACATTGTCATTTATTCGAAAACATTTGAAGAACATCTGAGTCGCCAGTCAACTGTGTTGAAGTGCGTTCAGGCTGCAGGACTCCACCTCAATCCAAAGTAGGGTCTATTCGTCGCAAAAGAGATAAAAATCCTGGGGCACTTAGTCAACGGAGATGGTGTTCGTACTGATCCAGATAAAGTAAGGGCAGTCACAGAATTTCCAACTCCTCAGCACATTCGTGATGTGAAGTTTCCTCGGACTGTGCTCATACTACCGACGTTTGAGAAAAGGATTTTGTAACAAGGCAAGGCCATTACAAGAACTTCTGCAGAGAGACGCCAAGTTTTACTAGGATGAGACAAAAGAAAGAGCTTTCCGGGCACTTAAGGAGGCTCCAACTTCCGCACCAGTGCTAGCCTTGTACGACGAGAATGCGGAAACGGAACTCCCACAGACGCCAGTGGTTATGGGATTGGTGCAGTCCTATGTACAAGTTCAGAAAGGTGATAGCCTATGCATCGAGAGTACTTTCAAAGTCCGAGATTAACTACTCTACAACTGAGAAAGAATGTCTCGCAGTTATTTGGGCTATCAACAAGTTCCGGCCGTATTTATTCGGCAAACCATTCACCGTCGTGAAAGAACTCCATTCTGTACGTTGGCTGACTAGCTTGGAGGATCCATCAGGTCGACTAGCAAGACGGGCACTAAGACTCCAAGAGTACGATGTCACAGTGGTATTTAAGAACGGGTATAAACATAAGGATGTCGACTGCCTACCGGGGAATCTATTAGTGGGACACAACAGCATGAATGCAATTTCAGCCCTCACTGAATGAGATGACGTTACAGCTGAATAGAGGGAAGATCCAGCACTATTAAAAACCATAGAGACCTTGGAGAAAGAAGAACCGACCAATGGAGAGTTCCATCTTGTAAACGGAACATTGTATAAGAGCAACTACGATCCACTGGACCCCAAATGGCTACTAGTCGTTCCAGCTCATCTCCAACCAGCTGTTCTCAAATATTTCCGCGATGCTCCAATATCCGGTCATCTTGGATTTGTGAAGACCCTAGACAGAATCAGACGCAGGTATTACTGGAAAGGTCTCTACCGATCTATCAAACGCTATGAGAGTCACATTAAAGAGTGCTAGCGACGGAAGCATGTGCCGCAATTACCTCCAGGGCAGCTCGTACCGATTCCGCCGGCAGCAGCTCCATTCCACCGAGTTGGAATCGATCTTTCAGGGAGGTTCCCGAAGTCGACAACCGGTAACCGATGGATAATAGTCTGCACACGTTACGCTGTCACCAAACCTGTGCCGACTGCAGATACTCCAGAGATCGCAAAATTCCTTGTAGAAGATATTATTTTCAAGCATGGAGCACCACGTGTAATGATATCTGACCGTGAAAGAGTATTTCAGTCAAAACTAGTATCAGAGGTAATGTCACTGTGCGACATTCTCCACAGAATGACTACTGCATACCATACTCAGACAAATGGTCTTACGGAACGTTTCAACAAGACGTTAGCCGATATGCTGTCGATGTATGTCAATGTTGAGCAGAAGAATTGGGATGCAATTCTGCCAGTCATGACATTTGCTTACAATACCGCAAGACAAGACACCTCAGTCTTCACGCCGTTTTTCCTGTTCCATGGCCGTGAAGGTGAGACAACAATGAATACGCCGTTGCCGTTCCAACCGGACGTCACTCAGGATGACTATGTTAAACAGCTCATCACCAGGGTCGAAGAAGCAAGATAGTTGGCTCGCATACGGACACTGCACGCCCAGAAGAAGAACCGTCAGCAGTATAACGACAAGCACCGACCGACCAGTCCGAATGGTTGGACTGTCAGAAATGTTATTGAAGCGATACTTTGGTCCGTATCGTGTCATACGCCGCCTGTCAGACGTCACATACGAAGTTGAGGATTATGATCCGTCGTCGAAACGACAAAAACGAAGTGATATTGTTCACGTCCTGCGTATGAAGCCTTACTACGATCCTGAAGAACAGGTAGGCGACAATGGCTTCTTGTTCAAGGGCTCTAAGGTCGGTAATGTTACTGATGAAGCCACTACAGGAACGTCTGTCTTCGATAATCGTGAAGAAGGGAAGGATTCTCTTGAACTGCCATACAGAGGACGCATGACAAGTTCAAGATACAGGACATTGCATCTGGCTCTGCAGGGAACATAACAGCGGTTTGCTAATTTTGCAGGAGAGGGAGCAATGCCGCGAGACATCATGTAAACCGACTGCCGGCGTGACGCAGGGGATAGCGTCACTGACAGCGGTGCTGAAGGTCGCCGGTTATATCCCACCAACCGTAAAAAATTTATTTCTTTGTAATTAACAATTCCAGAAGTTTCTACATATTTCTTATGTTCACTTGTAAATTCTACTTGTATCTTATGTTAACTGTTCTTCTAATTTCTGGTACATTCTGTCTGTATATAAATAGCAGAAAACTCTGCCTGAACGGCAGTCAGATGTTCAAATGTTCAAATGTTTGTATAGCTTATGGGACTTAACTACGGGGTCATCAGTCCCTAAACTTACAAACCACTTATGAACTAGCTAATCCTAAGGACCGCACAAATATCCATGCCCGAGGGGGGATTCGAACCCCCGATCGTAGTGGCCGTGCAGACCGTGACTGGAGCGCCTCAGTCCCCTCGGCCACCGCGGCCGGCGCGGCAGTCAGTGCTGGGTGTACGTTAAGTTCGTAATAAACGTGCTTTCAGTATAAGTGCTGTGTTCAGTTTCCTTCGAATTCAAGCCTGCTTCTATTTCAACGCGATAATATGTACAATCATAATTTACTATAAGGATATTGTCTTATGTGAATCTCGTATATGGCATCAGAGCAGGGTTGGGAAAGTTACTTTTTAAAAAAAAAAAAAAAAAGTAACTTAGTTATAGTTATTTCCCTGAAGATAAGTTAGTTACAGTTATAAGTACTATATATCGAAAGTAACTGTATGTTACAAATATCTTTTCAGTTACTTTTACAGTTACTTTAAACATTGTAACTATACCTCATTTGTAAATCTGTAATGAATCTTACACGTGTAGAAAGGAAACAAGCTTTAATGTCAATCAATAATTAAATACATTAATAAAGACATAATTAATAATAATCATTAATTAAATTGTCCACAGCATGTTCTATCTGAGTGCATCTAAAATCCAATGTTTTGTCATTTTCAACAAAAAAAGTTGTTTTTGAAACTTCTATCTGATGAAAGTTATGTTTCATATTGTTCGTTGTTCGCGTCTACATGAAAACTACTGACTTTTTTGTCTACTATATTCGCAGCTTCTGTGACGCGGAAATGGCAGCAATGAGCAAACATTTCATACTGTGTATTCCCATCGAGAGCTACGCTACGTAAGGTCAGGAGAAAGAATAAGTGATATAGGCGCTGTATTAATAGTAGGATACTCGACGAAATAAGCAGACGAAGAAGGCGTGCTTGTCGGAGGATGACAAAATACATACCGCTGAAGATGACACACCGCCGCGCGGGAGTGGCTGCGTCGTCTACAACATCGTGCTACGGACGGGGCGGTCGCTCCCGCCGGACGTTCAAGTACTCCCTCGGGTATAGATGTGTCTGTTGTCCTTAGTGAAAGTTGTTTTAATTGGTGTAGGAAATGATGACCATAGTAGTTTGTACCAATAGGTTTGCAAATATTTCAATTTGGATGACGGTTTTTGCGAGCTGAATTTGGAAAACATATCTGCTTTTCGCAACTTCAAACAAGATGTCGCCGTCAAATTTTGATATTATAATGAATATCACAGAGCTAGTTGTTTCGAAGAAGACAGTCACAAAGTTCAGGAAAACAACTACTGTGAAGAGAAGACTTGCTGTTACTCTTGGTTTCTAGGTGACATGGAGTGCCTGTGAAACCCTTCCACATTTCAAAGACAGCCATGCCGTTACTGTCCACTTAATTTGCGAAGCTTTGGATGTAGGCTTATGTCAACGTTAATCAGTTGTATTAATGGCACTGAAACATATATTTAATTGATCATATATTTATTTATGTTTTCACATTATTCCAAATAGCCACTTCAGATAAAGGAAACTTCTTCAGCCTCAAAAATCACTCACACTACAAATGAATGTGACAAGGAATCTACTGCTGATGATCCCTTTTTCACGCCCACGTATAGTACACATTGCTGCCTCCTACATATATTAATTTCTGCTTCCTGAAAAACGCTGTAAAAACAACAGACTGGCAAGTAACGTAACTAGAAAAAGATATAACGAATCCTGTTATTATTTCTGCGGTGTTGAGAAATGAGACACTTAATCGTTTTATCTGCTTCACATACGGCTGGAGTCAAACAATGTAGCAATTTTCTGTAGGGAGTCATGCTTCTTTTTAATTAATTTTATGACATCGTACATTCCACAGGCACTCCTCTGTCTCTTATAAGGTGACGAATGTTGCTTCTTGCCTATTTCATTGCGTTAAGGAACACACAGAAAGACAAAACGTAAATCTATAGAAACGCAGAGAAAAACGAAACACTACCGAAGTTAGCAAGCCACGGACATCGTTTCTTTACCGACACGGCCAAGGGATGCAGCTTTTGTGTTGCTAGCATTTTGTGAAAATCGATACCGTAGTCCTGAATTAGCAGCGAAGAACATTGTAGAACGTGTTTCAAACTCATTGTAAACGCGCCTTAACGACAACGAGAAATTTGTGTAAAGTCACTGTAACTGTAACCAAGTTACTTTTATTAGTTAACGATTTAACAGAAGTATCGTTACTTTTTTTTCACAAGTGATGTAATATATTTATGGAGAGAGAGCTAGAGGGGGAGTGGCTGTTTCCATCAACAGAGCCTACCACTCTGAATCCATCTATCTCAACACTAACCAATAAGCAGTTGCAGTGCCAGTTTACATGCGCCATCGATTGACTATATGCTCCCTTTATTTGCCACCACATGATGCACCTAGTGAAGAGGCTCTGGAAGACCTTCTTACGCAGCTCCCCCACCCATTCATACTTTGCGGGGATTTTAATGCACATAATGTGCTTTGGGGCTCTGTCGCCACCTGCCCCAGGAGTAGAGCAGTTGAGAGGCTTCTCTTGTCTTCAAGTGCCAACTTCCTAAATACAGGTCAGAGCACACACTTCTGCACTGCAACAGGGTCGTTCTCTGCCATTGACCTGTCGCTCTGCTCTCCAGCCCTTACACACTCTACTCAGTGGGAAGTGGACAACGACCTGCATGGTAGTGATCACTTCCCCATTTGGATTCACCTTCCAGAGAGAGTAGACCCAGAAAGACAGCCACCTCGATGGATTCTTCGCAGGGAAGATTGTATAATTTACAGTCGACTTACTGGAACCCCACGACAACTTCCAGGAATGGGTGGATCATATTACCGCTAAGATCCACTACGCTGCCACTGTATCCATTCCGCGGTCATCAGGACAAGCAAAACGGCATCTAGTCCCTTGGTGGAATGATGAATGCCGATCTGCGATCAGGATCAGACGGGCGGCTCAGCGTCGCTTCAAGTGTAGACTGACTCCAGAAAACCTCGCAAACTTTCGGATTGCAAGGGCCAAGTGTCGCCAGACTTTTCGAGAGAGCAATAAGAGGCTGTGGCAACAGTTCCTAAATTCTATTAACCATTCAACAAAGAGTCCCATTGTATGGGAGGCCATTAGGAGGATATCAGGATGAGGTAGTAGGAGTCCAGTAGCCAAACCATGGCGGTCTACTTTGCTACAGTAACGGCCACTGCCAGCTACAATCCAGCTTTCCTGCGCCACCGGGTGGCTGCTGAGAGGGGTATTTTCGACTTCCAGTCCAGGAATGATGAACAGTGTAACTGTCCCATTTCCATGTGGAAGCTAGATTCTGCATTGGCCTTGGCCCATGACACATCCCCAGGTCATGATGGTCTTCATTACAGCATGTTACGACACGTCACAAGGCAAAACAAAGGAATCCTCCTTAGTCTTTTTAATTTCGTCTGGGTGTCAGGCCAGTTCCCCGACTCATGGTGAGAGGCCATTTTAATTCCTAAGTTAAAACCAGGGAAAGACCGCACAAATCCAAGTAGTTATCGTAGCGTTGCTCTCACCAGCTGCGTGGGAAAGCCTTTAGAGCGGATGATAAACCGCCGCCTTATCTGGATGCTTGAATCCAGACAGCTCTTCAGTCGCTTTCAGTGTGGGATCAGAAGATATCGCTCGACCTTCGATAACCTGGCCTTCCTGGAGGCGGCTATACAACAGGCTTTCCTGTGCCAGCAATACCTTTTGGGTACATTTTCTGATTTTGAGAAGGCCTATGATACTACTTGGCGACATCTTATCCTTCTGCAGCTCCACGAATGGGGTTTCCGTGGTTGTCTTCCCCGTTTTATTCAGTCCTTCCTTTCCCCTCGTTATTTTAGATATCGGGTCAGTGACGCCCTCTCTGATAGATTTGAGCAGGAGAACGGAGTCTCTCAGTGTAGTTTCTTAAGCATGACCTTGTTTGAAATAGCCATTAATAGTATTACTTCTGTCGTGAAAAGTCCTGTGCAGTGTTCTCTTTTTGTGGATGACTTTTCAGTCTTTTGCTCGTTATCCAATCTGACAATGACTACACGTCAGTTGCAGTTAACCCTTCGGCGGTTGGATGAATGGGCAGGGACGACAGGTTATAAGTTTCCAACCGAGAAGTCTGTGTGTATGCTTTTCAATCGTTCACATACTGTTTTTAATTTACTTTAAATTTGGATGAAGGGCGCTGTCCTGCGTTTTAATGACACCGTGAGGTTTCTGTGCCTCACGTTCGATTCTAAATTGACATGGTTGCCCCACCTGAAGGACTTGAAGACAAGGTGCATCAAAGCACTGGCGATTTTAAAGTGTCTTAGCTACAACTCTTGGGGAGCAGGCAGAACCTGTTTGCTCCGGTTTTACAGAGCCTTTGTGCGATCTCGTCTCGATTATGGGTCTGCACGCCCTTCCTTTTAAAGATGTTGGACGCGGTACACCATTCCGGGATTCGGCTGGCCACTGGGCCATTTAGGGCGAGCCCCATACCTAGTCTTTGTGCTGAGGCTGCGGAACCGCCACTGCAGATAAGGCGACGGCTACTCATGGTGTGCCAGGCATATAAAACGCTGTCCACACCTTTTACACCGGCTTATCTCACTGTTGCTAGGCCTCCGATAGAAAGGCTGTTTCATATTCGACATAGAGCGACAAGACCATATGGGATTCACACAAAGGCTTTCCCTTTAAAATGGGAGTGAGTGATTTTTATGTTGGGGCAGGGTCCCACCTTGGACTCTCCAGAGACCTAGGGTTATTTTAGAAATGGTGGGTTTTCAGAAGGACCAAACTTCGGATTTTACTTATCAGTTGTTGTTTTCAACTGTTTTAGATAGGCATCACGACTTCGCAGTTGTGTACACTGATGGGTCCAAGCATGGGGACTCAGTCGGATGTTCGGTTGTGTTCCCCGACCGTGTCACCAAGATTCACCTTCCCGAGTATTACTCTATATTCTCTGCAGAGCTCCATGTGATCTGGAAGGCACTAGAGCAGCTACGTCGTGCTCGGGGCAGACGATTTTTTCTCTGATCCGATTCTCTGAGCGCATTGCAGTCGTTGGACGAGCTATATCCGTCTGAGACCTTGCTGCAGCATATACAGGGCGAACTGTCCTTCCTTCAACGTCGCGGGAAGGAGGTGGTATTTTGCTGGGTGCCGGGACACGTGGGCATTCGGGGTAATGAATATGCAGATCGAGCTGCTAAAGAGGCGTGAAGCGCCCCTGACAGTGCCCTGTTCCCTTGCGGGATATTTCTTCCCTATTGCGGCTGCGGTCCTTGCAGTTGTGGGAGGAAGTGACTCGCAATAAGCTGCGTTACCTGAAGCCCACTCTCCGTCCATGGCGTTCTTCCTGCTGATATCTTAGGCCGGATGAAGTCGCCATTACACGCCTCCACATTGGGCACTGTCCACTGACGCATAGTTTCCTCCTTCGACGCGAGGAGCCCCCGATGTGTGATGCCTGTGGCGTGCAGCTTACTGTCCGCCACATTTTAATTGAATGTGGTTTATATCGTACACTGAGGTTTGCGGCGAATCTTGGTGCCGATTTTCCCTCTATTTTAGGTAATGACGAAGCGTGTGTGCGAAAAGTTTTAAAATTTTGTAATTTGTCCCAACGTTGGCCTAAACGTTTAGGATGGAGGTTTTAATATGTTGCAGCGTGGCTGGTTCGTCATTTTATATCGCTGTGGTCCGCCGCTCGTGTTCCTCAGCTTACAAATTTAAACTCTTTCTCCAGCTTTGGTATAGGGGTACTTTTCACCAGCATCAAGTCTACTGTTCAGCTATGTATTTTACTTCAGCTGCACGTGTTACTTGCTGGATCGCTGTTCTTTGTCTCCTTACTGTTCACACCTGTTGGTTCTTATATTCTTTAATTTGATAGGGCGCTGAATACCTAGATGTCGAGCGCCCAAAAACTCCTATCATCAGTAAACTACCATAATATGCTTAAGCATTTGCTAATATTCCAGCAATCATACTAGCATCCCATTTTCTCCGGCTTTAGCGATGGTACTTCACTGCAACGTTATGTGGGCGATACGTTGGTCAGGGAGGTTGTGTTGCCTTCGTTGTCAGTACACGTGCAGGAATATTTGCTTATGGAGATAATGTCACTTTGTGGCCATACTCATCAACAATGAGGCCACGTAGCAGGTGCGTGTGACACAGTCGAATAGAGCCAGGTATATACGAACGACGGTGCGCCTCACTACGAAGAAGGGCTGAAGTTTGTGTCAGGATGCTCTTGAAGACATGGGGAGCAGGAATGGGTTAAGAAACTACTTCTGGTCTGACGACTACCGCATTAGGGGAAGGTCGGGTAGCCCCGGACGGCGGGTAACCACGGACATTTCAATTTCTAAGAAACCAAGCACGTTGTGCTGGCAAGACTGCATTTGAAATGCGCCCCCTGTGGAGTAAAAACACATGCACGTCAGTTGTGGCATAGGCACCGAGCGAGCTACGCGCAACGGTGAATTTCGTTCCTGTTTAACTTCGTTGGCGGTTTTCACCCATAAGAAGAGTTTTTGAAATTAGTATTTGATCTTGCAGAAGCTCTGAAAATCCTTCATAGATTTAATAAAGAGAAGGGTCATCTCCATATAAAAAAAAGGTTTAGAAGTGAGACAGAAAAGGAAGTGCAATAAAAAGGACAAGTCGAAAAACGCAAATGCACTAAAGAAACATTCATGGCAAAGACAAATATTCTGTCTCTCCGAAGAGGATCAAAGAAAAGAGACAGAATGCATCACATGTGGAAAAATCTTCGAAGAAGACTGTATTCAGTGCTATAACTGCAAGGACTGGTACCCTGAAAACTGATTTTATGTAGATGCTTGAGATATTTATTACAATTGTATGTTTCAAGGCAAAGAAACAAGCAGAGTACCACTGAATGCTGTGTCCGGGGCTACCCTCCAAATTTTTTAGTGCCAATAAACTGATACAAAAGTGTATTTAAGATAGTTCATAAAAAATTATTATCTATGCTTAGTTCTAAGTGATGCGACTAAAGAAGTTACTGGTTTCATTTTACGATGAAAGTTAACACAGAAAAATTGTTTATTGTTGTTTTATTAGCAATTCATTTTTGTGTCCGGGGCTACCCGAACTTCCCCTACATAGAAATTTGCATCAACTTTTTTAAACATAATTTGTCGTCGTTAACCTACCTCTGCGTTTGACAAATGAAAAATCTTCATTCGTTATTTTTGGACTTTTAATTACTAGTTTCGAGAATACATTATTCTCTTCTTCAGACCCTTATAAGGTCCGTGCAGTAATGCAAAACTAGCTATTCATTATAATACTGCATTACACCATCTCACATCAAGATGTAGCCGACAACTTTCAAAATACATAAAAAAGCTACATCTTGGTGTGAGAGGGTTTAATGCAGTATTATAATGGATGGTTAGTTTTGCATTACTGCACGGATCTTATAAGGGTCTAAAGGAGAGAATAATGTATTCTCGAAATTGGTAATTAAAAGTCAAGAAATTACGGCAGAAGGTTTTTCATTTGTCATATTAATACATCGTCGTCGACCCATCATCCGTCTAACCAAGATGGATACACAGAAACCTCTGCGTTGTCTCAGTTGGGGTACTGAGTTGAACCTTTTCCTTGGAGCCTAAGAAAGGCAAATGGTCTCATACACACATTCGAATCTCTTGCCCGATTCCCTTCAATACAGTTTACAGTACCATTCTCTTTGTCAGTTACTCTTATTTTCTTACCGTTTTTTTTTTTTTTTTTTTTTTTTTTTTTTTCCTCTGTCTTTCTTTTCCCTTCCATCGGCATTTCGACTATCACGAAACTCTATCGGCAAAGAAAATAGCTACACGCTGCACACATGCTGGTATCTTATAGCAGAAACACTAGAGCACAAAACGTGCAGAACGTTGCGGTGTATCTGAAGAAAATATCAAGTTACGAGATAGGGAAACGATGAGAAAGGCTCCGCACCTTCATATTTAAGAAGGTCGGGAGGCCGGGAGTACTTCGGTTGTGTGGAACGTAAAGTACCTGCAAAGCACCTAAGATGATTGTCGCCACCTCAGACGATACGGATCCTCCGGCCTCATCAAACACGATGACGGCGTAGTTGAGCACCACGAAGGAACCGCACAGCTGCAGGTTGATGCCGAGAATGGTGCAGATGGCCAGGCCCCTGAGTGAGGCCCTGGAGCTGAGCTCCTTGAGGGTGACTCGTTCTGTCTTGCCCTCTTTGTCTCTCCCCAGCGACGCCTGGATACGAGCCATCTCGTGCTTCACCTCTTCTTCTGAGATGCCTCGACGCAGCCATCGCAGCGCCTGTAACGCAAAATTTCCGTCCATTTCACTCTCTTTTACCGATTGTAATGAGTGAGGTGCATTCTAACATGACGACCTGAAAGCTTTGTGACGTAATGGACACATACATCGTATGCCTGTAATTGTTCATAATGCAGGAATTGTTTGGGAGACGGATGACACTCGTGTCAGCCTGTGAGGCGTGAAGCTTCCGTTCAGGAGGGCCAGGCCAGACGTCAGGTACCCTGGTTGGCCCTCAGCAACCGCTTTAGTCTGAGTGAGTCAGTGGTGGACAATGGTGAGCCGCCAAAAATGGGTAAACCCGGGCCTCTTATGGGATCCGAGGTGACGGAGGTGTCGTAATGGATGCTCTGGCAGATACTCAAAAGACGAACACTTAAACAGTAAATGATAGTGTTATGTTCCCTTCAATTCTGAAGGCATCTATGAGGCCAAAAATGTCTGTCGCATGAAAAGAAAATAATTTTAATGTCTTCAAAATTACAAAATTTTATATTCACAGTATCAGAATATACCAAAATTAAACTTGAAATTAACATGCGGAATTAGCAGCACACCAACTGCTGGGATGGAAACCATGCTGGATATGCCCCCACTACACCTTTGGGTCAATATGGAGGCAGCGGCTGGTGCATACAGACTCAAAACTGGCAACAACTGGAACTCTTTGGGATATCCAGAATCACACAATAAAATAGTGAGTGAGGTAAATATAGGAAAGGTTGGGGAAATGTCAGCCGACTATATTATAACCACATACTGCTTCAACAAGCTTTTCAATATAACAATTGGAAGTAGGGAGCAGTGGGAGAAAATAGTTCGACACCGTACGGGGGATATTGTCTGGTTCACTGACGGCTCAAAATCAGATCAAGGCGTTGGGGCAGGGGTATACGGTGTGCAGCCAAGACTGGAGGGCGTCATCTCTCTAGGGAAACTGGCCTCAGTATTCCAGGCCGAAATAAATCACTGCCAGAATGTCACAGGGTTCTGGTGGAGCTAGGGGAAAGCAATAGAGTAAACCTATTGTGGGTCCCTGACCACTCGGGGATCAGTGGCAACGAACACGCCGACAGATTAGCCAGGATGGGGGGAGAGACTCCATTTATTGAACCGGACAATCACCAAGGCAATGATCAAATTGGAGCTACGTAATGGCTCAGAAGACAGCACGTAGAATATTGGACCAAAGTCTACTAACAAAAACATGGCAAGGTAATGATGCCAAAGCCATGTTTTAAAAGAAACTCTGCAATCTTGGGCCTGAACAGGAGACAGATTAGACTCATGGTTGGATTGCTGACAGGCCACAGGAATTTCAAATAACACCTACATACAATGGGAATAACAGAAGAGCACACTAAATGTAGGATCTGTGATGACGGTGATGAAATTGCATCACATCTAATCTTCGAATGCATTGCATTGGAGAGTAAAAGGCACAGAACATTTGGGACAACCAGACCCGAAGAAATTGTGTCTAATAAAGAACTGGTAAAGGGACTCCTTGCACTTTACAAGGGAATTGGTTGGCTTTACTAGATATACAGCGAGCGATAAACTTAGTTTCGGTGCGGGCAGTGGCGGGTTCGACCAAGACTGTTTTGGCTTCCCTGAAAAAATCAAATCAAATCAAACCAAACATGTTTGTATGTTTCATGCTATTCTAACAATCTATGTCTTGAAGATAGCTTATTAACTCAAGCTGTCATCTTGAATGCATCACACGGGAATGTATTGCGAAGTTATATCAATTTATCATGGAACTATAGTAAGATCAGTGTTTCCTCTACAATAACGCAGCGATTGCAAGCAGCATGATATGCTTTTCTTGTCGTCATGATTGTGTAAACATTAAATTAAAATTTGTCTTGCATATTCACCGAATATATGACATCAACTGCGTATGGGCAAAGCTGAAAATGTGTACCCAGCCGGAATTCGAACCCAGGTCTCCCGCTTTCTAGGTAATGGCACTGACCACTACACTACTGTGGACACACACAGTGATCACCGCACGTGCAAGGACTACCTAAGGACGCCTCCAGACAGACACAAATTAAAAGCTTTTCTCTGTCTGACGGGAAGTGTGTTTAGGTAGTCCTTGCACGTGAGGTTATGACTGTGTCCACAGTGGTGTAATGGTTAGCGCAACAGCCTAAAAAGCAGGAGACCTGGGTTCCAATCCCGTCTGGATAAACATTTTCAGCTTTGCCCATGCGCAGTTGATGTCATATATTCTGTGAGTATGAAAGAATAACAACTGCAGGATTAGAAGTGACGACTGTGCTTTCGGAATAGACGCCACATGTATCTATAGAAAATTTGTCTATTTTGTTAGCAACTTTACATAATTGTGTGGTATGAGCGATCAAGCTCAAGAAGACTGGATTTCTTATTAATTTATTTATTTCATACATTAACGGTATTGCTGATAAATAGTCGTAAAGTGCGTGATTGTATATAAATTTTATATTGTCTGTATATGAATTTCATGTGTAAATGGTCAAAGTTAAGTAAAACAAATCTTTCATAATAAGGCATGTGCTGCTTTTGGATTGGATCGCGATCTGTCAGTGAGAGTGGTAAGATCACAAAACTGCTGTGTTCAACATTTCTTCAACCGAGCCGTACATACCCCAGTAAGTGTAAATAAGTTGTGTTTGCCCAATATGGAATTGTATCATCAACACATACAGACAGTTTAAACTCACAAGCATGTATCAAGGCTATCATGCTGGTGCAATGGACTGTTAGTGTGGAGAGCTCTCGGCTCGCAAGAAGGAGGACCTGCCAGAGTAGCTGAAGTGATTCTTTTGTGACAGAATCTGTGCAGCAAATGGCCGCTTTGTTTGGGCATTGCCAAAAGTTAATGAGTCTGAGCTGGAACTTTAACTTTCTCTGATTCTTTTATGGAATTGAAACTGAACAGTATATGTGATTTTACTCGAGAATTTACGAATGTTTATATATTATTATTTGTTCGACTGAGATCTGAACTACTTTAGGCTGAGGATAATTTTGTGTTGTATAATAGGAAAATGAACTTAGTGTCTGAGTATCGCAGATGGCTACTTAGATGGGGATTTGGCTACCATTCTCATCACCCAGTTAAAGCATCAGTCTGCTAAAGGTTTATCTCTATTTATTAATATTTCTTTGGATTGCATCACTTCTTATAGATAAAAAATTGTTTGGATAGTTTTAAACTGAGTTATCTGGGCTTGCCTACATTTGATAACATTTTAATAATAAACTCTGTTATTGATTAATCATTTATTTTAATTTTGTATTGTAATATTGTTTCGCAAGTCATAATCTATGCATAGGATGTTTGACTTTAGAATCATAGTTACAAGGTACTTTTTGCAGCTACTATAGTTGCTGGCACTCCAGGTTTTGATAAATGTTCTTCAACTGTGCGCCCTCAGACCACAATATAATCTAAATAGTGCGAGCAACATGGTACTGAATGTGTCAGCTGTTCCAAAATACATTGAAAAATAGCGGGGGCGGAAGAACTGCCAAAGGGTAGGCGTTGAAAGTGAAAAAGGGCCATGTGAGTATTAATGACGAAAAACTTTTTTGACTCGTCTTCGAGCGGAATCTCAAACTCTGTACGTACACATGCGTGCATCCTATTTCCCTGTGTCGGTCTCTCACTACTCGGCCACCGACACCCAGGACAACCGGCGGAAACGAGACGCAAAAGTGGCGAAGAGGCTGGAACACATGTGCGGTTTGATCCTGACACTACATCGAGCCACATTTCTTTAACTGAGCCATACATATTCCAATAAGTGTAAATTATGCTTGGGGAATACGGCATTGTTTGGTCAACACATACAGACAGTTTAAAGTCGCAAGCATGAATTAAGGCAGTATTTCTTGACTTTAAAAAACCATTTAATACAGTACCACATGTCTTGGCTTTCAGAACGCATTTGCCACTGTGCCACATTAAGCACGATCATAATATAAATTTATTTGCAAGATGAAGCCATGTTAACTTGAATGGAGAGTCATAGACTGAAGTAGACTCAGTATGGACTATAGTGTTAGTCCTCTTGCTGTTTATATCTACATATGTTTTCAGAAGGAACGCTCATTTAAATATTTTGTAACACAAAAATATTGGTACATTTGTATCTGTTTCTACAAATATAATTTCTAACATGAAAGTTCATGCAACATCTGGCGTGAAAGCGCAGTTCACAACAACCGGAGAAGATTTCGAGTAACACATACGTTCGCTGCATTTTGCCGGATTTAATACCGATTTCTTTCAGTTAACTTGAGTGTGTGATTTGTTGTGTGATGTTCGTTGAAAAGCCTTATGTCTTTCGTGATTCGATGTTTAATTTCTTAATAGTATGAAGTCCTCAAAATCATAAGAAGTATTAGACTGCATTTGTTGTTTGGTTTTGGAGAGTAAAGGGACCAAACTACTCTGTGCTGATATCTGCACACCAAAACAGAAAAAAATAGACGGTGTACACTCGAATAATCATGAAACGAATTTCTTATTAGTACTTAGGCTAGTGTCTGTTGGTGATTTAGGTCATTATTTTGCGTCCAGTACGATTTGAAGTTTGAAGAAAACGACAAATTATTTTACACTCCCCTAAGATCACGAGAGATTTGTGGAAAGATAGGGCCAGAGATCCAGGAAGGATGGGCTACGCAGAGATTGGGATGGTTGAAGGATTTTTAGGTGTATAGGACTGTGGGAGGGTATAGATCCCAATTTCGGCAAACGAGTAGCTTCCGGAGGTGGACACAGGAGCGAGCTTTATCTTGGATGGTGCAGAGGTGGGGAGACCAGGAGAGGGTACGGCCTGTGTTCAATCCTAGGTATTTAATGGTACAGGTAAGGTGGGTGGGGTGAGGTAAAAGTCGTGGGGACAGAGGAAAGGGGTGGCTCGACCTACAATGATTCGTTGAATTTTGGCAGGACTGATAGAGAGGAGCCTCTGGTTAAACCAAGTGGCAATGAGGTCAAGGTGTTGGTGGAGGAGATGATAAGAATGGGCGAAGGTAGAAGTCAAGGAAAGGAAGGCAGTGTCATCAGCATATTGGAAGAGGTGAATGGAAGGGGCAGGCTTTGGCATGTCAGAGATGTAGAGGAAGCATAGGAGGGGAGAGAGGAAGGGCCCTTGGGGCATATCAGAGGAGGTGTACAAGTTATGGGAGTCAGTATTATGGATAGTGGTGCAGAGGTGGGGAGACCAGGAGAGGGTACGGCCTGTGTTCAATCCTAGGTATTTAATGGTACAGGTAAGGTGGGTGGGGTGAGGTAAAAGTCATGGGGACAGAGGAAAGGGATGGCTCGACCTACAATGATTCGTTGGATTTTGGCAGGATTGATAGAGAGGAGCCTCTGGTTAAACCAAGTGGCAAGGAGGTCAAGGTGTTGGTGGAGGAGATGATAAGAATGGGCGAAGGTAGAAGTCAAGGAAAGGAAGGCAGTGTCATCAGCATATTGGAAGAGGTGAATGGGAGGGGCAGGCTTTGGCATGTCAGAGATGTAGAGGAAGCATAGGAGGGGAGAGAGGACGGGTCCTTGGGGCATATCAGAGGAGGTGTACAAGTTATGGGAGTCAGTATTATGGATAGTGGAATGGGTAGGGGCATTGGAGATAAAGGAGGCATTGATCTGGACGACGTTGACAGGAAGTGCACAGCATGGAGGTTGAAGAGCAGGCTAGGATTCCAGACCCGGTCATAGCCCCTTTCCAGGTAAAATGAAACAAAGATGGCGGCGCGATGCAAATTTCACTGCAGGGACAGGAGTTGGGTGAAGCAGAAGAACTGATTAAAGGAACAGGAGGAATGTCGAAAGCCACACTAGATGTCAGGAAGAACGTGGTGAATATGGAGATGGTGGTGAATGCATCAGGAAAGAATTGTTTCAAAGGTGAAGCAGAAGAGCTGATTGAAGGAACAGAAGGAATTTCGAAAGCCATACTAGATGTCAGGGAGAATGTGGTGAGCATGGAGATGGTGGTGAATGCGTCAGGAAGGAATTGTTTCAAAGACATTGCTGAACACTCGGGTGAGGCAGATGGGCTATTAGGAAGAGTTATCAGAAGGAGGTTTGTTCAGGTTGAGGAACATCATGGGACATTTTCCACAAGCTGGGGTAGACGCCAGTATAAAGGATGATGTTTTAGAAATGATACAGTCGTGGGAGGGAGCTGTGGTACGTTTGGTGGGTAGTATTAATTGTATATTATGTGCTACCGAGCGAGGTGGCGCAGTGATAACTGACTTTACTCGCATTTGGGAGAAAGGTGGTTCAAATGCAGCTCTGACCATACATATTTGGGTTTTCTGTGATTTTCCTAAATCACTCCAGGCAAACACCGAAATGGTTCTTTTCAAAGGGCACAGACGATTTCCTTCCCCATCCTTACCCAAAATTCCAAGTGTTAGCTATGTCTCTAATGACCAAGCTGTCGATGGGACGTTAAACTATAACCTTCCTTCCCTCCTTTATATTGTGTGGTGTGGTGAGTTAAGGTCAGAGGGGGTTATGTGATCCAGGTACTGGGCTGGCCGCAGTGGCCGAGTTGTCTTTGGCAAGCAGTCAAAGTCTGCATGGCCCCTCTCAGGCATGGATATTTGTGCCATATTTAGTATAAGCTAGACTTTTGTGGGGACCTGGTCCAGGATTTTCGAGGCATGATGAGAACGTCAGAGGTAGTGTTGCTACAAGGGCGAATATGGTGAGGAAGGGGGCCGATGTTACACTAATAGTGGGAAGAAACTGATGTCACCATTAGAATTCGGCAGGAATGCAGGAATGTATATTGAGGTTGCCAGCAATCATGTAGGTTGAGAAAGTGTTACTGACGTGGACAAGGAAATTATAAGAAATGAGGCGTGGGAATGGACATAAATGGGTATGCGGAGGCAAGGAAGAGGATATTGAGGAGGGGATGTGGCTGAAATGGGTGGTGCTCGAGGCGTCATCTCATGCAGGGGATGGGGAGAATCATGTCAGTAGAAGGGGTTGGTGCTAACTTGTAGGCGAGGGAGGAGAAAGATTTCATTGAGGAGGAAGGCGTCCACGCGATGTTGAGAGAGGGTATTCAAGAGGATTTTTTTGGAGGGGAGGGAGCGAACGTTGGAGAATAAAAGGTTAATTTGTTGCTACGCCATCTTGAGTGAGAGATAAAAGGCTGGAGGAAAAGAGAGGGAAGGGAGGGACTCAACCAGGGTTTGATGGTGGTCAGTTTGGGAAAAGGAAAAGTTGATATAGTTTTGGGATGTAGTGGCCTGAAAGTCGAAGTTGAAGAGGGAGCACGCATCATGGGAAATTTGGTGAAATGTGTTGAGGTGTTGGGATCGGTGAATTTTCAGGAGGACGATGGTAAGGAAAACGAATGATGTTTTCTCCAGTAAGAGGAAGGTACAAGTAATAATTAGTGGAGAAAGAGGGATCAGTGGGGCAGATGGGATGGTTTGTTCCTGATTAGTAGGAAGAAGAGAGGACTTGCATTTGTAGGAGCAAATGGGGTGAGCTTTCTCCAGGGGTGTCACAGAAGGGGGTGGTGGGCAGCGAGTTTTCGGGAGGAGTTGTGGAAATTGAGACCTTTGCAGTGGCGAGAGATGGGAGGGGGCCGGCAGTTTTCGGTGAGCTGGACATTGTGGCAGCAGATGCAACCGTAGGATTGCGGATGGGCTTGGGAGGGTTTGACATTATGATGGCTATTGTATATGAGAGCCTCGTTGCAGAGGAGGTGGTTAATGGATAGGGTGTCTTTAGTGAAGACACGCACTAGAGAGGTGGGGCTCGCCACATTAACAGTGTGAAGGATGGGCCAGATAGACAGGCAAGGATCCCACCAGAGTTCCTCTAACACCTCTTCCTCCATGATCCACAGGCTGACCTTCTCGATCATAGCAGTGAGGGTGGAAGTTTAGTGGGCACTGTGGGGGAGGATATTGGTGGTGGAATGCAGGAGGGGGAGAGGTAGAACTCTAACATGGGAACTAAATTGGGTGGAGGGTATTTTTTGGATGATAAGGTTGTGGAGGTTGCAGTCAGAAGACTTTAGGAGGATGGAGTACCTCTGGGGGATGATTTGGGAGATGGGGGCAGAGGGGGAATACTGGCAGAAGAAAAGACTTTGGGCATGGGTATCCAGAAATTGGGATTCGAACAAAAGTGTGGCTACCAGGGGGTTCTAAGGGGAAGAGAGAGGATGGGACTGGGTTGCAGGTCGTTTAGCGTGAAGTGGGGCAACATTCATTGGAACTGGCCTTTTTGGTGGCCAAGGAGATGGCGTGTTTTTCTTTTTTTCTGGGGGAGAGTAAGGAGAAGCTCTGGTGTGGGGATAGGGTTGACAGGGAAATGGCATGGGGCCGTCATGTGGCAGAAGCGTCTTTGAGGGGTAGGGGAAGGGAGGAGTCGATGGTGGCCTGCAGGGTGCAAACCATGGCAGGCTCATCACAGGAGTTGGGGGGGATGCAGGAATCAAGGGATGGATGGTGGAAGAGGCAAGTGTATGTGGAACAAGGACGGCAGTCTGTGTCAGGGTGGAAGAGAGGGCGATTGTTGAGGGGGTGGTGAGAGTGAGGAGGGAAGGAGTTATGGCAGGAAGGAGGGCGAGAAGGTACTCCAGGAGAGTGTGTTAAGGGCAATGGAAGGGATGGTGAAAGTGATGCCGGAGGAGACTAGTTGGGGGGGGGGGGAGCATTCACTGAAAGGCGTTGAGTACCTCAGCTCACTAATTTTTCCAAAAGGATTCAACGGCCGTTGCAATCATCAATACACTACACCGCTGCCGTGAGGAAAGTCGTATCCCTGGTTTCAGTGTATTACACCTTAGTTATGTGAATAAAAAACGCAGCATCGACGAAGATCTTTGGTCAATGTATACTATATGACAGCGCCTCTAGCGGATCATTGCTATACTACGCTGCAATTCAACCCAAATGCCGTAGTGCTTCAGTAGTACAGAATGTATGCAGAAAAACAGATAATTATCTTAAAATTGGGAACACTACAAATTGTTATATTACCACAGAGTAATTGTAAAATTAATGTCCAACATCGCTACAGTAAATATCCCCAAGTCTAACAGAGGTGTTAAAATTTGAAATCATAGTACGCAGTCGTGATAACCTACTCTCTGTATGAAGAGAATATAGACTATTGTTTAAATCGAATATTACAGTGTTATTATGAAGCGAATACTTAAAATCCCAGTAGCTACTTCTAGAACTAATAGCGCAAACAACAAAAGAAACTGCTGTAATCAGTGGTGAATAACAAACACCTTAATGAAGACGTTGTCTAATTTGTCGTATTTCGCGTTTTGTGGGTTGGTGCAATATTATTTAAGGTTAACATAACATGAAATCAGTGTATGCCTTATTCACATTTTATAAACAACACTTAATTTTTAGTTATTCACACACAGTGTGTTTTGTTCTTACTGCAGTAATCTGTATACAGCACTATACAGCCATAATTTAATGTGCTTTAATCTCATCCATCCTCACCATAGTAGTACACTTGCTGGGGCTAATCTTCAGCCCTTCGCCGGCCGCGGTGGCCGAGGTGGCTGAGGCGCTCCAGTCACGGTCAGCACGGCCACTACGGTCGGGGGTTCGAATCCCCCCTCGGGCATGGATATTTGTGCCGTCCTAGTTCGTAAGTAGTTCATAGGTAGTTTGTAAGTTTAGGGACTGATGACCCCGTAGTTAAGTCCCATAAGCTTAACAAACATTTGAACATTTTTTTTTTTTCAGCCCTTCTATTGTGTTTCCTAAACGTAGAAATGTATCGTTCTGTGTTCTGTCGAAAGCAGTGGACTTCCTGGGGCTAATCACCAGTGCTTCTGCTGTTTTTCCGAGCCTCCTCTGGCCTCCGCCCATAGTACTGTGTCGCCCTCCATACCGAGGGACATTAGTTGCCGCAGATGTCCAAGTGAGTTGCCGCCACATTGCCCAGGGTTTGCAGCAGCAGTCCAGGGACTGGCTGGCCAGCCACCCTCCCAGCCAACACCGCAACCCCCGGTTGATCTTCCCGCCTCATGCGGCTTGGGGCCGCTGCAGCCCCTATCACGCCATGTCGGTGCCTTCCCTGGTCGCCACCCTCGATACTATGCATGGAGATCGTTGCATCCATTCCACTCCTCTTTCTTCTCATCTTTGTAAACCCTCTCTCGGTCCTTAACCAACTTCTCCGCAGCATGGACACTTCACACTCAGTGTCCTCTATCACCATCCTGTACGACCACCCCATCTCAAGCACCAACTACTATCATAAGGAACCCATCACATCTTCACCCATCTCTATCATTATCTCTCACTACTAACGCTGCCCAAACCATCTCCCCTCCTCCCCAATCTACTCTCACTCTTCCTGCCATGTCACTCCATGATTTCCTCATACTGTCAACTGCTCATCTCTGTCATCGACACACGACTGTGGCGGAGACGCCACAGTCACCAATCCTGGACCAACAGCCCATTGCAGCAACACATCCCTGTCCATCCCATCCCCCTCTCTTCTAGTATTCCGTCACAGTAAACAGATCAATATCCATGTGTGTAAGGGCCATACCTGTCCCTGCCGTCCCCAACAAACTCCCTGCCACAACTGCTTCCGCCCGCTCTGCCCTCCTACTTTCTCCACTACCCTTATGGACAATAATCTTCCCTGTCACTCCAACGCCTTACCACCTACACCTATGTCCTCTCCCGTCCCAATCCCCGATTCATGGACAACAAGGCTTTGTCCATGAAGCTCAGGAAGTACTTTCTCACTCTCCCAACAGCCAGCTTATTCCCCAATAGGAGTCCTTCCTTATAAAGTCCACATCCCTATCTTTTCACACAGACATTCACTGACGCCTACCCCATGTGCACCTTAGTCCCCATGCCACCCTTACCCCCTACCACTCAGAATGCTCTCAACCAAACCCAGCCTCCCTACCCACACCACTGTGATCACCAAACTTACCCCTGAGATCACGGAGGAGGAGGAGGCCTTGAGCTAACTTAATGCCCATCCCCATATCTCCATCTGATTCAAAAAGTGGATCCACAGCTCCTCCGGCCCCACTTTCATGATGTAGGTGTTCACCGAATGCACATCTTCTATGCATCACCTCCTTCTGAAGATGGTGTTGATCTACAATCGCCGCTAAAAGTTGGATCCCTCCCGCTACCCTCCTCAGTCTTATCATTGTGCACAATTTCTCGTGTACACAGTGTTCTCAGTGCAAATCTTCCCCCCCACCTGCAACACCTGTGGCAACCCCCACCCTACATACTCCATCCCAGCCCAGCCTTCCCAGAACTCACCATCCTCATCCACTCTAACAAATCCATGCACTCTAACAAATCCCTATGCCTCCTCCCACACTCAAGGACCTCACCACCATCGTCAAAATCATCATTCCTTTTCAGCATCCTTACACCCTTCAACAAATCGTCCATGCTGCTCACACAGTCTTTCAAATGGAACACTCGCCACTCCCTCCTCACTTTCTCCCATCAATTTTCCCTTGTATGAAGCACCCCTCTAACAATTTTCCTGTCTCTTACCACCCATCCCCTGCAGCTCTCAATGGGATTCCGATCCTTCACTCAACTTTACGAAAATGTTCACTCCCTTCCCACCAACAATCACTCTTTCAAATGTTTAAATGGTTGTTAATCTTAAGGGACTTAACTGAGTTGTCATCAGTCCTTAAACTTACAAAGTACTTATGACCTACCTTATACTAAAGACGACGCAAACCCATGCCCGAGAGGGGATTCGAAGCCCCAAGAGGGAACAGGCTCGCCAATCGAAGCATAGCACCTCAATGCGCTCGGCCACTCCGCCGCGACAACTCTTTCCAAGCACCCATTAGGCGCGTTTGTCCTGAACGACCCTGTTGTCCCATTAGCACCACTCCTTACATCCTCCCCCGTGGCAACAGTACCCCTCCCCTCGCTCAAAGTGAATAGCCACGTATGTCATCACCCCATCTAGCTACAACCTCTCCTCATTTATCCTAATGAGCACCTCATACTTAGTCTCTTTCTCCTTTCTCTCACGGTCACCCTTGCAAACATATATATCTGCAGCACACCCCCTCTCCCCTATAATTTACTTTCTCATATCGATCGCTCCTCCACGACATATGTAATTGCCGCCAATCTTAACCTTTCTTCCCGATCCCCTGCTGATGTCTACCAGATACCTACAGAAAACTACACCCTTACTGTGATAGAGGGTCTGTGCAGCTCTCTTTCTATTTGAAATTCACCAAGACATTACGCTGTCTGTAGATTTACTGCCTGTTGGGAAGTTGATGCTTCAATCAGCAGGATACCATTCCACAATCTTTTAACAGATTTCAAATTGCCAGCAAGACCTTCTAAACGCTTGATAATGTAAAAGGGCGAAATCTTTTCAAACGAGTCTTCCTACGTTTAACTATGAGGAACGCATTTTAGCTATGGACCTCTGTTCTGTTTCTGTGGACAAAATATTTTTTCCTACTCCACTGGTCCAGGGGATTGGCCACCCGATATCTCTTTTCTGATAAGGTGTTGGTAACCTCCAGCGGTACTCTCATCCCATCAGGGGATATGAAGGACAAAGTAGAAATTTTTATCTAGGGAACTAATGGTCGGTCTAGAAAGAGCGCTACATGGCTATGTAAGCCTAATACAATATCCCCAGAGGTCGCCCGCTGGTGATGCTTCCAGGTCAACATACATGCAGCCTGTCAGCACGTATCACACCTTGGGATGGAGCGGTTTTTTATAGTTTTCCTCCCTCACGTACCGGGCGGCCAAACGAAGATCCCCATTCCCTGAAACACACATCGTTTCACCGCTGCAGCACACGGTGATCACTGAAGCATGCCCAAAGCTTATGGTGTCAGAGAACTGGCAGTGATTACATCTACATCTACATAGATACTCTGAAAATCACATTCAAGTGCCTGGCAGAGGGTTCATTAACCACTTTCATAACTTTCCTCTACCCGTTCCATTCTCTAATAGCGCGCGGGAAGAAAGAACACCTAAATCGTTCCGTTTTCGATCTAATTTCTCTTATTTTATTGGGATGGTCATGTCTCCCTAAGTAGGTGGGTGCTAGCAAAATATTTTCACATTCAGAAGTAAAAGCCGGTGATTGAAACTTCGAAAACAGATCACGACGCAATGAATAACGTCTTTCTTTTAATGATTTCCACCCCAATTCGTGCAACATTTCCGTGACGCTTTCCCTCCCGTAACGTGACAGAACAAAACGAGCTGCCCCTCTCTGAACCTTCTCAATGTCTTCCGTCAGTCCCACCTGGTGAGGGTCCCACAAAGGGCAACAGTACTCCAGGAGAGGACGCACAAATGTGATGTAGCCAGTCTCTTTGGTGGAGTCCGCCAATTCCGTACTCAGAAAATAAGGGTCAGAACAAAGGAAACAGGAACACAGTCGGAAAACGACGCCGTTTAACAAAAAGAAGATTAGCCAGTGTCATGTGAAAATCGATAATAATAATAATAAATAAACTTTGGTGAGAGAAAGGAGGAACATATTTTTCTGTTGGAAACGTTGGCAAGAAATAGAATACTTTCCATACCAGCAATGTGACTGTAAAGTATGAAAGTAAATTCTCACAGATTGTATCACAGCTCTGTTTGTGGTAGTATGTGGGATTCTGTGTTAAAATATTCAAATGTGTTACCTTCATTCAAAAATGGCACAATATTGAGACAGAAATCTCAACGCAGTCTGTGAGAATAAATGTTTAAATTGTACTAGCTGAAAACCCGGCGTTGCCCGGGTATTTATTTATTTGTTCCTGCCTTGAGTTAATACTTCTCCTATGCCCTCTATCTGTCCATTTCCTTCTTTCTGAAAACATTACTGGAGAATATATAGGAGACGAAGTTTAAATAACAGTTAAATTAATGTAATTAATTTCACTCATTTTTGAAGAAATGTCGCTGATAAAGCGGAACTGAAAAATATTCCTATCAGATTGCAGAAGTCTATGCACTTACTGTTTATCAGGGAAGTAAGTAGTGTAGATTAAATCACACGTAAAAATGCACTCGTTTCGAAGAATCCAATCACGAAATTCAAGAACAATGATTGTAATAATATCACAGATCGATCACTTGATGTAATGCACGAAACGCCAAATCGATTTTTTTTAAAGACATGTATTAAAGGAAATTTCTTTTTTACTGCTTTATTTATTTTTTCTTATATTTCCTTATTCGTATGCTTATCCTTACAGAGAAAGAACTGAAGACATTGTAGCACGCATAGACCAAAACTATGGTCTGTGGCATCACGTTTCGCTGTATGTAACCTCCTTGCTATAGAGTCGAAAACGTCATTGCTGGCCTTCAGTACGAAATTTTTTATAATTTGACAACTGTCAAGCACCATATCTTCCACCCTCTTATAGCTATCGGCATGGAACTGCTATGGTGTACAACGGGAGACTTCGGACAACAATTACAACACAGGCCATTCGTTTGCCTTCAGTAGTTTTCGCTGCAGAGCGAAATATTAACACACACACACACACACACACACACACACACACGTAGAATTTTATATACACCGATAACTTTCCATCGCAATATACTCCACCCTTATATCATTATCAATCCTCAAGCAACAACGCAAGCAATAAAACCGTTTTCAAAGAGTAAATTTAATTTTCATAGAGTAATTATTGCTCCGCATTTCTCGTTATATTCTTCAAATTACTAACTATCTATGAGATCGCAAAAAAAATCGTGCCTAAAACCTTCCCCAGGTATAAATTAGTAACTGTATAAATATTTAAGTCTCTGCGTCTTGTCGTTCGGACGGGATAAGCGTACCATGAACAGACATTCACATTATATATATATATATATATATATATATATATATATATATATATATATAAAGCCATCCGATCGCCATAAAGCCGGCCGCGGTGGCCGAGGGGACTGCGGCGCTTCAGTCACGGTCTGCACGGCCACTACGGTTGAGGGTTCGAATCCCTCCTCGGGCATGGACATTTGTGCCATACTTAGTTGTAGACATTCACATTTATAGATATAGATTGTTTTCCTAAAACACAGAAGTCGTTACCTTCCTCGCCTGCTCATGTCGATGAACAGCTACCAGCCTGTATGGCGTCTCAGGCAAGAAGAGGTAACAGAAGACGAAGATGGCAACAAGACCGACGTTCACGTACAGCACGACGTAGTACGGGAGGAAGGCGCCGGTGACGTAGGCGAAGAGGATTCCGAGGTTGCAGAGCAGCGGCAGCATGCAGCCCAGCTTGCCGCGGACCTCGTCGCTGGCCGTCTCGCTGACGTACATCGTAGCCAGCATCATGGAGCCGGCCGCGTGCAGCCCGCCCAGCACCCTGCAGAACACACGGTACATCTGAGGAACTGTGGCGGGGTCCTACTGACGCTGTAGGATTGGAAAAGAAGGAAGGAAAACTTGAAGATCTAACGTCCATCGACAGCGTAGTTACTTAAGAAGCAGCACACCCTCGGACAGTTATTGTTGGGGATGAGGAAGTAAATCGGCCGTGGAATTTGACAGGAACCATCCTGATATTTGTCTGGAGCGCTCTTGGTAAATCGTGAAAAACCTAAATAAGGATGGTCGAAAGTGGGACTACACCATATCGAGAGATGTATGCATGTGAGTACACCTCACAACAAAAACACTTGAGCCGGCCGCGGTGGCTGAGGGGACTGAGGAGCTTCAGTCACGGTGTGCACGGCCACTACGGTCGGGGGATCGAATCCCCCCTAGGGCATGGATATTTGTGCCGCCCTTCGTCTTAGCTAGTTCATAAGTAGTTTGTATGCTTAGGGACTGATGACCCCGTAGTTAAGTCCCATAAGTTCTACAAACATTTGAAAACACTTGATCTTTTGAAACACTTCATAAGACGCTATTCAGCTGACTTAAGTGGTAACTGTTCAGTGGAGTGTATGTCGTACTCGGTTGTCTGAAGTCAGCACAGTAAGGTAGGATGACGTAGGTGAGAGTGGGGCACATTGAGCCACGGGGCACAATGAATCAGGTAGCATAATTTGAGTAAATTATTTTTTTCCTATGTGCAGATGTTGGCAGTACTGCTCTACCAACTTCCATTTGTTTTCTGCAGGATCTGGCTCCCGCCATTGGTTTTCTGCAGGTGTAATGTTATTTTTGCTACAGCGAAGTAATTTTTCGTCGAATTAGATAGAATAAAATTTAGTGACCAAGGATTGAATAAAGTTCAAGGAAAGTAAGTCATTAGAACAATTTGAATATTGTGTTTAATGTCGCATATCTTCAAATAATAAGAATCTTCATACATAACCTCACTTGAGCTTTTTTTGAAATATGTACTGTTGGGGCAGATTGAACCAAGCTCTCGCGGGGCACAATGAGCCACGGTTCATTGTGCCCCAGGGTGATTCATTGTGCCCCAGGAGTGATTTAAATGTCAAATACAATAACTCTGTACTTTGCTGGTTTCTTAGCTTGGGTAAAAACTTACGTTAAGTAATTAGGGGTTTTAAATTGCAGAAGTTCAGCAGTCTTGTTTTATTTTATCAGGTTCGAAGATGGTTCGTTCATACCGCAAGAAGCCCGACAGGGGTAAAACTGACCATGATGTAATGCAAGAAGCAGTACAAGATGTTCTGGATAAGGGCAACTCAATTCGCCAATCTGCTAAATCTCATGCCATACCTTACCCTACTCTTCGGCGATACGTTCAAAACATTAAATGTGGTTCCAGTGGAAGACTGACGCCAAACTATGATAATCGCAGAGTATTTTCTGTGGAGCAGGAGAAAGAATTAGTGGAGTATTTGTTGCATTCCTCTAAAATATGCTTTGGCGTTGACACTAAGACATGCAGACACTAAGACATGCAGACACTTAGCATGTGAGCTGGCGCTGAAAAATGGTCTGAAGTGTCCTGAGAACTGGACTGATGGAATGGCAGGTGTGGACTGGTTCTATGGGTTTATGAAATGAAATCCTAGTTTAAGTATCCGAACTCCAGTTTACTATGTGGGGAAAATTTTGAAACCAAAGGATTACTCAGGAGACTATCTGGTATTATTTTTGAGAAAAAGTGAAAAATGGGAGCGAAGTTCTTTTTCCCTCAAGTAAAGGATGAAGCATTTCTTCCAGCTAGCAACATACTTCACGTGCTTCCAAAACCTATTAATGATGGTGTGACGGTGTGACAAAGAGACAAAAATCATATTTCAAATTTTGAATCAGCTTCCAGTCCATTGATGTTCGCTAATTTCAAAAGAAAACCTAAGATTATGTGCCTACAGGTTAATTATATGATGTGTAAGTGGAATATATGTAAACATTAGGTTTACATTACAGTTGACACTTACTTCGTATGCTAAATACGCCGGCCGCGGTGGCCGAGGAGACTGAGGCGCTCCAGTCACGGTCTGCACGGCCACTACGGTCGGGGGTTCGAATTCCCCCTCGGGCATGGATATTTGTGCCGTCCTAGTTCGTAAGTAGTTCATAAGTAGTTTGTAAGTTTAGGGACTGATGACCCCGTAGTTAAGTCCCATAGACTATACAAACATTTGAACATTTGCTAAATACGTTTTACTAAGAAACTTTTTAAACCTGGGGCGGAATGTAATAGTGTAAGAGGTCCGATAATTTGAGGCTCGGCCTCTAATCAAATGTTGCAAAATATGGAATGCACGACAATCCAGTGATGTGCCTTACCTGCAGAGTGCCGAAGGGGTGGTTCCCTAATCTTATTGGGGCAGGGTGTGGTGTTACACAAAGACTTTGCCTCCTCATTTAGGTTACCCATTATGTGAACATTCTTCTAGGACAACATAATGCAATTGATGTAATTACATATGAATTCAAGTCTGATGCTTTAATTCAAATTTTTTATTGTTGTTGGCTCATTTCGGTTAGATCTATTGCTCTAAGAATACCTGTGAATATCACACAGAAATTTGTCCATATTACTGTTTGTATCTTCTAATATATAAAGCAGAGTGTCCGTATATTTGTACGTGTTGCATAAAAATCTACAGTGTTGTTCCAATCGTTATCAAATTTTGTACACGTAAGCTTCAATCCATGAGGACGGTCGCCGTAAGTGTAAGAATCACATACGATATATAGTTCACGAGATATGACGTCATAAACAATGAGATGCGCGAAAAACTGCTGCATTTAGAGACAACGATGCTAATTTTCACCTAAATCACTGGACCGATTTAAACCAAATTTGGTACACACATTCCTTATCGTGAGGTAATAATTGCTATAGGCATAAGAATCACATACGACACATCGTTCAGATGATGTGACGTCATAAACAATAGAAATCGCAAGAAACTGCCACATAATACGGCAAGACTTTAGAAATACGCTGTATGAGAATGAGAGTACTTAGCGACTTGGAACAAACTTTAAACATAACTTTAAACCTTTATTAAACGTTTTCTTGCTGACAACCATACCAAAATGATGAAAGGAAAAAAGTTTCTCGCTTACCACTTTTCCGCTGTTCACGGAGTAAAACTACGGTATTCGGTATGACGTTAAAATTTATTATTTGTACACCACAAATTTTAGGCACAGGAAATTTTACATGCAGTATACACACATATACATAAATGTAGCATCTAAATTGTATCCAATTCTGACACGTAGTTCATGAGATATGAGCACATAAACAGTAGCGTTCAAGGACTGAAATTACGGCTTTCGGTATGACGTTACAATTTATAACTACACTACAAATGATAACGGCAGTAAGTTTTGCAGACAGTACACACTTATATAGTGGTGTGTACCTTCTAAATTGTGTCACAGTACGACACGTAGTTCATGAGATATGAGCACATAAACAAAAACGTTCATGGAAAAGCGCCCTTTCCCGCACCAAGTTATCATCTATTACTTCTTTACTACTAACTGCATTCCCAAGAGATTTTACAGACATACAGTCCATATACAAATGAATATATACCTGAAAAATGGCAGGAATACATAAATACCCAGGCAACGCCGGGTTTTCAGCTAGTATGTCTATATTGTGTATGTATGCGTTAGCACATACGTCTCGTTGTTCTATATATCGATATAACTGTCGCTACTTAATTGCTCTCTAAGATTAAAAGATATATCTTTTCCAGTTAGCTTGGTTTACCTCATTAGATGATGACCAAGATAGTTTAGCTTACAGTGACTGTTCAGGAATTTTTAATGGCTTGTTTGACAATTGCACGAACGATGCTATGTGACTATATACTTGCTTGATATCAAATCAGTCGGCTAATCAATTAATCTTTGCTGTTAATTTATTATTTGATTGTGAAATGTTGTTGTCATGTTTTCCCTTTATCTATAGTCGTAATTTAAGGTTTACGTAAATTTGTTCTACATAGTTTTTATGTTTATGGTTAGTATAACTCAGCGATAAAACATTTTACTTTTACCTTGCTGAATAGAGAGTTTCGATGGACGTTGAGAACATCCTGATGATCAGGCCAACCAACAGTGGTGTTATTGTGATGTAGCCGGCCGTTTTGCGACCCATATGTGCGCTGGCAGCAGAAAACACGGGAACGCAGACGAGGGTGCTGAAGATAGTGAGCGACGCCACCCAGGAGGCCTCGTCCGCAGACATCGGCCGGTCTCGGAGGCCGCTGTCTGCAGACAGCAGCTGCGGCAGCGCCATCGCCGGCCACACAATTTCCGTGCCACAGGCGAACACGTTGAGGTTCACTAAACAAGAACATACATTCTGTGAATATGAAAGAATAACAACTGTAGGATCAGACTGTAGTATTACATTTTTTTTAAAAAATTCATTCGATAAATAATTTATTCACGATGCTCATCGCTGACCACAGCTTTCTCTGGCAGCTAATTACGTTCGTCTTATTTTTTTTATGTTCATCTGTCTTTTACGAGCTGCCCAGAACGCGGTTGTGAACTTGGTCTTTTCATCTTTCTTACCTCATTGAGAACAGTCGCACGTCAGGGACTTCTCCATTATTAATTGTAAATGTGTGTGAGATAGTTTTTCTTACAAGGTATGATGAAAATATATTTCGTTCCGTATAAATCTCTTACTTATTTCAAATGACCCACCTTTAATAATTCATGAAGTGTTTCTGTTTTTCCAGCAGTAATCTTAATTATGTAATATGACTAGCTGAATTCCCGCTGCTTCGCATGAGTAGGCTGGTTGGTCTGCACCAGTTGTTTCTTTTTAATCCTGATGAAGAATCCATATCTTAAGTTTCGTAGTTATAGCTTGAAATTTGAGTTAACAGCAACATATCTTTGAAAATCAATTTTTGCATCTCGTATTTCACCCCCTTATTGATGGAATTTCCAAAATTACCGAAACACTTGTCTTTTAAATTTGAACCCCGAATCCAAATACGAAAATTTGTAGTTCTAACTACAAAATTGCCTAAACAGCAACATATTTCCGAAAAACACCCCCTCTCCAATTTAACCCCCTTGATGATTGAATTTACAAAAATACCGAAACACGTAGTTTTTAAATTCTAAGGAACAATACAAATACCAATTTTTGTAACTATAGCGTCAAAATTGTCTTTACAACAATGTGTTTTCGAAAATAATTTTTGATCCCCTCTTTTACCCCCTTACTTGTTGAATTTCCAAAAATACCTAAACACGTGTCTTTTTAAGTCTGATCAAGAGTCCATATCCTAAGTTTCGTAGTTATAGCTCGAAATTTGAGTTAACAGCGACATACCTTTGAAAATCAATTTTTGCATCCCGTATTTCACACCCTTATTAGTCTAATTTCCAAAAATATCTAAACACGTATTTTTTAACGTCTAACCAACTATACAAATATCAATTTTTGCAGCTCCAGCTTCAAAATTGTATCAATAGCAACGTGTTTTCAAAAATAATTTTTGATCCTCTATTTAACCCTCTTACTTGTTGAATTTCCAAAAATACTAAAAATCATGGATTTTTAATCCTGACCAAGATTCCATATCCGAAGTTTCGTAGTTGTAGCTTAAAATTTGAGTGAACAGCAACATATTTTTGAAAATCAATTTTTTGCGTCACCTATTTTACCCCCTTACTTGTCGAATTTCAAAAAGTGCCGAAACAAGTGTCTTTTAAATTCGAACCCTGAATTAAAATCTGAAATTTTGTGGTTCTAGCTTCAAAATTGCCTAAATAGCTATGTATTTTCAAAAAACGTTTCATCCCCTATTTCACCCCCTTACGGACGGAATATCGAAAAATCGCTTCTTAAATGACGCCTACAGAGTAAGATCAACACCCTCCACAAATTTCAAGTTTCTATCTTTAGTGGTTTGAGCTGGGCGATGATGAGTCAGTCAGTCAGTCAATCAATCAGTCAGTCAGTCAGACAATCGGGACACTTCCTTTTATATATAGAGATGCTTGGACCCATTGTTGGACTTGTATCTATAATTTACTAGATGTATTTCGAGATCTCATTACTTGTTATTTTCATGAATGTGACTTTCTAGTAATGCCTGCAAAGAAATATTTGGAATTAAACAAAATCCGATCGATTTAATGAGCCTTTTGTCACGAAAGTTAACTTAACATTTTTTTAAACGGTCATTCAGTTAGTACAATCTGCTCCAAGCCAACCAGGCATCATTGTACACAATGCAGCAAGAGTTTTTACAGCTTCATCTGCTACATCCAGTCAACATAACCATCATGGTAAGAAAGGTCATCGCGGAATCTGCTAGTTTCTTTGTTTAATATTGTGCTCAGGTGTTGCTTTCATTCGAAATTACTACTGCTTCCTTTTTTGATTCTTCTAATTATAAAGTTACCTAAATGTGTCAGATCCACCAAATTATTTTCTTGTATTATTGTACCGTTAGTGAACTTTAATAGCGGCTATGAACGGTAACTACTACTCCAACACCTGATCGGAAGAAAGAAAACGCAATATTACAAGAAGTGACGTCCGTTATTTCGTAACAGACACAACATGTATACAGGGTGTGTCACTAAGTGTGTTTGCCTCTGTGACTTATAAAATAATAGGTGACGGGAAATTTTAAAGCGGTAGGTCAACACAAGAAATGTAACACTTTCTGCGGAGCTATGAACATAGTTTATTGTATCATTTTCGAAGTTATATAATGTTTTATATAGAACAATAGTTTTTTTTTTCTATCGTGCACTGGATTCGTTGAAACCAGCTGCTTCCAAATCAATTTAAACTACATTCCTATCACTGTTAGTTTGGGAGCTACAACCCTTCAAAGTTTCAGGGGCAGATACCACATGCTGTACATAATACATGGCTGTGTGATGGATGTTATGGCGGTGGGAAGTAGATTTACATGAGATGTCCAAATGTGTGTTCATGTTCCTCAATGCATAATGCAATGCGCCGTCGAAAGAATCTGAGGACATGTAACATCGCCGGTGTGACGGAGCGACATGCGTCCTCGATGCGCTGTTTTAGATCATCTGGGGATGTGGGCTCAGTGACATAAACACAATCCTTTAGATATCCCCACAAAAAGAAATCTACTGGTGTCAAATCGGGCGACCTTGCAGGCCATGAGTGAGGACCATGGTGCCCCAACCATCTTCCTGCAAACCTGTCGTTTAGTTCTTCCACAACAGCACGCGCAGAATGGGCTGGGTGACCCTCGTGTTGCATCCACATATGGACTCTCGTGTGTAGACACACATGTTCAAGGAGACCACCCAAACTGTCGGCTATAAAAGCGCGCTATAACACACCTGTCAGTACACCTGGGAAGTAGTGTGGACCGATGATTTCATCCCCAAGGATTCCAAATCGCACGTTAATAGACCACCTACATTGACGGTCGATAGATCGTACCCACCGAGGATTGTCTGCGGCCCAGTAGTGCATGTTATGGCGATTCACTGCACCATAATTTGTGAACGTGGACTCATCAGAGGACATAACACTTTGTAAAGACTCCAGCGTGAAATTACGCATGGCCCACTCACAGAATGTCACTCTTGCACGGAAATCGTTCCCATGCAACTCCTGGGTCAGTGACAGGCGGTACAAGTGAAACCTGTAGCCATGTACTATACGCCACACAGATGTGAGACTGACACCAGCGACTGCAGCAACGGCTCGTAAGCTAACATGAGGATCGTGGTGTAGTGCAGCTAAAACAAACACTTCCGTCTCCTCACTTCTTGCAGGTCTTCGTCTGTTACTGCAGCGCATTACCAAGCTGCCTGTTTCCCGAAGTCGTTCGGCACGTAAGAACGTAATGGTTGCCGGGGCTCTTCGCCTAGGATATCTCATGGCATACGCTGTGGCTGCTTCAGTTGCATCGTGTCGGCACTCGCCGAGCATCAGCAACATGTCAACGTACTCGCTGTTCGTTACTGATGTCAATAACTGTGGTATATTGAGCCCAGGTTGTTTGAGTGCCTCCAACTGTAGGGTATACGGCCGTGTGCGGCGACAGTCGGCAGTCTAACAGCGCATCGAGGAAGCTTCACGCTCCGTGACACCGGCGACGTTACAACTCGGCCGCATTGAATTATGCGAATCGTTTGTGGTATCTGCCCCTGAAACTTTGAAGGGTTGTAGCTCCCAAACTAACAGTGATAGGAATGTAGTTTAAATTGTTTTGGACGCAGCTGGTTTCAACGAATCCAATGCATGATAGAAAAAACTATTGTTCCATTTAAAAAATTATATCTTTGAGCTGTAACTCTTTGGAAAATGAAACAATAGACTATGTTCATAGCTCCGCAGAAAGTGTAACACTTCTTGTGTTGACCTACCACATTAAAATTTTCCGTCACCTATTATTTCATAAGTTACAGAGGAAAACACACTTAGTTAAACACCCTGTATATGTAGAAATAGATGTACATGGATCTCAGTGGTAGGAGTGGGGATGAAAGTCTGCATGGCTGTAGCTGCTCTGACATGCTGAGACATGCTGCTTTCTGCAGGATTCTACCTTCTGCTGTGCTGTGGAATCCTGCCACTACCTGCTGGCAACGCCTTAGCGCCCGCATTCGTCTTGCTGCCACACCGCTGCCACAGACTAGAAGAAATGGCAACATGGCCATTACACAATGTCTCGCAGTCGCAAAGCTGTCGAATTTACTACGCAGTTACGAGTCAAATGTCCCACACATCTCCTTCTTTAACATTACATATCTCCCATTTGCCATCTGTTTCTGGCAGTACATTTCATTATAGATTTTAATTAACATAAAAATTGTCGCAAATGTACTCTGTAATGGGTGTAGGCAAACTTAAATTCTTTTGGCTAAGAAAAGCAGAATTTTCGGTGTGATTAATGTTACCAACATCGGTAACAAGATTGCCAGGCTGTTGGAAATATAGGCACGACCAGCATAGTCGCAGTCAAACATGCACACAGCTTTACACATGTGCCTTATTAATGTCTGACGTCATCACACCATCCAGCATTTACAAGTAAACAATTTTGTTTAGTGTGGTGCCCATATCCCACTTTAAAATTACATTAATACTAGTTACAGTAACGTGCAAATGTACTCATGGTACTCCAGTCCTGTTACTTATGACAAATATCCCTCCTCTCACCACAGAGTCGATTGGACTGTTATCATTTCTCTCTTAGCGGTGCATTTGCACACTTATCGTTCAGATACTGCACATATAGTTCAGAGCATCACTCTTTCAATACGTGGTGTATGATTACCACCTAATTAATAAACGACAATCACAAAACATTATGCATGTGCCCGATTATCTGAAGCAATGATATCTATCAGATTCCAGAAAGACACATTTGGTTTTGGGTAATAAGTTTCTGATAATATTATGATATTCGATTTAAACATCAAGATTTTTATGCACTATTTTTTCGAAAACATTACGTTATTTGACATAAATAATTTTTTTTTGACATGCCTCATTTGCTACTATATCATTGGCGATAAGGAAACAACTTAATTCCGGTCTTATACCATCTTACGCAAAGCACTGAGCACTGAATAAAAGTATTATTGGTTTCTTTACGTGTGGTACACAGATCAAACGGTGAGTGCCATCGCAGTGGTAGTGCCTCTTTTTGGTGGTAAACATAAAATTATAATGTTGCTAAGATCTCTTGAGGAGAAGATTAATCTAGTAAGGATAAGCTGGCAGTTAGGCAAATAACATTAGTCACAGATATTTCACATTTCATTACCTTACTGACATAAATGATTTCCTAGACTTACTATATGCATGTTAACTATAATAACTGGAAATATCATTGACTTACCTACTTTAGGGATATCATTGTTGTAGTTTTGCCTTCTTGGATTATCTGCAGTTATAGGACCAAAAACGTTAGATTTGCGCTGAGGATGTAATTTCTTTGCAATATTCTTCTGGTTGGAAACAAAATTTCTCTTTCAAGATGGGTGGAGCCGAAGTTCATTTCCTGTTGTGTATGTCTACATAGTACGTATTGCATGCAGTTACATGCCAATAGAATTCACGAAGTGACGAAGTAAGAACAATAATCTATTGGTAACAGGGGAATTTTCCTGACAGTGTAGCGTGGCTGCATTGAACGATGAACTACCAGGTGCTGAATCTCACTGTATACAAAGAAAGGCGATAAAATAATATCATGTTTGATTGACTAATGAGAGAATGTAACGTAAAAAGTATTGAATAATATTCAGAGGAATATTAGTTTTGGAAAATTGATATATATAATATTTCAGGAGCCAATTTGGAATCACAACGATCGTAATTCTACTAGGAGGTCTATCAGTAATCAAAGATAATGTTAAGATCAAATTTCTCCGAACTGTGAATGGAAATGAAGTACACAATTTTTTCACATGTACAGAAATAAAAACGTACTTATGTATATGTAGACATTTACACATAAATTAGTATTACTTATACTGCAGTATCTGTTGACATATTTTGCTTGAAGAGTTCCAATCTCTCTGTGCAACACATAGAAAGAGAATTTCCAGAGAATTTTCTGACTGCTTACTTCAGACGTTCCTCAGAAACTCGAGAAATTTGTAATAATCTCGATATATATATATATATATATATACTTAGCCCTATCGTATGCAGCACTACAACACCCTGAGTCCCGTTCCTCCACCTCCACCTGCCGCTAGACGTAACACAAAGACTTTGAAATGAAAACTTCGTCGTTGACTTACCAACAACAGCAGCAAGTAGCTGAGGCCACGTGGCTGGTTTAGTTTCGGCCAACTGCTCCTCTTCAGCCGTATTCCCACTGGCGGCAGGCTTGGTGTGGGGCCAGACCTCCACTGTGTTCTTGACGTGTCCCGTCTCTACGCATCCGTCAGCTACGCCGCATCGTTTCCCCGTGACTACCTTCATTGTGGAAGACGCTTGTCGGCATAAGTCAGCTTTAAGTACCCGAGAAAAATCCGCACGATTATCCACATGTGTGTGCATATGCACTCGTGTTTGTGAGGGGGACGAGGAAGTGCTGGCAGAGTATTAACACCTACTTAATGCGTGAGCCAGTTACGTTGCTGGCAGCTGTTTCGTACTGCGTGGAAGTCGTGTCGTATTGGGAGAATTACGTGACATTAATAAACCTTGAGGACGCTCCAGTCACGGTGTGCACGGCCACTACGGTCCGGGGTTCGAATCCCCCCTCGGGCATGGATATTTGTGCCGTTCTTAGTCTTAGTTAGTTCATAAGTAGTTTGTAAGTTTAGGGACTGATGACCCTGTAGTTAAGTCCCATAGACTTTACAAACATTTTTGAAACCTTGAGGAAATAGAAACAGAACACTGAAAATACGAGGCTACATAAATGAGTCATTTGTTTCAAATTTCCATATATGTAAAAAAATTACATCTTCAAAAACGTTTAATTCCTGAACAAAACACTATTCAGCACGTTTGCTACGTGCCCACCAATTGTCGTTACGAGAGCAACGCTTTGACAAAATTGCGAAAAATTGAGAAATCACTTTGTGCCTCGAAGTTGGTGCTCGGTTACGAAACAAAATCTATATGTGTACGTTACACCTGGCGTCATCTAAGAAGGCGCTTCAGGGTTTAGAGGCGGAGCAATAGGGTAGCGAGGAGGGGAGGAGCTATGGCCGAGCGCCAACAGTTGCGCCTGCGGGAGAAACATTGCGCAACTCACGGCCAGCCACGCGCCTACAGAATGACATTATTGGCTGTCATTGCGGTAATGGTCGGGGATGCGCAGAACGACTGAAAACTGGGCCGCCTTCGTAGCTGACGCCGACTATAACTGCTACAATGTGAAAAACTGAGACACTGAAAACCCCAATGAAATTATGGCGCATGAACGATATTGGTGTTTCTGTGCTTGTCTTAGCCGTTTTTCTTCTGCGAGAAGATTTATAGGGTGTCTCTTATGGTGCTGTACAGATTATTTTCACCACTCACTGCTGATTCCAATAATTCTTTCTTCATGCAATTAAGCAGGTTTCTGTCCGTCATCTAAGTCAATAATTTTCAGAAAGGTCTCTTACACAGATGGCCACTGATCAGTTATTTACAATAAGCAGATTGTTATTATGAGTCGCTGATAGTTATCTCTTTATATTTGCACTTAGCCAACACTTCACTGTTTCGTGTATTACTTGCATGTAGCTGTGGCAGATATAATTTAAACCATACCACTCTATAAGTAGTTTGAATGTAGTTATGGGTAATTCATCCCTAACAATTGTAAGTAATTCTTGAATATTCTTTGCACTTGGTGTTCAGTGACCTACCACCAAGTTTCGACGGAACAAATACGGGCACCAACATGTAGAAAATCCTAAATTCTCTTTGTATACGGTCATACTTCGTAATATATTTGTATTGCATTTTGTGTTTTTACATGAATATTCTGACGTTCATAAAAACGCTATGTTTTGCACATAAGCCATATATCTTATGCTTATATTTCTGTAATTCTACTTTTGAACTTTTCCATAGCAAATCGACATTTTATTTTTGTACTAAACCTGGCGTTTTTGCTGTATCAAATTCCTCAAAAGTGCCCGAATCTGGTGAAGAAAACGACTTTATCTCTGCAACTGCTAACTGTTTTTTAACCCTTTCAAGAGGGAGTTTTTAAAAATTGTACAGAAAGTTCTTCTTTTGACCACATAGCGTTTTATTAGTCTTTATAGTATTACGAATACATTTTTTGCAATGCTGACCTCACTTGGGGCAATCAGGTTTTTATTGCACTAGTTAGTAACAAATTGTAGAAAACATTTGCTATCAAAGAGCGTTACACATGTCTTAGGGCCGGTTTGTCAATGTCTCGTTATGTTCCAGTTATGATTTTAGCTTTTTGTTAACTGAGAATTGCGTTTGTCAATCTATCGTTATTAGTTAACCTGACGTTAAAAGACCTCAAACTTGCCGTTAAGTTAACGAGTAAAATTCTGCAAGTTACATGGCTAACGACCAGTTAAGTTTGAATCTGTATGACAATGGCAGAATTCCAAAGCGCTGAAATACCGCAATATAGCCTGTTCACGTGATAAAGACCGATTTATCGAACAAAATAACAGAAGCACTACATTTATAAAAAACTAGTGTGGAAATCAGCTTTATTGGAAAATTGTATCGTCATATTTTTCGTCCCATCCGTGTCAGTAGCGATTAGATGAGTTTTTCTATATTGCAGATATAACCTTAAAATTATTGTTGCGATATCAAAATACAAACTTACGGGTAACGACTAGTTAAGTAAGAATCGGTATGATGAAAATGGCTGGAATAAGAAATTTGGTTGAAAATTACGACGATGTCAATATTTTGGACGATCGGGCTCCTATAAGGAGTCCTAGACGTATTTATGTTCGTCCAAATCATTTTGAATGCTGGGATGATGCAGAATTTGTTGTTCGATTTCGTCTTCGAAAAGCCACTTTGGAAACGCTTCATGAAAAACTCCTCGACCATCTGAAGTGTCCAACAGATAGTGACATATTTTGTAAGTTATCAGTCGTAATAAAAAACAGAATACATTATTTATGTCTGCAAGGTTATTAATTCAGTATTTACTTATGCTTGTTGCACCTAGTGTAAGGCCTAAAATGTGATTTTTTTCCTCCGATCTACAGGAACAGTGCATTTTCGCCTATGTGCAAGTTATTGCTTGCACTAAGATATTACGCACTTGGCAGCGTGTTATCGAACTTATCACTTTTGCTGTTCTACGTGTTTCATGGACAGCATTGAATTCATTGGCCACAATGGCGCTTCCTATTCCTTCCGTCGGTTTTTTGTTTTATTTATTTATTTACTTATTTATTTTTAATTCCAATGTGTCCTTATATTTCTCTGTTAAGGACTCAAGACTGCCGCACTAACTTCTTGTAAAATTTGAGCTTGTTTCACGTTTGTTTGCCATGGATCCAAATACAACTGTCTGCTAACTAGTGATGGGACAACCGACTGTTTTTAACAACCGATTGGTCAATCGGTTGTTTTTTCGTTTAGTCGGTTTTTTCAGTCGAATGAAACAACCGAATGAAAATAGTCTCTGTGGCCGTATGAATGTTTTCACTCACTGGCGGGGTTTGAGTGCTTTCAGTCGATGCGAAACAATCGAATGAAACCAGTCTCTGTCGGTTGCAGCCGCTATATGAATGTTTTCACTCATTCTGTGGGTTTGAGTAGTTTCAGTCGATGCGCGACCACCGAATGAAACAAGTCTCTGTCCTTTACATGAATGTTCTCGGCATTGAGTGGTTTCACTTGATGCGATACAACCGGCTGGAAAAAGTCTCTGTTGGTTTCTATAGCTATATGGATGTTTTTATTAACTCACCGACTTCATGTGACTTTATTTGCATACTCCTTCAGCCTTTTCAGGTATAACTGAACAGTGATTCAGCATGAAACGTTCTTAGAGACAAATCTTAAAAATATAGCAGTGTGACCGTGTATGTGTTTCTATTGCATGCAAATCTACAGTTTTGATCCAATCTTGATGAAATTTTACACAATTGACCTTCAAAGCAAGAGGAAAGCCACTGTCTACATCAAATTTCATTCGGTGCATGCCGGAGGGTACTTTACATACTGACTTCGACAAAAACCACAATTTGGCTGTGATCTTGATGAAATTTTGCACACTTGACCTTTAAAACAAGGTGAAGGTAACTGTGTACAATAAATTTCGTAGGTGCATGGTGGAGGGTACTTTGCCTACTAACTTCGACAAATTCCGTTTGTATTCGAATTTTAATGATATATTTCACTCTTCACCTTCAAAGAAAGAGAATGGTCACCGTCTACATCTACTTTAGTTTGGTGCATGACAGTAGGTATTCCAGACTTTGACGCCAATATATCGTTTTATTCCGATCTTGATGAAATTTTGCACACAAGACTTTCAAAACAAGTGGCAGTTCACTGTTAATATATGATTTTGTATGGTACATGGCGGAGGGATGGATTAAACCTCCACACCGTTTCACCGATAACCACAGAAACATCTGTGACAAGAGTGAGTAATTATGAAACTTGAGATGAATGTTTTCATACACTGTTGAATACAGACGCGCTGAAGAAAATTTACAGCACTGATAAATGTTGTATGTCTTCTCGTACTCCTTCAAATTAGATGAAATTAACAAAAATATTTTTGTAAGAAATATTTTTATACAAAATACTTTAATGTAGGCTTTTTTTACAATACCTAATGTTTTAGTGATCTTCGAATTTGGATCTAGCAAATATGCTCAAAGTTAACACACTTAACACACTTAACTCTGTCCTACTAGAACCTTAGATATGTATGAACAATAAGCCGCAAACCGCACGTTTCTACCTGTTCCCACTTCGGAGATACAGTTGCGAGATTAAACTTGTAGAGATCGTTTTGGAACACCCTGTAGTTTCCACGCTTCTTTATTGAGACAGTAAGAAACCGACAACAATCGGCGATGGCACGCCCCGCGAGGCCGCCAGACACTGTTGTGTGGAGTTCGGCGCGCGCCTGCTGGCGCTGTCAGCAGTGAAAACGCAAGCGAGGCAGCACCCCGTCTTGCGTCCCCGCTTCCCGCGGTACTTCGTGGGCATCGGCCACTTATCTTCTACAGATTGTGGGTATCTTCGAAAGATTACATGGTTCAACCGACAGAAAAACTTACTGCCTCTTTTCACTTGAAAAGGAAGAATGAGTAATTCAGTCAATGCACAAAACTGCAAAAGTGTCGCATGTTTTCATTCGGTTGTTCCCACAGACTACTTTCATTCGAAAAAAAAAAAAAAAAAAAAAAAAAAAAAAAGAATATTAATCTAACATAGTAAAACTACGACCGACTGACTGTTTCATTCGGTTGCTCCCACTGACTGGTTTCACTCAAAAAACTAATGAAGAGGCCAACGTACTGTGTCAATTGTTTCATTCGGTTGGTCCCATCGACTGATTTAACTCAAAAGAAAAGGAATGAGTGGTCCAACCGACTGTGTCGATTTTTTTATTCGGTTGCTCCGACCGACTGATTTCACTCAAAAGAGGGAATGAGTAGTCCAACCGACTGCGTCGATTTTTTCATTCGGTTGACACCACCGACTGGTTTCACTCAAAAGAACGAATGAATAGTCCAACCGACTGAATCGGTTGTTTCATTCGGTTGATACCACCGACTGGTTTCACTCAAAAGAACGAATGAATAGTCCAACCGACTGAATCGGTTGTTTCATTCGGTTGGTCCCACCGACTGGTTTCACTCAGAAGAATGAATGAATAATTCAACCGATAACAGAAACTACAACCGAATGATCGATTTTTTTCCAACAACCGAATGAATCGATTGTTTTCATTCGATTGTTCCCATCACTACTGCTAACCTCCTTTCTGATAGTCAAATATGGCGAACAGCTGTTAATTTAGACGGCACATTCATTTGCTTCTATTGCCAACATAGTCGAAATATATCGCACCTTCTCGTTTTCTCTAGGTTAGCAAACGAGAGGTGTATTTGGCAATGACAAATGCATTTCACTTAACCAGCACATTTAACTAGACGTTAAAGGCATCCTCTCGTTTACCAATGAGGAGATTAACGAGAGATGGACGAACCGGCCCTTAGTTATTAATAATACATATGATATTGTGCAAATCACATTTTGCTTAATGGACACTGGTACATTTTGCAGATAGTTTTGTTCTTGTTTTCCTTTTTTGCTGGAACGCAAACCACACCTTCTTCCTGTCGGGCATTGTTCTGGGAGGTGTAATCCTACTTTCTGCTTACCTGTTCCTCTGTTCCTCTCTCCGAAGGGAGCCAAATTGAGGATTTCCACTGTATCTTGATAATCGTCTGTCCATTGGCAATCAATTGCTCTGCTAGGTTGACTACAAAAGATTTTAGTGGCACAGTATTGTGTTGAATTTCCTTTTGTAAAATCCATGCATTTGCAACACTAGGTAGCAACAGTTTGTATACCTCTTTCTTCCACTATTTATCACATTTTGTGTCTACGTTCACATCACCCATACAGTCGTTATAAGTTTACAGTGCCACTGGACATTCTGCAACCAATTCACTGTACACACATCATTATAATGACAGTTGCTGACCAACATTACCTATTTGGTGTCCTGCCACTTACACAACAATATGTCAAACGAATTGCGAAACAACTCACATCCTCCCCCTCCTCCCTCGAGCAAATTCCTTTGATGACTTTGGTAATTTTTTTCTGTTATCTTTACATGTACCAACAGCTGCAAACGGCAAGGTATGCATCAAAAGAATTGATCTACAAAATCTGTCAAATGGGAACATCACATTCGTGCCTCTAATTTTGTTTGAGAGCTGCAGATCTACACGCTCTCGCAGTGTGCCATCCGAATTATTTTCGTGCTTCCACAACATACATTGAACTCATATATGCATTACAGAATCGCTCCAACCCAGGCTTCAGCCGTCTTCTTATCTCCTGCGCCGTTACCGTAATAATGTTGTTCTAACTCACCACAGCGTTAGTGAAACGAGACTTGTTACAGAAAGAAATCCATTAGATATTTCCGCCTAATTAATTTTGTTCTCTCGATTGTAAAAAGCGTCAGTACTCTTCATTAGATATTTGGAAGAGAATTAAAATAGTTTTATGTAAATAACTTCAGATAAGTTAGCTATATTCGTCTTGTGAACGGAGACGTCATATTTCCCTCTACATTTTTGATAATATGTTTCGCAAGACAAAAGAGTAATTATTTTTAACGGGTATATATATTACAAAAAAAGAACTATAAAAAACATCCGACAATAAACTGACTGTGTTTTAGATACTTTATGCAGCAACAAATGTTTCTGGGCTTTTATTCAAAAGAAAGGAAGGAAGATGAGGATTTAACGTCCCGTCGAAAATATGGTCGCAATCGCCAGAACGTATGGTGTGTCTTCTAGTGATATCCCGTGTTAACCAAAACGTCAACGTTCACGTAAGAGATGCTAATAAAGTAATTAGGCTTACACCCCCACCCCTCCCTGTTTCATTCGTTGGTTCGATGTTCGCCATCACTTTCCTCATTCTCTACCTTATAAGGAACAAAGTGATACCATCTGCAACACTGTACCATTAAAATGCGCACGAGATGAAAAAAGTGTACACTGTAAAACTGACTGAGTTTGTTAGGGACGAGGAAGTACATCGGCCATGTCTTTAGAAAGGAACAATTCTGGAATTTGCATCGGGTAATTCAGGGAACGACGAGATACTCAATTCAGTAAGGCCGGAGGCGGGTTTGAACCGTTGTTTTCCCGAATGGGAGTAGGGTTTGTAACCACTCAGTCGGTACCAGTCCCAAGCATGTTACCAAAGAAAACCGCCACCCATTTATGTGCAGGTACCGTGGACTCAGAATTGATTGCGTTCTAAAGTAACATCAGTCACCATTATCATACTTATCTTTTAATTTTACGTAATGTTCTTATGAATATTTTCTTATTGTCAGCTGAGACATTTATTGATCTACGTACAGGGAAGTAGGGAATGTTTTTGTAACGTCGCAGAAGTTTCACGTATTATTGGTGTTATGTCATATCAGGTGTTTCTTAAGCAGTTTCAGCGCATCCTAATCCAATGATCCTCGTTTGCACAATGAGACCTTGACTGTCGCAACACGCAAGTTCGCAGCGTGTCTCTTAATTCAAGAACCTCGTTAAAGTCTTTGCAGTGTTCGCTTATTTCTGGCACGTCGCTTTCTCTGATACCTCGGCAAGCAAGTCACGGTAAAATCTTTTCTTTCCTTTTAGTAATATTCGCATCTCTCCTCTTGCAGTCTTCTCGAATGTTCGGTTAATAACTGTTTCCGGATCTCGAATGCACTATCTAATATATATATATATGTTATTACCTTTCACATTTGGTCTAGTAAAACCTACTGCTGCGTTAACGCAGACAGTTTTTTTTATTTTTTGTTATTTTTTATTGATTTTTTTTAATTTATAATCGAGTAACCCAACATTTTCATTGGGCAAGCTGGAAAACTACACAAATTTACCACAATATTAAGTAATAAGTTTAAAGCTTAGGAGGATGACAAGCTATTCAAGCCAACCAATTGACACACATTTTAAAGAAAAATTTCTTTTCCAGATAAAGTCGTTAAGAGCCGGAATTCTGCATTGCTAGTTGTAAACTGAAATGATTATCTGTGGCAATAATATGGAATTTTGTAAATTTTTACGTAGATATCTGAATATATAACTGTTCCTTAATAGAAATTATTTGCAACATTAAACAGTCTCATTACCATGCATCAATTCTCGATGTTAGTTGTGTATGAATGCATACACAGGTCGTTGAAAGACATTTTTTAAAAAAATATTTTTTATTAATAACTGTTACGCGTTTGCCTTTGCAAGGAATCATCCATTTAAGTTGATACAATTATATATTATATTATATACCTATATAATATTGTCGCGTGGAAATGGAAACAGGCTTGACTTCGAAGGCAATTAAACACAGCACTTAGACTGAAAGCACGTTTATTACGAACTCAACATACACGCTGCTCTCAGGCAGACTGCTCTGCTATTTATACAGAGACAGAATTTACCAGAAATTAGAAGAACAGTTAACATAATGAACAAGCAGAATTTACAAGTGCACACAAGAAAGATGTAGAACCTATGGAATTCTTAATTACAAAGAAATAAATTTTTGCCGGTGGGCGGGATTGAACCGGCGACCTTCTGCACCGCAGTCCGTGACGCTATCCCCTGCGCCATGCCGGCAGTCGGTGGTCGTCCTCTCTCGGGGCAATATTATATGACAAAATTTTAATGACGCGTGTTTTTAAGTTGGTGTTGGCATGCATCCAATGGGACAGTACTATGCATATACCTACGTGAGAGTGTAGATAGATAAGTTCCATCCGTCAGTTGCATTGATGAGAATAAAAGCGTCAACGTATGACATCTTGACCTCAAATATCTTACAGAAAAGAATGCGACGTAAATGTAGACTACTATTAAAGTGTACATTAATAGTTGACCTTTTGTTTGCATGACATCACAACTTTGAATAATGTTGTAGATTGGCTACCGTTTCGGAATAATTGCTTACTTTCTCCAGATACTCTGATGATGTATAACTAAAGCGGCAATCGTTAATTGACGACGTTAACTATTCAAAAATCAGATTAACTTTTAATTAAAACATTAGCGGACTTTTAAGATTCATTGACTTTCATTCACTCCATTAATCATTAAGTATCTACTGTTTATATAAGAAAAACTGTATTATGACAGGACGATCTTTGGTTGTGTGGCTACGCCAGAGAGCGTGCGAATGATGCAGACCACCTCGTAACTGAGTAGTGGCTCTGCGGAATGGTCCAGCGCTCTAGGGCGCCTTGCTGCGGAGCGCGCGGTTGCTCCGCGTCGGAGTTTCTAGTCCTCCCTTAGCCATGTGTGTGTGTGTGTGTGTGTGTGTGTGTGTGTGTGTGTGCGTGTGTGTGTGTTGTCCTTAGGTTAGTTTAAGTAGTTTCTAACCCTAGGGACTGATAACCACAGTGGTTAAGTTCCATAGATTTACAAACAACATATATTATTTAGTGGTGATTGATTATTTTTATTTCATTACTGAGTTCAGGTTGATTAGAAAATAAGTCTTGTAATCAGATTCTAGCTTTACAGCTGGTGAAAATAAGTCGCTGCGTTAAAGTGATTACATAAATAACATTTATTTTCTTATTTGTTTCAATATAAACTCTTATAGCCTCCAGTAATACATCTTCGTTAATCCCTATACATTGTCGACAATCACACCTTAACCATTGTTGAGTTGCCAGTCACATGGTACTCGAGACCCATTTCTGGGCAAAATAACATACTACATATATTGAAAAAATGTGATAATCTAAGAAGTAGCTCTTTGGCCTTACAAAATCACTTTATATTAATTTAAAAAATCGTGAAATCGAAGCTAGATACAGCAGTTTTTATTTAAATTACAGAGGTGCACCAAGCTATGTCGTCTGTATATCTATTTCTGGGGAAACGTTTAGTTAACCAACGTCCACCTCACGTTTAAGACAATATTTTAATACTATCTTATCCATAATCATCTCATAACTATACAGTCCTGTTATACAAAGTCATTCGTGCATGATAACTGATAAGGTTTTTACATATCGTCCGTTTCTCTGTCGTTACAGCGCAAAGCATAAGGTTACTGATCGTGAAGTTGGTGTATGTGTGGGTATGAGATCGATCCTACTATGATCAATTAACCCTTTCATTTTTCTGTGTATATTGGTGCAAAATATAATAAATAAAGAACATATTATATTTTCATTTGATCAGAAGTTTTTACGTTGAAAGACCACCGTTATTTGTTAAATTAACTCTAGCTAAAAGGGGCCAGCTAAAAAGTTTAATAAAGACATATAACTCTGGCCGTAAAACCAGCTAAAGGATTCGCGTGAACTACTGACTACTTCCTGCAACAGAAACTTGTTCCCTGTTCCGGAATGTAGAACTGATACAAACTTTGCTTTAGCAGCAGGAAGAAAAAGAGACGGTGGCCAACATACGTCATAGTTCACGAGAATTACACACAATCATTAATATACAAGCCACCCCGAACTAAACCATTTCATGAAGGTGGCGGTGAGAACATTTATGGCGCAACAGAATTAAAAATATGATTATTTTCATGAGTTTGTTCCCAGCACTGGTGAAAAACAACATTAAATAAAAAGGGTGGGTATTCATAAATAAATATTCATAAGAAGGAATAAAATTGTACTGACAATAAATTATTTATTCAGTTCAAACGTGAGCAAATGGGGGCACGAATTTTTGTTAAATGTTAAAAATGCCTCCCAGATTGCAAATTAAGCTAAGGTAAACTCAACTGAAGATCGTCGGGGGAGGGATTTACAATCAAAAAGCATTCAGCCACTCATACGCGCGAAGGAAAACGAAACTCACCCAACTCAGCGTGCTGATATGAAGCAGAAGCAGGCACCGCTATCGCAAGCGAGATTCAGCGTAACAGGATGTACCACACAACACAAGAAAAAATAAACTTCGTAGGTCACTAGAAGAGAATTCACTGACGGAATCCGAATGCAAACGAAACAGCAATTTAAAATAGACGGAGAGGAAATGGCGATGTACTAGGGGAATTCAGAAAGATTATATGCATAATTTTTTGTCTGAAGGGCATAGAAACAGACACAGTGGTAGCTAAAGGCTTTGTTCTAAGAACACACCACGTGTAGTACATATCACTCGCAAAAGGAAAAAAATGTAAAAGAATGTTTCACATGCACTACACAGATAAAAATACAACCGCACATTAGTTGCATGCCACCAAGCTAGAAAGAAATTAAACCGAATTCGTACACCGCCAGCTAGTCTCACAAAAGTTACCGATTCTCAGCCGTATCAAATCGAATTAGTTACATATTCACAGCGTTTACCTACGTAAAATCACCGAAATGAAATTGAATACACTTCCGTACGTGATTGGAGAAACTTATTCCGAAAAATGGACCTAAGTTCTGAGGTCTAACTTAGGCACCAGACGAAGAATCGCTACCATCTCAAGGGAGGAAATCAAAAGGAAATCGGTAAAAACACGAGGAATAAACCGCGGTGGTGGGGAGAGCTTAAACTCGCGCGTGCTGTCGAGGCTCGCCACTGGGCATTGCCAACCCAACTTGTAACCAAAGGGTGGCGGAACCTCTTTTGTTGCATCAAAAGCAGAGGTTGGTAACAACTACCTACCGACACGAAGCCAGAGATGCAAAGCGCACAGCCAGGAGCCGACGACGAAAATTCTCATACATACACACAGACTCCCATGCTAGAAGATTCTCATACATGCACATATTAATAAAGCAAGTAAACATTCTCACTGGGACAGTGGCGTCATGGAGAAACCGTTCATCTTGCCACATACATAGACACAATGATAAATTATATGCATAATAAAATCTAGGCAATATTAACACAGTATTGCAGAAACTCACATTTAGAAACATGAAATAAAATGCTATTCCTCATGCCTCCGAACGAAAGGGGTTCTATTTTAGCAAAATAAATAAATAAGTAAAAATAAAAATTTAAAAAAGTTAAAAAATAATAAAATAAAGCCGTCTAGTGAACTTAGATAATTTACAAAGTTAAAAACCTAGGGAATACGGTACACAGCCGTCTATCAACGTATAGGTTTAAAATTTGGAACAACTGTTTTTGAGAGACACATAATACAGCTAAATTAATGCAGTTATTTTCTACTCTTATTTTCTTTGCGTTTTATTGTGCAAACTCTCGTTAGTACCACTGCGCTCTAAAATGTTTTCCTTACAATACGTACGAATCGTCCCTGGTACTTTGTCATTTAAAAATAGGCTTGATTTATCCTGCTAGGTGTTATGTCATATTTTATCGTTAGTCAAAATTGGATCTGTCCAAAGGCAAATGTTGAATTTCCAGTTTCTATTGAAAATATAGACGTCAGTTTTTTGTAGCAATGGCACACAACCCCCAGCCCCCTTCGGAATGGACATCACGGAAATACATTCGTATTATGAGGGTTAATCATTCCTTTCCTTAGCTTATTCACCATCATGATCATCATCACCATTAGAGACTGATTATTCCTGTTAGCGTTCAGTATGGAGCATACTACCCCTTTTAAAGTTCCTCCATGATCCCCTAATCAACTAATATTGATGCCTCGTCTGATGTTAAACCTGTTGTTTCAAAATCATTTTTGATGAATCTAAGTACTTTTTATTTCTCTACCACGTCTGATCTTGCCTTCTACTGCCGAACCCATGAGCCTATTAGTTGGTGACGTTGCTACTTCCATGCTTGTAACATGACCGCACCTCACTGTTTTTCTTTGGTTTCCTCATTATGGACACTTTCCTTCCTTTGTTTCCTATTATTAGTACCTGCAATAATCCTTGTTACTTTCATATCTGTAACCTCAAATTTATTAATAAGGTAACCACTATTCACCCAGCTTTCTCTCTCACACAATAAAGTCAGTCGAAAGATAGATCCGTGCACTGCTTGGTGCTGACTTCCTTCTCACTGAAGAGAGTAGATCTTAGCTGAGCACTTACTGCACTAGCTCTGCCACACCTTGATTCAAGTTCGGTAACTATGTTGCCATCCTGTGAGAAGATAATTGTAAGAACCTGAAACTGTCCACCTGTTGTAACGTAGTTCCTCCTTTTGGTATTCAATCTGTTTTAATCTCTTTCCCACAGACATTATTTTGGTTTTGGAGATGTCGATCTTCATACCACAACCCTTACACTTTGCGCTGTGACCTCGTCGACTTTTGTTGTATCATTCTTTCTGCCACGCCTCCCGGTCTAAATGTTCATATGTTTGTTAAGCTTAAGGGACTTAACTGAAGGGTCATCAGTCCCTAAACGTACAAGCTACTTATGAACTACGTTATACTAAAGACGATACGAACATCCATGCCTGAGGGGGGATTCAAACTCCCGACCATAGGGGCCGTTCAGACTATGACTGCCGCGCCGCAGACCACTTGGCCACTACGGCCGGCCGTCCCGGTCTAGTTGTCAGGAAAGGTACTGGTGCAGGAATCGATGGCCATCTAAAACATTTCTATAGAGATTAATACTACAAGTTTTATTGACTGAAGGTACAATTACACTCAACTTTAGAACATATGTCCGTTTCTTCTCTCTTCTCGCGTCGTCGTCTGTATGATGCTAGCTGTGCTGTGACCTAGTAACTACTAATTTCTTAGCCGCGTTCTGACTTAGTACTGTCCTATTTCTGACTTTGTAGCTTATTGTTAACTGACGGGCCGTCCAGTTGTACGTCGGCCTAGATATAGCCGCTGGTAGAGGGCGAGCATCTCTGGTTACTTCGATTGCCTTTCGGTCTACCTCTGCCTTCTCCACAATCGTCTCTTACGTCTGGCGTGTGGCTCTGACTTCATGCCACAACATCTCCCCCACAAAATGCCCAACCGTTGCCGTATATGCAGCTCGACAACAAGGCACCCGAACAGTAAGCTGTTCCATATATCTTTGAAAAATTACGGGCGCGAGTGCACTGCCAACCGGTAAACGCAAATATTTAAACAATCCCAGATGCTTTTTGGGCACCCATGCGAACTCTCCGATGCGAACTCACCCATGCGAACACCAGGCTGTTGCATGGTGTCCCCGTAAAAGTTATTCACATCCAGGTTTATGATGTAGCTGTCTTCGCTAGATTCGCAGAACTGTTCATGCATTCGCAGGTTATTTGCCTTGGCATGCCTATGTACGCATTGACAAACACAAACCCCTTTTTTCGAAAAATAATAGCACGTCGACATTGGTCAAGATTTCAATGTTGACATGCATCTTTTTCGTCATCGTGTCCCACGAAAGCCTTTCTGCAGTGTAGTAGTATGCGGCGTCCAGGCTGAATGTTGCAGGCATATGTTTCTGAATCGTTCAAAATTATCCGCAAGTAGTCGCACATGAGTGTTCACGTAGAGTTGAGGATACTCCCTTAAATTTCTGGCATACACTTACTTCATGATGAAACTCTGTATCTGATATGAAGGAGCTTGAACGTTTGTTATAAAACGCAAATTCTGTGGTATCAGCAATCACGTAAATCTGGTCTCTGCACTTCCTGTAATCGTCCAATGGCTCGACTAGGAAGTGTCCATCGTAGCCCATTGAGGGTATGGACGAAAACCGGCAAGTGTCCAGGAAGTTGATAATTCAAGATGCAGCTGTTGTGAGCAGCGCCACGGAACCTTCCTGTAAGATTACAATTATCCCTACGGGGAGTTTTTGCTTTCTTATCCTAAGGCTGTCCACAAATTTAAGTCAGTTGTGTTAGTGTACTGTAATTTATCATCCTGCATTTCGACCATTAGAACGATTTTGTTATAAATAGCTTCGACCGTCCTTGCAATGTTTTCTAGCTCAGAGGGCAACCAATCCACAGGATTATCACTCGCATACATATGCGCATACAACTTGATAAGCGGCTGCAAACGATTCGTGACGTTCTGTGAGAGTAGTGTGTGAAGCAGCTAGATTACCCTCAAATCCAGTGACAGAGACGAGCAATGACTCGAAGTCCACATAAACAGAGAACGCTACTTCCTCATTACGAATAAAGTTCTTAAACGTTAAGAACTTCTCGGCCTCATTAGGCATCTCTACAAGAAATGCTTCCTTGCTAGAGGAGTCGAGCTAATTCTCGTTAAAGGTTCTCTCGACGTAAAAGATTTCAGGCATCTAAGACAAAAGTGTCGTTTACCATTATGTTTAGTCATTTGAGGGGAGAGCAGACAGGACATGTTTCGAATTCATGTGTAATGGAGTTTGTTTTTAACATTGGATGTTAAGAGCAATTTGCATGATGGCGTCGATCCGTGTGTTCGGTCATGTAGAATGGCCCAACCACGTTATACTTCTTATTATTCTTTGGCTGTTCGTCACCCTCAGTATTATCTGACTTACATTCACTCACACTGTAAACGTGAATTGAGATATGAGGGTTTTGACTTTCGAACTTACCAACATCCTGGGGGCTTAAAAGAAATTTAATACCTTCATGTTTATAACATTTTGTAATATCTTCAACATGTAAGTACTTGTAAGATGCACAATTTGGTTACAGTTTCCCTCAGAAGCGACCACAGAAAGCAATACTGGTCCTTATTTTGGACATTAATAACAGCATGTAAAAAAAGAAAAGAAAAGAGAGAGAGAGAGAGAGAGAGAAAACATTTTAATACAATAAACAATCCCTGAGACGGATTTTCGTCTCGATTATGTCGAAGACATTATTGATAAATGTGAAGAATTGAATTTAAATTTGTGGTGGGGCTGAGAATCGAACCCGGACTTCACACCACACCACTAACGATTAAGGCGCCTTGGAATGGTCCTTTCCCTACACGTCACAAACTTCAATTCAGCCTCTGTGTTCCAAAGATATTTGCCACTACTGCCAAGGCTCTCCATGCAGCGGAATACCACCTCAGCAATGGACATACTGGAACAATCCTGTTTAGGTGATATAAATATCAATTTTAATACAATAAACAATCCCTGAGACGGATTTTTGTCTTGATTATGTCAAAGACATTATTGATAAATGTGACGTGGAGGTAAATCGTAATTAGACTATTCCAAGACGCCTTAATCGTTAGTGGTGTGGTGGTCTAACGGTTAAGACATCCACCTAGTAAGCATGGAAGTTCAGGTTTGATTCCCGGGCGCACCACAAATTTTAATTCAATGCTTCACATTTATCAATAAGGAATACACATGTTCAGTAAAATTAGTGGATCTCAATACCCCATCGTATTCCGGATGGTAGCATCTATGATCCTATCTCTGAATGCTACCTCAGTCCAGCAGATCCGTCCCCGAAATCATTGCTTATATTATAAGAACGGGGAGAGAGGCTACTGTTGGCTGATAGACGATCACAACAGTTATTACTAGTGGCTCACTCTTGGGAAGAGTGAGCCTGGTAGCGTAGGGAAAAAATATCGTCCTGGTTCCCCTCGCCTGTATAAATTATGGGCGCAGGTATGTGGTCACAAGCAGATGCACACACAGCAGGTGGGGGTGCCCATTCCCAGCGTCCCTAATTCTTTGCCGAACAGACGGCTTCAGTAACTCTTCGCTTGTCACCAATTTGATGTGTGGTCGGGCTACACAAGTAAATTATTTTTTAAGACAGGATGCAGGTGTGGGTCGTGGCTGCCTGTGCTCTTTTTTGCGGGCCACGGTCGGTGAGTTTCTATCATACAGGGGGTGCAGTCTCATGCACCATCAAGCCTTCATTCTGCTGATGGCTCCTATGTGCGATGGACGTATTGCGGGACGAAATGCATACATTTTTTGATTCGACAACTGTACATATTCTAATTGCTAGGGTCTATGCATCACTTATGGCCAGAATTAATCATTGGGAGTAGATTGTTAGGGATACAGAGAGGTTCATTAGACATGTATGTATGTTTGTAGAGCTTATGGGACGTAACTATTGGGTCATTAGTCCCTAAACTTACAAAATACTTATGAAATAGCTAATACTAAGGATGGCACAAATATCCATTCCCGAGGGGGGATTCGAACTCTTGATCGTAGTGGCCATGCAGATCGTGACTGGCGTGCCACAGAATGCTTGTCCACTTGACCACTGCCGGTAGTTCATTAGACAAATTGAGAATGTAAGCAGGATAATTAATCCAATTTTAGATAACGATCATCGCAGGTATGTCTGGGAGAAATTACACAAGAGTGATCAATGCATTGAGGACTCAGCATTACTTTTTTTTAAAAAAAATAGGATCCTCTCACTATTGGAGGATTTTGAGGTGATAGGTTGCGGGTTCGAATCCTGAAACGTGAAATTGTACTCAATGGTGGGATGAAAAATTTAAAGACAAAGGTAAATAACTCTTTCAAGCCAAATACATAAGCTTATCATAAAAAAAACGAGGTAAAGTACCACGAATCCAAAAAAAGGAAGTAACAGAAAGCTTTAAAAAATTAAAAGAATGAAAGTCACCACCTAAAAAAATTAATGAAAACATTCTCAAAAAAATAATTCTAGAACACTCCACAAGAAAAATTATATCAAAACCAGTAGTGAGAAAAAAAGGGGGGAGGGGCTCTCATAGAAACCATTTTTTAAGTTAGGGTCACATATCATATAATTTTTTATAATTAGGGTCATAGATCATGTAAATTTTTAATTAGGGTCATAAATTAGGGTTGTTAATCATGACTTATTCAGGATTGAGTCAGAACCTTGACCCTAATTTGCATATCCAGTACTCTCCCATGCCTATCGATGACCCTGACCTCTAGGGAGGAGGGATCATTGGCCTCTACGGACGAGTAGAATGGGGAGACACTCATTTGCATATCCAGGACTCTCTTTACCCACCTACTCGCCTTGTACTGTGCTCTCGATCCATTTCATTTTTATTGTCATGCACCTCAAACCCATCACAAAATATCTGTTGAACTATAAGTCCTAAAGTAATAGTATTTTCCGGGCACATAGTCTGCAGTATTAGTAAACTGTCTACAAACAGAGTCGCTAATAGAGTTGGCAGTGAAAATTATAAATTACAACGTCCTGCTTGATGGGACGGATTTTAATGAATTTTATTGTTTTCGACATCTTGAGTATTGGACTATGTGTCGTATAATATAACCTCAAAGCAACATTCTGTGGTATACAGTTTGCATATTATCTCCAAAATGTTTCACCAATAGAGTCAGTAAATAATCGAAATCTCATACATAATGGGACTATTTTGAAGCACCTATTTGTTGCATCACCTTGGTTACATGGTCTCCTCTACGCTGACGTTGAACTGTCCATAGACATCACTTAACTCGTACAAAGATGAAAACAACCATGCATGAGCAGTAGCAATGCGACAGAGTGGATGAGACTGTACAATACCAGGGAGGGAGTACACTGCTTGTGCTGACTGTAGTTCTGCCATTCCCAAAAGGTTGAGAGGTTCTCTTTCCCTCCGACCATTATAACAACACGTTACAACCTCGGTACACCCATAATTTCCCTGTACTTAGTACAATTCATTTCTCTTTCATGTTGTGTGAACTGTGGAAGGAGAAGCAATCTGGTGGAGCTATGGGAAGGCAGAAAGTATCAGCTGGCCTAGAGACATGCAAAACAAGTCCGCAAGTGTTGCCGGAACTAAAAAAGGCGAGTGCTGTGCTTAACGGGGGTCTAGTGGTGCGGAGAGCTTCCAAGAAGGGCAGTTCTGCGAACAGCGGTCGCGCACATGCAGACAGAGCTTGGCGAAATCGGAACGATAATTATCACATGCGACACCCCATTCAATTCGAGCTAAGCCAGCGATTTTAAGTGTGTGTTTCTCCGACTGTGTAGGAACCCCCTGTATTGGAAAGCTCGTCGACGCCGGGATCTTCAAGTTGTTTCCTAGAGAAAAATCGGACGATGCGAAACTTGCTGCTCGTGAACATTATTAAGTGAAGCCCGCGAGCGGTAGAATCGGATAGCCCAGTAATGAGAAGTTTTAAGTCTTCATGTAGATTGTCGCCCGCTGCCTGGTAACTGGGCCTCACCAAAAGCAAAAAGCCAGTATTGGCGGAAAGCTATGTGAACGAACCAGAAGACATTTTATTCGGCGTGGAGGTCTAAGGGGGGGGGGGGGGGAGAATATTGGGCAAGTATCGAACTGTGGTACGGAGAGGAGTCGCGTTTCGACTAGTTTTAAGGATAGACGTACTTTTGTCGTGCTCATGTTGTGAGCAGTTAAACTTAACTTGGTATCACCCTCCTGTCTGAAGGGGGGTAGTTGTTGGACTTAGTATTCTGAGAGTAGGTTGCACTGAGATGCACCGGAAGTCAGGTGTTCAACAGCTTTTTCTACTGAGAGTTAGTTGGTACAAGTGCGCATAGACACTTGTGTCACTCAGCCAACTGTGTGTTTTTCTTCCCTCGTCTTGAACAGATGAGTCATGCGAAGGTGATACAGGCTAGACGCCAATGTCTTGCGTATATTAAGTTCAGCCTTCCGAGGCTCGCGTGCCCTGTATTTCGCGCAGTTGCAGTTTCCAGCTCCACTTCAGCGAAAGACGACGCCACGACGCCCACAGAGTGCACATCTCATCGCTTCAGTTGGTAATGTACTGTGCAGCTCGGCATCAAATCAGTGGCTGCCACAGCTCATTCTTCCTGCCGTGTAGTGCATGATTCGTTGCTGGGTAGACGCTTGCACAGGTCACAAGTTTTTGCACCGCTTTGCACCGCTTGGAAGAATAAACTTGTCATCCCTGAAACCGCGTGTACGACAATCATTTTCATTCAAGACGATGAACTTGTCCTTTTCTCTCAGTGCACTTCTGAGAGTTTTGAACTAAAACACTCGACTATTTGAGTTCGATTCTGGGTTGTCGGTGTAACTTTTTTCGCTTTATAATGAGTGATATCTGGATTCCAGGTCACTGTACAGCACAGTAAAAAGCTTATTTAAAACAAGTGCAAGTATTCAGTGCTAAAACGGGAAGGGGGACAACTGGTGACGCGCACTGTATGGCGGTTGTCGAGACTCCTTCCTTGCTTCCTCGTTTGCTACGTCAGGCAGCGCTCACTTTTCACTTTGCCGACAGCCGATAACTGCGGCATCAGAAAGGCTCCAGATAGCCGCCTTCACTTGGACTTTCGCGCAGTGAATCCATTTCTCGCTCCACTTTCTCCACAGTCAACAGTAGTTCAATGTTCAAATGTTTGTATAGCTTATGGGACTTAACTACGGGATCATCAGTCTATAAACTTACAAACTACTTATGAACTAACTAATTCTAAGGACGGCACAAATATCAATGCCCGAGGGGGGATTCGAACCCCCGACCGTAGTGGCCGTGCAAACCGTGACTGGAGCTCCTCAGTCCCCTCGGCCACAGCGGCCGGCTCAACAGTAGTGTTTCACCAAGAGTAATCAGAACCGCACGAAAGTGTACGTCGAATATCAGTCACTGATTGTATGAATCGTTCACATGCAAAACAACTTCCGTATCGCTGAGAAACACAATACCTATATAGTAGCATCAGAAACACTTATATTTCAGTATCGTGATTTGCTATATTCCCTTTCTCGTTAAATGATCACGATACCTGGACAACAACCTATTTATACGCACCGTAGTCTGCGAGATTTCACCGCTATTCATTGTCCAAAGTGCTGGTAAAGGATTTCATTGTAGTAATTAAAACGAAGTGAATTATTATTTAAGCACCTGACGACTTACCTTTCTACATTCGCCATCACTGATACGTTCAAAGAGCAATTCTGGTGAAACTTCCTGACAGGTTAAATCTACGTTTGTCTTTTTCAGGAAAACACTACCTACTGAGCTACCCTGAGACGCCTCTCGGCCCGTCTTCATAAGTTATCTCCGCCAGTACGTCGCCTCCTACCTATCATTGTGGAAACAATCATGAGCTGTAGCCATAATATCTTTTTTTCCAGGAGTGCTAGTCCTGTTAGATTTGACGGAGAGATTCTGTAATGTTTGGAATGTAGGAGGCGAGATAAAGCTGTGAAAAGGCCGAGAGACGTGCTAAGGTAGGTCATTCTGTAGGTCGCGGGTTCGAATCCCGTTCCGATAAACAGTTTTAATCTGCCAGGACGTTTCATATCAGCACACACCCCGTTACAGTGCTGATGCAATAGCCCCATACCTAGATAGCACCTACAATCGCACACTCAGCGAAAGATCCGTACCCAAAGACTGGAAAGTTGCACAGGTGACTCTGATATTCAAGAAAGGGAAAAGAAAAAAGAAATGATGCGCTAATCTACAGGCCTATATCATTGACGTTGGTTTTTCAGCGAGATTTTAGAAAATATACTTTCCACAAATATTGTCGCGTTGAAATGGAAGCAGGCTTGATTTCGGAGGCAGGGTTGTCGATTGAACACAGCACTTATTCTGAAAGCAGGTTTATTACGAACTGAAACGAACATGCAGCACTGACTACCTCTCAGGGAGAGTGCTCTGCTATTTATACGCAGAGAGAATGTACCAGACATTAGAAGACTAGTTAATATAAGAAACAAATAAAATTACAAGTGAACATAAGAAATCTGTAGAACATTCTGGAAATGTTAATTACAAAGAAATAAATTTTAGCCGGTGGACGGGATTGAACCAGCGACCTTCAATACCGCAGTCGGTGACCATATCTCATGCGCCACGCCGACATTGGATTACTTGTCGTCTTGCAGCAATATATTGAACTACCTCGAATAAAACGACCTATTGACACACAGGCAACACGGATTCTCAAAGCATCGATCCTGTGAATCGCAGCTTGCACTTTATTCATAGGAAGTGATGAGTGCGTTCGATATGAGACCTCAAATCGAATCCATATTTCTGGATTTCCGGAAGAATTTTGACACTAAACTTCTAAAGTGGCTTAAATTGCGGTCTTATGGAATGTCGCCAGAGTTGTGTAGCTGCATTCGCGATTTCCTGTCAGATGGAACGTAGTACATAGTACCTCAGGCTATGAAGTGGATTCAAGATTTGGACATTGATGTGTAGCCAAAAACTTGTCTCACATGACACATGTCGTAATTCCAAGTGTTCTGTCATAATATATCATTGATCACTCACATGAAGCGAAGATGAGCTCTTGTACAATCTTTTACTGATATTTGTATATATATATATATATATATATATATATATATATATATATATATATATATATATATATATATTCTTGTTCTTTGTTTAATTATATTTGTAATTATATTTGTCATATGCCATATGATAAATAAAATAAAATGGGGTAAAACATAAATTATATTTGGCGTTCCCCAAGGAAGTGTTATAGGGCCCCTACTGTTCCTTATTTTATAAACTATTCAGCAGACTATCTGAGCAGCTCTCTTAGGCTCTTGGCGCAAGATGCTGTCATTTATTGGTTAGTAAAGTCATCAGAGTGTCAAAAGCAACCGCAAAATGATTTAGATACCTTATCTGTATGGTGAAATAAATGGCGATTGACCCTAAACAATAATAATAAGTGTAAAGTCATGCATATGAGTACAAATTAAATTGGAAAGGACACATAGAAAATATGATGAAAAGCGAACAAAGGCTACATTTCACTGACGGAAGATTTAGAGATGAAAAAGTGAAGAAACTATCTATACTAAACTTTTGCGTCCTATTTTGGTGTATTGCTGCGCATTTTGGGATCCCCAAGAAGTGGGACTGACAGATGATACAGAGAAAGTTCAGAGAAGGGCAGCTCAGTTGTATAATCGCGATGTATGGAATAGAGTGTCACACAAATGATGCAAGATTTCGGATGGAAAGCATTAAAGAAAGACTTGATTTAGTTGCGAAATTTTCAGTCATGTGACGTTTGCCTAACATATTACGTCCCTAATCAATTTGGCTGTGTATCTGGGGTTCTTATCGGTGTTTCATTTTGGATGGAAAGCACTGCAAATGCAATGTTTGTACTTCCAACATGTCTCGCTAAGTGTGAAATTTAATTCGACTTTAATCAAGCACATCTCGCCATCGATAAGGATTACTCGGTACAAACATTTCGCCAGTGGCGGATTGTGGTAGGCGAAGGCCCAGGATGGTAAACGAAATTAGGCCCCTTGTCCACTTGGGAAAAAAAGAAAGAAAGAAAGAAAATGGAAATAGGTAACTTTGAGGATCCCAGAAGGAAAGGCCATGAGGGTTAAAAAAAAAAATAATAAAAAAAATTATTTCATGATATTTGGAGCCCCCCCCCCCCCAAGACTAGAAGCCGCCCCCCTCCTCCCCCCCTCTTAGTCCATCACTACATTTCACTTTCACTTTATGCATTTAGCTAGGTCCCGTAAGAGTTTGCAATGATTAATACAAGTTTCAACGCTATGCTTCATCAACCAATACAGACAAAAAATACCGAAGCCGGGACCATGGCTATACAAACGTTGGTATTAAAAATGTTTTAATTTCAGCCCAATTGACATGTTTTATCTGCGCACCAGCTACGGTGCATCGTAGTAACTTTGTGTGTACATGGTGGATGATCCTAAAACGTGTACCGCACATATTAGGGTAATGGAAAGTGCTGTTGATGTATAGTTTTTACTGGACCCTTATTTAGAGCTCATATCACATCCAAAGTTAGATGTGCATATAGATGAATCATATATAAGATCATCTGTAATGCCATATGTATGTACCCCACTACTCTATTAATTATAAAGAATTTTCAATCCATGGCCATTGCAATCCACTGCAAGCAGCAGTTCCAACTGCTGACAACAGATGGCTCTGATCCCACCCCTCCCTCCAATGAAGCCATGTGTGCAGACGCTGGCCACCTGCACCCTCCTCTGGAGCTGACCAGTCTCTATTGTGTGCCTCAGTCAGCCGGCCGTAGCTGCTGCGACCGCAGTGACGCGATACTCACCCAGCTTCAGTCCCCTGACGATCATGTACTTGCGTACATATGCGAAAAGACTACCGTAGTGCACTTATGGAGCCCCGCCGCGGCATGCGCGCAATTTTTCCCGTCGACCCCAGCGCGCCGACAGGGCTACGCTCCGCACCTCGCGAAAGAACTGCCGCGGAGCCCGCACCGAAAATTATTATTATTTAACAGCTCCACCGCCCGTCTTCGGCGAAGCGAACATAGCGGTCCGACTGCCCTGATTGTTATTTTTTTCCTACGAACGTTATAGCTCCTTGTACTGCCTCCACACTAACATCTGCGAAGTTCTAATTTGCAGTGGAACACTCCGCCCGCAAGAAAACAATTTGCTTTGTCTCTCCTGGTGAGAAAAGCAGAACTCAGACGGACAATAGCGGCCGTCCGCTCCATTCAACAACCCCTTGCCGATACCTGCTCCGTCTCAGCCTTCCAAAACAGCACACGCGGCCGACAGGCGGCGGTGAATCACACAGGTGCTCTGGCTGAGCAGTACCTGTAAAGTCTATGCAAATAGTTCCACTCCACACGCGTGAAGAAGAAGCGCTCGTCACTGCACTCTGCGGACAAACCTTAAAAATTATCAAACGTTTATCACTTCTCAAAAATACAGTTACAGCAACGACCGAAGCATACTGTTTCTTTATGAACCTCTCTCTCTCATTCCAATTCCCACAAGTAAAACAATCTAGCAGAGAATGCGAGAAATATGTTTTTAATGTAACTTATATCGGCTGTTAGCACTTTGTAGCGAAATTCATCTCGAAAGTATTGGCCTAACAACACACTTATTCGACAATACAACAACCACAGAACTGAAGTTACCTGCCCGATGCAACACCGATTTCCAGCTCGACCCGCCCTTTACCCACTAAATTCCTACTCCAAGTTCCTTCCTTGTGCATTCCACTAATCCGAACTGAGATTTATTATTTTAATTACAAGTAGATGTCTACCGCAAACGAAGACGCTAAACTACACACCGCAACACATGATTCTATATAGGACATGGAGTGTTTACATTTTTTTTTATTACGGTATAACTGAGTACATGCAACGTAATGTTCGCAAATACTTATATCGCAACCAACTCCCGCACACATCGATCATAACCTGCTCTCTAAGGAATGGATGGGAGTCACACACAGTACGAAAACGTTTGTCGTGTGTTTCGCTAATTTCCGCCAATACAACGATGCGAGACAAATCCCCCCTCCTGTTTACTGTAAAAGCAAATATTATTCCCCATACTATCAGTTTAAACCAGGCTTGCACATATGTAATAGCCTCATTTTAAAAGCCTGTATCTTCGCCATATTGGGTTGGGTTTTTGAAGGGACTAAACAACGACGGTTATCAGTCCTTCGCCATATAACCCAGTTTTCGTTTACCCTTCTTCTTCTTAGGACTTGTGGAATGACGTAGACGATATCTACATATGTGGATAATAAAGTCCTGGAATGGTAAAAAAAAAAAATTAGCTCCTTGCTCGACTCTACAAGTAATTTACAGTTGAAACTATAAAAACATAATGTCTGAGAGAGTGGTAAATTTTCGGTTACTCTTAATACCCAAGTCATCAAATCTAAAAGCGTTTGCACAGTACAACGGCGCACTTATCTTTTAGAACACTTAAACAATCTTCTTGCACAATTCTCCATCCTGGTAATACCATCTTCTCCACCCAGCGAAAAAATAAAAGTCCTAACAATCAACTGCCTGGACTCTTTACAAAATTGTTATCTTTGGTTACACCAGGGGTCGTGATTTTTTGACAAATTTATTTTGATTCTACATTTCGATGCCAACCACGTGAAGCAGTCGTTTCCTCTCCCGCAACCACTTTTATGCATTTTAGCTGCCCGGGAGCATGTTTTGTATTTCGAAGATGTGACCTGGAGGCTTATCCGACTATCCCTTGTATATACACATTCCAATACAACATCTGGGTGTCTTCGCTATACCCGGGAGGTCCTCCCAGCTGTTGCACTTTGGGACTCGCCACCGTTGCGTTGTCATATGCAGGATTCGATTCTACACAACTAACTCTATACCGCAAGTCCCGAAGAACGCATCTAGAATCTCGTCTATATGGAGGTTATTTAGTACTTAGCCTGGAAATATCAGTCAAAACCATAATTTGGAGAACGTCCTGGAGTCTTGCTAGGGGATAATCCGCTGGTTGTGGTGTGAATTTTGTAATCCGTGACCTGATTTACCCTAAAAAGAGAGATAGGGGTCTATTTGCTGCATTTGAGCACTTATTTCGTCGTTGGGTCGAGAACAGGGGTATTACAAGGCTGGAGGCTACAATATACGATTACCGGACGGATAGTGTTTTTGATCTTGTGCAAGACTGTTTAAGTTTTTTAAACGAAATAAACGGTATCTGCAAAGTGCTACTCCACCACGTGGAAGCGAATAAGAAACATCTGAGACAACAGATGCTTTGTAGTATTTGATAGTGTCCTGCAATTTGTGTACTAGGGTCATAAAAATACCCGAAAATTGGTCGGTGTACAGGTTAAAACCTTCCAGATCGTTAAATGCTTATACATTACGTTCTATCAGCTTTTAGTTTCAATTGTCTACCTGTAAATTACGTGTAGATTCGTAATACTGACACCAGGAGACGAAATAAGAAGTACACTTATCCAGAACATTGTTCTCCACACTGTCTCCAGATATAGATATCACCTAATTAGGTCTGGTACCTACAACCAATGTCATTCCGCAAGTCCAGCGAAAAGAGTAAATGTAGCACACGGACTTAAGCCATCCCCCATTAAAGAAATTACATCGCTACGTGCAGTTAATGTCTTATGTGCGCTAAAAGAAAACTGGAACTGGCGGATATCGAGATCAAGAGAAGGAAGCTAGAATATATGGCTAAAGCAACTGCCATAAAGGACGAGTACAAACTAATGCTGGAGAAAAACGAAGCTATGGCAAATGTGTAAGCCTGGCTTAAACAGAAAGTGTGAAAAAATCTGGTTACGACTGGGACTTATAAGATATTTGCTTTTTACAGTAAACAGTCAGTAAGATTGGTCACACGTCGGTGTACTGATCGAAAATAGCGGAAGAAAAGAAAAATGCATAGCATTCTCGTTTGGGGGGAGGGACTACATTGTATCCAAATGTGGAGGACTGGGGGACAGTCATTTGCAAAGTTGAAAACGGATGGAATAACAGGCAATAATTTGGAATAGTCGTAAACCTAGTGTTCCATACGGAAATTACCGCAGGAGTTGGTAACGTACACACATAGGAACGCATAGTGCTATACAGGAAATAATGGGAAAAGTTAAAATACCCGATTGTTCTCGTCTAGAAGCATTGCCCGAAGGTGTAGAGCTATAAAGGAGTTGGAATGCAGGAGGAAACGAAGATAATGGAGTTCGAGAACATACCTTCCCTCTCTACCTTTAGAACTTCTGGCTGGAACGGTAATAGGAGACGCCGATGTGAATCTAAAACTAAGAGTTAAAAAATTACAGCGGATCAAATTAAAGTTACGCATAACAAGAATAATAAAGAACGATTTGAATTCTGTGTCTAGCTCCTCGAGTAGAACGTTTCGGACTTACAGGGTTTAGGAGAAGATGCCAGAAGACAGGTTGCTTGTTACCAAAGAGCAGTAACCCCCTCGGTAAAGTATCTGTTAGGGAAGTGTAATTCTGTGTTGTTCTATTCTACAGCTAAGGGAAGCGTTCGTTTAAATCGATGTTGCTCGGTACATTGCTGCATGGAGTGGGGTTTGACTTATTGCACATTGGTTCATCTTGTATAAATTTCGTTCTTCTTCTTATCGAATTTCTACAAAACTATGTTTCTGTAATAGCTACATCGCAAATTCGCGCTCATCCTACTGTCTGTATATGTATCTGCGTATAAAAGTTATAACGACAAGCTCGTACGGTAAAAAAACATCGCTTGTGTCAACTGCGAGGAAATGTTGCGGCATTTGTCGGTAATACGTATGTGTGCAGTTGTCTCTTTATGGGATGATTGTGTATTAAGAGCTATGTTATAGCTGCAGCATTTCGATCGCTTTTCATTCTTATGTCTGTTGTTACAATCAATGTAATTCTATCTTCGTGAAAATAGCTCTTTTGTATTCGGAATCTGGTGCGACCGTGAAAAATTAAACCGAAAACTTCTCCAGGTCAGGTGCGAGCGTGGACAGGTATGTTTACATGTATAGGACGCACACGCTCCAAACCGGCGTCTACGATGAGTCAACAGGTCCGCACTCGCCTGCAGCCAGAAAGTGAGTATGCATATTGCTTGCGCGAAATACCTACTTCGAACTGTTTAGTCGTGCAATTCCATGCAATGCAGATGCGATCCACAATTGTGGAAATACATATAGATACTTAGTAGCATGGATGTGGCGCATTTATATATTCTTTTAGCTGTGTTTACGAATGGGCGTGTCTCGGTAGCGTATCGGAGATGATTGCAGTGTTAAATTAATGTTTTTTGTCGGTAAGCATCGAGTTAGAGGATTAGTTAACTACGTTGGAGGTGCATTTAATCGTATGTTTAGTCTCTAAAGGATTGCTCTTGGAGATCGATAACAAAAAATCTGTTGTTGAATTATTTCGAAATGGTGTAGACTATTTTGCGTTGCTGCTTGTAAGGATTATAAGAACTTGGCTTTGATCTAGATTTTTTCTTGTTAGCTGTTCAGTGCGTGTGCACGTCGATCATTTTTTCTTACACGGTGTTTCAGATGTTTATCGAGAGTAACAATTTGTTAGAAGGAGTGGAATACGATGGTGGTTTGTGCGCGAATGCTCGTGGTATTTAGCCTATTGGCTGATAGAAAGCATACCAGAAATATTGTCTGCCAGGCTATGCGTTGAAAACAATCTTGTGGTTAGATGTTTTGGGCGGGTCAAGCAACCAATACAGTTATTGGGTGGAGAGAGAGAGATCGAAATTTTATTTAAAAATGTGCTGTGTCTGGGATACCTTGTCTGTTACTGATCGCGGTTATAACACCGTCTGTGTGGGAACTTAGAATTGGCGCTGGGCTAGTGACGGCTGTAAGGATAGCGCTGTCTGGGTTTGCGTTTGGACGTATACAGCGTATACAGAGCTTGCAGCATGCTAGTTGGGACAAAAAACGAGTTGGAATGGCTAGATTCGTTTGTTGTAGGTTCGTGTTGACTGAAAGGTGTACTTCTGTTACTGTTTGGAAATGTTTGGCGCTTACAGAGAGTGCTGTAGGTTGGATGAGATGGAATTTAAGTAAAAAGTGTTGATATACCCTTAATATACGTCACGCTAAAGCTCTAAAGAAAACCGACTTTGGTGGTGCACTGATCTTTCGTCGAAGCATCGCCTGTTTAATCGTATGCTATTGTTGTCTACTTTACGGCTGGTGTGCATTACGTTACGTAGCGGATGTGTCTGCTGCGGTAAATCATAATTCTTTCGTCGATAAATCAACGTGTGCTAGTTGTAGTCAATGGAGTGCATGTGTGTATATTAATTTCTGCAAGTTCGATACCGCAAACGCTGGAGATAAGACGAAGTTCCTATTTCTGGAATACATGGGGGAAATATGTACGTCCTGTGGGTATATATCTTATAAACTGCAGCTAATTGATGTTTTTTAATGGAGGCGCTCCCATCTATATTACAGCAGCAGCTTCGTGTAGATGGCTTCTATCTCCTGGATTTTTGGAAAACATTTTAACCGAGTGGCGTTCGTATCCGAGCATGGCTTTCGGATGGAAGGAGCATTATCAAATTGGTTGCGGCCGAGGAAACGACTGCTTAACGTGGTTGACGTCGAATTGAAGAACCAAAATAAATTTGTCGAAAAATCACGAGCCCTGGTGTAAGCAAAGATATCGATTTTATAACGAGTCCAGGCAGTTGATAGTTAGGACTTTTCCTTTTTCGCTGGCTCGAGAACATAGTATTACCAGGATGGAGGATTGTGCAAGAAGATTGTTTAAGTGTTCTAAAAGAGAAGATACGGTATTTACAAAGTGCGCCGTTGTACTGTGCAAACGCTTTTAGATTTTATTACTTTGGTATTAAGAGTACCCGAAAATTGACCACTCACTTGGACATTATGTTTTTTAGTTTCAACTGTAAATTACTTGTAGTGTCGAGCAAGGAGCTATATTTTTTTTAGCATTCCAGGACTTTATTATCCACAGACGTAGATATCGTCTACGTCATTCCACAAGTCCTAAGAAGAAGAAGGGTAAACGAAAACTGGGTTATATGGCGAAGACACAGGCTTTTAAAATGAGGCTATTGCATATGTGCAAACCCAGTTTAAACAGATAGTATGGGGAAAAATATTTGCTTTTACAGTAAACAGGCGGGGGGATTAGTCTCGCATCGTTGTATTGGCCGAAATTAGCGGAACACACGACAAACGTCTTTGTACAGTGTGTAACTCCCATCCATTCCTTAGAGAGCAGGTTATGATTGATGTGTGCGGGAGTTGGTTGCAATATAAGTATTTGCGAACATTACGTTGCATGTACTCAGTTACACTGTAATAAAAGAAAATGTAAACACTCCATGTCCTATACAGAATGATGTGTTGCGGTGTGTAGTGTAGTGTCTTCGTTTGCGGTAGACATCTACTTGTAATTAAAATAATAAATCTCAGTTAGGATTAGTGGAATGCACAAGAAAGGAACTTGGAGTAGGAATTTTGTGAGTAAAGGGCGGGTCGAGCTGGAAATTGGTGTTGTATTGGGCAGGTAACTTCGGTTCTGTGGTTGCTGTATTGTCGAATAAGTGTGTTGTTAGGCCAATACTTTCGAGATGAATTTCGCTACAAAGTGTTAACAGCCGATATAAGTTACATTAAAAACATATTTCTCACATTCTCTACTAGATTGTTTTACTTGTGGGGAATAGGAATGAGAGAGAGAGGTTCGTAAAAGAACAGCATTATTCGGTCATTGCTGTCACTGGAGTGGAACTATTTGCATAGACTTTACAGGAAACACTCGGCCAGAGCACTTGTGTGATTCACCACCGCCTGTCGGCCGCGCGCGCTGTTTTGAAAGGCTGAGGCGGAGCAGGTATCAGCAAGGGGTTGTTGAATGGAGCGGACGGCCGCTATTGTCCTTTGAGTTCTGCTTTTCTCGCCAGGAGAGACACTGCAAATTGATTTCTTGCGGGCGGACTGTTCCACTCCAAATTAGAACTTCGTGGACGTTGGTGTAGAGGCAGTACAAGGAGCTATAACGTTCGTAGGAGAAAAATAATAATCAGGGCGGTCGGATCGCTGTGTCCGCATCGCCGAGGACGGGCAGTGGTGCTGTTAAATAATGACAACTTTCGGCTCGGGCTCCGCGGCAATTCTTTCGCAAGGTGCGGAGCGCGGCTCGGTCGTATCGCTGAGGTCGACCGGGCAAATTGCGCGCATGCCGTGGTGGAGCTCCATAAGTGCACTACGGTAGTCTTTTCACGTATGTACACAAGTACATGATCGTCAGGGGGCTGAAGCTGGTTGAGTGTCGCGTCTCCGCGGTCGCAGAGGCTACGGCCGGCGGACTGAGGCACACTATAGAGACTGGTCAGCTCCACAGGAGAATTCAGGTGGCCAGCTTCTGCAAACATGTCTTCATTGGGGGGAGGGGTGGGATCAGAGCCATCCGTTGTCAGTGGTTGGAACTGCTGCTTTCAGTCGATTTCAATGGCCATGGATTGAAAATTCGATATAATTACTAGAGTAATGGGAGTACATACATATGGCATTACAGATGATCTTATATATGATTCATCTAAATGCACATCTAATTTTGGATGTGATATGAGCTCTAAATAAGGCTTTTTTATCATGTTACCGATCAGAATGCTCAGATTTGATTTTATATATGGATAGTGGTGCAGTCTGAGGGTGCTCCACCGGATCGGAGGGGCGAAATCCTACCAGGGCAACCAGAAATCGGTCTTACCACCAATTTGTGGTTGTACCAGGAACCACCCAACTATGTGAGTCAAATGTAATTACCGTAATTGCATCCATCTCATGTTGCTGCCGTCCCTCCGACACTCTGCGTCTGAATGACTGCAGAATATCGGTTGGGGATGGTCACATGGTAGGGTGGGGGATGGGGTGGTCACGTGATAGGGTGGGGGGTGACGTAGATAGTCACGCGATGCCTTGGGGTGAGCTCAGTTCCACACCAGATGTGGAAGAGTGAAATGTGCAATAACAATAAATAAATAAATAAATAAACAATTACACAAGGTATACATAATTGCACATACTCTCAGTACATGCAATTATTCTAAGTACACATAATTGCAATTACTCTTATTATGCAATTACTCTAATTAAAAAGATGTGTGGTCGAGGGTGCGAGTACAGACATGTCGAGGGGTAGACAGGTCTGGACCTGTCGAAGGTGCTGCCTGCCTGTCTGGCGGTGGCGCCGAGGGGTGGAGGGGTGGCGTTGTGTTTGGCCGAGGGAGGTGTTGCAACCTGTCAATCCTTAAGTGTGTTATGGCGGCATCCTTTGATTAGCGGTCAGACAAGTAGCGAATCAAAAGGACCTAAATGTAAACTGTCAATCATCTTTCGTTCTTCCGGGAAGACCTATCAATCATACTGTGGCGGCATCCTTTGATCTGTAGTCCGGCAATTGGCCGAGGGAGGAGGGGTGGGGGTAGTGGTACCTCGCGCAATGCATTGTGGGTACCCTGGGGTGAAACTCCCACAGCCCCACTACTATCTGGATAAATGAAAATGCCATTGCAGTATGTTATATGACTCTACTGCAAATCGATCACGAGATATCGACCCATGTCACGGCTTACGTGGTTTGTTTTCCCACCCTTCCTCGCCGCTGTCTTTCTTCCCGCCCTAGAGGGCGTTGCTGTGCAACTAGGCTAGAGGGCGCGTCCGTCGGCACTCCGGGCAGGTCTGTGGCTGTGAGTGAGAGTGTGGACGTGTGATGCTGGAAGGAGGAAGACTGATACTGAAAGGGCAGTGGCAGCGCTTGGGCCGATGCGGTCGGTGGCAGTATGGGCGGCCAGGATTTGTTGCTATTTAAATTTTGAGCGAGATGGCCTGCACTTGTCTGCCTAAATATCAGATATCTTGCCCATGGAGTACTGTTGTGTTCTCCGTGGTCAGCTTGCGGTTACTGGTATTCTGAGGCTCAGACTGGAATATTTGTATATGTTTCAATAATTATACTCAGAGTATTTAGTTAATAATTCATAAGTTACATTTGTTATTTATCTTGTTCAACACTGATTTATCTTACCAATATTTTATGTTGTATATTTGAGTTTTAGTAAGGCCATAGGGCGGATCCCAATATTGTCTGTGGCGGCGTGCATTGCTTGTCTTATTGTTCGTTGCCGAACCTGTAGAATCACAGATAATTCTAGAGCTAAATGAATTTCTCCGCTAATTGATATATATATATTTTACTGTGGCTTCGCTTGTGTCTTGTTGAAAGCCTATCATTACTAAATAACTAACCGAGGGTATTATCTCTCAAAGAAGTACAATGTTATATCTTAGACAACTATGGTTAGTAGTTTTGAGTGTTCTTCTGGGCCTTAGGCCGTGTTACACAACTTAATTACGTAAGGTAATCTTTGCTCTATATGTTGATGGCGAAAGTTATTGCTTATTCCTGCCAGTTAACTAAGGTTGTGTATCTCACAATCAATATGTGCCTTAAAGGTTTGCCTAACTTAATATTCAGTATTCCTTCTAGGCAACCTAAACGTTAATGTCAGTTAGCTGGGCCTGCTGCCTGGTAGTCACCTGCTGTGTCTCGTAGTGACGTGTTGCATTTAAAGTTGTGAATGAACAAATTGTATTTTTATTTGTAATTGCCTGTTCTCTGCCTTAGGAATGATGTGCTGGTGTTATTGCCTCGTGGTGTGAAATTTATCAGGCAAATGGATCTGAAATCTGGCAATTAATATTTCACAGTTTAAGGACCACTGCTGCCCTGTTTTCTTGTATTTTTCCGTTATTTGAATTACAGTTGTTTTCAGGTTATGGAAAATTTAACTGTTAATTGATTTAGCCTTAAGAATTCATAGTACAGCAATTGGTTCTCATTTTGACCCTAACGACAAATTGCTTGGATCTTAAACTTTGTATTTTACTTAAAAGAAAAGTTATTAAGAAAAGTAATCTAATATCTTATGATTAATGTTTCACAGTTTCAGGGCATCTGCTGCCCTGGTTTTAAGAGACACTTGCTTGTATCTTCTTTTTATTTGTATTACAGTTGTTTTGAGTTTGATTTTACAGTTAATTGTTTCCTTAGGTATTGTGATTCAAATGAGTTTGGACCTTATGGCAACTTGTTTCTAAAGCACTTGATCGGATTGAATTATAATATAACGATTTTGTTAATAAAATGTGTATGACAACAAGACTTGCAGTCATTACAAATGGGCTACACCTTCTGTAACTACTCCCTCCCCACAAATAGAACAATTCAGTATTGTTAAAAGTTTCTATGGCAACTCTTGTACTATATATGTGCTAGCAGACACTAACCAACAACAAGATTGCACACACTAATGATGTGATTTCTCACCAGTAAATAGAAAACAAATATTTTGTCCAATCTGACCAGCGGCACCTACAACATACGGTTCCAGTCTGATATGTAGACTGTTGCACATGTGTTAGCCTTTCAGTGGAGATGTCCAAACAGGCTGCAGTAATATATCTTTGGTTATAATCAGATTGTATGACGATACGTCAAAAAGGAGGGATAACCCCACTGAGTTCATATATTTTTACTCAACAGAGACAGTCCACTGGTATGCAAATTTGCAAACTCACAGACATGCAAATTAATTTTAAATATAATCCTCATTAATGTTAATATCAAGGGTGGCCACCATATTTTTATTAAAAACTTGGAAAGATATCCAAACTTTAAATCTACAACCACAGAGGCGAGATAATTGATCAGAGTGCACCAAATAATGAACACAGTCCTCTACATATCTAATTACCCCTACAAAATAGTGGGTTAGGAATTTGTAAAGGAAAGTAAATTTAAGACTTAAACAAATACATTTATTAATTAAAGTACACAGAAATTTGGGAGAAAGTTAACAATTAATATATAAACATTTTGTATATGAAACCACAATTAAAGGTGTGGTTAAGCGAAGGGTTACAAATGAATACTGATCTTTATAAAAAGGATTTCAAATGCAGTAAAATCGGTTATCAGTATCCGAAGTCCAGTAGGAATTTAACAAATGGAACCGTAACTTTCACATGCAATAATTTCAGTACTAAATTAATCAACACAGTGAAATATCTGGCTTTACATGTGGCGTTGTCATATCGCGAAAAACTAGAAAAGTGGATAGAGGCTCTAAGAAATTAGTTATATGAGAGAAAAGTCAAACATCGATCATACGAACGCACATACACAATGATGGGTCATTACTGCAACTATATATAACAACCCTAGAAAATAGCGGGCATCACTTAATCAATAACCTTGAGTCGGCTTGAACTGTCAATGCTGGATCTCGCTGGCGACTGGGCGATGTTGAAATGTGTGGATCTGAAAGTGAATAATTTCTTCTGCCTGAGAAACACACTACGATCTGTGAAGCAGTATCAACAGCCCCACTATCATGGCAGATAGCAGTTGTCAGGTAAATGCTTCCAGTGTCGGCTAGGATATGCAAACTCAAGCGCAGAACGCGAGTATTGAGTACAAGTATCCCCAGAATGGAACTGAATAAACCACTAGCACGACGGTATGGCCAGTGCGACGGTGGCTGCCTAGTCTCAAGTCTCGACCGAACAAGATTATAAAACACAGCTGTTTCAAAGAGCGAACAACTGCAGCTGAGTTCCTGTCCAGATCGACATGTGAAATTTTCCAAGTCCGTGATCCACTGCAGACAGAAACCTCAGAAAATTGAAGTCCAACAACCGCTCAGGACTCAGCCCAGAAGAGCCATTAAAACTCTTCAGGTCCTATCTGAAAGAAATCTACCGAACTAGCCGGAGCCTACCCAAGAAGTGTCGCCCAAATTATTCGTCTGCCCAAGCGAAACGTGGGCGTCACAGATCCCCTAAACTCAATATACCAATAATTGGAGAGCTCTAAACCTCTGTCCAATGAGATGGACAGGCAGCTATGACAGATAGCTAGAACCTGTCACCTACACATATGGAGCCAATCAGATTGCCTCCAGACGACACCACCCAAATTCAAATGTCCTTTCGAAAATTCTTCACACCCAACGTTTCCCAGCCTTTTGCCCTAAAAGGAATTTAAAGTCTTATCTAACAAGCTCATAGCCTGAAAACGTACAGATAAAAGAGCAAAGGGGAAAGTGGACACGAAACACCAGACAAGAGAAGACTCCATTGCACGCCAAAATTCCACAGTACACCAGGCAGTATATCACCCTGAAAAAAACGTTGCCAGAGTTAGAAATCGGCTGTAATTCTGCAGACAAGGAAGGCTCTTGGATACTTAGGAGATAATCTCACAAAAGCCATACGCTAAGAGGCTTCATGATGATAGGATGATGTGACCCACACTGCCTGCTTTCTAAAATGAAAGCTATACATTATCAATGTTTTTCAGAGAGTGGAGCCACCTCAGGTACTGAGCTTTCAAACAGATTCGTCCTGCCTCATGAACTGCCCCATAATCGTGTAGCCAGAGCCCAGCCTCCCTCAACAATGCCAGCCCAGGTCTATCTTTCACACGCAGGGACAGCGCCTAACAGCTAACGAATATAGTTCCCAAGAACAACGAGAAAATTGTTACTCAAGACACATACTGCCGATTCACCAAACAATACATTCTGAGGCGTACCCTTATGAAATACAAGAAGAAATTTGTGAAAAAAAGGAGTGGTAAATTACTTCCAATACTCACAGCACATATAAAAGCACCAGAAAGAGAGAAAATAAATGAACAAATAATTGACCACCCTACAAGATGTAGTTCGTGTGTCTTTGTAAACAATGCCTTTCGTCATTCTCCGAAGAAAAAAGGAAGAAACGAACACACAGGAACAATGTCACCAAATATAACGATATCCTACCTAGCAACTTTGCAGGCTGCATAAGGCGAACAAGTGTCTGATTGCAAAACGCGATTCGATATCTCGTAAACGACTTGCACGTGAGTTGTGCAACAGACGCCACTGACATTCTAATGCACCCCAATTTCAGTTCCTTGATATCAGAAGGCATTGTTCTATTTAAAACAGTGCATGTTTGCACTAAAAATACACTTTTTATGTATTATGAAAATCCGTATATTGGGTTACAATACGAGCCCCTCACTACCAACCCAGCCTGTGAAAATCGCACATCTATTGCACTTTGGATTTCTACACTTTTGCAGTGCAGTTTTACTTGATTCAGTCTTCATATTGTAACTCACAAGGAAATCTCCCGGCCTCGTAAATAAGACTTCGCCATTTACTAGTATACATGAAGGGGGGCCACTCATAAACGTTGTAAAGCGCACTATGCAGAAAATTCCGAGAAAAAGGGCTCTAAAGTTAAAGCGCAATTCATTTATACGGGACATAATAATCAACTAGTATGGTGAAACAGTAGCTTCATGTTGATGATCAGGGTTCGACCCTACATGACGCAAACGTAATTTTTATTAAATGTTCAAATGTTTGTAAAGCTTAGGGGGCTTAAATGCTGGGTCATCAGTCACTAAACTTACAAACTACTTATGAACTACCTTACACTAAAGACGGCACAAAAATCCATGCCCGAGGGGGGATTTGAAACCCCGATGGGGAACGACGGCGTGAGTCGGAGCGTAGCACCTCAATGCGATCGACCGCTCCACCGCGGCTAATTTTTATTACATGTATTCAAAAATTATAACAGTTTTAAGTAGAATTAAAGATTTTAGTTCATAAAAACTTTATTCTTTTAACTAATCAAAATTTTATTTTTAAAATGTTGAATAATTTTAGATGCATTTCATAATTAATTAAGTTAGATTAAACTGTTAAACACTATTATAATTACAATTTTCTTTAAAAAAATTAGCCTGTATTGTAAGTTATGTAAAGTTAATGGACATTCCTTGTAACTTCGAGGAACCTATTGTTTCGTGGAGAGACAAAGTATACATGTTGCCCTGTTGTAGAAATACGTTTAGGCAGGCAATGAGGCATAGTAAAAAAAAAAAAAAAAAAAAAAAAAGAAAAAAAATGCGTAAAGGTATGCTCGAACCTATGTCGTCCTCAGAAGAGACGAACGTACTATAGCCTGAGCAATTCGACCGCGTTACATCAGAGGTTGTATATCAGTTGCGTATGTGCTGTGCTTATAACTGAAGAACCATTTTTCTCGGCATTGTCTGGTTACTGCTCTTTAAGACTTCTATGACTGGACGCCCTTGAGGTATACTATTATCCTGCTAAGTGCCATCCCAAACTGAATCTCCTTGTTTCTTACACTAAGGTAGATGTTCTAGTGACTACGCAGCTGGGCTCTTGTTCAGAATAAAGCAGAACCCCTCACTCCGACTTCCTACTTCTAACGGGAATCGAACCCCAACACCCTCACAAACAATGATTCTGCATGCAGCCTTTTCAAACATATTTGCTACAGTGAAACCACGCTGCAACGAATAAGTATGGATGTAAGTTCGCAAACTTTGCTTTTAGTCTACATGTCTGTATAACGTGAACAGAGAAGTGACAAGGTTGTGTAACTATCTTAAAAGATAATTTTTCAGGGAGAAAATAAGATTGGTTAAATGTAACTAGCTTACAAATTACGACCTTTTTGTTCTAAATCGATGATAATCTCCCGTTGTGATGCAGTTTCTCCTTTATTTTCAGGTAAGTGCAGTTAGTGTCCATTGTCGGGACTAGCATGTCACCAGTGGCCTCCCAGTGAGATGGTGCTTCCTCAAGTCGGTTGATGCCAGCCAGCCCGTGCAGAACGACATGGCTGGAGCGAAGTTGGCTATGACGACGGCGCATTGGGCCAGGTAGCAACAGATCTGCAGCACGATGGGTAGCAGCAGTGTCACCAACTGTACGGACGGCAACGTCCTGTCTCCTATCAAAAAATTTTGGGCCGTGGGTTTTCCGACCGTCAGAGGGAGCTGTAACGTGTCGGAGGTTGGGCGAAGCGTTTTGTGACAAGGGAATGCTTTCACTTATTATCTAGGATTAGTAATGGTTATGCACTTATACCAAGCCATGTTCTTTTTTATTTGTTTTTTAAATTTATTATATCTATTTTAACATTTTTTCTTTCTGAACATTACATCAGGTTATTGTACAAAGTTTTGTTCTTTTTTTAAGAATTTTAATGTGTTACTCATTATTTTCAAAGAAATATACAGTTCCGGAATTGAACTTTCATTCTGCAGCGGAGTTTGCGCTGATATGAAACTTCTTGTCTGATTAAAATTGCGTGCAAGCACTTGCCCGCGAAAGGCAAAGGTTCCAGGTTCGAGTCCCAGTTCCGGGAAGTTTCAAATACGTATTCTGCTGTATATTCTTTAAATGCATTTTAATATTTTGTCAAGATCGGCATTGATAAGGCAAGCGAATGTAATGTATTTTAATTAGTTTTACTCTCACATACCTCAATTACTGCTTCCTCGTTGATGTCGTTTATAAGAAAGTATATCTTGGGATGTTTTTAATTTATTGAAGTGTTCGGTCATACAGCAAAATTCGAAACGATTCGCGGTCCTGCTGCACCGCTTGTTGAAAACAGCGGTATACTAGTTTTTTTCATACGTCGACTGACCTTTTTCTCCGAATTTCGTGACCTCCACAAGGCATTTGCTCCATTCTCATTGTTTTAGGGTTATTACTATTAGGGCAACGTAAGAGAACGTTTCCCAGAATTTCATTAACTCGCGAACAAACGAATACTCATCTTTGTAGAAGTACCATCATTCCAGGGTGATAAGATTCAGACATCTGAGTCAATACTTCAAAAATAATTAGGTCTCCATACGAGAATAAGTCTTTAAGCACTGCGGATGGCTGTATCAGGGCGAGGTCACTCTTCCGACGAAACGGTGCATGATGGGCGGCGCGATGAAATCTGGAGGACACAAAGCACGTTTAACTGAGAGGCCGAATGCGTCGACTCTTTGCCTGTAATACAGCCAGTCAACACTGCAGGTACGTGATCGCCTTGCAAAGTGCGAGGTCTCTTGCGAGAATCCACGAACTGGTATTACCAACATTATAACGAGAGTTTCATGTTCACTTTGTACGAAAAAAAAAAAAAAAAAAAAAAAAAAAAAAAAATTGTATGTGGCGATTTCAACATTAATTGTGTAAGTGACTACGCATGAAAAAGGATATTTTAAGATATCTTTAATTCATATTACCTGTTGCCAACCGCATTCTTAGCACCTAGAGCGCATGGGAACAGCAGCACAACCATGGACAATATTTTTGTTTATTCTTTAGTATTAGAGGGGCATTCTGTTAGCGAAATATAGTCACCTTTCAAACATGATGCACAACTGTTTTGTGCTCTATTATCTGTTAAATATGATTATAAACTATTTATCAAAACTAATCTTGTTACAACAGAGACTTTTTCTAACCTAATTAAGGAACGACATTGGCAGAGTGTTTAAAATACTGATAATAAAGACGATAAATATAATACTTTCCTTAACACGTTACTCGTGCTCTTTGAAAGCTAAATTACATTAGATCGCTTCAAACAAGGTACTACCGCTAACAGGCAATCTGGATGGCTGTACAAGAGGAATAAGAATTTTGTGAGGAATAAATCGGAAATTATATCAAAATGTTAGAGGCTGTCAGAATCAAACTGCAGTAGCCCATAACAAAAAGTTTTGTGAGGTTCTGAAACATGTCATTAGGAAACCAAAATAATGTAATTTTGTGTCGTATATTTAATTTCTGTCCAGCCAGTCACACTTCACACACGAGATAGTCTTGTAAATCGCACTGCCCCTTCGGCTACCTAGGAACTGCTATTACAAAGGTTTCATCATGGGTTCTATGTTCATTTTTTAGAATGTAGAAAAAGTTTGTTTTATGTGGTAATTTGAACATTAATTCTGAAATTTATTTTGCAAGGAAAGGTCCTTGTAGATCTTTAGACCTGTTGCAAACAATATTACATTCACAAAAGTAGAACAGAAGCTACTATACAAAGACTTTAAATTCAACATTGAACTAAATTTAATCAATTCCAATAAGAAAACAACCAATTTGCACCAACAAAGGTAGCCTTAGACATAGCACCAATATCAATAAAAACAACAAAATGAATTAACTACAAATATTGCCCATATAATAGAAAGAGTAAACAAAGAAAGAATCCTCACAAAACATCCCCAGACATGACAACATTATTATAGATCAATAAAAATCTGACAAACCAATTTTTAGCGCGTAACAAGCGAGAGTGGCCTCCAGAGGTAACCCGTAATTAGTTGTATCGCTGTAGAAACCCGTGGATACAGGGATGGACCAGTGTTTAAGTTTTATTTTGTTATTAGGTCATGCTTCCTTTCAATCCGCTTCTGTACTGATGTAAGGGGATACTGGGCTGTGAAGGTAAGGTGAACTAGCAAATATCTGGTACTGAAGCTGCTGAGAGAGATGTCAGATCTTAGGAAGCAGCGTGGCCGACCAATGAGAACGCTAGGCGGGAAGACCAGTTCGGATGGTGCCGGGACAAGGGGCTGAGAGGACAACGTGCTCAAGGGTCCGAGGTAAGAGGTCGTGCTATCCATCTGCTGATGAAGTGTTACCAAAAAGCGGAAAGGTATGAAATTTTGATAATTCTTTGCACGAAATCTGATGAATAAGTCATCACAGTTTGCGTAAGTCATATTCGCGTCAATTTTGATTCATTCTGTTGCAGTTTAACAATTCTAGCCACGTGTTGGCTATCTAGATTAAGTATCTCATTCCTAAAGTTTGGTTGTCAGTTCTCATTTACAATCGTTAATTAGTAGTTCAGATAGTGCGTATTGAAATTATCGTGTTTCTCTTGAATTTTGATTTATTCTGTTGCACTTTGAAACTGCCAGCCACGTGTTAGCTATTCAGATTATGTACCTCATTTCAAAGGTTTCGTTGTCCGTTATCATTTAAGATCAAGAGTTAACTAATAGTTCATATTGTGTAATTGCGAAATCATCGCGTTTCTCTTTGAAATTTTGATTCATCCTTTGTACTAGTGAACCTTCTGACACGTCTTGGATTCTCAGGTTTCATGCTATTATCTTAGTGATAATAACGTAATAATTGTTTTGAAAGTACGTGAAGAAATCCTTAGATTGTCTTCAGGTTTGTTCTCTTGGGACTTACAGATTAATCAATTGTTAATCCTACAGATTAAATTTGTGTGTGTTGTACTGAGGATACAAAATAATAACCGATCAGTGTGCAAGATAATGCTGAGTTTGATTTGTCGTTCAAAAATGGTGATTCAGGTTATTTAGGGATGTAGTATATAGCAGCTGCTGTAAAATTTGTATAATTTTTATGTCTCTTTCAAGAGTTGTTCAGTATTAGAATCAGCAATTAGTTGAATGCACTCAACCAGGTACTCAAGCAGATAAGTCTCTTTACCAGATGCAAGGTAGCTACAGCATGCAAAAGTAAGGTAATATCCCTGATCACACCGTCCCCTCAAATAGTATCACTACAGAAAAAACAAACATGTGTTAGGAGATCCAATTTTAACATTTGATCAACTGTTTTGTATCTCACTGCTTTCTGAGTTGTTAGACTTCAATGTTATTTCATGAATAAATGAAAAAAGGGGGAACTGAAGGTTTAATTAATTAAAAAAATGATACTGCAGTAACTACTAAGAGTAAATATTTCAGTTATAGTTACAAAACAACACCGTTCCCACTGGATTCATGCATACCCTGAAATTAGTTTTAGGTTAATTATAAGCTACTGCCTGTAAGATCAACCGAGCCCCACAGCCTTGTCACTTGTAGCGACTGACAATTGGTTAGTGCGTTTCCTAGTAAGTATCAGGACACCAACGCCAAAAGGAAAGAGTTGTCACAGGGCTAAATGAGTAACTTGAGCTCATATTTAACCATTTTTGGGTATGCAGAGGGATAAGGTGCCTCTTGAGAGAGGCCAGTCGGACCAGGCCAAGGTACGATAACCACTGAGCCAGATAATATAATCGTCCACATACATCATCAGCAAAAGACTTATACAAAATCCTTAACAAATACTACAATTACAATAAAAAATACTCTTTAAAAACAACTTTCTAACATAATCAAATATATAAAAAAGCTACAAATGGAAAAATATGTATCGTTTGGCATTACTATCCTATATACCAACATACCCAAACATACCAGTGCAAGAAACAATTGACATAATCGAATGTAACTTTATTAAACAGAGAAAATTATTACCAGAATATATTTCAGATATCATAAAATTATTAAATCAAATTCTTTCCAAATATTATTTTGAATTCAATGGAAAATAACGGTATTGCCGTGGATTGTAGTATTGCGGCCATATTTCTCAATAGCCCTGATTTTTTTTTCAATACATCAGACACTATAATGTACAAAATAATATACTGCCCCCCTAATGACGATGAAACCCTAAAGTTAACAGATGGCAACATCACTGACATAATATCCACATGGCATTGATCTACTTACATCCAAACATGAAATATCATATAGGACATGAAACAAACAAATCAATTAATTTCCTCGACATAACCATAAAAATATAAATAACCTGTGTACATTCGATATATACAGAAAACCAAGAGTTACAGACTGCAAAAATTGATTAAGTGAAATGTATAAAAATTGTATGCACACGACAGACCTAAACATAAATGAAAAGAACCAACAACGTAACACAGAAATTAGCTAATAGTGTCGGAAAAATACTTACGTATTTTGCCATATGCCTGATAATATCCGTAAGTGTCCTGAATCTTTAGCAATCCTTGTATCACAGCGGCCTGCTTCAGGTAACAGTCCATAGTCTGTTATAGAGACTTTCATTGTGTTTACTATCAGAAGGTAGTGAAGTTATTTTTGTACCCGTTCTAACCTTACTAGTATTATAAACACATATGTGTGTTTTATCTTACAGGTCATGTGACCCAAGTTTGTTTACGTAATGTCACCTACGCCTATCTTAAACCGACGAGAAACATCTTGCTGCATTCTACGTGATTGTACAAGCTTCCTTACGGTTTAATTTGTGGATGGAGATGTTAGTTTCCTCACTGCTTCTTCCCACAAATCCCCTAAACCTCCACAACCTTACGGATGTTGATGCGTAACAGTGTACGTTTGTACCGCCCTACAGTATGCACGAGGTGCCGTGGTTGCTGTCCAAAACTTTATGGAAAGCATAGAGTTCTGACTAACCTGTTGTCTGCTATAGTTGTGTCCCCAGAGCAGAAGACGACACACAGGTCGTTGGTTCTTCTTCAGCATACGAGTGAGGCTAGAATAAATTCGATAAGATGGAAGTACGAGAAGCGATTCACGAGATATTCAATTGTCAGGCAGGCCATCTATTTCTTCTAATCGCAAAATGATAGTAATGACGATTAATATGACGATTACTGCCTATATAAGAAACTATGATCAATACTAGAGGGCCTACGCTGCCCGTAGTTCAAAGTGAGACCTCGAGTGTTAACATAACTTCTAAACTTTACTCGTGACCAGCGCGGACCGGTGCGTATAGTGGTCAGCTCGAGACTGAAACTACGGCGTGGTGCGAGAGGGTACCTGACGTTCTAATTAGCGCCAAAACATGCCTGTCGCGCGCCTTCTGCAATATCGTTCTTCTCTTGTTGCAATAAGAGAAGACACCTTAACCTGTCAAAACCTAGTCTGTACTTGAGAGATATTTATAACAAATTCTCAGCTCTGAATAATTAACAGTTAGTAAATAATAAATGAAACTAATATCAAAGAAATCATGTGACATGAAATGCAATAGCCAATGCGAGGAGAATACCATTAACATAGTCGGGCTTTCCCAAGGGAAACAGCACCTACTGTGTCATATGCTACTGCTCTCCAGTCCACCTTCCTATATATGCTGCACTTCTATCTTACCCCCGCATTTAAGACAGGTACAATGAAGTGGCGATAGGCCAGGAATATCACACATACCCTTCCTTTGGAGATTTCCAAACTTGGAATGTTATTGAAGAAACAGACAATTTGGAAATATGAAACCCTCTAAATTTTGGAAAATAGTACCCACTATCTCTCAAGAACTTACATAAATATTGAAATCATAACTTGTGAATCTCCCCATCTAAATCCAAAATGATTACAAAAAAAGGCTGAGAAATGTTAACAAAATTACACTGCCTAAATTGAACTTGGGCAGCTATGAATAACTTTACAATACATGAAACTACATATAAATGCTGGTATACACCCTAAATAACCTTCTGAAAATACACAAAAAAAATTCCTAAAGTCACAACTTACTTAATACATTTCATAAAAATGTACATAGAATATACGACTGAACAATAAATAAGTAACACTGTTACTTTGAATAATTCCTGAAATTCACTAGGCATAAGGCCTTTGAATAGTTTTGGTATGAAATTGGCGAATTGCCGTCCATGTTTACGAAATTTATTAGCATCTTGCCATCGGGATATATAACATTTAGACTTTCGGCTCATGGTCGCTTATAACACCACCTAAATTCGCGGCGCATTGCCGTCCATGAATACCACCACAACTCTGATTGTTGACTTACAAAATCAACTGAAACTATTTTTGGCACAAGGCCATTAATCAGTTATATCGGCACAATGCCATCCACCCAGCCTATCAACACTTTCTCCTTCTTTGAATGCCTATGCACTTTCGTTTTCGCACTTTTGACATACGAACTGAGTGCAAATTCAACATAGGCACTCATGACTTTATACTTTTAATAACATATATCGTAGCCTACATTGCACTGGTGGCCTCACACGCTTATACATACGAACGATACACATAAAAGTGGTACATAAGAATTGTACATAGTCACACATTTATAGAATCAAATCAATGTAGATATATTCAATTGTCTTCTGCATATTGAATCAAGAATAGTATACATATCGTTCAGTGTTCGGTAATGACAGATCATTTTTAAGTTACTTTTTGAGGTCAGTGACCTTTCCCATATTTCGTCAGGTGACCTACTCTGTCATAAACTCATATTTAATTATATTTTGTGACACACTCTAAGATATATTAAGTCATATCTGTTTCCTAATTGGGTCACTGACCCTTCACTCATTGACAATACTCTATATTTTGTAAACACCTAGAGTCATCGACCTTCTTATACTGGCAACAGATGTCACCTCTAAATTCATAATATTTGGCAACGAACGCCATACTTAAATTCCTATATTACAATTGAAACACATCCCATGTCTAATATTTGATACCATACTGTTGGCAAACAGATGTCACGTTTATATTTACTGTTCAATGGGCTACATATAGCTCGTCATAATGCTTAATATTTAATGCGAAATGCATATCACAAATCCCAACAGAAACCATTTGCTGCATAAAGGCAAAATATAAATTCGACTGCCGGATGGTTGCTTTCATGGAGAGCTGACCATGAAATTCCATTATGTATGATACCTATTCCGTAGTATATGATGTTAATCGTTCTGATGTGATATGATTTCCTGAGGTTTATGTGGAGGCGAAACAGGTCAGAAATATCACATAATTTATACATATACTTATGCATAGATGTGTACTTGTATGAGCATAAATGTCTTCCAAAATTGTGCCATTTCTGCTACTGTGTATTTTTAATTTAAAAATGTAAAGTGAGGCACACACTGAATCCCCTCCCTATTTTCCAATATTCCACAAATTACGACTTCACTGCCGCCGAAAACACAATATATAAAATCATAATGAGTCGACTTCCAGGCCGGATCCACCAGTCACCTGTACTTGATCCCTTCTTACCACCTTACTTCATTCCTAATAATGAGCCTACTTCCAGGCCGAATTTATCAGTCACATGTACTAGACCATATTCACATCCTCAACACTTGCTTAAAACTACACGAAGAAGACCATACATCTCGTTCCTCATAGCATTAAAAAAAAAAAAAAAAAAAAAAACGTTTTTACATTGCTTATGTCCAGCAGCCATTTTCACTAAGTTCACTCACCTGTTGTTACGCCGTCCTCTTCTCAGCGTCATATATGACATTATAATCATCAGGGTAAACAATCGTGGAATAAATTAAATAAAAATCCTTCAATAATGTAATTAGCTATTTTCAATATTCTGTTTCGTTCTGAGAAGATCTGTGTCTGCCACCTAACTTTGCAAAGGTTACTCATGCTATGCAGATGTTTACTGCTGAGTTACAATATTTATCATACTCCATAATTGTTATGTACTCATATAAGCCTAATTCAGTATGTATTTAGCCTGTAAATTTCATATTCCTGCTTACTCATGTCAAATCCAGTATTTATTTACTCGTGTACATTAGTGTTTCTGTGCAATCTGGTATTTGGATAGAGAAGAAAGTAAAGATCATAGAAAAGAGTTCAGACTGAATGGTAAAAGGAAGAACTAACACTGTGAAAGGAAAGGAAGTAAGCTGCTAGTTAACTAGGATACCTGGTAGGTGTCAGTTACCTGGCAAAGCAAAGAGCGCTATTGCCCCCTGAGGTACGTGTACCTATTTTCTGTGAAACTTCTTGATGTCCACAACGTTGTACAAACCTCTACTCTTTCCTGTCTTTGGGTGTACAAATCACACTGCACTAGGATGTGCTATCCTTATTATTTTGTATGGTCCCTGATAAGCTTCATGAATTTTTTTTAATTTCAGAGCTGATTTTAGATTATCTTAATCTAGACTGTATCAATACCAGTTCATCAACATGATATGTAACTTTCTTAATGTGTGCATGATGTTTACATTTACGTTTTTCAGCTTTCTCCTTAATTCTTTTAATAGCCACCTCCCTTTTTTCATCAATGGACTAATCACCTATAGGAGGAAAGTCTACTATTTGCTCTATCACACTAGAGTTAATAACTCTGGGGGCGAAATTTCTGTTGTGGAATGCGATAACTCATTAATTACTCTTTCAGAGTCGTCAATATAATCCGTCCAGATTAAATATAAACCACTGTATCCACTGTAACAAGAGCATTGATTTATCACTAAAATTAGAAAGGTCCGTGTGAACCACCGGTTAAACCCTGCTATAAAATCTTGTTCCCTGGCCCAAACTGAGAACTGACTCGTTTCAAATTACTTCAATTATAGGAAGTTAATACTACAGTGGTCAATATACATTTCAGGTCACTCGTTATTACACACAGACATTAATAATCAAGCCACCACAATTAAAGTTATCTTAGAAAGGTGGCTAAGAAAACATTTATGGCGCAACGGAACTTAGACATAAGAAAAATTGCATCTGAACTTGTTCTCAGCACCTTTGAAGAACTCCACAGAAGATGAAGTGGTTGAAAATTGGATCATTATACAAAATCAAGTTGAAATCCGTTGGAAATCGATCTAGGTACTGGTTTTCTATGAGAAGTGGAGCGAATTCAGGCGACTAGTTGCAAACCTCGGAAGTCGGAACTCGAACCCACGGGGTTCCGAAAACCGATAAAATTGAATGAATTTAGTTTCCAAAAAATAAAAAAATTAACTACAGCATGCAACCCGTAGAAATGCTTAGAATTATATAAGGAAGCGAATGAAATACAGCTACACGCGATAGGGGCCGATTGCAGAGACGGATGAGGTCCTGTCTCAGAAAAGCCACAAAAATGAAATAATTACAAGTCGGAAACATAAAAATAAGAATTACGGAGTGCAACCAATAGAAATGTTTAGAATTACATGAAGTAGCGAAAGAAATGCAGTTACACGCGATAGGGAGCGCTTACAGAGATGGATGAAGTCCAGTCTAAAAAAAACTCGTCAAAGTGGAATAATTACAAAGTCGGAAAAATAAACTTAAGAATTACAGCATCAGCCCATAGATATGTTTAGAATTACATAAGGAAGCTATTGAAGAGTGAATCACTGACAAAGACTGAGTGCGTACTACCAGTCGGAGAAGAGACTGCAACATTAAAATAGGCGGGGAGAGAGGATCGCGAAATATTAGTGCAAATCACAAGGATACCCGGATAGTTACTTGCCTGATGGGCATGGAACAAACGAGAGTGAAAGCTGAAGGCTTTGTTATACGAACCCACTCACAGAAGGAAACGGTGAGAAGATTTTTACATGCATTGTACAAAAATTAACATATCACCCATCTGAAATCGGGCCCCACAAAGCTAGAAAGTAATTACACAGAGTTGATACACCGCCACATGATCACAAAAGGTTTTAACATACAGTCCGTTATCAAATTGCAACTAGGATCGCAGACACCGCGTTTATCTATTGAAATCACTGAATAGAAAAACGAGAACACATTTCCTCACACGATCAGAGAAAATATTCCAAAAAATGATTCTAAGTTCACGAGCCTACGTTAAACGTTTTAGGCAATAAAACGCTACCACCTCGCAGACACAAGAGGAGAACCAAACTTACCTCGCCAGAAGCCCAGTATAGAATGACCAGCCCGAGCGGCCACACGGGAACCCACCGGAAGCGGGAAAAACCAAGATCAGTGGTGGTGGGGAGGGAGAGATCCGCCCTAGAATAGGCTCGACGACTGGACTGTAACCAAAGGGTGTAGAAACCTCTTTGGTAGCCTCAGCAGCTATCGACTCTGAGCCAGAGAGAACGATGCAATGCGCGCTACCACCCCCCACATTCAGACAGCCACAGATTCTCGCACATCCACATAAAAGTAAGACAAGTACACATTCTAACAGGGACAGTGCCGTAGCGGAGAAGCCACATTTATGCCAAATTAATTACTATAATAATAAGTTATTAACATAACAAAATATTCTACAGGATGGGTTCGAGAGGTGGAGGCGGGTATAATTTCCGTGCGGGTTTGGGGAGTTATTTGCAGAAATCGTGAGTACACATAGCAGGTTTCGTCTCCAGGAGAAGGTATATTTCCGAATAAGGGATACATGAGCTGGTTCTTAAGGCCTGAGGAGTGGCACCAGTGGTAGATAGGGGTTTAGCATTGTGCTAGGAGACTGCAGGTGCTAGATCGACAGACTGCAGAGCGGAGGGATCGTGCTGCTCGGTCGAGAGTAGAACGCGGAATCAATCATGGACTCACTGCCCGTCTTGCAGCTAGCGGACACCGAATCTTGGACGTTACATGCTCTAGTCCCTGATTGGCAGGAATCTTTTCGTAGCTCCACGTTCTATGTTCTGTTTGGCTGGCGCTCTTTGGTGGGGGCTCGGTACTAGGGTGTTGTTCAGCAGTTTTGGGGCCAGTAGTTGCTGCAAGTGCTGGTACAGAGGACTGCCAGACTAGGGTCGATGGCACCGGGCGCGCGGTGTTGAAACGTACGGCTGGAGGCCGGAATTGGGGACAGGGCAGCGACCTCACGTTGGCGCACGGAAGGTGCTTGTACATTGGTGAACGTTATCTTAGTACGGAAATTTGACTTATACTTCAAAATGAAATTAAATGCCAGTAAAAGTACCAAGAATATTTCGAAAACTCGCGACTCCTACGTGCTACTGGTGTACAATATGAAAAACCTAGCAATATTAACTAATATCTTAACACATAAAATAAAAATGCTATTCCTCAAGCCTTGAGAAGAGTCTAGTTCAAGTTTTAACTAAATGATAATCTAGCGACATTAAATAAATTATAACTTTACGGAAGTATACAAAAAAATATTCGGAAGACGACAAACGGTCGACTTTCAAGGTTTGATGCTTTTTCGCACAATATGTACGAAATAACCCGTTAAGCTCTCTCATCACGCTTTCACTCATATTTGTTTGAGGATGATATTTATATATAAAAATTGACTTGTCAAGATCCTTTAACATCCTTTCCCAAGTGTCAAAAATAAATTGTGCCCCATTATTGCTAATGATCTTTTCTGGCTTTCCTACTTTGTTTACATAATCATTACGAATTTTTTTCTGTTACAGACTTACCAGTGGCTCTCCTCAAAGCATACAACATTACATGTTTTGACAGCATGTCAATTACCACAAATTAACATTTGTATCCTCCCCGAGATGTTGGCAGAGGCCCATATAAATCTACACAAACTTTCTCTAGAATGTCTGCTGGTACCATACTATGCATTTATGTCTTGCTGCCTACATTGGAGATCTTTGTTTTCTGGCTTTTGCTACATGTTTGCAAAATCTTTTGAACAGCTTTTTCCATATTGTTAAAATAACAACTTTCCTAAATTTTATCTGTACATTTCTTTGCCCCAAAATGTGCATATGTATGATGAACAAACCATACCACAATTTTAATACAGTGTTTTGGCCAATATATTTTCCATTGTTGTTTCTCAGGGTCAGCCCTCCTATACAGAATACTCTTGTATATGGTGTAGTAACTCGTTTTCCTACTCCATTCAGCTTTTATCATTTTGATAACCTCATCTTTGTTTTGTTCCCTTCTCAAATTTTGCATAACGCTTCTAATTTTATCCTCTTTATCAACTTTGGTCAAGTACAACCTGGAAATCGCTTTCTGTCCTGTATCATTGAACCCTGCTTTATCCATGCCCTGGGTTAACCTTAACAACGTATCTGCCACAATATTCTGGCAAATATTCTATGGTAAAATCATACTCTTGTAAGGCAATTGCCCATCTTGTTAGCCTGTTATGTGTGAGTCTGCAAGCCATAAGAAATGACAAGGCCGTATGGTAAGTGAATACTTTTACTTTAGGACCCATTACATGATACCTAAACTTTTTGAAAGCCCACACAACACTCAAGGCTTCATTTTGAGTGACTGAGTACTTCCTTTCCCATTTGTGAAGTCCTCTACTGGAAAAAGCAATACTTTTCTTTCTAGAGTTTCCCCATTTTCTATGAATTGACACAAATGTGCCCCTAATCCATATTCTGAACAGTCTGTATATATGCAAAAAGGAATATTCAAATTTGGGTGTGATAAGGCAGTGCTATTACACAATACATCTTTGATGTCCTGAAATTCTTTCCTACACTCATCCGAAAAAATCCAAGTGGCATTCGTTTTAGACAGTTGTATCGGGTTCTTCGTATTAAGTGCTTCATTACTCGCAAATTTGCGATATAAGCCCAAAGTTCCCATAAAACTTTTAATTTGCTTCCTATTCTGGAAAATTTCTAATAGCTTCCAGCTTATCTGGATCAGGTTTTATGCCCTCAGCTGAAATGACATGCCCCAAAAATTTAATTTCACCTTTCCCAAACTCAGACTTTTTCAAATTTGCACTAATGTTGTTCTTTTCAAATTTATCAAGAACCTGTTCTAATATTTCATTATGTTCCTTCCAGTCTTTGGCTTCAAACAAAATGTCATCAACGTAAACAGTAATTCTGTTAAGCAGATCTTCCCTCAATACTGTATCAACCATGCATATGAAGGCAGATGTTGATATTTTCAGACCCAAAGGTAACACTCTGAACTGATAACACCTTCCTCCACTTATAATAGCAGTGTATTTGCGACAGTTTTCCACCTATCCATCGGTGGTAATATAATTTTATGCATCTAGTGTGATGCTAACTGAATTATCTTTCTTTGCGACTATGACAAGAGGATTGGAATATTCACTACAAGACCTTTCAATAATGTTCCATTCTGTCATTTTCTTAATCTCCTGCTCCACTGCTTCGCGTTTGGCTAATGGGGTGAAATAGGGCTTAAATCTAAAAGTTTCATGGGGCTTGACTAATTTCATACTTGTAGTCTTTCATGCAGCCTGGTTTCTTTGAGAAAGCTCTTTTATGACGTAGAACAATGGCCTCTAATTCCCCAGCTTCCAGTTCATTCAAGATCTGAGTGTTTACAACCTTTTCCCTAATCTTTGTTTCTGTGCTTAACTCAACCTGAGGTTTCACCTCTATAGAGAAACATTTTCTTTCCTCTGTTTCAAAATTCCAAAACATTTGTTTCCTTATTAGCCGTACCCGAGCTTCATTACAATTACTAAGTGGTTATGGGTTTCATTGAAAGTGAAACATTTACTCTTCCTCACCTTTTATCACTCTCGCAAGACCTGCATTGAAATCCAACATAGCCCTATTATTTATAACCCAGTATGCGCCCAAAATTAAATTGACATACATCCCTCGGATTACCATGCCATTTACAGTGAACTCACGGCCCTTGATTTTAAATTCGAGCAACACCTGTTCCTTAATTATTTTACTTCTTGCCCTATAATCAGTAACCACCTTAACTTCTTGTGCAGATAACTCTGGAACTTTTGTTTTACTTTTAATCTTTTCATACAAGTCTCAGACTGCAATGGCTTTCAAGTGCTTAATCTCTACTTCCACAGCTGGTAGGTAAATCTCTTTAATATCTTGCCTATCTTCTTCTAATAGAGCCTCTTTGATACCACCTCTTTCATCATACCCCAAAAATCTTGAAAGTGGTCCAGTACTTTCGGCTGTTCACGATTGGACCATATCCGAACCGCCTATTAATTTTCCGCATCCCTTAAGTTTCGATTTCTGTCATTACCTGATTGCTATTATAGTATATTACCCCTTTGGTGTCCACCTCTAGCCCTGCCTCGTTGGAATTCACCTCTTCCTTTCCTCCTTGGACTACGACTGTGATTTGACTTTCTGCTGTCATCCCAATCATTGTTTTCATTATTCTGGTGAGCATCATCTCGAGCAGAATCTCGGTTATTGCGACGATTTGTACTCCACTTATTCTTCCTCCAAGTCTCTCCGACCCGTTTATTGTCATCCAGTATATCTAAGTGTTCCAGCACTGGTAACAACAGCTTCACATCAGTTTTACTAGCATATATTAATTCCTTTTTTACAGTTTTGGGAAACTTAAGTAATATAATTTCTATTAGGTCAGACTCTTGAATAGGATTCATTAGGTATTGATTCTTTTCCCAATAGTTCTGGAAAAATTCTTTACAGCTACCACAACCACTGTTTACGTAATTGGTACCTTATAAAATTTAAGTGAATATACTATTTTGTATACTTTCAGACCAATACTGATTGAGAAATGCAGTGACAAACTCATGATATGATTTAAAAATGTTAATAGGCCCTGTTCCCCATGAAATTGCGTCACCTTCAAACTGTACTTTTCCCCACCAGGGATACCGTGTACAAGCTTCCTTAGGGTATATTTTGCGGGCGGAGAAGTTAGTTTCGGAAGACAAAGTTCCTCAATGCTTCTTCCCACAAATCGCCTAGACCTCCACAACCTCACGGATGTTGATGCGTAACAGTGTACATTTGTACCGCCCTACAGTATGCACGAGGTGCCGTAGTTGCTGTCCAAAACTTTATGGAAAGTATTGAGTTCTGACTAACCTGTTGTCTTCTATAGTTGTGTCCCCAGCTCAGAAGACGACACACAGTTCGTTGGTTCTTCTTCAGCATACGAGTGAGGCTAGAATAATTTCGGTAAGATGGAAGTACAAGAAGCGAGTCGCGAGATATTCAGTTATCAGGGATGCCATTTATTTCGTCTAGTTGCAAAATGATAGAAATTAATAAACTCCTTAACATGACGATTACTTCCTATATAAGCAACTATTATCAATACTACAGGGCCTATGCTGCCCGTAGTTCATGGTGAGACCTCGAGTGTTAACATAACTGCTAAACTTTACTCATGACTGGCGCGGACCGGTGCGTATATTGGTCAGCTCGAGACTGAATCTATGGCGCGTTGTGACACTCTGTTTAGCACCAAAACAAGACCGTCGCGCGCCTACTCCAATATTGTTCTTCTCTTGTTACAATAAGAGAAGACTTCTTGGACCCTTGGACTTGTGGTATGGTACTCTGATACTGTGATATCAAGACGCAACATTAATGAGGATTATATCATAAGTCAATCTGCCTGTCTATGATTTTGCAAATCGATAACCTATGAAAGAGCTTGAAAACTGCAGATTTAAGTGATAAAAGCGTGCTGCGAGATTTCTGAGAGTGTGTGAGAAACGAGAAGTTTGGTTACTTGCCAATGACATCGACCACCGGCGTCCAAAACGTATATGAACCAGAGAGAAAGACAGTGAAGTGGGCAATTTAACTGAAAGTGCTATGAACATTGAAAACGTGGGTTAGTCGGATAGGGCAACTGAGCCGAAAATTGATAACTGCATCACTACAGTGGATCAATAACTGCCTAATGACACTACTTCCGACCATAAATTTTTTTTGTGAATAGTCTTGTAAGATTAACGTAAATGAACTATTAGCTACAGTAACCGTACTTTCTGCCCTTCGAAATAGTCACCTTACATAACAATGCACAGCTGAGGTCTAAGATAGATGTCCTGGAAACTTAGCACGAATTCGTCATTTAGGATCGTGTACAAAAGCCTCGACAAGTTTCGTTGCATGTCAGGAATATCGTCAATTCTCCTTCTTTTCAAAGTGAGTTTTAGTCGATGGAATACGAAGTTTGGAGGATTGAGTTCAGGCGAGTATTGTGAATGTTCAAGTTGAACCACCCCCTTTTGTGCCAGGAACTGTTTCACTATACTGGCTGTGTGTAGACTAAACTCACTGTGAAAGTAAAGAGATTTGACGATATTACTGGCATTCAACGAATTCAACGAAACGTGAAGAGGCTTTTAAATACTATCTCAAAGGAAGACTTCGTGCACAGTTTCCAAGACATGTATCACAGAGCTCAGCGCTGCATAGTTATTGGAGGTGACTATTACGAAGGACGGTAAGGTAACTGTAGTTCGTTGTTCATCTACGTCAATGGTACAGGACTTTTCAACTAACATTATTATCTGAGGCTGCATAATAAGGTGTCCCAGTGTGGCGCAGTCGATAAGTGCATCTCCCAAGTGACTAAAGTGAGTAGGAGGTTCCGGGTTCGAATACTGACACTGGTACAAATTTTAATTCTACTGGTCAGCCATTATTCAATAACAATGATACTCCCATACTTCCACAAACCACTCACCCTTGCCCTACCTGGCCTGCCGGGCCTTAGCATAATGAGACTATTTTCTACTCTCAAAAGTGAAATCCTGAGACAAAGAAGTTACCTACGCACCATTAAGGATGTTCTGGAATCCGCCTACCAGGGATATGTGATTCGTGGAAAACTCCGTGACAAAAGAGTATCGATGCTGAATGGATGTGCTTCGCCGAGGTGAAATGGCCAAGCGCTTTAATGCGCCTTGCTGTGGAGCGCCGGTTGCACCTCATCGGAAGATCGAGTCCTCCCTTGGGCATCTGTATTTTGAGCGAATTAAGCAGAGTTAAGCAGCCATCATCAGTTCCTGTGTATTGCTAACTGAACATTACTCTCGTGTCAACCATTGGCCCTGAATTATAATATTAGGATGTTGGGAACATTGTCAAAACTAAAAACTACGTCAAAATAACATTAAATTATTTCCGCGATGGCTCAACATATGGTTTCATTGGATAACATAATGTGGAATAATATGGACTCAATCAATAAATCTGAATTTACAAAACATTTTCTAATACTTTTTTACAATGCTTATACCTTTTAATACAGGTATTACGGTCCCATATTTGCCACATGTGTTAATTTTACTTTCAGAGATTCCGGGGTGAATTCAAACTTTGATTCTTTTTTTTAGAAAGTTTTATTTGAGTCAATATTGTACATTGAGTTCCGTTTCATGTGGACGTTAACATATACTTCAAACTTATGAGTGAAGAATACAGTTTTTAATGTACGGCACAGTTCTTACAGTAATACCTAACAAATTCTCCCATAGGGGGTGAGACTGCATTCTGAAGACATGTGATGAAAATATTGTAGATATAAGTAGAGAACATTATTGAGAGCTGCTGGTAACAATTACATCCTTCCTACCGTTGAGGTCCTTGAGAATGTCCTCCAGAGGACGTCCTTTGGTTTCCGGTAACAACCACCATCCGAAGCAGTTACAAACCAGACAGACAGCTGCGAAGAACCAGAAGGTCCCATACGTTCCCATGGTCTCCGACATGTTTGGATAAAGTTTGTTCATGATGGCAGCACCGGCAAACATCACTGCGTAGGTTGCGACGGAGGCCAGGCCTCTGATCCTCGGAGATACAATCTCAGAGAGCACAACGTACGGTAGCGAGCTCAGACCGAGCGCCACCATCACCACATATACAGAGAGGCAAGTGGCAGGCAGCCAGCCGACTGAAGACAGATCCACCTGCGTCTCTTGCTTGAGGTACATGTAGACACCCAAGATTGCGACAGAAGGCGCAACAACCCCATTGGAGAGGAACAGCAGGGGCCGCCGACCTATTCGTTCTATCACCAGCGCAGACAGCACAGTGCCAACCACCTGCGGCAAGAGAAAAAACAGCAACATTTAGAACTATTTGCGAAAGCTGTTGAATGAATATCCTATATTTATGTGTGGTCTTATTTTGTAATAAGGTACTATATGTCAAGATTAACTGTGTGGAATACTTTGGTGCCTGTACTTTAATCGTTGAACGTTAACAGCGCTCGACTACATGAGGAGTGTAGAGTGTAAACTTAACTGGCTGTGGCCTGCATGGTCTCCTTAGAAATAAGCACCTCTGCAATTATTAGACCGTCCCACAACCTTATTACATCACTTGCTGGATCGCGCAATCGATGTCTTCTGATTTTCTTTTATCTCGTGATTATAACGGAGTATTCTATTTTGAAAATGGAAAAGTCCGTTGGGGGAGGCCTTGAGCGTATGGTGGATTGATGGCGCACAGTGATTTCCTTTTGTGTGTATTAATCAGGTACCAACAGGGATGAATGTGCGGGTGCTTTATCGTGATACACGGCCACCTTTCAGGCCGATTCCTTCTACCGTTTTCTAGCAGGCATCGCAACACGTCCAGATAGTACAACCGATTAACAGTTAATCTCTGTGTCATGAATTTATGATGAACTAATTCTTCAGTCACATTAAACCATTGTCACGTTGCAAACTGCACGTGGTCCGGAATTCGATGGATAGTCGTTAATAGAATGCAACGCTTTACACTTAGAACATGTTTATTGCTAACACAAGCAAACCATTAGTACAGACTGACTCCTGCTTAGAGTGATCCACTATTTATACATAGAAAGAATTTTCTGAACTTACAAGTACATCAAACGTAAGTAACATGCAGAACATTCTACAAATAGTAAATACAATTAATTCTTATTAATTAATTTATTTATTTTTTTGTCCATGGCGGAATTTGAACTGGAGACCACAAGCATAGCGATCTGCGAAGCTAACCACTGCACCTCGCGTGCTGTCGGAAGACTCACGACACCATGTTTCTCCTTTTTCCTAAAAGTCCATGTCTCGACTTCATGCAGTGCAATGCTCCAAATGTAGCAATTCACCAGTTTCTTCTTTAATGCCAAGCTCATCTTGTTGGTCAGTATAGCCCTATTCTTGCTGAAAGCGGCTTTGGCCATGGCAATTCTTGCTCGAATTTCGTTTGTGCTTCGCGCGTCCTTTGTCAGGAAGCTTCCCAAGTACGAGAACTTCTTCACAATCTCCATTTCTCGATTCTCCACTGCTATTCTCAAGGGTTTCTCTCGTTTTGATATCCACATCACTTTTGATTCTTGGTTTTGATTTTCATACCGTATTTGCTACCAGTTTCCACCAGCTGACTCATCATATGTTGCAGTTGTCTTTGATTTTTGGCGAGCACTACCAGGTCGGCTGCATACTTGATAGTCTTGATGAGGCATCCTCTTATCCTGATGTTTCCGCACCCTTTCAACGCTTTTCTCGCCAACCATTCACTATACAGATGGAAGAGGGTGATAGAAAACATCCTTGCCTGACTCCCCTTACTGTTTCCACGCTACTTGTTTCTCCATAGTTATGCAGCACCTTTTCCCTTTGTCCCAGGTAAAAGTTCAGAATTAGTCTCTCCAGTTTATTCCTATCAACTTAAGATTGTTCATCAATTTTGTCCCATTGACTCTGTCGAAGGCCTTCTGTCTGTCTATATAACAAGCACAAAGTTCTTCCTTAGCAGCCAAAACTCGCCCCGACGATATCGTCAACATGCCGATGGCGTGTTTGGTTACTTTTCCTTCCCTAATTAAAAACCGGTTATCTCCCACTGCTTCTTCAATTTTGGCTCCAGCTATCTGGCAACTAGTCTTGCAATGATAATTCCCAATTGTGAAGTAAGAGTAATTGTTCTATATTCACTACATTTCAGTGCCAGCTGTTTCTTCTCAATAGCAATTACTGTGACATCCAAAAAGTCCTTGAGCCATTCTGCGGTTTTATAGATTTTGTTGCAGAGTTGCGTCAGCGCTTTCAAAGCTTCATTTCCTATTTCTTTCAGTAATTCCACTGGTATGTCGTTATTTCCTTCGCTTCATAACGTTTACCACCTTTTCTACTCCCATTGACAGTATGCTGGGTGCTTTTTCGTCTTCATCAATCATCTCATCCGTTTCTTCTTCGATTGCATGCGGACGATGTTCCTTATCGTAGAGTTCCTTTACATATTCTTTCCATATTTTCAGCACTTCCAATAGTTCAGCAACAATTTTTTCCTCTAAAGTCTTCTATTCCGGGGTCTCTAATCTTTTGTTCTCGCTCTGCTCCAGCTCCTTCTTTTACTGCTACATGAGGTTATACCTTCTTTTCCTTTGTAGTTCCTCTATTTCCTCACATATTTCATCTATGCAATTTTCCTTCGTTTTGTCTATTTCTATCCTAAGCGAATTATTTTCTATATTCTTGTTCATTAATGTTTTTATACTTCCTCCTTTCATACATCTTATCCAGCATTTTATTGGTGATCCAAGATTTTCACGCTATCTCTGCTTTCATACCTGCTTCACTCTTCAGAGTGTTCAATAAAACTAATTTAACATTTTTCCACTGTACTTTCACGCTTGCTCTTGCATTTTCATCTTTCGTTTCATTAAATTTTAGTTCCAAAGAATCTGTAACTGCCTGAGTGTTCTCTCTTAGCTTTTCCAGATTCCACCTCTGCTTTTGTTTCCCATGCTGTTGGATCCTGTTCAACGTTGTGCTGTGGTCTGCAACCAGAATGTTATGATCCGAGTCGATATCGGCAGCTGCCATAGTTTTGGCGTCTTTCACACTGTCCCTAAACCTTTGATTGACGACTATGTGGTCTATCTGATATCTGTTCATATCTCTTCGAAAACTGCAGCAGAGAAATTCTCGTTGGTTTCAAAAGGGCCCCATGTCTTCCTCTCAACAATTCTGAACAATAGCTCCATGTAATTTATAAAGATTCTTTGACAGTCAGAAAAGACGGCTGGACGATGAAAATAATGTACCTATGATTTGTTTCATAGTCATTGTTGGAGAGCATGCCGTCTTATGTGATATGGTGTCCTCATAGTACACTACTGGCCATTGATGATAAACGGGTATTCATTGGACAAATATATTTACACATGTGATTACATTTTCACGCAATTTGGGTGCATAGATCCAGAGAAATCAGTACCCAGAACAACCACCTCTGGCCGTAATAACAGCCTGGATACGCCTGGGCATTCAGTCAAACAGAGCTTGGATGGCGTGTACAGGTACAGATGCCCACGCAACTTCAACACTATACCGCAATTCATCAAAAGTAGTGTCTGGCGTATTGTGAAGAGCCAGTTGCTCGGCCACCATTGACCAGACGTTTTCAGTTGGTGAGAGGCCTGGTGAATGTGCTGGCCAGCGCAGCATTCGAACATTTTCCGTATCCAGACAGGCCCAGACAGGACCTGCAACATGCGGTCGTGAATTATCCTGCTGAAATGTAGGGTTTCACGACAATCGAATGAAGAGTCACGGATCGTAACACATCTGACATGTAGCGGCGACTGTTCAAAGTGCCGTGGATGGAAACAAGAGGTGACCAAGGCGTTTAACCAATGGCGCCTCATACCATCACGCCGGGTGAAACGCCAGTATGGCAATGACGAATACACGCTTCCAATGTGCCTTCACCGCGATGTCGCCAAACACCGATGCGACTATCATGATGCTGTAAACAGAATCTGGATTCATCCGAAAAGAATGACGTTTTGCCATTCGTGCACCCAGGTTCGTCATTGTGTACACCATCACAGGTGCTCCTCCCTGTAATGCAGCATCAAGAGTAACCGCAGCAATGGTGTCCGAGCTGATGGTCCATGCTGCTGCAAATGTCGTCGAACTGTTCGTGCAGATGACTGTTGTCTTGAAAACTTCCCCTTCTGTTGTCTTAGGGATCGAGACATGGCTGCACGATCAGTTACAGCCATGCGGGAAAGATGCCTGCAATCTCGACCTCTAGTGATACAAGGCCGTTGGGATCCAGCACGGCGTTCCATATTGCCCTCCTGAACTCATCGATTCCATACTCTGCTAACAGTCATTGCATCAAGACCAACGCGAGGAGCAATGTCGCGATAGGATAAATCGCGATAGGCTACAATCCGACCTTTCTCAAAGTCGGAAACGTGATGGTACGCATTTCTCCTCTTTACACGAGGCATCACAACAACGTTTCACCAAGGAAAGCCGGTCAACTGCTGTTTGTGTATGAGTAATCTGTTAGAAACTTTCCTCCTGTCAACACGATGTAAGGTTACGTCACCGGCGCCAACTTTGTGTGAATGCTCTGAAAATCTAATCATTTACATACCACAGCATCTTCTTCCTGTCGGTGAAATTTCGCGTCTGTGGCACCTTATCTTCGTGGTGTAGCAATTTTAATGGACAAGAGTGTATATGAACTGAATGTAATGATTTAAATTCAACATATCCATAAGAAAAGGAGGAGGGAAGGTGAATGACATGCTGAGCAGTACGGACAGAATGTAGTAAAAACAGATTGGAGAATATCAGTTGCCGAGGTAAGCTAATACTAGAAAAATATATCGGACGACCTTGTAAATTCGTACAAACTGTTCTAACTATTTTGAATCCGTTAGTCAAGATGATCGAATATCAATATTCTGGCATGAAGCCATGAAGTTCGTTTTTAACACTGTTTTTATATTAATAACTGCATATATAAACAAGTTTTGAGCTCTGTTAGAACTTGATACTCAAAACTTTTTGTCACCCCATTGTCTGTAGAGAACAAAATGCCGTTATTTCTTACATACTAAGCCAGTGCTGCCATTTGGTGAATGTGTGATTAAGCGTGACAGAACACACTCCCATACTACGCCAGTGCTCTTATCCATCAACAGCATGATAATTTGGGACAACCCACATTTTGTATGACAACTAATTGTTGTAGTCCTTATTTGCTGCATTTCAGCTGTTACTCAGCAATCAAATGGCATTAGAGAACTTAATTTGGAGAGCTTATAGAGATTACAAATTTTTAATAATCTGTGGAATTAATTTCATACCAATGGCGTTAATTTCATACAAAGCTAGAGTAGAAGACAAACTTATGGTTTACACATTACGTATTGTAATAATAATAATAATATTTTTTGTGTGTTTTATGGAAGTTAAGCTGTTATTTAGTTTAGAATATTCCACAATGAATTCTAGAGAGAATATAGGTATTAATATTACAATAATGTTACAGTTTCATAAAATGCATTTTTTTAAAACCATCAGCTGTTTATTAAAAGCCTTATACATGTACCAGCTTCGGTCATACACCATCTTCATGGATAAAAAAGTGTTGAAACAGAATGGTCAAATGCATCAAATAAAATACATCCAACTTAGATAAACAGGAGTCAGGAGTTATTTGATGCATTTTACCATTCTGTTTTAACACCTTTTTATCCATGAAGATGGTGTATGACCGAAACTGGTAGATGTATAAGGTTTTTAATAAACAGCTGATGGTTTAAAAAAATGCATTTTATGAAATGTATTACAGCTGTTGACACTCGCCTCACCAAAGCATTCAAAATGTTACAGTTATTATATAAACGATTTACCTCAGCTGGCATCTGTTGAAAGGGTTGAAAATGTAGGACCTCAGTGCTGCCACATGCTGTCAATGGCGACCAAGTAGGATCTTAGAGTTCAAAGCCTGTTATTTCGAATATTCCAGAATTAGTTCTATACAATTTAAGATACAGCAGTAGGTACACTATGGGGCTTCTGGATCCACATTTGAGGCTTCTGGGGCAGGTGACATCATCAATGACATCATCAATGAAGTCATCACTGATGTCATCAATGGTGTCATCAATGACATCATCAGTGTCATCATCAATCATGTCATCAATAACATTATGACCACTGCAAGATGGCGAATACAAACAAGATGGCGAACATAAACAAGATGGCGGATATGAACAATGTGGCAGATATGAACAAGATGACGGCAGCAGCGGGAAGATCATAATAGGGAAATTATATATATATATATAAAACAGAAGTTAATTATTGTATAGTTTTTCAGGTATTTGCTTCATGATATCATTGTGATATTCGATATAAACAGTAGTGAGCATTCTCCTCACGTAGAGAGTACATATCACGACTGTTTACTATCTGTTAGGCTTGAAGATGTTTTCTTTAGGGATGTTGGGCATTAATTTCACTAGTATGGGCACAGCCTCAGTTTGAATGGTACCGATGCCAATTAATTTTTTCCGATGACTCAGCTGTCTAGCCTCGTACTGCACTTACGTAATGTGATATCCTTGTGACATCATCAGTTTGTTCGCAATGTTGCAATGCGCATGCACAGCTGAGGTTCACATTCTCTTCTGAACCCCCTATGAATGCTGCATATTGGCGCAATGAAGATAGGCAACCAGACAGTTAAGAGGTTAACAAGTCAAGCGGTCATGGTCAACAGTTCAAGGTCAAGAGGTCAAAGGTCGAGAGTTCAAGGTCAAGAAGTCAAACCCTGAGGGAGGCAGCCTCTTGACCTTGTTCTGTTGACCTCTTGACCACCTGGTTGCCTATCTTGGTTGCACCCAGATGCAGCATTCATGGGGGGTACAGAAGAGGATGTGAACCTCAGCTGCGCATGTGCATTGTAACATTGCGATCAAACTAATAATGTGATGAGGCTATCACATTACATAAGAGTGGTACGAGGCTAGACAACCAATATGCCACCACCATGGGGGGATTCAGAAGAGAATGTTAACTTCAGCCACGCATGCGCATTGCAACATTGTGATTAAACTGATGACTTCACAAGGGTATCATATTACGTAAGTGTGGTAGGAGGCTAGATCGCTGAGTCATCAAAAAAATTAATTGGCATCGGTACGAATTCAAACTGAGGCCCCACCCATATGCCGCCTCAATGGGATGGAGGGGGTAGGGTGATCAGTAGATATACTAACGCTGCGAGCATCTCCGAGACATTCAATTTTCTGGATAACCATCCTTATGATCTTCGTCTTGAAGTAGCAATCCACGAATTGTGAGTGCTGTCAAATCCAAGCCATTTCACTGATACTCCATTTCTCTTTTACCCAGTGATTTTTTCGACAAAGTATGACATACAATATTACATCTTTTGTAGTTCTTCGAAATAGAAACCTCCTGCAATGGTGCGTGACAGGTAATTCTTCAGAAAGTATGTTCATGGATTGGACTCCCCCACATGCATTCTATCATGTTCCTTCTGGGAATCGAACGCTTACATCAGAGGCACCAGCGCCCCAGGTCCCAGGCATTCCATCTGCAAATTCCCAGTATTATGCACAGGTTCTGCTTACATCAAGGTTAGTGTGCTGAGGGCATTAACCTCCAGGTCCAATGACTGCTATTAGTGTGAGTTCTGCACTGCAAGCACATTAATGCTTTTCTTTCTTTGTGGCCTTATTCTGATCAAGGTTAGCGCACTGAAGACAGTAACCCCCAGGTCTCAGATGCCGGGTCACAGGTCTCAGGTTTAGGCTCTGAGGAAATTCACCATGGAAACTCTATGCAACCTAATAGGTATATGTCAAGTGAGATACTGGAGGTGTGTCTACAAACAAGTCCTACTGGCAAAGGCAATGGTACAGGTAGATGATCTCACAAAAGTGCACACAGTGCTCAGATAAATTTGGTAGATACATTGATTAGATGTTCTCGAATTTCAGGACATATCTACTTTCACCCCTATAAACGAACCCTTTCATGGTTCTGACAATCATCTCTGATCCTTCTGTAAGGTCATCTAATGATGGGGATTAGTAAATGCCTCCTGGGACAATTAAAATTGAGCAACATCATTAGAGCAGGATTCCACTTCAGTCTCTTGTTGCTCAGGACATTAAATAACTTTATCTCCATCAGAGTTGTGTTTATTAAAAATCATTGAATATTCGCTATAAAGAATGAAGTCACTACTGAAGGGCTTCAGGTCAATCGATTTAATAAAGTAATGTGCCACATTGTGATACCACAACATCATGATGATGCTCAAGATGCGAGCTACAATCACAAGAGGCAGTTCTGTAATGCACACTCATCCAGAATTTCTCAACAGCATGCTCAATACATATTACCAGGTGGTTCAGTGTGTGAACTGTTGCCTCTTTATTTGTGTAGTATGTCTAATCTCTTCTTCTACAAGCATGAATGATCTGTTTATAGATTCATGTGCTGAACGTTTTTGCAAAAGACCACAGTTCTGAACCAAATAGCAGTTTACGTTTAGATTCATCTTTTCTAGTAAAGCTATTTTGTGTTATGTTTAGTGACTAACATGGCACATATTGGTTATGTACAGGAGATGATAGTGGTGATATAAAATGTTCTTTGGTCGAGATGCACATAATTCAATTAATCTCCAATAGCTTAGTAACCAATGTGAGTGTATAGATAAGGTTTAATGTATGTTTGATTGCTCATAATGGTCAAGACAATGTCGCCAAACCCAAACCCTTCCTTTCGATTTCCTATGGGTAAAACGTGATATCCCAATCCAAAATGCTCGTTTGCAATCATCTACTGACCAGTTTCATTGCCCTTTATGTCACCTCAAGCAGATACTATAGAAAGGTGTGGCCAATGAAGAGCTAGTAGATCATCTTCCCTGCACACTCTTTTTAACTACTTATTCACAGTCACTGTGCTAATAGGATTACTGAAATTCTCCGGTTTTATTAAACCATCCTCAGTAAAATTGCCCCATGAGTGAGTGGGTGTGTCATTAGAAGGTTTATATTCAAGCAACTTACGGGTATGCTGCCGGGTGACGTCGTCAACAACCGCCGATATTTCGGCATGAGGATACCCTGCCATTCTCAAGGCACAACTGCACTTAAGGAACCAATGTGCAAGCGTATTTAATACCTCGGTTTGCAAAGGGTAAACAAGGAAGATAACACACACAGTACAAGTCCTTGCAGAGTCAACACAACCAAAGATGACCAAATATAAAAAATATCGATAGTGACTTTATCAACAGGTGAGGCGGCATTAATTTTGTCCCTCTGTTTCTTAACGAGAGACAGTGCCGGATTCCAAGCAGAATTTAAACAAAAACCACCATCTCTGTTTATAAGGTCGCTTGCTAGTTTAATATCAACAGTTTACTTAATAACACTACCCCAATTGGTGGAAGTGCATGCCAGAATCTCCGGTCTTCCACAGTCCTGATTGTCTGACCAATATATGACACAACTAGAAGGAATACGATATACACCTGCCTTAAGCAAACAAAGATCGTCCTTTACGAACCCCAACAGGGCCTTTATCTTAGAAGGTGGTCGAAAAACACATTTCACATCATATTTCCGCAAAATACGACTAATCTTGTTGGAAATGCTTCCTGCGTAAGGCAAAAAGGCCATAGATTTAGGTGCCACTTCATTACTATCGTCACTCACCCATTGCACAGAAGGCTGACAGCGCAATGCACGTTTTATCTGTCTCTCGCTATAACTATTCTGAGGGAAGATCAACTCGAGATGGGACAACTCAGCAGACAAACTTCCAGGGTCTGAATTGACATGTGCCCTCTGAACCCTGGTTCACTATTTGTCTCTATCTCTAGCGTGTATCTGAATATGAAATGTATCTTTGTGAATAATTTTTCTGTCTTCTTCTAACACTACATAAGTTAATAAAGGGTTTGGAACCAACTGACCGTTTGCAACTAATTGACTGTATGCATCTAATTACCGTTTGTAACTGACTTACCGTTTGCAACTAACTGACCATTTTCAACTAACTAACCGTTTGCAACCTACTGACCGTTTGCAACCGACTGATCGTTTGAAACCGACTGTCCATTTGCAACTGAAACAGCTCGACGAAATAGAAAGACAGCCTTTCTTTTCCTCACACAGGTGGAAAAGCCTACAACAAACATTCCACAAAAAAACCTTTGGTTTTACAAATAACAAATTACAAGGGAATACCTTTTGTACAAAAATTAATAATACTACTTACTTCTCGTAATAAGACAGAGCGAAACCATAAGCAAACCCTGTGACGAGTTAATACATAGCTTTTATCGCGTTACTGCTGAGTCTGAAATTACCATGGGAAAGAAAATTGCAAGTTTAAGAGTGGTACAATAATCGTAGTAGGCACTTTTTCTGCAGGATATGTTAATGCACGGATGCAAAAGAGCCCACAGTGTTGCTTAAAATACTATAGTGACATTTAACTAGCGACACTAACATGGAAAATTACTGAGTAAACTGAATAGGATAATTTTTTACATACAGTGTTGTTAATAGTGAGAGGATATATAAACATCGCTTTTCGTGCATACATTCTGTACCACTATGATATTTGGTTTGTAGGGACTTATTTATTTACCGTGTTGCTGGGTCTGAAATTATCAGGGAAAGATAATAGTGATAATTGTAAGTTTTAGACAGTGGTACAAAAATTGTAGTAGGCACATTTTTTTGCACGTTATGTTAATGTACTGATGCAAAAGAGTCCACAGCGTTGCTCCAAATGCTATTGTCACATTCAACTAGTGTCACTATCATGTGAAATCACTGAGTAAACTGAATAGAATTTTTCTGTACACATTGCGTTACTAATATATGTTAACAAATTATTTCTACCTACCTTGTAGAATTAAAGCTGTTATTCAGTAAGGAAAATGGCATCAGAGAACTACTTCTTTTATTGAGTTGATCTGCAGTACTTTTTTTTTTAATTGTTAGTTTTAAAATTTCGATAAATCGATTACAGCAATGTCTTTGGTGTTGCAATAGAATTCTCTCTCTGTGACTTAGTGTCTTTGTCAAAACAGCTGTTCGGTATGAAGAGATTATATACGATATGGGACATTTCTTAATTAATAAATAACATCCTTCCTAGCAATGAGAGTCTTATTTTCACCAACCTAAAGTCATATATATCGTTTTTTAGTGGATTATCAGAAGTTATAGGGCCGAAAAGGTTAGTTTTGCAATCTGGTGTTATTTTACTTTTATACGACTATTTCCAAGATTTTGTTTATATACTGCTATTTACAATATTTTCAGCATTTAATAGCTACGTTAAGGCTGTAAGTAACTGAGAGATACTGATTTTACGATATTCGCAGTACAATCATCATGTTATATTTTTACGAAGCCGGCCGCGGTGGCTGAGGGAACTGAGGCGCTCCAGTCACGGTCTGCACTGCCACTACGGTCGGGAGTTCGAATCCCCCCTCGGGCATGCATATTTGTGCCGTCCTTAGTCTTAGCTAGTTCGTAAGTAGTTTCTAAGTTTAGGGACTGATGACCCCGTAGTTAAGTCCCATAAGCTCTACAAACATTTGAACATACTTTTTTTTTTTTTTTTAGGAAAACGTTTCGTATTTTGATATAATCATGTCACCAACGGGGAAATTAGTTCAATAGGCATCATCTATTGCAAAGGGAATGCTTCCTCTTACGTGTGACAATATATTTCTCATCTGGATAGCAGTTAAAAGGTCATGTAGCAACACCACAGCAAATGTAGGCTATTGCCCTTCAGGGTAAGTTCAACTTACCATGAATATTGCATTTTCTGTGTACATACTATACTAGTATCTCGTTTGAGTTAGGGATGTACTTAATTTTCAAGAAAATTATCCCAACGAAATACCACAATTTAATGTAAAATATTCCGATTTGTTTGTTTGCTGCTGATGATGGGCAAGGTGATCTTTGGTAAAGGTGCTTAACTTGATGAGTGCTCGTCTTTGACACAGAAGTTTTATTACAACAACTGTTTATTTTCAGTTGGTGTTAACTTTAATAGAGCATGATACCACTTCCTTTGTTATGTTCATGAGTATTAATTTCATTATAACATTACAATATCGGTTGAATGACCTATCTTGCTTCTGACAAAGTAGTTACTGCTATGGTAAACAACAAGAACTCGTAATTCACATTTGTGGATTTTTCAACAGGATATAACGTTTAAAAATCTTGAAATCAGTTGCATATTACTATTGCCTTATTCATATTTTAAAAACAACACTTGATTTTAAGTTATTTGCACACATTTTGTTTTGCTCTCACTGCAATATTAGGTATCCATAATTGATTGTGCTTTAATCTGCCCAAAGTCTCATAGGGCAGGCAGGCAGGAAACGTTAGGCAGGAGGATAAAGCCCTCAGCGCACACCCCTGCGACTTGCGGGGGTAAGGACCTCAGCGTTTTTGAAGTGAACTATTCAAAATGTTCGCAATATTGTTGATGTAAAACTCTTGACGAAATGAGATGGGCACTATGGCACTGCAGCTTTAATTGCGAAGCCAAATCATTCACGGCTGTCCATTAAAATTGCTACACCACAAAGATGACGTGCTAGAGAGGCGAAACTTAACCGACAGAAAGAAGATGCTGCGATATACCAATGACTGGCTTTTCAGAGCATTCACACAAGGTTGGGGCCGGTGGCTTAAATGAGGAATGTTTCCAACCGATTTCTCATACACAAATAGCAGTTGACCGGCGTTACCTGGTGAAACATTGTTTTGATGCCTCGTGGATGGAAGAGAAATGCTTATCATCAAGTTTCCGACTTTCAAAAAGGTCGGGTTGTAGCCTATCGCAGTTTATCGTATCGCAACATTTCTGCTTTTGTTAGTCACGACCCAATGACTGTTAGCAACATATGGAATCGGTGGGTTCAGGAGGGCAATACGGAACGCCATGCTGTACCGCAACGGCTTCGTATCACTAGCAGTCGAGATGACTGACATCTTATCCACATAGCTGTAATGGATCGTGCAGCCACTTCTCGATCCATGAGTCCACAGATGGGGACGTTTGGAAGAATACAACCATCTGCACGGACAGTTCGACAACTTTTGCAGCAGCAAAGACTATCAGCTCGGAGACCATGGCTGCGGTTACCCTTGATGCCTCATCACAGACAGGAGCGCCTGCGATTGTGCACGCAATGACGAACCTGGGTGCACGAATGGCAAAACTTCATTTTTTCGCATGAATCCAGGTTCCATTTACAGTATCATGATGGTCGCATCCGTGTTTGGCAATATCGCGGTGAACACACATTGGATGCATGTATTCGTAATCGCGATACTGGCATATCAACCAGTGTGATGGTATGGCATGCCATTAGTTACACGTCTTAGTCAGCTCTTGTTTGCATCGACGGCACTTCGAACAGTGGCCATTACATTTCATGTGTTACAACCTGTGACTCTACCCTTCATTCGAGCCTTGTGAAACCCTACATTTTAGCAGGATAATGCACAACCGCGTGTTGCAGGACTGCTGACGTGGACAGCACATTCTCCAGATCTCTCAATTGAAAACGTCTGGTCAATCTTGTCTGAGCAACTGGCTCGTCACAATAGGCCAGTCACTACTCTTGATGAACTGTGGTATCGTGTTGAAGCTGCATGGGCATATATACCTGTAAACGCCATAGAAGCTCTGTTTGACTAAATGCCCAGTCGTATCAAGGCTGTTATTATGGCCAGAGGTGGTTGTTTTGCATACTGATTTCTCAGGATGTATGCTTCCAAATTGTGTGAAAATGTAATCAAATGTCAGGTCTAGTACAACATATTTGTCCAATGAATACCTGTTTATCATCTGCATTTCTTCTTCGTGTAGCAATTTTAATGGCCAGTAGTGTAAAAGGAGTGTCATATTTCAGGAAAATTTAGTAGCAATTGAGTTTTACCGACTCAGTGTAGTATTTGATAAACCAATAGCTGTGGGTGTGGTCATTTTAGACACATGCTGCAATATAGTTTATATCAGCCATATTGTTTGTGTCCGCCATATTGTTTATGTCCGTCATATTGTTTATGTTCGCCATCTTGCAGCAGCTGTGGTGTCACTGATGACATTATTGATGACATCATTGATGACAGAATGAAACTTTCACTCTGCAGCGAAGTATGCACTGATATGAAACTTCCTGGCCGATTAAAATTGTGTGCCGGAACCGGGACTCAAATCTGGGACCTTCGCCTTTCGCGGACAAGCGCTCTACCGACTGAGCTATCCTGACACGACTCACGAACCCGCCTCACAAGTTTACTTCCGCCAATACCTTGCCTCCTACTTTCCAAACTTCACTGAAGCTCTCCTGCAAAACATGCAAGACTAGCACTCCTTGAAGAAAGGATATGGTGGAGACTTGGCTTAGCCACACCCTAAGGGATAATGCCAGAATGAATCTTTCCCTTTGTAGCGAAATGTGTGCTGATATGAAACATCCTGGCAGATTAAAATTGTGTGCCGGAACTGGGACTCGAACCTGGGACCTTTCCCTTTCGCGGGCAAGTAGGAGGCGAGGTACTGGCGGAAGTAAAGTTTTGGGGCGGCATCGGGCGTCGCGTCGGGATAGCTCAGTCAGTATAGCGCTTGCCCACAAAAGGCAAAGGTCCGAGGATTGAATCCCGGTTCCGGCACACAATATTAATCTGTCAGTAAGTTTCATCATTGATGATGTCATCTGGCCCTGAAACCCCAGTTAATGTCCTCTGTATTGTTTATGACTGCCACTGTCACAATATTGCTTATGTCCGCCATTTTGTTTGTGTCCGCCATATTGCTTATGTCCACCATATTGTTTATTCCCACCATCTTAGTTATACCCGCCATCTTGGTTATATTCGCCATCTTGGTCTATGTGCGCCATCTTGTTTATGTTTGCCATCTTGCAGCAGCTGTGACGTCACTGATGACATCATTGACAACATCAATGATGACGTCACCTGCCCCAGAAGCTGTAAATTTGTGTCCAGAAGCCTTATAGCTTACCTTCTCCCAGCACTATTTTATTGTTTACGTTTTATAAGCAAATGTTGGTATTTAATTGTTTATGTACTCATTGCAGCATTGCATAGGACCTATTACGTAAGTAAAAATGGAATTTAATTATTTTTACAGTGTCGAAGCTGATGGCTATGGTTTTGGGCTGGAGGGGGGAGTGGGTGGTGGGAGTGGCAGAATGTGAATCCAGCCATAAACGAAGTGTTTGTAGTCAGAAGCACTAACATAGAAGCCCTCACTGGAGGTAGGGAGGAAGAAATTATGTAATGTAATGAAAAAACTTCTTAGATATGGGTGTTATCTGGTTTCTGGGAATTTATAAGTTTAAAGTATGCGCAATTGGGGCAGGGGGGGGGGAGAAAAAGAGAGAGGGGTGTGTGGTGATAAAGATGGAAAACATCGGTTGTCAGAGTGCATTCATTGGACTTAGTATACTTGTGTATTATGTTACACAGGGTTGGAGATAGTTTGGCTCTTTTAGCAAATAGTGAAATTGTGTGTTCTGACACCAAGAATGTTTTGGGAACCCTCCTCCCTTAATATGAGACCGGTGACCTTGATGAAACAGCATTCCTAGAATGACATGTGGAGCTGTAATATTACACTAGTAACCCAGAACTGTGCGAGAAGGTTGGCATTATAACTACTCAGTTGGTCTTTAAAAAACACATGCATAGTCGAATGCAAGATTGTTTTAAAGTTTCGAAGCAGTTGTTGAAGAATTATTGGAGATCTGAAATCTTCAACAAACAGACATTTAGATTTGTACTTAAATTAGAAAATGTAGATGTTTCACATTGCCAATTTCTATAGTTCTGGACTGAATGAATTGCAATTTTAACACATAACTTGCATTGTAACATGTGCATGTTGTATGGAGATGCTTTCCCGGCGATCTTGGTTTGTCTAGTGTTCTGCCGGATATCAGTGTTACACTAGCGCGGTGTTTCGGTTACATAGCTTGCATCCTCCATCAGATGCGACCTGAGGTTGCTCCTCAAGTGGACCCGGTCCAGTATTTATGACTGTGGCCTTCACCCTCAGCTGACGGTCGCATTTGCGCCTTCTGCGCTCCACGTCCACTCGCTGCGATCTGCTGTGGCATAGCCACTGCATTTATCGCCCGCTGCGTTTCTGGGCGTTCCCTCTGTGATCGAAGCATGCTAGACCTGCATCTGGATGTTCCATCTGCGGTCCACGTCCACTAACTGCGAGCTGCTAGAGCAGAACAGATTGCCGAAAAATTTGACGGTGTTCTGTTGAACCTATTCAGGCATACACTGACATCCACGGATTTTCTGCGAGGAAACCGGGATATGGACAAACTGAAGATATAACTATGACAAACCCACTGTCTCCTGGGGTTGCCAACATGCTCATGGGAGGTATCTGAGCAGATGCCGGCAGAATCAGGCAGGTATAAACCCACATGTTTCTTGTGATGATACTGTAGTGATTGGGTCTAATGGCAAGGACAGGCGAAATGAGATTTTTTATCTAATCTCTTGCCACACGAACATCAATTTCACGATTGAATGGCAAGTGCAGTTTCAGGATCTGCTAGTAAAATTGAAATCAGATGCATCAGTTGGCCACAGTGTTTATTCAAAACTAACACACATGGATAACTGCAGGTCAGCAGCTATTGCTCCTCTGTGTAGAAGAATTGGGTTCACAAGAGAGTGGTTGACATAGCACATGCCCTGTCACACCAAGAAATTCTGCCCCTAGAAATAAAACATCTTAAGCAGTGTTCTACAAAAATGGATATTCGACCAAACAAATTGAAATGGCTCTCCAACTATCCACTAATCACATGGCCCAGTAGTTAAGCAAGATGAAGTATATAGACTGGAATATCTGCATTATGATGGTTCTGTTTTTTCAGAATCTCTATGATCCTATGTAAACGACATATCAAATGCGTCTTCTGTCCATCCAGCAAGATCTGGGGACTGCTGAGATATGTTAAAGTGAACCTGGGGTCATGGAGAACAGAGGTTTATAAGATACCTTGTCTAGGTGGAGTGTCTTACATTGGACATAGAATACAAGGTGCAAGGAAGGTGTCTAGGTGCAAGGAACATCAGAGGTACACTAAGTAAGACAGGAGACGAAATCTGCCATTGGTGAACAATGTCAAGGACTAGATCACGAAATGAATGATGATGAAATCAAGATTGTAGAAGATTTAGCACAGACGCCCAGAGATAGTGGGAATGTGTTATAAGAGAAATGTCGGAGATAAAAGTGTTGACAGTGCCATGAACCATGACATTGGGTATCAGATAATATCGACACTGTGGAAAACGACCCTCATAGAGAGTGACATATGCATCGGATTGAAGATAGAAGATCTAGAAGCGGAACCGGCGGGCGCGGAGCACAGAGGGAACACTCAGACTTGCAGCAGACGTCCAATGGAGTGACAACGCTCCAGCATATCGCAGCGAGTGCTCTCTGACGAGAAAAAGGCACCCCCAACCATCAGCGTAGGGTCAAAGCCACGGATATAAGACCAGATGCACTCGAGGAGCAGTCTTAGGTCGCAGCTGATGAAGATTATGAGCTATGTAACTGAAATATTGTACGAGTACGACATAGACATTATGGAGAAGTTTTATAGCATGTGGATTTTCTTCATGTATATAACGTGATCGCCTTTTTGTGCACATATTAGAGGAAGTTTTCCCAAACAGCCTACCAGAGCCCTATCGAGTTAAACCTTGACTTCGAAACTGACAGTAGCATCAATCACTTCCCAATCTGTTTTGTTCTCGTGAAGAAGGTTTGGGAGCTGTTCCTTTAGTCAGACACCGCATAAACATATTTTCAGAACAATTTAAGCCTTCTTATAAGTGAAAGGTGGACACACCTCACATTAACATACAGTAATAGGTGTCCGGATGTCCTTAATCAGATACCTGCAGACCACCCAGAACAATTGTTGCCATCTCGGAGGGCAGGGATCCCCCGGCTTCATCGAACATGATGACAGCGTAGTTGAGCACGGCGAAGGATCCGCAGAGCTGCAGGTTGGCGGCGAGATTGACGACGTTGGCGAAGCCCCTGAGCGCCACACTGGAGCACACCTCGGCCATCCTGACACGTCCGACAACGCCGCCCTCGGCAGTGCCGAGGCCCTCCTGGATGCGCGCCAGCTCGCGCTCCACCTGCTGCTCGGAGATGCCGCGACGCAGCCACCTCAGCGCCTGTCACAAGAGGCATACTACCATCTTACAGAAAGTCTTGATGCATGGTGTGACTGATTATACACTTATGTATCATATTTATTGCACAGTGACACGCTCACATACAGATAGGGGTACTATCGAGAAAAAAAGGGCACTGCATTTGTAAAGCTGCCGTTTCTACTCTGGTGGTTCAAGTGAAAAAAGTTTTCAATGTGTGGACCATCAACGACAATTAACAGGTTTTAAAGGCGGAATATTAGTTGGAGTCAGACGCATTAGACTGTCAATGTTTCGTTACAGTATTCAATATTATGAGATTCAGTGTCAAGAGTGTGCGAAGAATAGCAGACTTTATATTCGGACCGCAACACGATGATCCACTGAGCCGCCTACTGAACTGGGAGACAGCCCCGACGGCAGGAAACGGAATGTGACCATGTTCCCAAGTAGTTAGTTCGCCGGACAGTATAGCTACCGGTCGCTGTTGTTTGACAGAACTGGCAAAAGTGCACAGCGCAGCCGGACTGCGCATGCGCGAAGCAAATTTCGCTTTTGACTTATTCCAATGGTCTGCTGACGCAGTCAGCGCTCAAAGACGACTTGCGCAAGCATCAAGCATTACCGTATTGCGGCTCGAATATAGGTATTACCTCTTACCGTGGACAACACGGTGGGTGACGACCAGCAGCGGTGTTCATAAGTATTAACAGACATGTAACACTGTGTGAAATAAACCCTGAATTACTTGTGGGACGTAGATTGAGAGTATATTTATAAAACCAAGGTACTAACATAATGGCAGTTTGGTTTCCAGCAAGGCTATGCAACAGAAAATGCTTTCACTGATCAAATATGAAAAGTTCTGAATAACCGAATATTGCCCGTTGGGAACTGTTGTGATCTCACGAAGGTTTTCATTGTGGAAATTCTGGAGTACTTGCAGATAAGCTTAAGCATTGTGGTATCCGTAGGACAAAGGTTTACTTCGAACTTAACTAGAACAGTGCAGGAAGTTGAAGTAAGTGGTTCAGGTAATCTGCAAAGATCAACTGATTCCTCAAACTGGGGGCTATAAAGAATGGGGTGCCAGAGGGTTCAGTCTTATATCCATTGCTGTTCTTGACTTAGCGGGTGTCCCGTTTATCTTGATCTTCGCAATATCTCAGGAATAAAAACAGCTATTGTAAAGCGACATTCACCACAATCAATGTAGGGAGGGGCTCATGTATGTAAGGATTTAAAAAAAATTCTAAAACGAAAACATATGTGTTTTAACACAAACTTATGTGTTTTGACATAGACACTGACTGATAAGGTAGGGAGAGGGGAGTGGAAGGCACGAGGCTATTCAAACTCAATTCAAGCTAAAATAAACCTGTCACAATGACTTGATTGAGTAACGTAAAACTGAAACACGAGTATATGGTGCCTTAAAACACAAGACAAAACCTGCACTACAAGGGCGACATTCAAAACAACATCAACAGGACTGAACAAACAAGAAAGCTACGCCGGAAGGACGATCTTTAAATAAACAATAATAGTAGAATATGTGCCGGAAGGGTAAATGTAAATGAAAAACAGGAGTTCATGAGGGAAGATACAACAATCACCAACTTTTTCTACTTAAAGGCAAGGTTTCACAACAACATAGGTGCACTCAACGCGAATAGCAATTCCACACCACCCAAGGTGGCAATACAAGGCACATGATGCTAGGCCAAATACTTAACAGTTTGACACACGAAACTTACACAGGCTGCCTAGAACAGATAAAACACAATAACAATTCGCGATATCAGTTCACTGCACTGCCAGATTAGGATGGCACCAAGATAAATATATATTCTGACAGCAGATGAGAACTCCAAAAGGAAGCAGGGCAAGAGGCACCGAAAGGGACAGGAAGGGAACGCCTAAACTACATTCGTAGGGCGGCACACCTACGAGCGGAAATGATTCTGCACAAGATTAAGAAAAAATCTAAAAAAGAAAACAAATCAGCCGGTTCCTGGGCAGTTGACAGAAAGCGACCGGGCACAAGCCAGAATTCCCCAGTGGCACTCAGCGGATCAATTGTTAAATCTTAAAGAGGAATGAGTTTCTACTAGGAGAGAGCACAACCAACAGGTCGCACTCACTAATACATACGCACTACGAGAGCGCAGAATTTCATGGGTTAAACCCAACACAAAACATAAGGATGCAGACCTGAAGGGCAGGCAGTCCTGGGGCCGAGTATAGGCCTTCAAACAAATCACTACACTTTTAACTCACGACAGGCGACCTCACCAGGTCTCTCCAAGAAGAAGACAACATATCACACCCGGACGAGCAAAGGCCGAAAGGAGAAGAAAGACACACACAGATCTTCAGAAAACCTCCTGGAAAGAGTATTGAACTTAGCACATCCAGACGCTGCAGGCGCAGGCAGATATGTGAGCGTCCCATTCAGCATACCAGGGTGAATCGGTTTATCCACAACATCGGATGGCGAAGGTTGCCATCGCTGCAGTTACCACAGTCGGCAGCGGTGGCAGGGTATCACACAACTGTACTCAAGCAATCAACATGTCGGACGACGCGACATCTCCTTCCGGGTGTAAGGGGACAACTCCAGCGTGGCCCAATGGTCCTCGTAGAACCACTAGCTACGTAAAGAGGCCATGGTCTTGCGGCCTTGCCGACACTGCTCACTCCCCTCGTCCAACCTTGAAACTGCAGACGATGGAACCTGGAAAACCGACACACTGCTCGCCGCTCAGCGTGGCAGCTATAGGCCACTTCAAAGAGGGAGCGTTGCAGCGCGCAAAGAGAGATCACTAAACCGCGGTTGGTTGGTTGGATGTTTAAGGGGGACCAAACTGCAATGGTCATCAGTCCCCCATTTCACCACAAAGCGTCCAACGAATACTGTGGGCGTGAAGGAGATAAGCCCAGAGTTAAAGTGTAAAGTGGGAGAGGAGTCCCACAGAGTCCACAAAACATCATCAAAAACGACAAGGTACAAAACGAAAAGAGACTAAGACACCTTAAAACGAAAAAGCCGATTTCTGTTGTTGACCGACCATAAGAATAAAAAATTGGAAAAGTCAACCACTCGGCAACACAAAGAAATCTCCAGTTAGAGAGAATGATAGAAAACCCCTGCTCGAATAAAACGTAAAACGGAATCTGCCATTGTAGCATCGTCACCTAAAACTTCTGATAAAATAGCAGGGAGGTTAAAATTTCTCCACAAAGCGGCTAAAACGGGGCAGTCCAACAATATGTGGACAATTGTCAAATAGGAGCCACCCTGACATTGGGGCGGGTCTTCACCCCGAAGGAGATGTCCACAGGTGAGCCACGTGTGCCCAATGCGAAGGCGACATAAAACCACCGGCGAGAGCCACGTATTGAGGAGCGCCACGCAGCCGTAGTCTCCTTGACAACCCGGAGCTTGTTGGGCATGCTCAGGTTACGCCACTCAGCATCCCAAAGCTGATGTACCTGGCGGCGCAACAAGTAACGGAGATATGGAGCTGGGAGGCCGATCTCTAGGGTAGGGGCATTAACCACCTGTTTGGCAAGCCCATTGGCACGTCAGTTGCCTGGGATGCCGACGTGTCCAGGAGACCAAAGAAACACCACAGACCTACCAGACCGACCAAGAGCAAAAACAGTGTCTCGGATGGCCATCACCAATGGCGAATGTGGATAGTATTAACACTGCAGCTCTCTGGCAGAGACTGCTGCTCAAAGTGGTCGCCATGGACGTAACGAGCCATCCGTATAAACACTGTCATAGCCAGGGTGCTCAGCAATGACAGCAAAAAACTGGCGATGGAGGGCCTCAGGGGAAGCGAGTCCTTGCGCCCGTGGGCCAAGTCTAAACGAAGACATGGACGTGGCAGGCACCATGGAGGTGTGCGTGAATGGGTCAGAAATGGAGGTGGGAGATGGCTATTGTGGGTGCCATTGTGCTATTGTGTGCCACAGTGGAAAATAGCAGGCGGTAGTATGGGTGTCCTGTTGAGCTATATACTCGGACTGCAAACGCTGCCAACATTTGTTGGCGTCGGACCCATAACGGGGGGACCCCGGCCTCTGCTAGTAGACTGACCACAAGGCTGGTGCGGAAGGCACCCGTCAAGATGCGGACCCCACAGTTGTGAATCGGGTCCAGGAGATGCAGTGCCGAAGGTGCCGCAGACCCATAGGCAATGCACGCAAAATCGAGACGGGACTGCACCAGTACCGTGTAAATCCGCAACAGCATCGAGCAGTCAGCACCCCAGGTCATATGAACCAGGTACCGGAGTAGGTTAAGACGGCACCAGCACTCCCGTTTCAGCTGACTAATGTGGGGGTGCCACGTCAGCCAGGCTTCAAAGACCAGTCCTAAAAACCGATGGGTGTCCACTACGGTCAGGACCTCACCGTTAAGAAAAAGTTCAGGGCGATGGAAGTGTAACACTCTGGTCTTGGTGGCAGAAAAGTGAAAGCCATGAGTAAGCGCCCAGGACTGCGCCTTCCGAATAGCAGCCTGCAACCTACACTCGGCAACTTGGGTGCTGCAGAAACTAAAAGAGATACAAAAGTCATCAGCATACAGAGAAGGACAGACCGATAACCAACTGCTGTCGCCAGACCATTGATGGCAACTAAAAATAATGGAACGCTTAAAACCGAGCCCTGAAGAATGCCATTCTCCTGGATATGAGAGGTGCTCAGGGAGGCACCAATTTGAACACGAAAGGTACGGACAGCTAAAAAATTCAGGCTAAAAAACGGTACGGAGTCTCGGAGGCCCCAGTCATGTAAGTGTTCAGGATGTGTCGTCGCCAGGTTGTATCATATGCTTTGTGCATATCGAAGAAGACCGCAACAAGGTGGTGGCGCCGGGAAAAGGCTGTGCGGATTGCAGACTCGAGGTACACCAGATTGTCGGTGGTTGATCGACCCTGGCGAAAACCGTCCTGGCATGGAGCCAGTAATCCCCGAGTCTCAAGAATCCAACACAACCGCAGACTGACCATCCGCTCTAACAGTTTAGATGGAACGTTAGTCAGGTTAATGGGCCGATAGCTATCCAAGGAAAGAGGATATTTGTTGGATTTAAGCACTTGGATGATGATACTCTCCAGCCACTGTGACGGGAAAACACCATCACACCAGATGCGGTTATAGACCGCAAGTAGATGACGCCGACTATCTGCTGAGAGATGTTTCAGCATTTGGCTATGGATGCTATCACACCCAGGCGCCGTGTCATGACATTGTTGAAGAGCGCTGAGGAGCTCCCACTCAGTAAAAGGAATGTTGTAAACTTCAGAGCGGCAGGTAGTAAGGGAGAGAGACTGGCGTTCTACCCTCTCCTTTACTGTACCGAAGGCCGGTGGATAATTGGCAGAGGCAAAGGCATGAGCATAATGCTCGGCAAACATCTCTGCAAGTGTGGCCGGGTCCGTACATATAACACGATTCGTGGAGATCCCAGAGATTCCCACTGGCGTCTGTAATCCCTGTAGCCGCCTGATTTTACTCCAGACCAGCGAGGCTGAGGTACCTGTCCCAATAGTGGAAACGTACCTCTCCCAGCACTCCTGTTTCTGTCTTCTTATAAGCTGGCGAGCACGAGCGTGAAGCTGTTTAAAATTGATAAGGTGCTCCGTAGAGAGGTACCGTTTGTATCACTGTAAGGCCTCAGCGACCTCCGGCGACCATCACAGCACTGTCTTACGCTGTGGGCACCCTGATGTACGCGGAACGGTAGCGTTCACAGCAGAAATAATAGAATATGTGGCGCTCTCGACCACCACATCGATGTTCTCGAGTGGGGGAGGGCCAACAATGGCAGCAGAAGTATAGTCTTCCCAGTTAGCCTTGTGCAGAACCCACCTTGGTGGTCGTACTGTGGAATCACGTTGTGGGAGTGACAAAAAAACAGAGAAATGGTCACTGCCACACAAGTCGTCATGGACTCTCCAGTGAACAGATGGTGGAAGGCTGTGGTTGCAGATCGACAGATCAATGGCCGAGAATGTGCCATGTACCACCCTAAAATGTGTGGGGGCACCTGTATTCAAGATGCAGAGGTCGAGTTGCGTTAGGAAATTCTCGACAACCCTACCATGACCAGAGATCGTAGAACCACCCCACAAGGGACTGTGGGCATTAAAGTCGCCCAACAGTAAGAAAGGTGGGGATTGTTCAGCTACGAGTGCAGCCAAGACGTTCACAGACACGTCACCATCTGGCGGCAAGTAGATACTGCAGACGGTAAACTCCTGTGTGGTCCTCACCCTGACAGCCACTGTTTCTAATAGTGTTTGAAGGGGCATGGGTTCACTATACACAGAGGTAAGGACACACACACACACTCCACCTGTTGATTGCAGTAAAATCCTCTGTAGCCACGAAAGGAAGGGGTCCACATTGCTGGAAACCAGGTTTCCTGGAGAGCAATACAGAAAGCAGGTGTCGTGCTCAGAAGCTGCCGTAGCTCAGCCAGGTGGGGGAAGAAACCGCTGCAGTTCCACTGGAGAATGACATTGTTCGAGTGCTGGGAAGACATGGATAAGACAAATCGGCGGGTCATATCTCAGCATCACTTGCATCCACCGATGGAGGTTTATCAGTGTCAGTGCCCAGATTTTCAAGGGCGTCCCCAAGAGCGAGGTCTTTGGGTGACACAAGAATCTCCACCTCATCCTCAGAAGTAGAGGTGGAGTCGGAGGGGAGTGGTGGCACGGAAGCCACCGTCGTCTATTGTGTTGTGCCTTTCTTTGGCCTTGGTTTACCCTTCCATTCCCTCGGGGGCTTCGCCGTTTGGAGGTGCTTCTCAGACCCAGCCACAGGGACTGAGGAGGAGCGCAAAGCTCTGGGTCCAGCAGTCTGCGATCGCGCCTGCTGCTGGTCAGTGTCGACATCGACACTGGCGAAAGGGAGTTTCCCAAGGGACCCCTTCCATGTGCAGGAAGCCGGAGAAGGTTGTTCTTTCTCCAGCAGAGAGGTGGTAGCTGACCCCGAGGCTTTCGCCTTGGGAGCTGTTGAAGGATAACCCCCAACCACCGTGGGGTCAGGCTTAGGTTGGCGGCCCTGGGGGCCCACAGAAACAGAGGAAGCAGGAAATACTGCCGCCGCCAAGGAGAGTGGCGATGACGTTACTGCTATGAACGAGTTTTTTATAGTAACAGGGTGCAGACGGTCAATCTTTTTCTTTGCCTCATTACATGATGTACGGTCCAGGGTTTTATACTCTGTAATTTTCTGCTCTCGTTGAAGTGCTGGACATTGCGACGAGCAGGGTGGACGGTTCTGACCACAGTTGACGCAGATGGGAGGCAGTGTACATGGGGCGCCCGGATGTGCTGGATGCCCGCAGTCCCTAGATAAAGCACTGGACATGCAACGGTAAGACATGTGGCCGAACTTCCAGCATTGAAAGCACCTCATAGGGGGAGGAATATAAGGCCGCACGTCACAACGGTAGACCATCCATCTTGACCTTTTCTGGTAATGTATCAACCTCAAAGGCCAAGATGAAGGCACCAGTAGCCACCTTATTATCCTTTGGACCCTATGGACGCGCCAGATGAAATGAACTGCTCGTCGTTCAAGGTGTGCCCATAGCTCGTCATCCGTCTGGAGCAGCAAATCCCTATGGAAAATTACACCCTGAACCATATTCAGGGACTTGTGGGTGTGATGGTCACCACAACGTCACCCAGCTTGTCACAAGCGAGTAGCGCCCGTGACTGGGCAGGGGATGCTGTGTGGATGAGAACAGAACCGTTACGCATTTTAGAGAGTGAGCCCACCTCCCCCAAACCTGTCCTCCAGGTGGTCCACAAAGAACTGAGGCTTGGTCACCGAAAATGAATCCCCATCCGTCCTGCTGCAAACGAGATATCTCAGAGCATATTCTTCTGTCTGTTTTGCGCCCTGACGTCCCTCCCAAGATGCGGTCAGGGAGGGGAACGTTTGGGGGTCGTACATAGAGGCGTTGAACTTACCCTTCTTAGAGACAGCAGTTGTACGTCCGCCAACGTCACCCAATTTTTGTCTCTTCATTGCGGGTGATCCGCCCCGATGCCACCCACTCTGATCAGGGGCTCTCCTCATGGGTGCCACCCAGCCACAGCAATGTCACCTGGCGGGATGACCGTTGCCGGGAGTCCTGATGCCCCACAGAGACAAGCATCGACTCCTTGGCTTGCATGAGGAGTATGCAGCTCTGGCATCGGTAGAGCGATCCCTGTGTTGTCAGGGGGCTGCAGCCCAGAGGATACATGACGACCCCACCACAACGGGCTGGATTTCTGGCGCACTGTAAACCATTATGACTGGGGTGCAAGGGTGTCAGTGCACAACGGGCATGGCTTGCGCTGAGATGAAATAACCTGTCTGACGGCTACATAAAATCCGCAGCCATGATGCCGTTCCATAATTGGTGCATAAGATGGAATTGCACAAGGAATAGTCATTCCACCACTACGGTGTCCTTCCCCAAACGGTTCGCTCTTCAGGAAAATTTTGAAAAATGTAAGGTCAAACCCACAGAGGGGACCAAAGATACATGGCCGAAACGTATGAGGAGTCCTTTTAGTCGCCTCTTACGACAGGCAGGAATACCGCGGGCCTATTCCTACCCCTGAACCCACAGGGGGGACTACACCCCCGTATCAGGTGCCATCGCCGGCAGGCACAGGAAGGCCAGTCGATAACTAACATAAGCAATGAAAAGAAGATGGAAAGCAAGAAACAGACCAAACAGAAGCCGGCACGGCTCAGACACCTTATATTGTTTCATCAGCAATCTATAGCATGAGAAGTCACACAAACAATGGCGTTCATTGCACCGCAATACGCAAATTACATCCCGAGATATTGCAAATCGCAGGCGACGCTTGAAATACGTGAAAAGCACGGCTACCTCACTTCCTGACACTCACGCGTGAACCTCATGCTGCTCGGGACGTCGCGCGTTTCACGAATTTAAAACATCAAATTCGCTTCGCAATATCGCGGTATGTAATTGGCGTATTGCGATGCAATCAACGCCATTGATAATGTGATTTCTCATGCTATAGATTGCTAATGTAATAATATAGGCTGTCCATTTAAAAGAGGCAGAAGTTTGTGTTAAAAATCTTATATGCTTCAAAATATTTACATTAATTAGCCCCTGGCTTACATTGATACCGGTGAAAGTCGTTTTACAATAGCTGTTGTTGATCGAGATATATTTTGGGTGGTCAAAATAAATGGGACACCCTGTACATTACTGATCTGCCAATCTATATGTATGACTAGCTTATATGCCCGTGCTTCGCAACGGTTGTTAAACAGGGACCTGTGTATATCATAGTTTCTTTAGGGTGCCGGACCTAGGTCAGCAAAAACCGAATCCTTGTTGGTTTTCTCTGTCAATAAACTCAGTTCTTCTAGCCAAGATGTCAAATTTGAATAGAAGTCATTACGAAAACAATGAATGTTCATAAAGGTTTTCATGCAAAAAGTGAAATTAATTTCAGTCGGTACTCCGGAACGATGGAAATCAATGTTAAGTTGTGTTCATAAAGTTAAAACTGCAGTGTGTAATTGTCTGTTTGGCGTAAAGTTCTGAAAACACTTTCATCGTTGAGATGAGAAATAGTAATAATAATAATAACACCGCTATGTATTGGTTCTATGGTATAGTATTAAGCTCTTTACCTTTCACAGTAAGTGTATGCTGAAGTTTTAGAATGTTGCAGTGTTGCACTGTGGACAATGTAGTTTTTCTGTATGCCGTGCTCCATATTATCTTAAAGTCGACGAATACTGAAAGAGTTCACGTCTTTTTAAATAAGACGTCATGGTGGTGTCAATGTGCGATAAAGTAAGTCTGGGTAATCGTCGAAGGAATCGTATGCTGATCGTAGCGTCAGCTGATCGTAGCGTCAGCTGATCGTATGTATAGAACGTTCCATTAACTTGACTGTGTTAGCAGAATCGACCACTCTTTCAGCTAATACATGTCCCCAGACCCTGCAATGATAACTTCGTAAAGAACGAAGTTGAAATAGATCTTGTGTAATAGAACTATTCAGAAGTCGGATTATAACTCAAAGTACAATAGTCTCTGCAAAAGAAGGCGTCTTTATCTGTCTTAATGCAGCCCACAACAAAAGTAAGTAATTACAAATTTTAATCACAATATTTTACCGAAAGCAGCGAGGTTTCTGATGATTTTGTCACTCGCGTGGCTATGTTATCTCAAGTGGCAGGCACAGAGCAAAAATATCTCTGGAGTGAACATTCAGATGCGCATAACAGATTTTCTGTCCTCAACATTAAGGTGGAAATATCACCTGATATTGAGAAAAATCTCCTAATCGATGACTTTACCTTAGTCCTTTTTTGTTCATAAAACGTTTTGTAGACGGACATCCACAGCCGAGATTATGCATTATTGATAAAAGGGTCAGCTGCAGCTGTGGCTCTTAATTCCAAATACTTCTGTTACTGAGGGAATAAGCACAACACGATTATCTATTGCTTCTATGCAGAACTACCAAACCAACAGCATCTTTAGTAGTTCGTAGCTGTTCTATGGCATAACCATCGAAAAGAAATAAAAAAATAAAAAAATTAAAAATTGCAGCATCCCCAACTATTATTTCTTGGGTGCATTACGTAACTGACGGGCCTCTATTTACTTGCAGCGGCAACGGTTCAGTACGTTAATGTTGGCAACGAAATATTCGCTTTTTGGGGGCTCATCAATTTACTGATCGGAACAACAGTAATTATTAATTTGAAATTATCAACACTAAGAATTATTCCCCTCATTGTAGGTGACCGTTTTTTTTTTTTTTTTTTTTTTTTTTTTTTTTTTTTTTTTGTAATGAGGATACACCGAAATCAAAAAGGGACTACATAAATTTGATTTTCCTTGCAAATACTTCTTATGTCAATTAGAGTATCGATAGACGCGAAGCAATGTCGTTATGATTTTAATTCAGATGTTCCCTGTCAAAAGAAGCAAAGAAACGTCGTTAAGCTGTGAATTTACAAAGTGTAATCAGCAACTCCTGTTCAATATTAGTTTGTACTTACAGAGATAAGATTGCGGCTCTTAATTCAAAATACTTCTGTCAATGATGGAATACGCACTACACCATCATGTATTGTTTCTTTGCAGTACTACAAAACCAACAGAGCCTTTAGTGGTTCATTGCTGTTCTGTGGCATAATCTTCGAAAAGAAATACAAGATAAAAAGAATTGAAAAATTCAGCACCGCTAACTGTTAGTTCTTTGGTGCACTACGAAACTAATAGGCCCTCTGTTTGCTCTGTACTGTACTATATAGTTTTCCACACATTACTAACCAGAAGGGATTCAAGATGTAATAAGTACGCAGCGGAATCAGAAAGGAAACTACATAAATTCGTGTTTCCTCGCAAAGAATTCTTAGTAAATGAAAACATCGATAGACGCTAAGGAACGTTCTTATGTTTTAAATGAAAATGATACCCACGGAAAAAAGCACGTTTTCTCTTTCCATGGCATTGCAAGGCATGCGGGATACAGCTAGTAAGAAAATATTTTTTATGTTGTACCTGGGTTAAATTTTTAATGCTATGGCAGCGGTTTAGTATGTTAGCGTTGGTAACTAAATATTCGCTTTAGGAGGCTCATTAATTTACTGATCGGGACAACATTATTTATTTATTTCATCATCAACGCCAAGAATTATTTCCCTCGTTGTAAGTGACTGATTTTTCAAAAGGATTCAACTGCCGTTGTCAACATCAATACAGAACACCGCTGCCGTAAGGAAAATTGTAGCCCTTGTTTGAGTGCATTACACCTTAGTTATGTGAATAAAAAAACGCAATATCGCCATCTATTGGTTATTTGGTATACTATGTTACTAACAGCGCCTCATTGGGATCTTTGCTCTACTACGCTGCAATGCAAGCACAGCATACACCAGAAACTACAAATTCCGATATCTCTTCTTCCCCTGATCCGATTTTGATGAAATGAAGCTTAAATGTTGCCCAAAGGTACTCTCAGTTGACGTATGAAACCCCACGAAAGTTCGTATAGTATTCTTGCAGATTTGCTGAACCACACCATACCTACAAGCATAGTACACACATGAAACTTCAAATTACGATATCTTTCCTTCCTCTGATCCGAATTTGATGAAATGTAGCCAATGTTACTCTCCAAACTGTTCCCAATTTACCTGTGGAAACCCATGAATGTTCGTGTAGCACTTTTGGAGATTACCTTAAACAAACAGACATACACGAAGGCTTTTAAACAAATGGTTAAATTATGATATCTTCATTTTCCCTTATCCGATTTTAATTATTGAAGCCTTTATGTAACCACGCGATATGCTCAAGTTACGTGTGAAAACCCCATGAAAATTCGTCAAGTAGTTTTGGAGATAAACGTGTTAAAAGAGACAGACAGACATGACGGTTATAGATAAAAAATTTCAAATTACGATTTACTTCTTTTGCGTAATTCGATTTTTATGAAACTAAGTCTGTATGTTATCCTGAGTTACGTTCAAGTTATCTGTGAAAATCTCATGCTTATTGGTAAAGTAGTTTTGGAGATAAGAAGTTTTTAATAGTTGAACAAACAGACATGGCGGTTACTGAAAACACTTTAATTTACGATATCTTTCTTTTCCGTCACCTGGTTTTGATAAAATTATGCCTGTATGTTGACCCAAGCTTTTCCCATATTTCCTGTGAAAACCGAGTGAAGATTCGTCCAGTAATTCTGAAGACTGAAGGGAACAGCGACAGGCCTACATTTACAGATTTATTATTAGTATAGATGATGAACAGCTAGTTCTTTTTTCTGACGGTACAAGAATACCAATCACACAAACAAGTGTAACTGGTGAAATTGGAAATAATGTCTATCAGAAAATTATTAAGTGCTTCTCTACATATAGACACTTATTAAACTTTGATAAAACATTATACATACAGTTACATAAGGTAAATGGTATGACATGATTAACAAATATAGTCTGTGAACAGAGTCCGTAGATAAGGTAGAAAATTCAAAACTGTTAGGTATGTGCATTGATGACAAATTGAATTGGAACTTTTGAGTTTAGAAACTTATGCTTTTACGGTTATTGCAAATTTTCGTGACAAACGTCTTAGTAAATTAGCTTACTAGGGCTATTTTCATTCACTGCTTTCATAAGGCATCATATTTTTGGGTAATTCGTAATTGAGCACAAAAGCTTGTAATTAGAGTAACTCATGGGACCCACATAAGATCATCTTGCAGTTACTTTTTTAAGGACCACAGTAGCTTCACACACACACACACACAGAAATATATATATATATATATATATATATATATATATATATATATAGGAATTAGTACTTTTAAGGAAGAAATAAAGAAATAATAAAACTTATGTCGTGTGACGTTAACTTTTACTAAACTTACACGTTCCACATCATTATGAAATCTCGTATTCATGATCTCTGTATCAAATATTACTCTAATATTATCTATCGGTTAGGTTACTGCGTCTCAGATTCGGCAACGGTCAACACACTACCGTACCTTTAATAACACAACGACATCCCCTGCAGCTCGTGAGCATATCTGTTGGACTCTGGATAGATGTGACTTGTTCAGATGAGATCCTATTTCTGTTGGTAAGAGTGGGGAGCAGGGCCAACGAATCCATAAGAGCAAGTTTCACACACTCTTCTATGGGGAGAGAGTAGGTATACACATATGTATATAATTATCAAAAAAGATAGCCTATATCTAACTGAATACATGTAAAATACACGCATCAAGAAAGTGCATCACCTTCTTTCCAAGGCCCCCAGAATAGTAACGTTGAATGTGCATATTTCATAAACAACATATTTCATTAAATTGCCCATAGATGTCACTGATGCCAACTAGCTCTGCCGATGATGAGGAAAGCGGAGAAATGTATGAGGGGCTAAAGGATATTATTCAGACAATTAAGGGAGCGGAAAACTTAATTGTGATGAGAGACTGGAATTCGATAGTAGGACAAGGTAGGGAAGGGAAGATAGTAGGTGAATATGGTCTGGGCAAAAGGAATGAAAGAGGAAGCCACCTGGTAGAATTTTGCACAGAACATAATTTAGTTATAACAAACACCTGGTTTAAGAACCACAAAAGAAGGTTGTATATGTGGAAGAGACCAGGAGACACCGGTAGATACCAGATAGATTTTATAGTGGTAAGACACAGATTTCGGAACCAGGTTTTACAGTTTAAGACATACCCAGGGGCAGATATAGACTCTGACTATAACTTGCTGGTTATGAACTGTAGGCTGAAACTGAAGAAACTACAAAAAGGTAGGAAAATAAGGAGATGGGATCTGGATAAATTGAAGGAACCTGAAGTTCTTAAGAATTTCATAGGGAGCTGTAGGCAACAACTGACAGAAACAGGGGAAAATCAAACAGTAGAGGAGGAATGGGTAAAATTGAGAGATGAAATAGTGAATTTAGCAGAGAACAAAATAGGTAGGAAGGCAAGACATACAAAAAATCCTTGGGTACTACAGGAGATACTACATTTAATCGATGAAAGGAGAAAATATAAAAAATGTAGTAAATGAAACAGGCAAAATGGAGTACAGACTACTAAGAAATGACATTGACAGGAAGTGCAAAATGGCTAAGCAGGAGTGGCTAGAAGGCAAATGCAAGGATATAGAAGAATGTATAAATAGGGGAAAAATAGATACAGCCTACAGGAAAATAAAAGAAATATTTGGAGATAAGAAAAACAGCTCTATGAATATCAAGGACACTGATGGAAAACCAGTTCTCAGCATAGAAGGGAAAGCTGAAAGGTGGAAAGAGTATATAGAGGGGCTCTACAAAGAAAATGAACTTCGAGACAATATTGTAGGAAGGGAAGAGGATGTAGATGAAGATGAAATAGGAGATACTGTACTGAGAGAAGAATTTGACAGAGCCCTGAAAGACCTAAGACGAAACAAGGCCCCTGGAGTAGATGATGTTCCCTCAGAGCTACTGAATTCTCTGGGAGAACCAGCCATGACAAACCTGTTTCACCTGGTGTGTAAGATGTATGAGACAGGCGAAGTACCCTCAGACTTTAAGAAAAATATTATAATCCCCATTCCAAAGAAAGCAGGTGCAGGCAGGTGTGAAAACTACAGAACCTTTAGTTTAATAAGTCATGGTTGCAAAATATTAACACGAATTATATACAGAAGGATGGAAAAGTTGGTAGAAACCGACCTCGGGGAAGACCAGTTGGGGTTCAGGAGAAATGTAGGAACACGGGAGGCAATACTCACTTTACGGCTTATCCTAGAAGATAGATTAAAAAAAGGCAAACCAACACTTCTAGCTTTTGTAGATTTGGAGAAGGCTTTTGACAATGTTGATTGGAATAAACTCTTTCAAGTTCTGAAGCAAGCAGGAGTAAAATATAGGGAGGGTAAGGTTATTTACAACCTGTACAAAAACCAGACAGCGGTTGTCAGAGTGGAAGGGCATGAAAGGGATGCACTGGTTGAAAAGGGAATAAGACAGGGTTGTAGTCTTTCTCCATTGTTATTCAATTTGTACACTGATCAAGCTATAAAGGAAAGCAAGGAGAAATTTAGAGAAGGAATTAAAGTTCAGGGTGAAGAATTAAAAACATTGCGTTTTGCCGACGTCATAGTAATTCTGTCAGATACAGCAAAGGACCTGGAAGAGCAATGGAACGGAATTGACTGTGTGCTGAAAGGTGCATATAAGATGAACATTAACAAGAGAAAAACTATAGTAATGGAGTGCAGTGTAAGAAAATCAGGTGATGCTGAAGGAATTAGATTGTGAAACGAAGCAATAAAGGAGGTAGATGAGTTTTTTTACTTGGGCAGTAAAATAACAAATGATGGTCGCAGTACAGAGGATATAAAATGCAGAATGGCAATGGGTAGAAAAGCGTTCTTGAAAAAGAGAAGTTTGTTAACATCGAATATTGATTTAAGCCTAAGAAAGTCCTTTATGAAGGCATTTGTATGGAGTGTTACCTTGTATGGGAGTGAAACATGGACGATAAACAGTGCGGACAGGAAGAGGATTGAGGCTTTTGAAATTTGGTGCTAAACAAGAATACTGAATATTAGGTGGGTGGATCGCGTAACTAATGAGGAGGTACTGAACAGAATTGGGGAGAAAAGAAATTTCTGGCATACCTTGACTAAAAGAAGGGATAGATTGGTAGGACACATTCTTAGACATCATGGAATTGTGAATTTAGCGTTGGAGGGAAGTGTGTGGGGTATAAATCGCAGAGGAAGACCAAGAGATGCATACAGTAAGCAGATTCAGACAGATGTAGGTTGCCGTTCTTATGTGGAGATGAAGAGACTTACTCAGGATAGGGTATTGTGGAGAGCTGCATCAAACCAGTCTTCTGACTGAAGACCACAACAACAACACAGATGTCACTGAACCCACACAACGACGTAAACAACCAAGCATGAGTAGTGCCAATGCGATGGAGTATGTAATACGGCCCAGCCATAACATCAAGAAAGAAATGCACGGTTCGTGCCTAGAAAGTCAATTCCGAAATTTGATCGTATTCTCTTTGCTACTTTGTGTCAGGAGAGACTCCCATCAAGGGACACCATATACAAATTATTCCATGTACTACCAGTCATGTCTTACACGCTTTGTCATTGCCATGATGCCACAGCGCTACCTGGTGGCGAATAGCCCATGTTTACCATGTAAACACATGTTTTCAGTTATGATTGTGATGTTGAGCTGGGCTGACCGCGGTGGCCGAGGAGACTGAGGCGCTCCAGTCACGGTCTGCACGGCCACTACGGTCGGGGGTTCGAATCCCCCCTCGGGCATGGATATTTGTGCCGTCCTAGTTCGTAAGTAGTTCATAAGTACTTTGTAAGTTTAGGGACTGATAACCCCATAGTTAAGTCCCATAGACTATACACATATTTGAACATTTTGTTGAGCTGGAATCCAGGCATACAAGCACCACTAGTTGCATTAATGTGGCACCCTATGACGATCTTTTCGTGGTCGTCCTTAACAGGAAAAAACAAGTGTTTTCACTAATTGTAAAAAAAGTGTCTGAAACAGGTCCTGTATATCTTAAAACATATGTAATACTCTCACGTGTTTTATGTTAAAATTACTTTGTAAATATTCACCTTTTCTACAGATGATCCGATGATAGCAACTGTGTATTACCGAAACTAGTCATCCAGACAATAATATAGCGATCTTGGCAACAACTGGTACTAATCTCTCTGAATGTTTATGTGAAAATTTATAGTAAATCGCTCAGGAACTTCTCGAAATATTTGGTAACAACGATAACCAAAGACTTGTCTTTGTATAGTAGTATAAATACAGAGAAGAAGCAGAGGCCAAAGTCTGTCCAAATGTTTATAAGAAAATTTGTAGTGAGTCGATCTGAAAACTCACATAATAATTGTTTATAAGGTTAAGCAACCTGCCTTTATTTAGGAGTATAGATTTTGATGCAAGGCAGTGCTCGAATCAGCCATTACCTGCCTGGCCTCTTCATTCCGATGAACGCTTGCCAGCCGGTACGGTGTCTCAGGCATGAAGGCGAAAGAGACGATGAAGATGGCTACAGGGGCGACGTTCACGTACAGCACGACGTTGTAAGGCAGGAAGGCGCCGGTGACGTAGGCGAAGAGGATGCCGATGTTGCACATAAGGGGCAGCATGCAGCCCACCGCGCCCCGCACCTCGTCACTGGTCGTTTCGCTCACGTACAGCGACGCTAACATCAGGCCGCCGGCAGCCTGCACGCCGCCCAGCACTCTGCAGGCCCAGGTCAGGGAGGTGTCACGATCTGACTGTACATGCGTATGTACGGTCTATATCAAAAACATCCAGTCATCTCTCTTTTCTGAGTTTGACCACTAGCTAGCTATCATGATAGGCGCTGTAAACGGATGCAGGGAAAATTTGTGTTGCCAGCAGAGAATCAATAACATCACAATGTGTTACTCAGACGAGCTCAGAGACTTGAACTCTGCTCTGTTGTGTGCATTGTAGGATGGTTGGCTCATGGTCATGGGTATTGAGTTGCTACGGAATTCCATTGCTTGTATATCACGTCATAGTTGAAATAGATGGGAAAAGATATATATGGTGTAACATATCGCATTCCCATGAGAGATTGCGGCAACACTATCTAGACGTATTCTGATTGGCTGCCCCCACCTCTGTAAGAGATCACCAATATGATTTTTTTAATTATAAATAGTAGATAAACTATTGTATACAAATTAACATGAGGAAAGTTTTCAACCGATTTCTCATACACAAATAAAAGTTGACCGGCGTTGCCTGGTGAAACGTTGTTGTGATGCCTCTTGTAAGGAGGAGAAATACATACCATCATATTTCCGACTTTGATTGAGGTCAAATTACAGCCTATCGCGATTGCAGTTTATTGTATCGCGCGTGACTTTGCTGCTCCCGTTGGTCGCGATCCAAGGACTGTTAGCAGAATATGGAATCGGTGGGTTCAGGAGGGCAATACGGAACGCCGTGCCGGATCCCAACGGTCTCGTATCACTAGCAGTCGGGATGACAGCCATGGATGTAACGGACCGTGCAGCCACGTCTCGATCCCTGAGTCAATAGATGGGGACGCTTGCAAGACAACAACCATCTGCAAGAACAGTTAGACGACGTTTGCAGTAGAATGGACTATCAGCTCAGAGACTATGGCTGTGGTTACTCTTGACGCTGCATCATAGACAGGAGCGCCTGCGATGGTGTACGCAACGACGAACCTGATTACATGAATGGTAAAACGTCATTTTATCTGATAAATGAAGGTCCTGTTTACAGCATCATGAAGGTCGGATTCGTGTTTGGCGACATCGCGGTGAACGGACTTTGGAAGCGTATATACGGCATCGCCATACTGGTGTGATGGTATGGAGTGCCAATGGTTACATGTCTCGGTCATCTCTTGTTCGCATCGACGGCACTTTGAACAGTGGCCGTTACATTTCAAATGTGTTACGACCCGTGACTCTATCCGTCTTTCGATCCTTGCGAAACCCTACATTTCAGCAGGATAATTCACGACCGCATGTTGCAGGTCCTGTACGGTCCTTTCTGAATATGGAAAATGTTCGACTGCTCCAGATCTCACACCAAGTTAAAACGTCTAGTCAATGATGGCCGAGCAACTGGCTCGTCACAATAAGCCAGTCACTACAATTGATGAACGAGGGTATTGTTGTTGTTGTTGTTTTGATGTTTTACGGGGACAAAACTAAGGAGGTCATCAGTCCCCCATTCCATCGTTAGGCATCACAACAAAAGATGTTAACACGTAAAAGAGCCTGAGTGGAGAAAAACTAGGATGGAGGAATATCCCCCGAGTCAGTTAAAGGACAACAAAGTCGGCAAGAGACAACTAAAACAATGACAATCACTCAGTAGAACAGAGTAACGACAAGAAATAAAATGTAAAATCCGACGTCTGTGGCTGACCAACCGTGAGACTAAAAAACAGGAAAAGTCAGCCACACAGAAACAAAGGGAAACCTCCAATCGGAGGTCATGACAGGACGGACACAGACACTGAAGAAAAGCTTTAAATGGAGGGGTAAAAACCACTGTCCCGAATAAAACTTAAAACAGTATCAGCCATTTTGGCATCGTCAATTAAAACTTGGGATAAAAGCGCAGGAAAATTAAATCTTCGCCGCAGAGGGGCTAAAACAGGGCATTCTACTAAGATGTGCGCCACCGTGAGGCGGGCGACACACAGGCGGTTCCTCGCCACGAAGGAGATGACCGTGTGTCAGCCATGTATGGCCAATGCGGAGCCGGCACAGGACTACGGAATCCCGGCGGCAGGCCCGCATAGAAGATCGCCACACAGTCGTTGTCTCCTTGATAGCCCTGAGTTTGTTGGCTGTTGCCAGGCTACGCCACTCGCTGGCCCACAGCTCACGCACTCTATGTCGCAGCACTGTCCGCAGATCAGCATCCGGGAGGCCGATCTCTAAAACAGATGCTTCAACAGCCTGCTTGGTCAGCATATCAACATGTTCATTGCCCAAAATACCGACATGGACCGGGGACCAGAGGAACACCACTGATCGACCGGACCTGTCAAGGGCAGATAGGGCCTCCTGAATTCCCAACACCAGAGGAGACCGGCACTGGTCAAGGGCACTGAGGCTGCTCAGGGAGACACTGCAGATGAGAAAGGACTCACCTGAGCAGGACCTGGCGAGCTCGAGAGCGCGGGAAATAGCGACCAGCTCTGCAGTATAGACATTGCAGCCAGCCGGCAGAGACTGTTGTTCAACATGGGTGTTATGAGCGAATGCAAAACCAACCCGGTTCTCAACTTTCGAACCATCCGTGTATATTACGTCGTGTCCAGGAAATCCAGCTATGAGTGCTAAAAACTGGCGACAGCCGGCTTCAGGTGGAAGTGAGTCTTTGGGTCCACAGGCCAAGTCCAGGCAAGTAGACGGCCTTGGCAGGCGCCACGGAGGCGTGCATGTGTGATATGGAGGTGGTAGTGGGTAAGACTCAAGTTCCTGCAGCAGCGACTTGAACCTGAAGGCGATCGTATTACCCGACCTGGGTCGTCGTCGTTGGTCATGGACGACCATGCGGGAGAAAAAAACACGGTGGTTTCGTGGCTTGATGAGCTGTGCACGAGCGCTGCATAGGCTGCAAGCAGTTGTCGGCGACGGTTCGACAAAGGCGGTACCCCGGCCTCGGCAAGCAAGCTGGTCACAGGGCTGGTACGAAAGGCACCTGTCGCAATGCGAACCCCACAGTGGTGAATGGGGTCCAGCAAGCGCAATGCTGAGGGTGACGCAGAGCCGTAGGCGACACATCCAAAATCTAAACAGGACTGCACCAGAGCCTGATAGAGCCGCAACAGGGTGGAGTGGTCAGCTCCCCAGGAAGTATGGCCCAGGTGGCGGAGGACAATGAGGTGGCGCCAGCACTCCCGTTTTAGTTGACGGATGTGGGGGAGCCACGTCAGCCGTGAGTCGAAAACAAGCCCCAATAAACGATGACTGTCCACGACCTCTAATAGGTCATCATTGAGATACAGTTCGGGCTGAGGGTGTACCGTTTGAAGCCGACAAAAGTGCATAACACTCGTCTTTGCAGCAGAGAACTGGAAGCCGTGGGTAAGAGCCCAGGACTGCGCCTTCCTAATGGCTCCCTGCAACCTACGTTTGGCGACGTGAGTGCTGGAAGAGCTAAAATAGATACAAAAGTCGTCAGCATATAGTGAAGGAGATGCTGACGACCCAACTGCTGTAGCTAAGCCGTTAATGGCTACTAAAAAGAAGGGGACACTCAAAACAGAGCCCTGAGGAACCCCATTTTCCTGCACATGTGAGGTACTAAGAGAGGCACCTACTAGAACACGAAAAGTACGGACATCTAAAACGTTTTTAATAAAAATCGGGAGTGAGCCCCGAAGACCCCAACCATGTAACGTGCGAAGTATGTGGTGACGCCAGGTCGTATCATATGCTTTTTGCATATCGAAAAAGACGGCTGTCAGATGTTGGCGCCTGGAAAAGTCTGTGCGGATCGCGGACTCGAGGTACACCAGGTTGTCGGTGGTGGAGCGACCCTGGCGGAACCCACCCTGGCATGGAGCCAGTAAGCCCCGAGTCTCGAGGATCCAGCACAACCACCTACTGACCATGCACTCCAACAGCTTACAGAGGACATTGGTCAGCATAATGGGCCGATAGCTATCCAAAGTGACAGGGTTTTTGCCTGGCTTAATCACTGGTATGATTATACCCTCCCATCACTGCGAAGGGAAAACCCTGTCACACCAGATGTGGTTGAAGAACGCAAGGAGATTACGCTGGCTCTCCACTGAAAGGTGTTTCAACATCTGGCTGTGGATGCTATCGGGTCCTGGAGACGTGTCGGGACACTTTTTAAGAGCACCGAGGAATTCCCACTCTGTGAATGGCATATTATATGCCTCCGTACGGCGGGTGGTAAAGAAGAGGGGCTGGCGTTCCACCTGCTCCTTTAATATACGGAAGCCCGGTAGGTAATTCGCAGAGGAGAAGGCATGAGCATAATGCTCGGCAAACAACTCTGCAAGCGTGGGCGGGTCCGTGCATACTATGCCATTCATGGAGATCCCAGGGATTCCTGCTGGTGTTGGGTGTCCCCTTAGACGCCTGACTTTGTTCCAGACGTGGGTGGTGGAGGTACCTGCGCCAATAGTGGAGATGTACCTCTTCCAACACTCTTGCTTCCGTCTCTTAATGAGGTAGCGAGCATGTGTCCTCCAGAGCCGCTTGAAAGCGAGGAAGTGCTCCAGAGACGGGTGCCGCTTGTACCACTATAAGGCCCGTTGGCGATATTTAATAGCCGCTGCGAGCTCTGGCGACCACCATGGTACCGTCTTACGCCGTGGGGACCCCAACGAATGGGGAACGGTAGCTTCTGCAGCTGAAATAAAGGTGCGTGTGGCGCCTTCGGCCGCCACGTCGACGTTGTGGAGTGGGGGAGGATCAACAGTGGCAGCAGTTAACCTTGTGTAGGGCCCACCTGGGCAGGCGCCCTGGGGACTGACGTTGTGGGAGTGACAGGAAAATGGGAAAATGGTCACTGCTGCACAAGTCATCGTGGCTTCTCCAGTGGACAGATGGTGAAAGGCTATGGCTGCAAAGAAACAGATCAATGGCCGAGAACGTGCCATGCGCCACACTAAAATGTGTGGGGGCACCCGTGTTCAAGAGGCAGAGGTCAAGACGAGATAGTAAGTCCTCAACTACTCTGCCCCGGCCAGAAATCGTGGAACCACCCCACAAGGTGTTATGGGCATTAAAGTCACCCAATAGTAAGAAAGGTGGGGGGAGTTGAGAAAGTAGTGCAGCCAAAACAGTCCGAGAGACATCACCATCAGGAGGAAGGTAAAGACTGCAAACGGTGAACTCTTGTGTTTTCCTTACCCTAACAGCCAACGGCGTCTGAAGAGGCACAGATTAGCTATATACAGAGGTAAGGACATACACACACACTCCACCTGATACCCTGTTATACTGGCTACGATTACAATAATATCCCCTGTAGCCCCAGAGGGCAGGGGTCCGCATTGCCGGAAACCATGTTTCCTGGAGGGCAATGCAGAAAGCAGGTGTTATACTCAAAAGTTGTCGCAGCTCAGCCAGGCAGGTGAAAAAACCGCCGCAGTTCAACTGGAGAATAACGCTGTCCGATAGCTGGGATAACATGAGGCAATATGAAGTACTTATTATACCTCATGGTCACTCGCTGACACTGCTCACGAAGCTGTAGAATCTACTTCCATCGTTTTCGATGGTCCTTCGAGGTCTAGGTCCTCAGGGGACGCTAGTATCTTCACCTCGTCGTCGGACAATGAGGGCGGGGGCGGAAGTGGGGGAACCACCGGCATCTCTTTATTCTTCACTTGTTTTTGCTTCTTTTTGGAAGCCTCTCGCTGGTCTTTTGGCTTCTCACGTCTGCAGGGCGTCGGTGACTCGGTCTCTGAGACTGAGGAAGAACTTGCGGCCCGACGACCAGCCTTCTTGGGCAAGGTTTACCACTGGCCGGTAGCTGTCGTCCCAGAGGAAGAAGCCGAGGAAGGGTGGGAATCAACCGAACCCTTCCTCGCGAGAGGAGCCAGAGAAGGCTGTTGCTTCTCTGGCTCTGGGGTGGGGACCAGTGTCCCCATTGGTTGGGGTGGTATTGCTCCCGAGGTAGAGGGTTTGGGAGCAATACAAGGAGATCCACCCCCAGCTGTCAAGGGGGGGAGAGTGGATGATTGGGCCTGTGTGCCCATCGAGATTCGCTGAACAGATGGGGTCAGAGATGGCAGAGTTGGAATTGTTTTAACTGCTGTCGCAAAACTTTTACCCATGGTCACGGGGTGCAGCTTAGTATATTTGCGCCGTGCCTGTGAATAGGTCAGTCCATCCAGGGTTTTGTACTCCATTATTTTCCTTTCCTTATGGAGGACTGTGCAATCTGGTGAGCAGGGTGAATGATGTTGTCCACAGTTAACACAGACCAGAGGAGGGACACAAGGGATATCTGGGTGTGATGGACATCCACTATCCAGACATGTGGGATTGGCCTCACACCGGGAGGACATATGCCCAAACCTCCAGCACTTAAAGCAGCGCATAGGGGCGTAGGGCTTTATGTCACACCGGTAAACCATCACCTTGACTTTTTCAGGTAATGTGTCACCCTCAAAAGCCAAGATGAAAGCACCGGTGGCGACCCTGTTGTCCTTCGGACCCCTATAAATGCGTCGGATGAAGTGAACACCGTGCCGCTCTAGGTGTGACCGTAGCTCTTCATCAGATTGCAACAACAGATCTCGATGGTAGACGATGCCCTGCACCATATTAAGGCTCTTATGAGGTGTTATGGTAATGGGAACATCACCCAGCTTCTCACAGGCGAGCAACGCCCGCGATTGTGCTGGGGATGACGTCGTTATCAAGACTGACCCAGATCGCATCTTGGACATACCCTCCACCTACCCGTGCTTGTCTTCCAGATGCTCAACAAAAAACTTTGGCTTAGTCGACGCAAAGGACTCCCCGTCAGTGCGTGAGCAAACTAGGTATCGGGGGGCATACGACTCACCTTAACATCTGGCCCTGCGTTCCTCCCAAGGGAACGAACGGGGGTCATATCCGGCAGCATTGCAATCTCCTCTTCCACGCTTAGAGACGCCGTTTTCGCGACCGGCCATGCTTTTGTTTGCTCGTTTCATTGTCGTCCTACGAGCAGCTAGGGAAAAGAGGTCCACCCAGGCAGAGCCCCGCTTGCCTGGGGAAGCCTTGTACAACTGAAGTGCGGCAGGTACCTTAAAGGTTGCTCGCTAGTGACTGTTCAACGTCAACAGCCATGCATCTCCTCGGCACGTAGCACACCTTGAGATTGAGGGTTTATTATAGAGGTTTGTACCGTCCTCGCGACCCGGCCGATTAAGCCAAGGTCCCCAGACTCTGAAACGTACAACGTTCCACCGTCGCGCCGAACGATGGTCGCTGAGGCATGCACAGAGCTTACGGTGTAGCGGACTTTGGCTTAGTCGACGCAAAGGACTCCCCGTCAGTGCGTGAGCAAACTAGGTATCGGGGGGCATACGACTCACCTTAACATCTGGCCCTGCGTTCCTCCCAAGGGAACGAACGGGGGTCATATCCGGCAGCATTGCAATCTCCTCTTCCACGCTTAGAGACGCCGTTTTCGCGACCGGCCATGCTTTTGTTTGCTCGTTTCATTGTCGTCCCACGAGCAGCTAGGGAAAAGAGGTCCACCCAGGCAGAGCCCCGCTTGCCTGGGGAAGCCTTGTACAACTGAAGTGCGGCAGGTACCTTAAAGGTTGCTCGCTAGCGACTGTTCAACGTCAACAGCCATGCATCTCCTCGGCACGTAGCACACCTTGAGATTGAGGGTTTATTATAGAGGTTTGTACCGTCCTCGCGACCCGGCCGATTAAGCCAAGGTCCCCAGACTCTGAAACGTACAACGTTCCACCGTCGCGCCGAACGATGGTCGCTGAGGCATGCACAGAGCTTACGGTGTAGCGGACTATTGGCGTGACACAGCCCACAGCTCAGAACCCCGGGTTCGCCAAGCCCGTACTCAGCAAATTAATGCTGATCCCCTGAGGGGAACGAGGGTATAGTGTTGAAGTTGCATGGGTACCTTTGTACCTGTACACGCCATTCAAGCTCTGTTTGACTCTATTCCCAGGCGTATCAAGGCCTTTATTACGGCCAGAGGCGCTTGTTATGGTTACTGATTTCTCAGGATCTATGCACCCAAATTGCGTGAAAATGTAATCACATGTCAGTTCTAGTATAATATATTCGTCCAATGAATATCCGTTTATCATCTGCATTTTTTCTCGTTGTAGCAATTGTAAGCCCAGTAGTGTATATTACGATATGTTTTATACATGTAATTATGCTCTAGTAGGCAAAAAACAGTTGAATGTAGAAGTTCTAGAAATGCGCTTCGCTCCAAAATTGATGGTAGGCGGGACCAGCACTGCCCAGTGGCAGAACTCCAGCACAGACGTCTCTCGCGTGAACAGCTGTGACAATCGCACTCTTAAAATAGCCTGCCATGCAGTTCAAACGTAATATTTTTCAACTACTGTAATTAGCACTCAAGTGTACTAGGATCATGGACAGTATTACATATGTCGCTTGCTGTTTCTCGACATAAAAATAAATATTAACAAACCACTGGTATCCCTTCCTATTTGAAAAGTAGCCACAGTTTTGAAAGTTCCACAGCACTGCATTCCAAGATACGAGATTCAACGACCTATGCGCTGCTTCTGCGTAGGACAATACGGAAAAGAAGAAACCAGGTTAGTGAACAGAAACTTTAACTGCACACAGTGACGATGCATGTAGTTCTACGGCCCTCACGTACACGAGTGTGGTGGTAACACATAGAATGGAAAGTGTTGGAGAAAGTGTAAAAGAGACAGATAACTTACTAAAAACTTTCCAATTACTATTATAAGACTCTCTACCCATCTTAATATTTAACCCCGCAGAAGCATATAAAAACATGTTCCATGTCTTCGTTTGTTATTCATACATGTCTATAGTGAGCATATCGGTTGGACTCTGGATAGCCGTGACTTGTTCAGTTGACTGGCGTTGCCTGATGAAACGTTGTTTTGATGCCTCGTATAAGGAGGAGAAATGCGTACCATCAAGTTTCCGACTTTGACAAACGTCGTATTGTAGCTTAGCGCGATTGCGATTTATCGTATCGCTACATTGCTGCTCGCATTGGTTGGCCTCATATCCCTAACAGTCGAGATGACAGGCATCTTATCCACATGGCTGTAATGGTTCGTGTAGATACGTCGCGATCCGTGAGTAATCAGATGGGGATGTATACGAGACTACGGCTGCGGTTACCCTTGACGCTGCATCACAGACAGGAGCGCCTGCGATGGTGTACGCAACGACGAACCTGGGTGCACGCATGGCAAAACTTCATTTTTTGGATGAATGCACGTTCTGTTTACAGCATCTTAATGGTCAATTTCGTGTTTGGTGACATCGCGGTGGACGCACATTTGAAGCGTGTATTCGTCATCGCCTTACTGGCGTATCACCCGGCGTGATGGTATGGGCTGCCATTGGTTACACGTTTCGGTCACCTCTTGTTAGCATCGACGGCCCTTTGAACAGTGGCCGTTACATTTCCGATGTGTTACGACCCGTGTCTCTACCCTACATTTGATCCCTGCGAAACACTATATTTCAGCAGGATAATGCACGACAGCATGTTGCAGGTGCTGTACGAGCCTTTTCGAATACGTAAAAAAGTTCGACTGCTGTCCTGGTCAGTACATTCTCCAGATCAGCCTGTTCAATGGTGGCCGAGCAACTGGCTCGTCACAATACGCCAATCACTAGTCTTGATGACCTATGGTATCGTGTTCAAGCTGCATGGGCATCTTTACCTGTACACGCCATCCAAGCTTTCTTTGACTCAATGCCCAGGCGTATCAAGGTCGTTATTACGGCCAGAGGTGGTTGTTCTGGGTTCTGATTTCTCAGGATCTATGCACCCATATTGCGTGAAAATGTGTTCACATGTTAGATCTAGTATAATAAATTTGTGCAATGAACACCCATTTTCATCTGCAGTTCGTCTTGGTGTAGCAATTTTAATGGCCAATAGTGTATATGCAATTGTGGAGTATTTCCTGAAATGTTATGTGGATAATAGGTCCCTTGCTCAAGTTTGCTGACTTTTTCATTAGAAAACTATTCAGTGAATGTTCGGTATTACTGGGAAAACTTCATCAGGTTTTGGTAACTGGGCATCCACAAAATAATCAGTTTTACCTTGCAACATAGATAACTTCGGTTGCAGTTGAGAACATCAGGAGGAGCCAGGCGGCCAGCAGCGGCGTTACAGAGATGTAGCCCAGCACTTTGCGGCCCATGTGGGCGCTGGCAGCCGCGTACACGGCGAAGAACACGATGGCAGTGAACACCTGCAGCGACGCCACCCAAGACGCCTCGTCCGTCGTCATCGGCCGGTCTCGCAGGCCGCTCTCTGCAGACATCAGCTGCGGCAGCGCCATTGCCGGCCACACCGCCAACGTGCCCAGGCCGAACACGTTCACGTTCACTAGGCAAAACCAAAACAAGTGCAAGCAAAAACAGGAGCCTCAAAAGAAGCGTGAAGGAAGAAATGGGTAGGTTGAAATGGTGAATTCAAGGCGTCTACAGCGTAATGGATTGTGGTTTTGGTTCGAATGTTCCTCACATCCAAACATTTAGATGTCAGACATTCAGATCGCTGCCAAACGTTGTATATCGAAGGATTATCAATCTAAACTTCTATATAATTCGTGCTATGTGCTGCCGTCCAGGAGAGCATGAGTAAATAGAAAATAATAGTATGTAACACCTATCCAACGAAACAGAGGAAAAGCGTATCTGTAGGGGTTTGCCGCGCTGACTTCCCGTGGGGGTACTTGCTAGAGCGAATGTTTGTCATTACGAAGGTCCTCGGTTCAAACCCTGGTGTTGCGATTTTTTTTTGTATGTCGTTTCAAATTGTTCCACGTCGATAAACGTACACCTAGTGTTCATGGGACAGATTGTTCCTGAAATGCAAAAGGACTATTCGGATATCATAACACTGCATCGTGTTATTTTCAGGTATCAAACCTGTAGAATATATTCGTAGAAGAAAGAAACAATTACACCATAAGTGCGGAAGTATTAAAGTAATAATTATAATTATAATAATAGTAATAATAATAACAAATGCCTGCTAGATAGGCGGCACCACCGCTCAGCGGATGTGCGTGTTGTGGCAAGTGTCGTGTGACGCCCACACCTTCAAGTGGGGCTGACGTTGCTGTCCAGTACGCCCGTCACTGCTACTGCTGCAGCTGACAGTGCTGTTTTGCTAAATGAACCCGTGGAACGTTATATACATTCTCCTTCAAAAAATTTCAACGTACTGCATTAAAAAAAATTTAAAAAAATAAAAGCTCTAGGTGCGGCTTGAACCGAGGATCCTCTGTTCGATGAACTAACGCTCACGGTAGCGCGACGTGAAAAACTCTCACAGTTATGCTTTTCCTGTACTTCGTAGTTTAGGTGTTATTTATTATTATAGTTTCCACGCGTTCTCCTGTACAGCACCATATAGCACGAATTATATAGAAGTTTCGGCTGATACTCTATCGATATACAACGTTTGGTACCGTTCTGACACCCAAACCTTCAGATGTCAGACACTCAGATCCACACCAAACGTTGTATATCGATAGAGTATCAACCGAAACATCTATATAATTCCTGATTTTTGCTGCCGTCCAGTAGAACGTGCGTAAATTATAATCATAAGTAACATCAAACCTACGGATTAGAGAAAAGCGTGTCTGTGAGAGGCAATCAAGTTACGCCACCGTGGGTTAGTTGGTAGAGCGTTAGCTTGTGGTGCAGAAGGTCCTGGGTTCAAGCCCCATCTCGCTGTAATTTTATTTTCATTGTTTAAACTACAGTACGTTGGAAATTGTGAAAAGGGGCAACGTGTTCCTGATATGTAAAAGGACTGTTTCGATTTTATAGCAATGTGTTATTGTTAGTTTACTCTTGCTTCGTTTTATTTGAAAGTAGGAAACCTGTACAGTGTTATTACTTTAATTACGCTTATTGGTTTTAACATTATTATTTTTTGTTATTGTTATTACTATTATTACTATTAATACAGCTGTATGTGTGATGCAGTTGATTCTTTTTTTTTTATTCATATGTTCTGATTATGTTCGTTTATTCTGTGAAACTACGAATAAACCCTACAGATTAGCTACTTTCAAATAAAACGAAGCAAGAGTAAACTGCCAACAACACATTGCTACAAAATGGAAACAGTCCTTTTACATATGAGAAACACGTTGCCCCTTTTAACAATTTCCAACGTACTGTAGTTTAAACAATGAACAAATTTAAGGCCTAGGCGGGGTTTGAATCCAGGACCCTCTGTATGACAATCTAATGCTCTACTTACTAACCCACGGAAGCGTGACGTGATTATGTCTCACATATACGCCTTTACCCTATTCCGTAGGTTAGTTGTTACTTATTATTATAGTTTATACACTTTCTACTGGACGACAGCCCAAATCACGAATTATATAGAAGTTTCGGTTGATACTCTATCGATACACAACGTTTGGTATGGATCTGAGTGTCTGACATCGAAGTGGTAATGGAATCTACAATTGTCGGTGATAGCACACGTTGTCGACATACCTACCTTACCTCCGAGCAAATGGATTGGTTGGTTGGTTGTTGGTTTTTGGAAGGGACTAAACAGCGTAGCTTATCGGGCCCTTGTTCGTAGATGCGTTAACAAGTGTAAGTTTAAAAGGAACAGGTAAATATGAAGAAGGGATACAAGTTAAAACCTAGAAGAGATAAAAGGGCAAAAGCAATATAAGAGTGTTGTTGCTGGGTGATCACAGAAATATAAGTAACACATCTAGCCACTCTGGGACACATTAAAAACGCCTACCTAGAAGACTTAGGCAGGTGGAGGATAGAGTATGATAAATACACACAGACTTTAAATGGACTTGTAAAATCCACACTCACGGATAAAATTTAAAATAGAAGAAACCACGGAGGCATTGTCGGCAAAAGCATGCTGCAAAGCGTCAGGGATATTAAAATGTCGTCGTTTTTCGGCTAAATGGCGGCATTCAAGTAAGATGTGCGCAATTGTCAAAGAGGCACCACATCGACACTGGGGAGGGTCCTCACGACGCAAAAGGTGTCCATGCGTGAGCAAAGTATGGCCTATACAGAGACGGAAAAGTACAACCAACTCCATGCGAGAACCCCTCAAGGTGGTCTTCCACACAGCGGTAGAGGGATTGACAACACGGAGCTTATTTGGTTTGGTCGAGTCTGCCCATTCAGAATTCCAAATCCCAAGGATCTCGCGGGTCAACTGGGATCGGAGGTCTGAGACTGGGAGGCCAATATCCACGGGCTGTGAAATGGTGGCCTGCTTGGCTGGCTCATTGAGGCGTTCATTGCCTGGTATACCTATGTGGCCTTGCGTCCATGCAAAAGCGACAGAACGGCCTGACTCGCTAAGGGAGAAGACAGCATCTTGAATTGCTCGCACCACAGTATGTTTAGGGAGAAACTGGTGGAGGGCCTGTAAGCCAATCAGGGATTCGCTGCAGATGACGAACGACCCCCTGGGGCGAGCTCTGAGGTGTTCAAGAGCTCTCAAAATACCGACTAGTTCTGCGGTGAAGATGCTGCTTCCACAAGGCAATGACCGTTGTTCGATGTGCTCACCACAGACAAAGGCATATGCGGCATGACCATTGACCAAAGAACCGTCCGTGTAGATGATGGTTGCAACGTGATATGTGTCAAGCAGTGCGACGGAGAAGCAGTGGGGGAATAGAGGCTTTCGAATCCCAGGACAAATCCAACTCGCTTCAGGCGAGGAATTGTCCAGGGGGGATACAGGGGGAGTAAAGAAAAGATGGAGGAAGGGATAGGGAATCAAGTGAGGAGAGAATGGAACGAACAGGAATCGTAATTGGAAGACCCGACCTGGGCTAACGTCGTGGGGATGGGAGTTCAGAAAGTGGAAAGAGAAGCCAGTGGTTTGGATGGGGGGAAGAAAAGGAACCCGGGCAATATAAGACACCAACAACCGTTGCTGGCGATACCGCAGAGGGGGAACACCAGCTTCAGCGAGAAGGCTCGTTACAGGACTAGTGCGAAAAGCCCCTGTTGCGTGACGCACACCTGTGTGGTGAACGGGGTCTAAGACCCGCAAGGCAGAAGAGGCTGCTGAGTCATAAACAAAGCTCCCATAGTCTAGCCGCGATTGAATAAGGGCCTTGTGTAGCTGAAGAAGGGTGGAACGTGCTACTCCCCAATCAGTATGGCTGAGGCATCGAAAAATATTTAGATGCCGCCAACACTCCTGTCTCAGCTGACGTTGGTGTGGCACCCAAGTCAGCTGGGCATCAAAGACCAAGGGCAGGACCAGAAGTAGTTCACCACCCAGGTAGAGCTCTGGGCCAGGATAACTATCCGACGACGACAGAACTGCATCCCGTGGGTTTTCTGCGCGGAGAACTGAAATCCATGAGTGGGCCTTTCGGATGGCACCCAGCAGCCATCATTCAGCTACGCTAATGCTAACGGAGCTGAAATACAAGCAGAAGTCATCGGCAACTGACCGATGACCCCACAGCCACAGCATGACTGTTGATTGCCACTAAAAACAACGGGAGACTGAGGACCGAGCCCTGTGGGACACCGTTCTATTGAATATGAGGGGAACTAAAAGAGGCCCCAACCCTCACTTGAAACGAGCGGTGGGCGAGGAAATTGCGAATATAAATAGGAAGGGCGCCACATAAGCCCCAGTCATGCAGAGTCGTCAAAATATGGTGGCGCCAGGTGGCATTGTACACTTTGCAAAGGTCAAAGAACACAGCAATTAAATGCTCACGCCTAGCAAAGGCAGTACTAATGGCCGACTCAAGGAACACGAGGTTGTCAATGGTAGAACGGCCCTGGTGAAAGCCCCCTGTTGTGGAGCAAGGAGTCCATGCTCTTCAAGGATCCACATAATCTGCCGACTCACCATACGTTCGAAGAGCTTGCAGAGAACGTTGGTGACGATGATCGGACGGTAATTGTCAGCCACATGGCGATCTGCACCAGGTTTCAGCACCGGGATGATAGTGCTTTCCCGCCATTGCGACGGGAAAGTGACCACTGCCCATAGATGGTTAATCAGGGCGAGAATGTGGCGTTGAAACTCTGGTGAAAGGTGTCGCAGGTACTGGCTGTGAATTCTATCTGGTCCTGGGGTGGTATCAGGACACGCAGCAAGAGCAGTTCGGAACTCCCACTCACTATATGGGTCGTTGTATAGTTCCCGACGACGAGTGCGGAAGGATAACTGTTTCCGCTCGTCCCGCTCTTTGAGGGAGAAGAAGTCGGCACTGTACATGGCAGTCACAGAGCATCGTGCGTAGTACTCTGCCATATGCTCGGCGATAGCTGTCGGGAGTGTGCAGAGCACACCCTGGATGGTAATGGATGGGAATCCTGCCGGCGAGCGGTATCCAAAGACGCGAAGGACTTGCGTCCATACCTGAGTCAGGAAAGTGCGGGAGCCAAATGGCTACATACCGTTCCCAGGAGTCCTGCTTGGTCTGCTGTATGATCCGTCGAGCACGCGCACGGAGCTGTTTAAAAGTGACCAAATTCTCCACGGAAGGGTGGCGCCGATGGCACTGGAGCGCTCGTCGACGTTCCCGGATAGCCTAAGCAATCTCTGGTGTACACCAAGGCACGGATCTACGCCTAGTGGAACTGGTGGTTTGTGGAACTGCTGCCTCAGTGGCTGTCACTGGCTGGACTGCATTGTCAATGTCATCTGGCAGTGGTGCACCAATGACAGCGGTTGAAGTATAACCAATAACCAGTCCAGTCAGCCCTACCGAGGCACCAACGGGGCAAGCAGTCTGCAGCTTGGTACTGCAGGAGCGGTACAAAGATTGGAAGGTGGTCGCTGCCACACAGGTCCTCATCCACACGCCAACTGAGGTGAGGTCGAAGGCTGGGGCAGCAGACGGAGAGGTCGATCGCTGAATACATGCCCTGTGCCACGCTAAAATACGTGGGGGCACCTGAATTCAGGAGGCAAAGATCGTCTTGCGCCAATAACGTCTCAACATCCCTACCGCGACCTGTGGTCTGGAGGCCACCCCACAATGGGTTGTTGGTGTTGAAGTCCCCCAAAAGGAGGAATGGTGGGGGAAGTTGGGAGACCAGAGCAGTAAGGTTGTTGAGAGACACGGCCTCATCCGGAGGAAGGTACAAGCTGCAGACAGTTAATTCCTGCGTTGCCCGGATTCTGACAGCCACTGCCTCAAGAGTGGTGTTGAGTGGCACTGGAGAACTGGGGACAGTGTCCAGGACGTACAGACAGACACTGCCTGACACCATGTCATAAAGGGGCCTGTTGCGGTAGCAGCCCCAATACCCACGAAGGGCAGGGGTCCGCTATGCTGGAAAGCATGTTTCCTGTAGGGCGATACAAAGTGCAGGGTAGCGCCACAGTAATTGTCGCAGCTCGTCCAAGTGATTAAAGAAGCCGCCGCAATTCCACTGGAGAATAACTCTTTCTTCTCGCTGTAAGGCCATAAAAAAGAAAGAAAAGAAGATCATTCCATAGGAACATCTGCCGCCTTATGGTCAGGATCTACAGAATCTAACACCATACGTGATTCTGGATGTGCAGAGCTCCTATGATCAGGCGAATCAAGAAGTGCGATGTCCTCAGCGGAAGCGAGGATCTCCAACTTATCCTCTGAAGCAGAGGATGTGGGTGTCGGTGGCTTTGAAGCCACCGATGTTTCCTTCTTCTTTCTGTTCTGTTTTTTGCCCTTTCGCTGGCCCATCGGTGTTAAGGGCCGTGGGGGCTTCTCAGAAGGGGCGGTAGGAGATTACGAAGAACAGGAGGCCCTTCGATCAGCAACTGGGGATTCCTTCAGCCATTTTCTGTGATCCACTTTCTCACGAAGAGAAGCCTCAGAAGGAAGTGTTCCGTGGGACCCCTATCGGGCGAGAGGAGCCGGAGAAGGCTGTTGTTTCTCCGGCAGTGGGTTGGGGACCGTCGTCCACAGTGATGGTTTATCTGTTGCTCCCAACGTGAAGAGTGTGGGAGCAACCGAAGGAGTAGCGCCCCCAACTGTCAAGGGGGCAGGTGCAGTGGTTTGGGCCTGGGGACCCACTGGTCAGTGGTACAGATGGTCTGGAGATCGATGTTGAAGCTACATAGGTGTATGAGGTTGTCATGGTCACAGGGTGGAGCCTTGTATACTTACGTCTGGCCTCCGCGTATGTCAGCCGGTCCAGGGTCTTGTACTCCATGATCTTGTGCTCTTTGTGGAGTACAGAACAGTTGGGCGAAGAAGGAGGATGCTGCTGATTGCAATTGATGCACAATAGAGGTGGGGTACAAGGGGCGTCTGAATGGGATGCACGCCCACACTCCCAACATGTTGGGTTGGCATCACATCAGGAGAACATATGACCAAACCTCCAGCACTTGAAGCAGCGCATAGGGGGAGGAACGTAGAGCTTTACGTCGATCTGGTAGATCATCACCTTGACTTTCTCAGGCAATGAATCGCCCTCTAAAACCAAGATGAAGGCACCGGTGGCAACCCTGTTGTTCTTAGGACCCCTATGGATGCGCCGGATGAAATGCACACCTCGCTGCTCCAAGTTAGCTCGTAATTCGTCGTCAGATTGCAACAGAAGATCCCTGTGGAAGATGAAACCCTGGACCATATTTAAGTTCTTATGTGGCGTGATGCTAACGGAAACATCACCCAACAGGCTAGCAAAACCCGTGACTGGGCCGGGGATGATGTCGTTATTAGAACTGAACCAGATCGCAACTTCGACCTGCCATCGACCTCTCCATATTTATCCTTCAAATGTTCCACAAAGAACATTGGCTTAGTGGACATGAAAGATTCCCTATCCATACGCGTACACACTAAATACCTAGGAGCGTAATTCTCACCTTGAGTTTTGGTCCTACGTTCCTCCCATGGCGTGGACAGGGAAGGAAACGTTTGGGGGTCATACTGATCAGCGTTATAATCACCTCTACCGCGCTTACAGACGACGGTTGTACGTCCGCCAACGTTTCGTGGTCTTTTCATGGTGTTCACACGAGCAGCTAGGGAAATAATGGTCCACCCAGACTGAGCCCCGCTTGCCTGGGTAAGCCTTATACAACTGAGGTGCGGCAGGTTCCTCAGAGGTTGCTCGCTGGTGGCTGTTAAACCTCAACAGCCATCCATCTCCTTGGCACATAGCACACCTTGAGATTGAGGTTTTTTTTATAGAGGTTTGTACTGTCCTCGCGATCCGGGCTATTAAGCCAAGATCCCCAGGCTCTGAAACGTACAACGTTCCATCGTCGCACCGAACGATGGTCGTTGAGGCACGCACAGAGCTTACGGTGTAGCGGACTGTTGGCGCGACACAGCCCACGGCTCAGGACCCCGGGTTGGCCAAGCCCGTACTCAGCAAATTAATGCTGAGCCACAGAGGGGGAGCAAATGGGCTTGCCCGTCCCATGTCACCGGAGTGCGCACAATCGAGGTAAACACAGTCACTTGTGAGCGAGCGGTCTAACGTAACTGTGTCACTATGTTTTCGAAACAGGATCAACGGAGTTGGACCAAGATTGAAAGTGTATGGGCAAGCAAAAGATTGCATCACGATGTGTTCTGCATGAATTGACGGAAATTCAGAAATTGATGCGTTACGACGCTGCTCATACGCACTTGGAGCGCTATGAGCGCGATGGAGGGCTTTCTTACGCCGTATCGTAACACTGGCTGAGACGTGGGCCACATCGTGCGAGCCAAAACTAAAACGCAAATCCAAGGAATCGTGTCATTATGGGTTGCCGCGAAAGTCGAAATGGTGTCAGAGCCCCAGTGTGGTGAAAGTTATGTTTTTAACAGGAATATTCATAAAAAAAATTCCACTGGCGATGGAAAAACTTCTCCAAAACATGTATAGATTTATAACAAACAACAATTGTGTTTGCTCAAGGCAGGCTAACTTATCCTTAGTAAATATTGTTGAATATTGCGAATTACCGAAAACGTCCTCTTGCGTCGTGCAAATACGCACCGCTTAATTCACAAGATATTCGGAGAGTTCGGCGGGCTACCACCCGGCAACATCTCACACTACCGATCCCAGCGACTGCTTGGAGGCCCTACTGCTGCCAATGCCATTGTTCCTACTACAAAGATTCTGCTACTCTGTATAAAGTCCCTAACAAGGCCAGCGTGTTACAGTTACAAAAGTATTTCAATTTAATTACACAATTCGGTTACCATTTAATTTTGAAATTAATTACACTGACAGAAATAAATAAAGAAATACAGACGGAACAAAAAATACAGAAGAATTTCACATTAAATATTTGTACATACGTGGAAAAGAAAAAAATGCTGTTGTGTTTTACGCTCTTCCATGAACGTACACCTTTCGGAACTTTGAAATAAGCCCATAACGTGATGAAGAATGCACCCATGGAGCGTCTGCCGACGGAGTCGACCGATTTTCTCAGTGACAGTTACTTGTTTGGTAAATGAACCTCTAAAATATGATCTTGTTTTCTCCAGGAATGCTGTCTGATATGGATATCAGACTATCAAGCAATATCGAAGTATTGGTTTTTGTAAGCTACTGTCGTCGATGACCGACCACACTTTCTAAGGAATTATGCTGTCTGCCTAACCCATGATTAGTTTCATGTAGTTTTCACACTTCAAATCACTCCATATGCATACTCTTAACATATTTTTGTCAAACATCTGGTACCAATCATTGTTCTGCAATCGCGTCATTATACAATAAAGTATACTTCTTTCTTTTTATTCACTTTACTTCTGGTTATATTGAGGGTCAATTGATATTCTCTGCACCATGCGTGGATCCACTTAAGATCGTACTGATTTCACTACAATGTCATACCGTTGCAACTTCTCTGAATAAAACCTTCTCCGCGAAATTCCTAAAGTAAATTCCATTTTTTTTCTGCAAAATCATTTGTACAGATTGTTCCTATAACACATCCTTTTCGAACGACAGTAATTACTTTCACAACGAAACATTTCTCTCTCCGTGGAGACTGACATGCTGGGTTATGAAACTTCCTCGCAGATAAAAATTGCGTTTCGGAATATGGACTCGATCCTGAGACCTTTGCCTTTCGCGGGCAAGCGTTCTTCCCGCTCTACGTAGCTCTCAAGCACAACCGCTCCTTCAACAAAAGTTCCATACCCTAAGACTGAAAATGGTGGTATGGGCTATCCGACGAATATCAAGATGAGAGAGATGGAGGGAGAACACATACATACTTAGAAGCTAACACTCAGAATACTCTCTCTCTCTCGCTCTGTCTGTGTGTGTGTGTGTGTGTGTGTGTGTGTGTGTGTGTGTGTCTTTCTCCATCTACACACACTATCACACTATATGTTCAAATGTCTGTAAATCTATCGGACCAAACTGCGTGGCCATCAGTAAGTAGCTTACAAACTACTTAAACCTACGTAAACTAACCTACGGACAAACACACATACCCATGCCCCAGGGAGGACTCGAACCTCCACGGCGAGCAACCGCGTGCTCCGCAGCGAGACGCTTTAGACCGCTCTGCTACTAAACCGCGGCTATCACACTATCTCTCTTCCTATATTCTCAAAAGATGATTTCTTGTTTTACATCATCTTCAATATCAAATTGGTACTAAATTATAGACAAAGTATCGCCATGATCCATTACATTGTAAAAAAGTAATTAATTATAGCAGTGTGCATCAATTTTTCCATAAAGATTTATCATTAACTTGTCAGAAATAATGTAAGTCCATGTAGTGACATGACTACACTCACATGCCCAATTAAAAAAAAAGTATCAGCCAAAGATTTCTGTACAGATGAAAAATCTAACCACAACATCTATGGCGATGATCTTTAGTTGGTTTAGTTCTTGTATTCCGTGTGGGAACTGCGCTAAATTGTGTATAGTATGTAACTGGAAAACCAGTTGTAAGTAGCGATTTTAAATCCATATTACTATTCTTGCCATGTGGAAGACTTAATTGTCAGAGAGACGTAAATCCCATTCTGCACTAAATGTAGAATAAAAAATTTTTGTCATCTGATGATGATTTGCTAGGCATTTCGAAACCGGTACTGGAGTCAAGTCAGTAATTTTTCCTTTTTCAGTTTGTTGTGTAATTTTGTACATCTGAAATAAAAATAAATTAATTTTGATCCTTCTGCCTCGTACAAGTCATCGAGTATAAACAGAGAATTGTGACAAAATAATTTTAACTACCATTGAGTTATGAGAGACTGTCACAGAAATCATGGAAACTCTTGGTTGATACCTGGAAAATTATTTCATTTATCTAGCGAAAATTAGCTTCTAATATTTTCTAAAGCTGGTTTAGGACCATTTACTTCGTATTTTACTTGAAGTCCGTAGATCAACAAAGTTCAGATGGATTATATTAGATAATACAAAATTACAACTAAATAAATAAGTAGTAATTTGCATGAACTGCATACGAAAGGATACGAATTTTTAATGTATGGGAAATAATCAGCATCGATTTCATTCAATTAACAGACAATAGTAGGTTATGGATGGATGTTTTCATGAAGCTGAAGAAGTTTGTGTTATTCTTAATACACTAACTGTGGTCACAATTGGTTTATAGTTAAATCAGAGAGCGCGAGGTCGCAAGTTCTGTGACTAGTAAGGCTCATTTGAAAGTGTTGTTTTACAAATTGGAGAGAAAAAGTAGTATATGTTAATGACTAATCACGTGCAAGGCGACAAAATGAGTCTCCGAGATTTGCAGGACTCAAGTATGGGAAGTATCTAATGCACTTCTCATTAAATGCTGAAAACTTGCACCTTGAACACCAATTGAAAAATGGCGACCACAGTGATGACAAAGATTCGCACCATCAAGAACGAACGCAAAATCCTTGACAGTTACAAAGCAAGTAAGACGTTCAGCTAGGTATCCCCTCTTTATTTGCTATCCTGATGTAAGGTCATATGCCGTCCTATCCTACCAGTTCTCATCAACCCGCCATATCAACATCATTCTATATTCACTGTCGTAGAATGGACACGTGGCTGAAATCTCCCGGTGGTCTCATCTTCAATATTGATGGTGTGACCTTTGATATCACTGTGACACGCCATTTTTAATCGTCATCCATGCTGTACATTAAACGTTCGTTTTCAACATTTCTTGGATGTCTACGATCTCCATTTAGTGAAGTAACTATAAACAACTTGCGTTTAAAGACGCGGTTCCATTGGTGGTTGTTTCATGTCGGGCTCTACATCATGGCAAACATCCTCTCATCCTCCTCATTCTCGCGGCCCCTTCGCACACACATCGATTTCAGGCTCTAAAATAAGGCTGCAATCTTTTGGCTTACCGACAACAGCAGCAAGGAACTGGGGCCAGGTGGCTGGCTTCACTTCGGCCGACTGCGCCTCGGCGTCGACCTTCCCACTGACGCTCTTGGTGTGGGGCAATGACGGCGCATTGTTCTTGAAGACACCTTTTACTCCACATGCGTCAGCCACGACGCACTGTTTGCTTGTGAACGCCTTCATTCTTCTACCTGCTTGTCAGCAGACGTCGCTTCTTAAGTACCTGCGAATAATCCGAGGGATTATCCGTATGCGTCTGAATGCGCGCCCTTGATCTTCTAGAACGAGAACAGAGGACACACGGAAGGACTGTTAACGCACACGTCGCAACACAAAACAACGCGGCGAAACCGAAGTGAGAGCCACTTTCATTGCTAGTCTCTTACTAGGAATTTTGTCCTAAAGTGTTATAAACATTTAACAATATTTGGAGTAGTTCGTGTTGCAGAACTTACGCTTGAAAATAATTCGCTAAGGTAGATATAACCACAAAAATATTTCCCGAACTAGTGATTACGTCAGGGGACAATACCACGAAATGTCTGCCGCGCGGGAGTAGCCGAGCGGTCTGGAGCACCACGTGACGGATCGCGTGGTCTCTCGCATCGGGGATTGGAATCCTCTCTTGGGCATGTATGTGTGTGTCGTCCTTAGATTAGTTTAACTTAGTTTACATAGTTTGTAAGTCTAGGGAGTTATGACCAAAGTATTTTGGTCCCATAGAATTACAAACATTTTAACGAAATCTTTGACTTGAAAAATAAATTTTTAACCTCTCACAATTGTGATATCGAATTTACGAGGTTTGGAACACTGCCGTGGAGATACTATGCAATGGAGTCCACTATTGTCGCTGATAGCAAAATGGACTCGCCCGTCCCACGACACCGGTGCGGCGTGCGCACAACTGTCACTTGTGACAGAGCGGTCTAATGTAACGGTGTCACTACGTTTTCGAAACAGGAACAACGAAGTTGGATCAAGACTGAATGTGAAGTCGTACCGCATGACAGTGTCTTCAATGTCTTTAAGAGGTGTGCGGAGAATTGGCATTGCCGTAGAGAACAGTGGCACGTTGGGTGAAATCCTTCAACGAAGGTCGGCAAACTTTGGCAGACATCGGGCCGGTCGATCTATCGTCTCTGTAGGAGACTCCCCGAACTTACGTCCCTGTGACTCTGATTAGATTTCGAAGATGGAGAAACCGCTTCATGACATTCGCCTCAGAACTATTCCAAAGATTCGAAAGGCATTCGCACCACGAACAGAACAAGCTCTGTTGACGGTATATTACACCTTCTACATCGCTGGCAACGGGATCTACACAACGCTGGCGACTGAAGGACAGTAACAGGTGGAAACATGTGACGCTTTTGTATCGGTTTTGAATAAAAAGTTGCCAATTTTTAAGTTGAAAGCCTCGTATATCAAACCTTTACAGGACAAATTTTTTTCCTGAAAATTTGAAAGGTAATTGTTTTATTGCATTCCATTTCACTTGTAGAGGCATTTAATGTAATCAGAATTACTTTATGTTCATTTAACTTTGAAGTGAAAGGAAGAAGTAGGTGATTGATGTACAGACGACTATTCATTTTGGGTGGGGCATAGACTACTGTCATTGGCGGTCATTTAAAAGACCACCTTCTTGTATGTGGAATATAAATTTAAATAATGGGATTTGGAAAGCAAAGAACATAGAATTTATTAAATAATTTACTGAATTCCAAAGATTGAACACTTTTCAATATTCAAACAATAAAATATTTCTAAACACTATTCCAGTGGTAAACTTGTTATTTAGAATGAAACAGGTGAGAACAAGGAAGACAAAAAGCAACATACACTGTTCCGCGCTGATGGTAGGTGGGCAATAAAATTGTTAAAATAATGTAAGTATATAATTTCTCCAGTAGCATTTCAAAGAACCTTCCATTACGACTTCAGTGACGTAGTTTTCTGGAACTTGTTTCAATATTACCGATACAAGAGTGCCGCAAACCACAGAGCTGTGCCTACTACTGGCGAAACTGCAGCAATGGTCAAGCACGTAGTTCAGTGCGGCACGTGAGTTTACAGCTACAACTGTCCTGTCAAGAATTAAAAATATCGATGCTGAGGTGTCATGTAAAGCAGTTCCAGAATGTGGCTGCGTGTCGAATTTGATCTGGAGCCATTGCTGCTTGTCCCCATGCACTACTGTCTCTACCACAGGGGCACAAGCATGATCGGGGCCCCGAGAAACTCGTCCCTGTCTTCTAGACAATGACTTTTTTTTTAACTTTTGTCGCACTTATTCATTATAAAGACCCAGAAATTGTCTCGAAATGTGTGGTGGCAAGTGACTAGGTTTGCTGTTTGCATGTAAAATCGTAGTTATTATTGCGGGCCTTAGCTACAGAACACACGGCGACACTGTGTAGTAGACCTTGTAGCAGTCCTTCGGATATAACTTGGCGGAACATTGTATCCAATAGCGGCCTTCACAAATGCCACAAGGGTGTTCTGTGACCGGCCAAGCAGCGGGTTGGTAGGCGCTTACGTCACAAGACGTCAGCGCAGACTGCCCCAGTAGCGGCGGCCACAAAAATACGGCAACTGCACCGTTCTCATGTGCCGCCACGTCGCGTCGTGGCAATGCATGAGCGCTGTAGAGTGTAGTGGAGGGGAAGTGCAGCAATCACACAGTGCTGTACACTAGAGACGGGCATATCCGTTCAGTTTTGGAACCTAGTTCACCGATGATCGTTTCTTTTTTGGAACCGTTCCTTTCGACTCTTTCACCTTTCCTTTTTTATCCAGTTGTCAATGTCTACATCTTTCATAATAGTCGGAATTGGAAACAAGTAGCATTGGCTCTGTACTCACCAACTCTGTTTTACGCATTTTACAAAAGTTAATTTCCTACAGTCGATGGAGCACCGGTATAAATCGCTGATCCTGCCATAACAATGGGCACGAAGCTTCACCGTGGTCAAAAGAAAATTAATATCGGCAGCTCGATACTGAGTTGCAACTGCTAGATTCGAGCAAATAGGGAACGACCGCGCGGCCACCCAGGAGCTCGAACGGGAACGGCCATGAGACTGGGAGCGCTGAAGTGAAAGTTCCTTGTAACCAGTTTCTCGGTCCTTCCGTTCACTCTTGTGAACCGTTCCTTTGGACCCGTTTGTTTGTAAACGGACCCATCTCTACAGTTTACAGACCAGTGGAATTTGATGGTAGAGCCAGTTATTGTAACGGGTTAAATGTTCAAATGTTTGTATAGCTTATGGGACTTAACTACGGGGTCATCAGTCCCTAAACTTACAAACTACTTATGAACTAACTAATCCTGCGGACGGCACAAATATCCATGCCCGAGGGGGGATTCTAACCCCCGAACGTAGTGGCCGTGCAGACCGTTACTGGAACGCCTCAGTCCCCTCGGCCACCGCGACCGGTTGTAACGGGTTAACACAATATTTTATAGTACAGTAGTATCCAATATTCCAACACGCAAAAACGAACAGTTCAAAAAAAAATGCAAGATGATTCTTTCCATGCAAAGTAATTGATGAAGTGCAAAAGAAATCCCAGTGAGCAACGAAAGAGGTCTCATAATCTCATACCCTACCGTAACTACTGTCTTTGCCGATAAAACACACATAAGATCCAATGCTTTGAAAACCGGGCCAAACGGTGAGAAGGGATTTCAGATGTGGAATAATGCCTACAGGCTTCCTTTCGACAAAAGGATGCAGCTAACAAACCTGTTTCGAGTGCAATACTGAAAGTTTCATTTTAGAATTAATCTCACTTGTACGTTTATTTTAGCATCCCCAACAAAAACGTATAAACGAGGTTTCACTGTATATCAATTTGATTTCCTGGTCACATTATAAATTATGAGCATTTAGCCAAAATGGCATTTCATCTTTCCCTTTATGTATTATTACTGTTTTTCACATAGAACGTCAACAACGGAGTCTCTCAGCAAGTTTGGCGTCAGTTTCTGTTCTAGGCATCTGATATATTACGTCGATGTGTAACAGTTATGAGTGTAGCTCAATCAGGTAGTAAAAGATAAAACAATTGACTTTAAAAATTTGCAGCATTCGTCTCTTCATGGTAATCTTCCATTTTATGCCGCGCAATGGATTCCACCGGTGCTTAGCAGAGAACTGCGCATCGGCCAATGCATGCAGTCCTGGTGAATTCGGCATTGTTGGAGTTTCTACCTTACGGAACGATGGTTCGTTATCAGGGTGCATCGAAGCGCCATTTGATTGTACGTGATTTACTCGATTCACTCTGTTTACTTGGCAGTAGTGTCTTTCAACACTGTCAAAAATAACATTCTTAAATGGTTTAGAAAAAAGAAAAAAATTCCAATTCAAAAAGAAACCATCAGCACACTACCTAAACTTACTTAATTTCTTCACTGTTGAAGAAACTAACAGGCAGAGTGATTCATCTACCTCATCATCTCAAGATATCTCTAAATCTCGAAGCTTGGAAACGGTGCCCATGATTAACATAGAGAACAACATTTGTGTTTCGATTTCATCAGTTCCAGTTATGAAGACAGTTACACACACAAATCACATACTTCTTCCATCTCAAGCCTCTTGGATTCACCAGATAGAAGTATGTTAGAAAACATTTCTCATGACCCTGGTAAGTACGTTGATGAAAATAGAATCAACGAAGTCCGTGATATTTGGATTCAAAAGGGCCCAGAGTTTATCCAAAACAAAAATAGCGACTTCTCAGGTACCATTACACCTTTTACTGATGTAGGTGGTAAAACAAAAAACAGAAAATTAACAAGGACTATTTTCACTCGTAAATTGACGAATGGTGAGTGTGTGGAAAGAAAGTGGCTTGTGTTTTCACCAGCCATGAAATCTGTGTACTGTTGTTGCCGTCTTTTCAATAACACTGTCAACAATAATTTGAGTTCTTCCAGGGAATACAAAGATTGGAAGCATATAAAAAATTTATTAAAGGAGCATGAGAACAGTTACAGCACACGGAATCAACGATGAATTACGCTGCTAGAAGCAAAATTGTTGGACGACTTGATACTGAATTGCTTTCCCAGTTTAATGCAGAGGTCAACTATTGGAGGAGTATATTGAAAGGAATTTTTGCACTTCTGAAATTTTTGCGTCAAGGGGACTAGAGTTCAATGGAGAAAATGATATTTTGGGATCTGAAAACAATGGGAATTATTTGGGATGTTTAGAATTAATAAGCGAATTTGACCCTTTTCTCGCTGATCATATACGAAAGTATGGCAATCGTGGCAAATGAAGCACATGAGATTTGTCTGCAGATATTTGCAATGAATTTATTAATGTAATGGGACAGAAAGTGTTAACGACGATTTTCAACGAATTGAAAGCAGCCAAGTACTATTCAATTCCTCGCCAGTCTCTCCCATGTTGACCAGCTAACTTTCATCGTCCGGTAAGTAAAACATGGTCTGCCTGTTGAGAGATTTTTGCCTATGGAGGAGCATAGGACTCAAAGTATAGAAAATATTGTTATGAAGTTTTTGGATAGCTTTGACATAGTGACCAGAGCTATGATAAAGCAGCAAAATGTGACTGGAAAGTGTTCAGGTCTTCAGGCAAGAATAAAAGACAAATCTGAATTTGATATTTCAGGCGTCTGCATGTGTTTCTGAAGTAATAACATATTTCCTGTTCGTATAAATAAAATTTTTTTCTGCTTCGAACAATCGAGGGAAAGTTTTGATAGAATATTTAGGTGCAAATAAAGTTCTGAACTCCCTTTCTGAAACCGAATGGTCTACACGTGCTGACGCTTTATCGCTTTGCATAATAGCTACAATGAATCAATGAATATTAGAAGATTCAAAGTCAATTAGTAGCCAGTGGAAACAAGACATGAAACTTTGCAAGAAAATGAAAGAACTCGAGACCATTCTTTTAACGGAGATATGGGATCACCTTTTGAGAACCATCAACAATACAACTGTAACTTTACAAAGTAGTACGTGCGTTGCAACAAAACTTTTTCATCTATTTCCGATTTCATCAGTTCTGCACGCAGTAGATTCGATGAGTTTGAATCTTAAGCCAAAGAGAAAAATCCAGGTGCTGACTATAAGGGTAATTCGCAAAGGACGGGAATTTGCAGCTAGCATATAACTTTTCCCGAAGATTCGCCAGAGACTGTCCAGCTGAGTGCCAAAGACAAATTTCGTGTAGAAGTTTTTCTAGCCTATAATTGACACACTAGATTCTAGAAAGGCAGAAAACACTTTCGTTTCCTTTCTCAGTTAAAACAAAACGATTCTGTACATTTGAGAAACAGGTGCAAAGAATATGCAGAATTTTATCATGCAGACGTTAATTCTGATGAGCTCATATCAGAATGTTTTCATTTAAAACAATGTTTGAAAAACATTCCAAATGAATCTTCTTACATTCTTTAATAAAAGCAGATATAATAAAAGAAACCTTTCCGAATGTAGAAGTTTCTTTGTCTAATGGTAACTAATTGCAGTGGAGAGCGTTCATTTTCCCATTTAAAGAGAATCAAAAATGAATGCTACAGGGACAACTTACAAATGTGCCAATCATTTGCATAGAAAGTGACGTACTTCAACAGTTGGACTTTGAAGACATAATAGATTTTGCATTTCAGAAATCCCGAAACAAAACTTCAAGAGCAACGTAGGCCTCAGTCCAATTTACAAAACAGTAATCTCAAGTATTTTAATTGCGTATTTCTAACCATAACATTTAATAAATTCGCTAAAGAAATGTACAACATTCTGAAGAGTTCATTCAAAGGAAAATTCTGTTTTGTTGTAGGGTCCCCTAATCTATGTGCCAGTTATTTGCATAGACAGAGACATACTTAAAAAATTGTGCGTATTTTATTCTGGAAATCTTTAAACAAACCATTAATTTTAATGAAAATCTAATTTGTGGAACTAATCATGAGTATTTGTTTGTAATATTTCAACCAATTAAGTCACTAAATAAATGTACACCAATCTGATGCATACATCTGGTTTTTTAAGGGCCCCAAAACACTGCGTGCCCAGGGGCCCCTGCATGGCTTAAGACGGCCCTCTCCCAGAATGTGACTGCGTGCTGAATTTCATCTGGAGCCATTTCTGCATGTCCCTATGGCATAGTTGGATAACGATTAATGCCTTTCGATGTCGTCGATATTTCGTTGTAAGCATCTAGAAGCAATTTTCCCAAAAAACGAAGTCCACTTTATGTGTACAGGATTATCAACCTAACGATCTGTGAACTGCTACGAAGGTCTGTAATTATCGCCGCGCGGGATAAGCCGACCGGTCTTGAGCGCCATGTTAGGGATCACGTGGCCTCCCGCGTCGGGTGTTCAAATTATCCCTCGGTCATGGATGTGTGTGTTGTCCTTAGGTTAGTTTAAAGTAGTTTAAGGAGATTGTAGTCTAGGGACTTATGATCAAAGTAGTTTGGTCCTGTAGAATTACCAACGGTTGAACATTTTGAACTGTAATTATCTGTGAAAAATAGTCAGATCATCACTCACGAATTATTCGACTAAGGTTTCTAAATCTCGTTGACAAACGCCGCCATTTCGCACCGCTAATTTCTTAGGCACCTCTAGAAGAACTGTGACAGCGCGAAATGTGGATGCATTGGATTGCTTCCTCTTTCTTAGTGAGTTTTTTCTGCTCGATGCACCTCAGTTCCCGACTGATTATATTTTTCCACTCCTCTTCTAGGATGGCTCTACCCTGCATCCCCCACCTCACCGCTCGCTCGCAATGCCACCGTGTTGTTTTTTCTGTGAATTTCAGGCCTCCATCGCCACATTTTAGAGGTTCATAATTCCTGTGCCATTTTTAAGGTGTGCGTATCATATTTCTACTAGTGCTCACTTCCAACTGTTCGCATAGCACTTCATTTCTTTGTACTTGGCAATGCCATTTCGGTTGTTTTTAATCGCTTCTTAGTTACCCTAGAGACTTCCTACATTTGAGAACCATACAGAGTATTGCTGTCAAATACAGTTGTGTACGTTATCTCGCAATTTTTTCAAGCATGTAGTGCAGCTGTATATATGAGAATTTTCGTCATCGGCTGCTGGCTGCTTGCTACTAATGTTCTCTGGCTTTGTATCGATACATAGCTTTTGATGCTACCAAAGAGGTTCCTCCACCCTTTGGTTACAAGTTGGGTTGGCAATCCCAATTAGTGAGCCTCAGCTGGACACATGAGGTTAAACTCTTCCCCAGCACCACATTTTCTGGGGTTTTGCCTATTTCCGGTGCGATTTCCGGCGGGTGGTGGAGGCGACATGGTGGCCGATCTGGACATTCTGTGGCTGCGCTTCGACCTGGTAAGACATTCTGATTTCTTTTCCTCCCTTGAGATGGTAGCGATTCGTTGTCTGGTTTGTTAGACCTCAGATCTTAGGTTCATTCTTCAGCACAAGTGTCTCCAATCATGTACGGAAATGTATTCAATTTCATTTCAGTGATTTTGCATAGGTAAACGTGGTGAATATGCAACTAATTCGGTTTGTTAAGGCTGGGAATCGGTAACCTGTGTGAGACTGGCTGTAGTGCATGAACTCTGTTTAATTTCTTTCTAGTTTTGTGGAACGCGACTAAAATTTGGGAATATTTTTATTCTATGTGGTGCATGTGAAATATTCTTTTCGGTTTCTTCCTTAGGCGAGTGATATGTACTGCACATCGTGTTTTCTTATAACATAGCCTTCAGCTACCCCTGTGTCTATTTCTAGGCCCTTCAGGCAAGAAATCGTGTATGTATCTTTCTGATTTTCCTTATTCCATTGCGATCTCCTCTCATCTATTTTTAATTGTTGTTTCTTTCTAAACTCCGACTTCAAGGGTTTATAGCTAGTCACTTGAGTTCTCTCCACTGCTCACACACCAGTACCTTACAATTGTGTATTCTTGCTTTGTAATCTGTCATTCCGTTGGTTTTTGTTGAAACGAATACGACCTTTAAGAACTTCACTTTCAGTGGGGTGGGAATATGTAATATAACAGACATGTGCCATGTGTCTCAATAATTCCGCATGCTCACGGTTTGATTTGAATGGAAATGAATCTCGCTATTATCGGATACCATCTTAAGTAAAGAAAGACCAGAGCGACCTACGAAGTTTACTTTTCTTGTGTTGTGCAGTACATCGTGGTACGCCGAATTTCGCCTACGATAGCGGCGCCTGTTTCTTCTTCGTATCAGCACGCTGAGTTGGGTGCGTTTCGCTTTGCTTCGCGTGTGTGAGAAGCTGAGTGCTTGTTGAATGTAAATCCCTCCTCCAACGATGTTCAGTTCAGATTACTATAAGTTACTTTAAATGGGGATGCAATTTTTTATTTCTTTTTTACGAAATCGGTGCCCCCATTTGCTCATGTTTGAACTGAATAACTAATATATTTTTAGTGAAATTTTATCCTTCTTGTAAATATTACATCTACATACATACTCCGCAATTCACCGTAAGGTGTGTGGTGGAGGGTACACTGTACCACTACTAGTCATTTCCTTTCCTATTCCACTCCCAAATAGAACGAGGAAAAAAAGAATGCTTATATGCCTCCGTACGAGTCCTAATTTCTCTTATCTTGTCTTTGTGATCTTTACGCGAAATGTAAGTAGGCGGCAGCAAAATCGTACTACACTCAGCTTCAAATTCCGGCCCTCTAAATTTACTTAACAGAAATTCACGAAAAGAACGTCGACTATCTTCCAGCGATCCCCAATTGAGCTACCGGAGCATTTCCGTGACACTCGCGCAATGGTCGAACCTACCGGTAACAAATCTAGCTGCTCGCCTCCGAACCGCCTCTATGTCTTCCTTAAAACCAATCTGCTGCGGGTCCCAAACACTTGAGCAATACTCAACTCGTGGTCGTACAAGCGTTTTATATGCGGTCTCCTTTACAGGTGAAGTACATCTTCCCAAAATTCTCCCAATAAACCGAAGTCGCCTGTCCGCCTTACTCACAACTGTCCTTACATGTTCGTTCCATTTCATATCGCTCTGCAATGTTATGCCTAGATATTTCAACGACGTGACAGCATCAAGAAGCTCACTACTAATGCTGTATTCGAACATTATAGGATTTTTCTACATTGAGAGCTAGCTGCCATTCTTCGCACCAACTAGAAATTTTGTCTAAGTCATCCTGTATGCTATTACAGTCAGCTACAGACGACACCCTCCCATACACCACAGTATCATCAGCAAACAGCCGTAAATTACAACTTACTCTGTTCATCAGATCATTTATATAGATAGAAAATAATAGCGGTCCTATCACACTCCCCTGGGGCACCCCTGACGATACACTCGTCTCTGATGAACACTCGCCGTCGAGAACAACGTACTGCGTTCTATTACTTAGGAAGTCTTCCAGCCAGTCACATATCTTTGAACCTATTCCATAAGCTCGTATCTTCGTTAGCAGTCTGCAGTGTGGCACCGCGTCGAACGACTTTTTGAAGTCGAGAAAAACACAATCCGCCTGTTGCCTTTCGTCCATGGCTCGCAAGATGTCATGTGAGAAAAGGGCAAGCTGAGTTTCACTTGAACGATGTTTCCTAAACCCGTGCTGATTCATGGAAAGAAGCTTTTCTGTTTCAAGAAAATTTACTATATTCGAAATGAGAATATGCTCTAAAATTCTACATGAAAGTGATGTCAACGACATTGGCCTGTAATTGTGTGGGTCAGTTCTCTTTCCTTTCTTATAAACGGGAGTCACCTGCGCTTTTTTCCAATCACTAGGAACTTTGCGCTGAATTAAAGATTCGCGATAAATGCAAGCTAAGTAGGGGGCCAATGCCGCTGAATGGTCTTTGTAAAACCGAACTGATATTCCGTCCGGACCAGCAGACTTTTTCGTATTTAGCTCTCTCAGCTGCTTCTCTACGCCAGGAATACCTATTGCTATGCCCCCATTTCGGAATTTGTACGTTGATCAAATGATGGTACATTTGTGCGGTCCTCCTGCGTGAAAGATTTCTTAAAGGTTGAATTTAGAACTTCAGCTTTCCGTTTGCTTTCTTCTATTACTGCCCCGGAATGATCAACGAGTGACTGAACAGTGAGCTTTGACCCGCTTATCGATTTTACATAGGACCAGAATTTTTTCGGGTTTTCGGAATGATCTTTAGCTAAGGTATGGCTGTGATAATTATTGTATGCTTCGTGCATCGATCTTTTTATAGACGCACGAATCTCTCTTAGTTTATGAATACCCTCCCTTTTTATTTAATGTTGTTTTTCACCAGTGCTGAGAACAAATTCAGATGCATATTATCATATTTTTAATTCCGTTGCGCGATAAATGTTCTCTTAGCCGCCTTAATGAAACTGTTCAGTTCACGATGGCTTGTATATTAATGATTGTGTGTAATTCTCATGAGCTACGACGTAGGCTGGCCACCGTCTCTTTGTCTTGTGGGTTGGAGTCAGTTCTAAAATCTGGGCCAGGGAATAAGATTCTGTTGCAGGAAGTAGTCAGTAGTTCAAGCGAATCCTTTAACTGGTTTTACGGACGGAGTTATATGTGTAAAGTAAGCTTTTAACTGGCTCCTTCAGCCAGAATTAATTTTACAATTAATGGTGGTGTTTCACTGTTTACGCTTTCTTAACATACAATATACTTTCTCTTCGCAGCAGCTCATTTTCTATGGGATATGGGCGGGGGTGACAACAAGACCTGGGGATACGTAGTAATTGAAATGTTTGGACCGAATTTATCAGTAAACTATACTAGACCATATGCACATTCTTAATACTTGCTTAAAACTACACGAAGCAGACCATACACCTCGTTCCTCATAGCATTCATAATAAAACCAAGTTTTACACAGCTTATGTCAAACAGCCAATTTCACTTAGTTCACTCACCTGTTGTTGCGCCGTCCTCTTCTCAGCGTCATATATTACGTTATAATCATCAGAGTAAGCAATCTTGCAATAAATTGAATAAAAATCCTTCAGTAATTTAGTCAGCTATATTCAATATCATGTTTCGTTCCGAGAAGATCTTTGTCTGCCACCCAACTTTGCAAAGGTAACTCATGCTACACAGATATTTACTGCTGAGTTACAATATTTACCATACTCCATAATTGTTACATACTCATATAAGACAAATTCAGTATGTATTTAGCCTGTAAATTTCTTATTCCTGCTTACTCGTATCAAATACAGTATTTATTTACTCGTGTAAATTAGTGTTTCTGTGCAATCTGGTATTTGGATAGAGAAGAAAGTAAAGATGATAGAAAAGAGTTCAGACTGAATAGTAAGACGAATAACTAACACTGTGAAAGGAAAGGAAGTGAGCTGCTAGTTAACTAGGATACCTGGTAGGTGTCAGTTACCTGGCAAAGCAAAGAGCGCTATTGCCCCCTGAGGTACGTGTACCTATTTTCTGTGAAACTTCTTGATGTCCACAACATTATACAAACCTCTACTCTTTCCTGTCTTTGGGTGTGCAACTTCCACTGCACTAGGGTGTGCTATCCTTATTATTTTGTATGGTCCCTGATAAGCTTCATAAAATTTCATAATTTCAGAGCTTATTTCAGATGACCTTAATCTATACTTTACTAATACCAGTTCATCAACCTGATATGTAACGTTCTTAATCTGTTCATGATGTTTACAATTACGTTTTTCAGCTTTCTCCTTAATTCTTTTAATAGCCAACTCCCTTTTTTCATCAATGGGCAAATCACCTTTAGGTGGAAAGTCGACTAATTGCTCTATCTTACTAGGAACCCTTTCTCCAGTTAATAACTCCAGGGGCGAAATTTCTGTTGTGGAATGCAGTAACTCATTAATTACTCTTTCAAAGTCGTGAACATAATCTATCCAGGTTAAATGTCTACCACAGTACGTAACAAGAGCTTAGTTTTATCACTAAAATTAGTAAATAAGGTCGCTGTGAACTACCGGTTACTCCCTGCTGTAAAATCTCGTTCCTTGGCCCAAACTAAGAACTGCCTCGATTCAAATCACTTCAATAACAGGAAGTTAATACTATAGTGGTCCATATACATAGCAGCTCACACGTTATTGCACACAGACATTAATAAGCAAGCAACCACAGTTGAAGTTATTTTAGAAAGGTGACTAAGAAAACATTTATGGCGCAACGGAATTTAGACATAAGAAAAACTGCATCTGAACTTGTTCTCAGCACGTGTGAAGAACAATATTAAATAAAAGAGGGAAGGTGCTCTAAGACTATAATTTATAGGCAACTTACGAATTATGCTGAACTTAGACTTGTTTATCCAAATAGAAAACAAGTAAAATGGGAAACCAACTTCGTTAATACAATAAAAATGCATCTCTTACATGGATTAATGCGGACAGTGCCCAGCCTAAATTATACATTATTTAACGATACTGAGGTGAAGAATTCGGAAACAACACTCATTCGCTCACACATACGCAATGCAAGAGCGAAACGCACCAAAATCAGCGTGCTGAAACGAGGCGGAAGCAGGCGCCCCTATCATAGGTAAAATTCAACAAGTCGGAGGTAGCACAAAACATAATATACATAAACACTGTGAAGATGGCTATGATCTGTCGTGCCTCTTTTGAGATGGTGCGTGTGTATTACCAAGTTAAATTACATCTGAATTGGACGCGGGCAAACACACGGCTACGTTACATGAACGCACTCCACTGAATGTGAAGTGGTTGAAAATCGGATTCATTATACAAAATCACGGTGGATTCGTAAGTTCCAGTCTGTTAGAATTCGATCTACGTACTGGTTTTATATGATAAGTGGCGTGAATTCAGGCGACTAGCTACAAACCCCGGAAGTCGGAACTCGAACCCGCGTGGTTCCGAAAACCGATAAAATTGAATAAATTCAATTTCCGAAAAATAAAGATAATTAACTACAGCTTGCAACCCATAGGAATGCTGAGAATTATATAAGGAAGCGAATAAAATACAGCTACACGCGATAGGGGCCGATTGCAGAGACGCATGAGGTCCTGTCTCAGAAAAACCACAAAAATGAAATAATTACAAAGTCGAAAAAATAAAAATACGAATTATGGCATGCAACCCAAACAAATGTTTAGAATTACAAGAAGAAGCGAAATAAATGTAGCTATGCGCGATAGGGAGCGCTTACAGAGACGGATGAAGTCCAGGCTCAAAAAACTCGTTAAAGTGAAATAATTTCAAAGTCGGAAAAATAAAATTAAGAATTGCAGCATGCAACCCATAGAAAAGTTTAGAATTACATAAGGGAGCTATTGAAGGAGGTTGTACAAGGCTCGGAGAGAATTACTGACAAAGACAGAGTGCGTACTACCAGTCGGAGAAGAGACAGCAAAATTAAAATAGGCGGGGAGAGAAGATCGCGGAATATTTGTGGAAATCAGAAGGATACCCGCATAGTTACTTGCCTGATGGGAATGGAACAAACAAGAGTGGTAGCTGTAGGCTTTGTTCTATGAACCCACCACTTGGAACACATATTCCGGTATCCCGGAACGATATGTTTGACAGCCCGCCAGACCACATGGACTATGACAGCAGCCGTTAGGAGGCGCGCACAACCTACTAGCGCTGCCATCGCCACTAGAGCGCTGCACGCCGTGGCGCGCCTACCGCGCCGGTCATCTGCGCAGAGAGCCGCACTATATAGGGCCCGGAGCCACAGCTCGCTCCTCAGTCTTGTGTTGACTGCGCTCCGTTTACCTTCGATATTCAGTGGTTATCAGGCTTCTTACTCTGCTCTGTCACGGTTCCAATTGGCTTGCGTTTTGATCTTTGTTTTCGATTAGTTATTGTTTGTCGTCTCTGTGGTTTCGTGTAGTGTTTCTCGTTAGCGGCGACGCTTGATCGGTCGGTCGTCGCTAGTCGCTCCCGACCCAGTCCGACCTTCGGTCGCTATACATATCACTCACGGAAGGAAACGATGAGAAGATTTCAACATGCACTGTACAAAAATGAAGATATCACCTATTAGAAATCGGGCCCCACAAAGCTAGAAAGTATTTACTACACCTCCAAATGATCACGTAAGGTTTTAACATATTAGGCCATTATCAAACTGCAACTAGGATCACACACAGCGCATTTATCTATTGAAATCACTGAATTGAAAAACGAGAACACACTTCCTCACACGATCGGAGAAAATATTAGAAAAAAAGTTCACGAATCTAAGTTAAACGTGCTAGACAATGAAACGTTACCATCTCGCAGACACAAGAGTAGAACCAAACTTACCTCGCCAGAAGCCCAGTACAGAATGACAAGCCCGAGCGGCCACGAGACGCGGGAAGCCACCGGAAGCCAGAAAAACCAAGATCAGCGGTGGTGGGGACGAAGAGATTTGCCCTAGAATAGGCTCGACGACTGGACCGTAAACAAAGTGTGTAGAAACCTCTTTGGTAGCCTCAGCAGCTATCGACTCTTAGCCAGAGAGAACGATGCAAAGCGAGGTACCACCCATCACATTGAGACAGCCATAGATTCTCGCATATACACTTGAATGTAAGACAAGTACACATTCTCACAGGGACAGTGCCGTAGCGGAGAAGCCACATTTGTGCCAAATTAATTACTATAATAATAAATTATTAAATATTGTACAGGATGGGATCGAGAGGTGGAGGTGGGGTATGAAATCCGTGCGGGGTTTGGGGAGTGATTGGAGAAATCATAAGTACACGTAGCAGGTTTCGTGCTGGTGAGCTGGTTCTTAAGGCCTAAATAGTGGCACCAGCGGTAGATAGGAGTTTAGCATTGTGCTAGGAGACTGCGGGTGCTAGCCCGGTGGGCTGCAGAGCGGAGGGATCGTACTGCTCGGTCGAGAGTTGAACACGGAATCAATCATATACTCAATGCCCGTCTTGCAGCTAGCGGACATCGAATCTAGGACGTTTCACACTCTAGTCCCCGATTGGCAGGAATCTTTTGGTATCTCCACGTTCTGGATTCCGTTTGGCTGGCGCTCTTTGGTGGGGGCTCGGTACTAGCGTGTTGTTCAGCAGTTTTGGGGCCGGTAGTTGCTGCAAGTGCTTGTACACAGGATTGCCAAACTAGGGTCGATGGCACCGGGCGCGCGGTGTTGAAACGTACGGCTGGCGGCCGGAATTGGGGACAGGGCAGCGACCTCACGTTGTTGCACGGAAGGTGCTTGTTGCCTTGGTAAATGTTATCTTAATACGGAAATTTCACTTATACTTCAAAAGGAAATTTAATACCAGTAAAAGTACCAAGAATATTTTCAAAACTCGCGACTCCTACGTGCCACTGGTGTACATTCCTCCCCCTTACCACTCAGTAAGTCTCTTTTAGCTTTACAATTAAAACAAAGGTCCCATAGGAGGCGACGGCGAGCAAAAGGGGCTTTTACAATAACTTCTTTTTGTGAAAGTAATTAAGTGTTTACAATACAGAATTCAGACTTGCGTGGATGTGGCGGATGCCACGAGGCACCTTGGTCGCCTCACAATAGTTCCGGAAGTGATGGTGGTATCGCCACGGCTGCCGGGTAGTTGGTGCAGTCGCCGGTACCGGTGATTGGCTGATGAACTGGAAGGCTGGGTCTGAAACACTTTGGCCTTCGTCTAAGCTTGTTGTCTAAGCTGGATAACAATTTACTACCTCGGAGAGAACTATGTTCTTAGGCTATTGCATAATTTTTATACACATAACATGAACTAGGGGTATACTGGCCCCTGTTTTTCACTTTTCTTGAGATCAATGTGAATTGTAACAGGTATATCTCGCAAATTAAACGGAAGGACAATCTTTCATTGGAGTTGATGGGAATATGCAGTTGGCATGAAAATGTTATTAACAAAAGTTAAAATTTACAGCATAACAACATATTTAGTCAGACGGTTATGCTTTGGCTAATCGTTGTGTATTATATTTTTAAATGTAGTAATTACTTGGTAACATAACATAGTTAATAAGGTTGAACAAATGTTACATTTATATTCCTTTAGGTCTAGAGTATAACTACAGCTACGCTATGTTTTACAACTAAGGGGGTTACACCCAGTTCTTTACGTTGGTGTGCTATAAGTGAAGTTACCAGTCGGTTGGCACTTAGGTTCTATGGCGGGTTTGGCTGGGCAACATTGGTGGAAGCTTCCCTATTTGTACATCAGCGACAATATTGTTATTATCACGACCAGGGTGAGAGGTGGTAGCGTAGCGCTAGGTAGCACGACGGTTCTGTGATAATTGTCGGAGTTCCAGTTATGCATACGTGCTATTGCTTTATCCATACTGATCTGTACTTTTTCATGTTCCAAAAGTTCATTTAATGTGTGTCGCCGCTTTTGTTTCCGTCGTAGGTGTCGGTGGCCGAATAGAAAAGTACCGACATAGAAATAAAGGATGCACGCTTGTGCAGGTACGAAGGTGAGCAGCCAGTGAGACAGCAGAAACTAGAAACACTAGAGTAAATTAGAATGAGATATATATTTCACAGAGACTTAGTAGTGCTTAACTTTTACATAGCTCAGTACTGCAGAATGCTGATACATAGTTGAGCTAGAGCCATGCCTAGTGCCTATCCGATAGCAAAGTCTTCACTGGTGCCTATCTGATTCCGAAGTGTTAGGTGGTTCCTATCTCAGTCCCAAGTGAACGATGTCGTTCAGTGGTGGCCACGAGCGGGGTTTAGCAGAGGGCGCTCGTGGCTGACGTCGTAAGAATGCCGTGCCATGCGTGCATGGCGGTGCGCTGCGAAAGTAGGTGGCGCGCACTTTAGATTTGTTCGACACCACAGGAACTGTTGAAATGAGGTGTCTTTGGCAAATCGGTTGGTACAGGTCCAGTTGTTGGCATTTCTGGTAGGTGTAGCAAGAATGGACATGCTTGTATTGCATTGGTAGCGCATTGGTGTGGCAATTTTCGTAGTGGGGGTCATAATGTCGAAATGCGTACTATCGATCAGTAGTCCACTGTTTGAAAGCCTTACCTGGTAAGTTTGCGATACCAAATGTGAATCGTAGCATGTTACAGAGACAGTTGTCGGGTGGGGCACGGCATACAACTGGCTAGTGGCAATGGTAGAGGATTGCTTCTGGGTTAGCTGACTAGCACATCTGGTTGCATGGCGAGGTTCTGACTTTCGCAATAGGTCAGGCATGCAGGCTGCTGAATCAGTGAGTGTCCTCGTTACGACACTGGACGTACGGTTCCTTGGCTTGGATGGCTGACGGTGTAATAGGGCCAGCGGCAGATGCTGAGAAAGTGGTAGAGGGCGGAGAGGGAAAGCGCGGCGACATGGTGACGCGAGCGGCAAGGCCATGCACAAGACAACTGCCCGGCATGGTTTTATTTACCTACTGGAAAACAGCACAGGCTATTAACGTAAAAAAAGACATCTGCTCCCAACCTATTAATTATACTCTCGTAGTCTAGGAATATCCAACCACATATTACAAAAATTCTCCCTTACACATAATAGTAAATAACAAGGCTTATCCTAGGTGTAATATACTACAACTACCTTCTACGGCTTTTGTGCTATGGTGTCACATTATTGTTGACTTACATTTCCGTCCCCTAACATTTAGCTTTACGGGGCCTTCGATTGTAGACCATAGGGTGGCCTAGATCTCAGTGGATATTTATGATTGGTAGGGGGAACTATAGGTTCCGTTGGCTTTATCTACCTTGGCCATCCCAGTTTCCCAGGTGCGGATGGTTCAATTACTGCCGGATGTGGCGTGACCTGACCATGATATGACTTCAGCCTATCGAAGTGTACAACCACAGTGCGGCCTGTCAACTGCACTTCAGCGTTGACCGGTGATGTGAGACGTATTATGCTTAACCATGGTATTTCGTACCAATACCCAGTCTCCGATTTTGTAATGTGGTAAGGTAGCTCCCTTGTTCCTGCGGCGTAACTGGCGGTCAGTGGCTTTCCTATTGCTTTCCTGTACTTGCCTCCAGATGTCTTTTTACCGATGTGCCAGGCTTTTCACTTCCTGAACATCCACACGCAGCAGCAACTTTTCTAATTTGAATGGAGAGTTCATAGTGCGGCCATAGATGAATTCGTATGGCTCATACCCATTGATTCACGCACTCAGCTGTTATGTGCCGAGGCCATAAAGTCTAGGTATTTATCCCAATTAGTGTGATGCTATTCACGTAATGTGCAATCATCTTAACAATGGTCTTATGCGCTCGTTCTACCTGGCCATTGGCTTTCGGATGGAACGGTGAAGAGCGCCATTTCCTTATCCTCAGTAACTTACAAACTTGGACAAATAGAACAGACATAAACTTCGTACCTCGGTCCATAAGCAGGGCTTCTGGGTTTTGCTATGGTCTCTGCTGACATGTTTGCGAGACGGACTAAGATTAGTAACCTAGAGAAATCATCGATAATGGATAGGACGTACTTATTGTCCTGAGGTGTTTGTAAGAAGGGCCCAACTATGTCCAGGGCTACTAATTGCCACGGTCTAAAGGTTTCAATGTTTGCATCGGTATTCATGGTCGCTTACTTTGCATCCTCTGTGTGCAAGGTAGGCAGTCGCATACGTACTTATCTACATCTTGCTGATGTTGATGCCACCAATATCACGTTGCGATTCGGCAATTCGGAAATTATACCCCACCTCCGCCTCTCGAACCCATCCTGTACATCTGCTATCAGAATTTCGATGCATTTCTGGGGTTTCCGAGTGCGTCAGGTCGAGAGTTGAAAAGATATCGAGACGCGACATCTGTGGTGCCGCGCCGCTGCCTGTTCCAGTGTGTGGCCTTGGGCTGCGCACATCTGACACTGTAGTGGGCCGCCTGGGTTGAGTCACGGTCCGCGCGATGACACGCTGCCTTCTGGCTGTTCAACTTCGCCACCGCTGCCGCCTGCCGGTCTCCTAATTGCTGTGGGTCCTGGGGTCGGTGCCGAGGGCCGGCACACGATCATTGCCTCTGATGTGGTCACCGCAGCCTGCCGTCTACAAGCCGCCCTGCTGTTGCCGCAGCAGTGATTACTGAAGTAAGTGCTGTCGTTTTATTTCCCATTGTTGGTTTAGGCACGTAGACTGTCACCATGGCAAGTGGAGACAAGGCCATGTGACAGGCTTGTAAGCTGTCATGACACTGCGCTAAAATCTGCGGTTTTAAAGCCTTGGGTACCACGATCTGATTTCCCAGCGGGATCTTTTTATACAAAACATCATCCACTAGTTCGAAACCCCGCCGTTTGGCGTACTCCTGGCATTCTGCATCCACTTTCTTTTCTTTTTTTATCTCGTCCTCCAGTACATCTTCCACCTTCACCATCCATACTTTATGGTTAAGTGCAGTGGCATTCTGGTACAACTTTCCCGGCTAGTGTTTCCTGTGTAATCAAACTCACTGAGCTGCAAAGCCCATGTTGGCAATAGACTACTCTGATCCTTCAGGCTTAACATCCACTACAGGGCGGCATGGTTGGTAACTATGGTGAATGGCCTGCCGTACAGGTAATACCTAAAATAATTAACTCCAAAGACTACGGCCAGCAATTCCTTCTCTATGGTGCTGTAATTCCGCTCAGCCTTATTGAGCTGACGGGAAACGTATCCTATAGGTTTCTCTTCCCCATTCTGTTCCTGACTTAAAATGCATCCTACAACAAAATCTGACATGTCACATGACAGAATGAAGGGTTTCTAAAAGTCTGGGTAAACCAATAATGGAGAGCTTGTCAGAATGCCTTTTACACACTGCATGGCACAGTCGCATGCTGGAATCCAATTAAATGTTATCCCCTTCTTCAACAGATGGGTAAATGGTTTGGTTAACATGTCATAGTCCTGCACATAACGGCGGTAGAAATTACACAAACCGAGGAATCTCTATAATTCTTTTATGCTGGTGGGTACCGGAAAGGTTCTGATGGCCTCTGTCAAACGCGGGTTCGGTTTTACTGCGTCGGAGCTTATTATATGACCCAAGTACTGCACCTGTGACTCCACAAAGAAACACTTTTCCAATTTTAGACTTAGGTTAGATTCCCCGGAGCCTCACTAGGACGTTCCTCAACCGCTCGGCATGCTCTTCAATGGTTTTGGAGAATATAATTATGTTGTCCAGGTATACCAGACAGGTAATAGGTTTCAATCCTCGTAATAGTAAGTCAGCAAAACGCTGGAAACTCGCAGGGTCATTACGCAACCCGAACGGAATTCTTAGGAATTCGTACAATCCAGAAGGCACAATGAACGCTGTTCTAGGCGTATCTTGTGGCGCAATCTTAATCTCTTGAGGTTCGTTCCAGCAGCTGCCAGATTGCTTGACGCGCATGCGCGACGCTGAAATTTTGTCCCAGCAGCGCCTTCTCCCGCTTCTGGCTACTTGGAGTGTGGCTGTTTGGTGTTCCAGCAGTTGCCGCAAGCAGCCAGACGCTACCCGAAAAAATATTTCTGGCGCGGTCAAGCTGCCTATTTGCGCATGCGCAGAGAGGTCTGAGGTAGAGTGGGGGGTAGTCATCACGTGACGTGTGTGTTTGTAGCGTGTTTTTCGATTATTTCGAAGTCACTGCAATCCCACTTGAGATCAGATATTTCTCGTTTACACTTCTTCGTTATTAGGAAGGAAAGTATTTTAATTATTCCTTTAAACTCATCTTCGCCTACAACCAGAAACAGTGCACAAAGCGTTCCAGCAGTGCAAGTATCAAACAAGGATTTTTACGTCATAGTAGCTGCGCATGCGCAGTAACACTTGTTTCTTAGCGCTTGAAAGTAGCCGTCTGGCTGCTGCTGGAACGAACCTTTGATAACCCGACCTCATGTCCAAAGTTGTAAAGTAGCGGCATTTCCCCAATCTTTCCAGCATCTCATCAATCCTCGGAACGAGAATGTGTAGGGGATCGTTCCCTTGTTCACAGCTCACAGGTATGACTTTTCCCCATTCAACTACTTCTTTGGTACTAGCACAATCGGTGACGCCCAGGGGCTAGCTGAGGGCTGTATAATCCCTGGGTCCAGCTGCTCCTGAATGATTTCGTCCACCATGGGTTGTAGATGGTGCCGAATTCGGTACACTTTTCGTGTTATGGGCCTAGCGTTTCCAGTCGGGATCTCATGGTATACTAAGTCGGTAGCGGGCAAACACTTCCGGTTTTCAAAAAACCCAGCATACTCCTTCAGTACGGAATATAGTGACTCCTGGCTTGCTTCATCTAGATGTGCCAACTTTCCCTTCAAACGCTCCTCCAACTGTGGCCTGACGGCAGGCAACTCCTCCACAGAATAAACTCTAGCTTCTTTTTCCAGATTCTCCCTACTTCGAACGGCCGGTACTCTTCGGCTTCCACGCACTGGACACTCGCCAGTACGATTCCACGTGGTATTACTGCTTCTTTAGTACCGAAATTATCTATGCTTAAGGGGTATCCAGAATTTACCTCTTTCACTCTCGGCATTGGGCAGGCTTCTTTTTACGTGTACTCACATCTTGTCCAAAACCTCGTTTATGGCGAGCGGATCGACCAAAAGCGCGGTTGGATTTAGGTTACGAGATTCGAATGTTACCCAGAGGACCGTTCCTGTTCCACCGTTTATCGTAGCTTTCAGCACTGCAGTACGCAGCTGTGCAGTCTCGGGAAAAGGTGCGTTTCTCCGGACCTCCTCGCATTTGAACAGTGTGACCGCTACCAAAACGTGCACTACCTCACCAACTGAACTGTTTGTGATCCATAGTCAACTATATTCTGGAACTGGTGAACGAAATCGTTCCCCAGGATCACATGCTATCCATTTTAAACGGATAGTCTTCTCTCCCTACTCTCAGGTTAACATGACAGGCTCTTAATGGCAAAACCATGGTGTCCCATAATCCTCGGATCCGGCAATGGGGCGGTTACAACGGTTTGTTGTCACCTCTGGACAGGAATAAAATAGTCTTTTGAGCTCTGGTATCTACTACTACTTCTCTTCGTCTCCTTCCTATTCTGCCTTGCAACATCACACTCGCCACCACGGTATTACCCTGGAAACTCATCGGGTTTCCTGTTTTGACTGGGTACCTGGTGGGGTGGCTGCACCAGGCCCCTGATCGTTTCCCCATTGGCTCTGTCCCTTTCCGCACTTACCCACCCGTCTGTCCAGGTTCTTTGAGCACTGCATCCCTAGGTGCCCCATGAAATGGCAATGCAGGCAATAGGGCGCCAGGCACTCATAGGGCACCAAGCACTCATCTGCATGGTGGCCATCGCGTTACACCGGCCACTGTTGGCTTCCTGCGTAAACACCCATTTATGCTCACAGTTCCATGCCAGTGTGGCTAGAAACGTCTTTGCTTCGTCACATAATATCGCCAATCTAGTGGCCTCATGTAATGTACATGGAACGATACTTTCATTTCTCCTCGTATTTGTGGGTCAATACCCCTCACGAAAGATTCACTGCCCTGGCTTCGGCTTCCTCCAACAATACATCATCCTTTATGACATCCCTGGTTTACTTATAATACTGGCAAGAAACAGCTCTAATCCGGTCCGCGTATGCATCGTACCCCTCACCAGATTTCTGTTGCATTGTAAACAGCTGATCCCAGTAGTAACTAGCCCCCGTTTATCCATAAACCTCTGTCTCAGGACCTTTGCTAACACTTTAAACTGCGTAGCATCTCTCAACGCACTCACGGATTCTACAAATGTGCGGGTATCTCCAGCTAATTTCAGCTTTACCACATTCACCAGAAACCCATCCACCCACTAGCAGAATCTACCAACATCGCGAATATTGTGCAAAAAACGTTCCACAGTCTCGTGGTTCTTACTGGCAAAAGGAGCAATCAGACTTACTGCGTGGAGGCTATTAACTAGATTACCGTCCGAATTCACTACCACGGGAGTGGCTACCTCTCTCACCCTACTCTGTGATTCACTATCGGTTCTATTCACTCTCCTTCCCACCTAACCCTCGATATACCCCAGCAGATTTGTGAGTGTGTCCTCTCCCTTACCAACTCCAGGAACTTGGGTTTCCACAGTTTATACCCAAGATGGGACTGGCACCTCCCAACCTCATTTACCAATTCCTCATGTTCCCTTTTGAGCTGAATAACACGTTCTACCAGGAATCGGTTCCTCTCCTGTAGCATCCTAATTAACTCCTACTGTAATCCCTCCTTTTTCCTCAGGCACCTGACAAAGGCTATTTCGCCCACATCCACTTGAACCTCAACACTCCTCTTTCCCTGCTCGGCTAATAGTCCTTGAACCAGCGCAAGCTGCCTCTCGAACTCCACTTCGTTTACCACATAACCCGCAACTTGGCACTGGACAGAATCTATCATGTCACCTCAGGAATTCCTCTTGGCTTCGTCCCCACGTGCCATGGTGACAGTCTACGTGCCCACACCAACAATGGGAAATAAAACGACAGCATTTACTTCAGTAATCACTGCTGCGGCAAGAGCGGAGCGGCTTGTAGACAGCAGTCTGCGGTGACCATATCAGCGGCAACGGTCTTGTGCCAGCCGTCGACACCGACCCCAGGACCCCCGGCAATTAGGAGACAGGCAGGCGGCAGCAGCGGCGAAGTTGAACAAACGGAAGGCAGCGCGTCATCGCGCGGACCGTGACTCAACCCAGGCGACCCACTACAGTGTCAGATGTGCGCAGCCCAAGGCCACACAGTGGAACAGGCAGCGGCGCGGCACCACAGATATCGCTTCTCGATATCTTTTCAACTCTCGACCTCACGCACTCGCAAACCCCAGAAATGCATCGAAATTCTGATACCAGATGTACAGGATGGGTTCGAGAGGTGGAGGTGGGGTAAAATTTCCTTGCGGGGTTTAGGGAGTGATTGGAGAAATCAGGAGTACACGCAACAGGTTTCGTCTCCAGTAGAAGATATATTTCCGATTAAGGGATACATGAGCTGGTTCTTAAGGCCTGAGGAGTGGCACCAGCGGTAGATAGGAGTTTACCATTGTGCTAGGAGACAGCGGGTGCTAGCGCAGCGGGCTGCGGAGCGAAAGGGATCGTGCTGCTCAGTCGAGAGTAGAACGCAGAATCAATCATGGACCCACTGTCCGTCTTGCAGCTAGCGGACATCGAATCTAGGACGTTACATGCTCTAGTCCAGATTGGCGGAAATCTTTTGGTAGCTCCACGTTCTGGGCTCTGTTTGACTGGCGGTCTTTGTTGGGGGCTCGGTACTAGCATGTTGTTGAGTAGTTTTGGGGCCGGTAGTTGCTACAAGTGCTGGTACAGAGGATTGCCAAACTATGGTCGATGGCACCGGGCGTGCGATGTTGAGTAGTTTTGGGGCCGGTAGTTGCTACAAGTGCTGGTACAGAGGATTGCCAAACTATGGTCGATGGCACCGGGCGTGCGATGTTGAAACGTACGGCTGGCGGCCGCAATTGGGGACAGGGCAGCGACCTCACGTTGGCGCAAGGAAGGAGCTTGTTGCCTTGGTGAACGTTATCTTAGTACGGAAATTTGACTTATTCTTCAAAAGGATATTGAATGCCAGTAAAATTACCAAGAATATTTTGAAAACTCGTGACTCCTACGTGACTCTGGTGTACAATATGAAAAACCTAGCAATATTAACTAATATTTTAACACATGAAATAAAAATGCTATTCCTCAAGTCTTGAAAAGAGTGGGGTTCAAGTTTTCACAAAATAATCATCTAGCGACATGAAATGAATTATAACTTTATAGATATATACAAAAAATATATGGAAGACAACGGTCATCTTTCAAGGTTTGATGCTTTTTCGTACAATATGTACGAAATAACCTACTAAGCTCTCCCACCACCCTTTCACTCATATTTGATTGAGGATGATATTTAGATATAAAAATTATCTTTATGTCCTGATCTTTTAACATCCTTTTCCAAGTGTCAGAAATAAATTGTGCCCCATTATCACTAATCATCGTTTCTGGCTTTCCTACTTTGTTTACATAATCATTACGAATTTTTTTCTGCTACAGATTTACCAGTAGCTCTCCTCAAAGCATACGAGTTTACATGTTCTGACATCATATCAAGTACCACAAATAAATATTTGTATTAATATGTTGGCAGAGGCCCATATAAAACTACACATAATTCTCTAGAATGTCTGCTGATACGATACTATGCATTTATGTCTTGCTGCCTACACTGGAGATCTTGGTTTTCTGGCATTTGCTACATGTTTGCAAAATCTTTTGAACAGATTTTCCATATTGTTAAAATAACATCTTTCCTCAATTTTATGTGTACATTTCTTTGCCCAAAATGTGCATATGTATGATGAACAAACCATACCAGAATTTTAATACAGTGTCTTGGCCAATATATTTTCCATTGTTGTTTCTCAGGGTCAGCCCTCCTATACAGAATACTCTTGTATATGGTGTAGTAACTCGTTTTCCTACTCCATTCAGCTTTTATCATTTTGATAACCTCATCTTTGTTTTGTTCCCTTCTCAAATTTTGCATAATGCCTCTAATTTTATCCTCTTTGTCAACTTTTGTCAAATACAACCTGGAAATCGCTTTCTGTCCTGTATCATTGAACCCTGCTTTATCCATGCCCTCTGGTAACTTTAAAAACGTATCTGCCACAATATTGTCTTTCCCTGGCAAATATTCTATGGTAAAATCATACTCTTGTAAGGCAATTGCCCATCTTGTTAGCCTGTTATGTGTGAGTCTGCAAGCCATAAGAAATGACAAAGCCTTATGGTCAGTGAATACTTTTACTTTACGACCCATTACATGATACCTACACTTTTTGAAAGCAAACGCAACACTCAGTGCTTCTTTTTCAGTGACTGAGTACTTCGTTTCCCATTTGTGAAGTTCTCTACTTGCAAAAGCAATACTTTTTCTTTCTACAGTTTCCACATTTTCTATGAATTGACACAAATGTGCCCCCAGTCTATATTCTGAACTGTCTCTATATAAATGCAAAAGGGAATATTCAAATTTGGGTGTGATAAGGGAATACTATTACACAATACATCTTTGATGTCCTCAAATTCTTTTCTACGCTCATCTTTCCAAATCCAAGTGGCATTCTTTTTAGTCAGTTGTAACAGTTTCTTTGCATTAAGTGCTTGATTACTCGCAAATTTGTGATAGAAGCCCAATGTTCCCATAAAACTTATAATTTGCTTTCTATTCTGGAAAATTTCTAATAGCTTCCAGCTGATTTGGATCAGGTTTTATGCCCTCAGCTGAAATGACATACCCCAAAAATTTAATTTCACCTTTCCCAAACTCAGACGTTTCAAAATTTGCACTAATGTTGTTCTGTTGAAATTTATCAAGGACCTATTCTAATATTTCGTTATGTTCTTTTCAGTCTTTAGCTTCAAACAAAATGTGATCAATGTAAACAGTAATTCTGTTAAGCAGATCTTCTCCCAATATTTTATCAACCATGGATATGAAGGCAGATGTTGATATTTTCAGACCAATAGGTAACACTCTTAACTGATAACACATTCCTCCATATATAAAAACAGTGTATTTACGACAGTTTTCCGTTAGAGGTGTTTGCCAGAAGCTAGAAGTCAAGTCTAGTCCTGTAATATTAACGTAAATGAGCTATGAGCTACAGTTACCGTACTGTCTGTCCATTGAAATAGTCACCTCACATAACTATGCACCGCGGAGGTGTAAGATACGTGCCCTGGAAACGTAGCACGAATTCTTCCTTTGAGATGGTGTTCAAAAACCTCTACAAGTTTCGTTTGATGTCAGGAATATCGTCAATTCTCTTTCTTTTCAAAGCGAGTTTTAGTCGATGGAATACGAAGAAGTTTGGAGGATTGAGGTCAGGCGACTATGCTGGTTGTTCAAGTTGCACCGCCTCCTTTCGTGCCAGGAACGTTTCACTATATTCGCTGAGTGTAGACCAGTGTTATCGTGAACAAAAAACAAGGAATTTTGTGTGTAATTGGGGGCGTTTCTTTGAAATTTTGACCACTATCGTGCACTGTCTACGCGGGCTACGATCCCAGAACACACATCAAGGTTCCTGGATTTCTGTTCATGACAACGCTCGCCCGCAAACATCTAATATCGCAAACAGTTCCTGGCAAAAAAGGGTAGTGCAACATTAACATCCACCATACTCGGCGGACTCCAATTCTCCAGACTTCTTCCTATTCCCAAGACTCAAACTCTACATCTACATACATACTCCGCAAAAAATGTTCAAATGTTTGTACAGCTTAAGGGACTTAACTACGGGGTCATCACTCCCTAAACTTACAAACTACTTACGAACTAGCTAACACAAAGGACGGCACAAATATCCATATCCAAGAGGGGATTCGAACCCCCGACCGTAGTGGCCATGCAGACCGTGACTGGAGCGCCTCAGTCCCCTCGGCCACCGCGGCCGGCACACATACTCCGCAATTCACTGTAAGGTGCGTGGCGGAGGGAAAGTATAGAGTATGAAAGTATGAAAGTATAGAGATTTGACGATATTCCTGGCATTCCATGAAACGTGACGAGGTATTTGAATACAATCCCAAAGGAAGAATTCGGCTAAGTTTCCAGGACATGTATCTTAGAACTCATCGGTGCATAGTTATTTGAGGTGACATTTCGAAGGACAGTACGGTAACTGTAGCTCATATTTCATTTACGTTAATCTTACAGGACTATTCAAAAAACTTTATGGTCAGAGGTTGTCATTATGCAGTTAGCGATCTTGGACTAGGTGTAGGTAGGTCCACTGCCGTGATGCAGTTATCAGTTTTCGGCTACAGTTGCCCTAGCCTCAAAGGAAGACTTGGTGCAAATTTTCCAAGACATGCATCGCAGAGCTCAGCGCTGCATAGTTATGGGAGGTAACAATTACAATGGACGGTAAGGTAACTGTAGTTCGTTGTTCATCTACGCTAATGGTACAGGAGGTTTCACCTAACATTATCGTCGGAGGCCGCATATAAGGCGTCGCAGTATGGCGCAGCGATAAGTGCATCTCCCTAGTGAGCAGGAGGTTTCGGGTTCGAATCCTGACACTGGTACAAATTTTAATTCTGCTAGTCAACCATTAGTGACTGATACTCCTATCCTTCCCCCTACATCCACACCCCCTCAACCTTGTCCTTCCTGCACTGGCTTGGCATAATCAGACAAAGAAATTACCCGCACACCCATAAGGATCTTCTGGAAACCGCCTACCAGGGAGTATGTGATTCATGAAAAACTCCGTGACAATAGAGTATCGATGCTGAATGGATGTGCTTCGCCGAGGTCAAATGGCCAAGTGCTCTAAGGCGCCATGCTGCGGAGCTCCTCGTCGGAGGTTCGAGTCCTCCCTCGGGCACGGGAGTTTGTGCTAACCTTAAGTTCCTTTTAAGTTGTCTGTAAGCCTAGACACTGATTATGAAATGTTCAAATGTTTGTAGGGCTTAAGGGACTTAACTGCGGCGTCATCAGTCCCTAAACGTACAAGCTACTTATGAACTACCTTACACTAAAGACGACACAAACATCCATACCCGAGGGGGCATTGGAACCCCTGACGTTGGACGGCCGCCGGCCGCGGTGGCCGAGGGGACTGAGGCGCTCCAGTCACGGTCTGCACGGCCACTACGGTCGGGGGTTTGAATTCCCCCTCTGGCATGGACATTTGTGCCATCCTTAGTCTTAGCTAGTTAATAAGTAGTTTGTAAGCTTAGGGACTGATGACCACGTAGTTAAGTCCCATAAGTTCTACAAACATTTTGAACATTTGTTGGACGGCCGCGCGCACCGCTACACGGCGCTCCAATACGCACGGCTAATCCGCCGCGGCCACTGATGGTAATTTATTTGTTTCTTAACATACGGCAGTTTAAAACACAACAATATCTAAAAGAAATAATATATTTCTGACCTCTGTGAAGCAGAAACTGCAAAAAAGCACAGGTCAAAACATCTGTATTTTGAACGGTATCAGCAGAGTTAAGCAGCCACCATCAGTTCCTGTGTATTGTTAACTGAAAATTACTCTCGTGTCAACCATTGGCCCTGAATTACAGTAGTAGGATGTTGGGAACATTGTCAAAACTCAAAACTACGTCCAAATAACATTAAATAGTTTTTGAGATGGCTCATCATACGGTTTAATTGGATAACATAATGTGGACTCAATCAATAAATCTGAATTTACAAAACATTTTCTGATACTTTTTTTACAATGCTTATACCTTTTATTACCGGTAGTACGGTACCATATTTGCCACATGTCTTAATTTTATTTTCAGAGTTTCCGGAGTGAATTCAAACTTTGATTCTTTTTTTTTAGAAAGTTTTATTTGAGTCAATATTGTACATTGAGTTCCGTTTCATGTGGACATTAACACATACTTCAAACTTATGAGTGAAGAATATAATTTTTTAATGTACGGCACAGTACTTACAGTAATATATAACAAATTTCCCCATAGGGGGTGAGACTGCATTCTGAAGACATGTGATGAAAATTCAGAAATATTGTAGATATAAGTAGAGAACATCATTGAGAACTGCTGGTAGCAATGACATCCTTCCCACCGTTGAGGTCCTTGAGAATGTCCTCCAGAGGACGTCCTTTGGTTTCCGGTAACAACCAGCATCCGATGCAGTTGCAAACCAGACAGACAGCTGCGAAGAACCAGAAGGTCCCATAAGTTCCCATGGTCTCTGACATATTTGGATAAAGTTTGTTCATGATGGCTCCACCGCCAAACTTCACTGTGTATGTTGCGACGGAGGCCAGGCCTCTGATCCTCGGAGATACAATCTCAGAGAGCACAACGTACGGTAGCGAGCTCAGACCGAGTGCCACCATCATCACATATACCGAGAGGCAAGTGGCAGGCAGCCAGCCGGCTGAAGACAGATCCACCTGCGTCTCTTGCTTGAGATACATGTAGAGACCCAAGATTGCGACAGAAGGCACAACAACCCCATTGGAGAGGAACAGCAGGGGCCGCCGACCTATTCGTTCTATCACCAGCGCAGACAGCACAGTGCCAACCACCTGCGGCAAGAAAAAAAAAAACAACAGCTACTTTTAGAACTATTTGCGAAAGCTGTTGATGAATATCCTATATTTATGTGTGGTCTTATGTTGTAATTGTGTAATACCTTGGTGCCTGTACCTTAAACGTTGAACGTTCAAATCAAATGTTCAAATGTTTGTTAAGCTTATGGGACTTAACTACGGGGTCATCAGTCCCTAAACTTACAAACTACCTATGAACTACTTACGAACTAGGACGGCACAAATGTCCATGCCCGACGGGGGATTCGAACCCCCGACCGTAGTGGCTGTGCAGACCGTGATTGAAGCGCCTCAGTCCCCTCGGCCACCGCGGCCGGCGTTGAACGTTCACAGCGCTCGACTACATAAGGGGTGTAGAGTGTAAACTTAACAGGTTGTGGCCTCCATGGTCTCCTTAGAAATAAGCATCTCTTATTACATAAGTTGCTGGATCGCGCAATCGCTGTCTTCTGCTTTTCTTTTATCTCGTGATTTTAACTGAGTATTCTATTTTGAAAATGGCAAAGTCCGTTAGGGGAGGCCTTGAGTGTATGGTGGGTTGATGGCACACAGTGTGTGTGTATTACTCAGGTACCAACAGGGATGAATGTGCGGGTGCTTTATCGTGATACACGAGCCACCTTTCAGGCCGATTCCTTCTATCGTTTTCTAGCAGGCATCGCAACACGTCCTGATAGTACAAATGATTAACAGTTAATCTCTTTGTTATGAATTTGTGATGAACTACTTCTTCAGTCACATTACACCATTGTCACGTTGCAAACTGCACGTGGTCCGGAATTCGAGGGCTAGTCGTTAATAGAAAGCAACGCTTTACACGTTTATTGCTAACAAGCATACCATTAGTACAGACTGACTCCTGCTTAGAGTGATCCACTATTTATACATAGAAAGAATTTTCTGGAACTTACAAGTATATGAAACGTAAGTAACATGAAGAACATTCTAGAAATAGTATATGCAATTAATTCTTTTTTATTTACTATTTTTCACATGGCGGATTTCAACTGAGGACCGCAATCACAGCGATCTGCGAAGCTAATGTCTGCACCACACGTGCTGTCGAAAAACTCGGGGCACCATGTTTCTCCTTTTTCCTAAAAGTCCATGTCTCGACTTCATACAGTAGAGGGCTCCAAATGTAGCAATTCACCAGTTTCTTCTTTAATGCCAAGCTCATCTTGTTGGTCATTACAGCCCTATTCGTGTTGAAAGCAGCTTTGGCCATGGCAATTCCTGCTCTAATTTCGTTTGTGCATTGCGCATCCTTTGTCAGGAAGCTTCCCAAGTACGAGAACTTCTTCACAATATCCATTTCTCGATTCTACACTTCTATTCTCAAGGGTTTCTCTCGTTTTGATATCCATATCACTTTTGATTTCTCGATGTTGATTTTCATATCGTATTTGTTTCCACCAGCTGACTCATCATATGTTGCAGTTGTCTTTGATTTTGGGCGAGCACTACCAGGTCGTCTGCATTCTTGATAGTCTTGATAAGGCATCCTCTTATCCTGAAGTTACCGCACCCTTGCAACGCTTCTCTCGCCAACCATTCACTATGCAGATGGTAGAGGGTGATAGAAAACATTCTTGTCTGACTCCCCTTACTATTTCCACGCTACGTGTTTCTCCATAGTTATGCCGCACCTTTACCCTTTGTCCCAGGTAAAAGTTCACAATTAGTCTCTCCAGTTCATTCCTATCTACTTAAGAATGTTCCTCAATTTTGTCCTATTGACTCTGTCGGAGGCCTTCTGCCAGTCTATATAACAAGCACAAAGTTCTTCGTTAGCAGCCAAAATTCGCTCCGACGATATCGTCAACATGCCGATGTCGTGTCTGGTTACTTTTCCTTTCCTAATTCCAAACTGGTCATCTCCCACTGCTTCTTAAATTTTGTATTCCAGCTATCTGGTGACTAGTCTTGGAATGATCTTTCCCACACGTGAAATAAGACTAATTGTTCTGTATTCACTACAGTTTCTGTGCCAGCTGTTTCTTCTCAATAGCAGTCATTGTGACATCCAAAAAGTCCTTGAGCCATTCTGCAGTTTTATAGATTTTTTGCAGAGTTGCGTTGCGCTTTCAAAGCTTTATTTCCGATTTATTTCAGTAATTCCACTGGTATGTCGTTATTTCCTTCGCTTCATGTCCTTTACCACCTTTTCTACTCCCATTGACAGCATGCTGGGTGCTTTTTCGTCTTCATCAATCATCTCGTCCGTTTCTTCTTCGATGTCATGCGGACGATGTTCCTTATCGTAGAGTTCCTTTACATATTCTTCCCATATTTTCAGCACTTCCAATAGTTCAGCAACATTTTTTTCCTCTAGAGTCTTCTATTCCGGGGGTCTCTAATCTTTTGTTCTCGCTCTGCTCCAGCTCCTTCTTTTTGTGGTACATGATGTTATAGCTTCTTTTCATTTGTAGTTCCTCTATTTCCTTTTACATTTCATCTATGCACTTTTCCTTCGCTTTGTCTGTTTCTCTCCTAAGGCCATTGTTTTCTATATTCTTGTTCATTAATGTTTTTATACTTCCTCCTTTCCTCCATCTTTTCCAGCATTTTATTGGTGATCCAAGATTTTCTCGCTATCTCTGCTTTCATTCCTACTTCACTCTTCAGAGTGTTCAACAAAACTAATTTAACATATTTCCACTGTACTTTCACGCTTGCTCTTGCATTTTCATCTTTCGTTTCATTAAATTTAGGTTCCAAAGAATCTCTTACTGCTTGAGTGTTCTCTCTTAGCTTTTCCAGATTACACCTCTGCTTTTGTTTCCCATGCTGTTGGATCCTGTTCAACGTTGTGCTGTGGTCTGCAACCAACATGTTATGATCCGAATAGATATCGGCAGCTGGCATAAGCTTGGCCTCTTTGACACTGTCCCTAAACCTTTGTTGACGAGTATGTAGGCCTAGTCTATCTGATATCTGTTCATATCTCCTGGACTCTTCGAAAACTGCAGCAGAGAAATTCTCATTGGTTTCAAAAGAGCCCCATGTCTTCCTCTCAACAATTCTGAACAATAGCTCCATGTAATTTATAGAGATACTTTGAGAGTCAGAAAAGGCGGCAGAACGATGAAAATAATGTATCTATGATTTGTTTCACAGTCATTGTTGGAGAGCAAGCAGTCTTATGTGATGTGGTGTCCTCATAGTACACTTCTGGCCATTAAAATTGCCACTCCAAGAAAAATACAGATGATATATGGGTATTCATTGGATAAATATATTACACTAGAACGGACATGCCACTCCAAGAAAAATACAGATGATATATGGGTATTCATTGGATAAATATATTACACTAGAACGGACATGTGATTACATTTTCACGCAATTTGGGTGGTCCAGAGAAATCTGTACCCAGAACAACCACCTCTGGCCGTAATAACAGCCTTGATACGCCTTGGCATTCAGTCAAACAGAGCTTGGATGGCGTGTACAGGTACAGATGCCCATGTAGCTTCAACACGATACCACAATTCATCAAGAATAGTGACTGGCGTATTGCGACTAGCCGGTTGCTCGGCCACCAATGACAAGACGTTTTCAGTTGGTAAGAGGTCTGGTGACTGTGCTGGCCAGGGCAGCAGCCGAACATTTTCCGTATCCAGACAGGCCCGTACAGGACCTGCTACATGCGGTCGTGCATAATCCTGCTCAAATATAGGGTTTCACAAGAATCGAATGAAGAGTAGAGCCACGGATCGTAACACATCTGACATGTAGCGACTGTTCAAAATACCGTCGATGGGAACATGTGGTGACCAAGGCGTTTAACCAATGGCGCCTCATACCATCACGCCGGGTGAAACGCCAGTATGGCGATGACGAATACACGCTTCCAATGTGCCTTCACCGCGATGATGCCAAACACCGATGCGACTATCATGATGCTGTAAACAGAACCTGGATTCATCCGAAAAAAAATTACGTTTTGCCATTCGTGCACCCAGGTTCGTCATTGCGTACACCATCACAGGCGCTCCTCTCTGTGATGCAGCGTCAAGGGTAACCACAGCAATGGTGCCCAAGCTGATAGTCCATGCTGCTGCAAAGGTCGTCGAACTGTTCGTGCAGATGGCTGTTGTCGAGGCCGTTGGGATCCAGCACGGCGTTCCATATTGCTCTCCTGAACCCACCGATTCCTTATTCTGCTAACAGTCATTGCATCAAGACCAATAAGAGGAGCAATGTCGCGATAGGATAAATCGCAATTGCGATAGGCTACAATCCGACCTTTCTCAAAGTCGGAAATGTGATGGTACGCATTTCTCCTCGTTACACGAGGCATCACAACAACATTTCACCAAGGAAAGCCGGTCAACTGCTGTTTGTGTATGAGTAATTGGTTAGAAACTTTCCTCATGTCAGCACGATGTAAGGTTTCGTCACTGGCGCCAACAGCGTGTGAATGCTCTGAAAACTAATCATTAACATACCACAGCATCTTCTTCCTGTCGGTTAAATTTCGCGTCTGTAGAACGTTATCTTCGTGGTGCAGCAATTTTAATGGACAGGTGTGTATATGAACTGAATGTATTTCAAAATGTTCAAATGTTTCTTAAGCTTATGGGACTTAACTACGGGGTCAATATTCCCTAAACTTACAAATTACTTATCAACTACCTTACACCAAGGACGGCACAAATATCCATGCCCGAAAGGGGACTCCAACCCCCAACCGCAGCGGCCACGCAGACCGTGACTGGAGCACCTCAGTCCCCTCGGCCACTGCGGCCGGCCCTGAATGTAGTTATGAAATTCAACAAGAAAAGGAGGAGGGAAGGTGAATGACATTCTGAGCAGTACGGTCATAATGTAGTGAAAAACAGATTGGAGAATATCAGTTGCCAAAGTAAGCTAATACTATAAAAATCTGTTGGACAACCTTGTAAATTCGTACAAACAGTTCTAACTGTTTGGAAACGGTTAGTCAAGATGATCGAATATCAATATTCTGGCATGAAGCCATGAAGATCGTTTTTAACACTGTTTTTATATTAATAACTGCATATATAAACAAGTTTTGAGCTCTATTAGAACTCGATACTCAGAACTTTTTGTCACTCCATTGTCTGTAGAGAACAAAATGCCGTTATTTCTTACATACTAAGCCAGTGCTGCCATTTGGTGAATGTGTGATTAAGCTTGACAGAACACATTTTCATACTACGCCTGTTTTCTTATCCATCTAAGGCATGATAAACACATTTTGTATGACAACTAATTGTTGTAGGCCTTATTTGCTGCATTTGAGCTGTTACGCAGAAATGAAATGTCATTTGAGAGCTTAATTTGGAGTGCTTATAGAGATCACAAAATTTTAATAATCTGTGAAATTAATTTCATACCAATGGCGTTAATTTCATACGAAACTATAGTAGACCTCTTTGGAAGACAAACTTATGGTTTACACATTACGTATTGCAATGATAGTAATATTTTTTGTGTGTTTTGTGGAAGATAAGCTGTTCTTTAGTTTAGAATAGTCAACAATGAATACCAGAGAGAATGTAGGTATTAAAATTATAATAATGTTACAGTTATTATATAAACTATTTACCTCAGCTGGCATCTGTTGAAAGGGTTGAAAAGGTACGACCTCAGTGCTGCCACACGCTATCAATGGTGAGCAAGTGGGATCTTAGAGGTCAAAGCCTGTTATTTCGCATTTTCCAGAATTAGTTCTATACAATTTAAGGTACAGCAGTAGGTACATTATGGGGCTTCTGGATACACATTTTAGGCTTCCGGGGCTGGTGACATCGTCAATGAAGTCGTCATTGATGTCATCAGCAATCATGTCATCAGTAACGTTATGACCGTTGCAAGATGGCGAATATAAACAAAATGGCGAACATAAACAAGATGGCGGATATGAACAATGTGCCAGGCATGAACAAGATGCCGGCAGCAGCGGGAAGATCATAATAGCACATATATATATATATATATATATATATATATATATATATATATATATATATATATAACAGAAATTTATTATTATATGGTTTATCAAGTATTAGCTTCATGATATCATTGTGATAGTCGATATATACAATAGTGAGTATACTGCTGATGTAGAGAGTACATATCATGACTGTCTACTATCTGTTAGGCTTGAAGATGTTTACTTTAGGGATGTTGCGCATTAATTTCACTAGTATGGGCACAGCCCTAGTTTGAATTGGTATCAATGCCAATTAATTTTTTTCTGATGACTCAGCTGTCTAGCCTTGTACTGCACTTATGTAATATGATATCCTTGTGATGTCATCAGTTTGTTTGCAATGTTGCAATGCGCATGCACAGCTGAGGTTCACATTCTCATCTGAACTCCCTATGGATGCTGCGTATTGGTGCAATGAAGGTAGACAAGCAGAAAGTCAAGAGGTCAACAGGTCAAGGGGTCATGGTCAACAGTTCAAGGTCAAGAGGTCAAACCCTGAGGGAGGCGGCCTCTTGACCTTGTCCTGTTGACCTCTAAACCACCTGGTTGCCTATCTTGTTTGCGCCCATATCCATGGGGGGTTCAGAAGAGAATGTGAAACTTAGCTGCACATGTGCATTGTAACGTTGCAATCAAACTAATAATGTGATGAGGGTATCATATTACATAAGCAAGGTACGAGGCTAGACGACCAATATGGCACCACCATCGGGGGATTCAGAAAAAAATGATAATTTCAGCCGCGCATGCGCATTGCAACATTGTGATCAAACTGATGATGTCACAAGGCTATCATATTATGTATGTGCGGTAAGAGGCTAGATCACTGAGTCATCAAAAAAATTAATTGGCATCGGTACGAATTCAAACTGAGGCCGCACCCATATGCCGCCTCAATGGGTTGGAGGGGGGTGGGGTGATCAGAAGATATAGTAACGCTGCAAGCATCTCACAAGATATTCAATTTTCTGGATAACCATTCTTATGATCTTCGTCTTGAAGTAGCAATCCACGAATTGTGAGTGCTGTCAAATCCAAGCCATTTCACTAATACTCTATTTCTCTTTTTTCCAGTGATTTTTTTCGACTAAGTATGACATACGATATTACATCTTTTGTAGTTCTTTGCAATAGAAACCTCCTGCAATGGGTCGTGACAGGTAATCTTTCCTCCTGGAAATCGAATGCTTACGTCAGAGGCCCCACAGCCCCAGGTCCCAGGCATTCCATCTGCAAATTTCCAGTATTATATTAAACAATTGCTGCACAGGTTCTGCTTACATCAAGGTTAGTGTGCTGAGGACATTAACCTCCAGATCCAATGACGGCTTTTAGTGTGAGTTCTGCAGTGCAAGCACATGAATGCTTACCTTTCTTTGTGGCCTTATTCTGATCAAGGTTAGAGCACTGAAGACAGTAACCCCCAGGTTTCAGATGCCGCGTCCCAGGTCTCTGGGCTCCGAGGGCATTCACCACAGAAACTCTATGCATCCTAATAGGTATATGTAAAGTGGGATACTGGAGGTGTGTCTACAAACAAGTCCTACTGGCAAAGGCAATGGTGCAGGTAGATGACCCCACAAAAGTGCATACAGTGCTCAGATAAACTTGGTAGATACAGTGATGAGTTTTTCTCGAATTTCAGGAGATATCTACTTTTACCCTTATAAAGAAACACTTTCATGGCTCTAACAATCATCTCTGATCCTTCTGTAAGGTCATCTAGTGATGAGGATTAGTAAAAGCCTCCTGGGACAATTTGTATTAAGCGACGTCATTAGAGCAGGATTCCACTTTAGTCTCTTGTTGCTCAGAACTTTCAATAACTTTATCTCCAACAGGGTTGTGTTTATTAAAAATCATTGAATATTTGCTATAATCAATGAAGTCACTACTGAAGAGGCTTCAGGCCCATCGATTTAATAAAGTTATGTCCCACATTGTGATACCACAACATCATGATGATGCTCAAAATGCGAGCTACAATCACAAGAGGCAGTTCTGTAACGCACACTCATTCCAGCATTTCCTCAACAACATGCTCAATACATATTACCAGATGGTCCAGTGTGTGAACTGTTGCCTCTTTATTTGTATAGTCTGTCTAATCTCTTCTTCTTCAAGCATGAATGATCTGATTATAGATTCATGTGCTGAACGTTTTTGCAAAAGACCACAGTTCTGGACGAAATAGCAGTGGACGTTTAGATTCATCTTTTCTAGTAAAGCTGTTTTATGTGTTGTTTAGTGACTAACATGGCACATATTGAATATGTACAGGACATGATAGTGGTGATATAAAATGTTATTTGGTCGAGATGCACAGAATTCAATTAATCTCCAATAGCTTAGTAGATAAGGTTTAATGTATGTTTGATTGCTCATAATGGTCAAGACAATGTCGCCAAACCCAAAACCTCCCTTTCGATTTCCTATGGATAAAACGTGATATCCCAATCCAATGCTCGTTTGCAATTATCCACTGACCAGTTTCATTGCTCTTTATGTCACGTCAAGCAGTTACTCTAGAAAGTTGTGGCCAATGAAGAGCTGGTAGAGCATCTTCCCTGCACACTCTTTTTAACTAATTATTCAAGTCACTGTGCTAATTGGATTACTGATATTCTCCAATTTTATTAAAGCATCCCTAGTAAAATTGCCCCATGAGTGAGTGGGTGTGTCATTAGAAGGTGTATGTTCGAACAACTTACGCGTATGTTGCCGGGTGACGACGTCGACAACCGCCAATATTTCGGCAGGAGGACACCCTGCCGTTCTCAAGGCACAATTGCACTTAAGGAGGCAATGTGCAAGCGTATTTAATACCTCAGTTTGCAAAGGGTAAACAAGGAAGATAACACACACAGTACAAGTCCCTGCAGAGTCAACGCAACCAAAGATGACCAAACATCAAAAATATCAATAGTGACTCAATCAACAGGTGAGGCAGCATAAATTTTGTCCCACTGTTTTTTGACGAGAGACAGTGCCGGATTCCAAGCAAAATTTAAACAAAAACCACCATCTCTGTTTATAAGATCGCTTGCTAGTTTAATTTCAACAGCTTACTTAATAACATTATCCCAATTGGTGGAAGTGCATGTCAGAATCTCCGTGTTTTTGTATGCCATAGGATGATCGGTGCCAAGACAGTGTTCTGCAACAGCGGATTTGTTTGGCTGTTGTAAGTGCGTGTAACGTTTGTGTTTAATACACCGGTCTTCCACAGTCCTGATTGTCTGACCAATATACGACATGCCACAACTACAAGGAATACGATATTCACCTGTCTTAAGCAAACAAAGATCATCCTTTACGGACCGCAACAGGGCCTTTATCTTAGAAGGTGGTCGAAAAACACATTTCAAATCATATTTCCGGAAAATACGACCATTCCTGTTGGAAATGCTTCCTGCGTAAGGTAAAAAGGCCATAGATTTAGGTGCAACTTCATTACTATCGTCACTCACCCATTGCACAGAAGGCTGATAGCGCAATGCACATTTTATATGTCTCTCACTATAACCATTCTGACGCAAGATCTCCTCGAGATGGGACATCTCACCTGACAAACTTTCAGGGTCTGAAATGACATGTGCCTTGTGAACCCTGGTTCACTATCTATCTCTATCTCTAGCGTGTATCTGAATATGAAATGTACCTTTGTGAACTATTCTTCTGTCTTCTTGTAACACTACGTAAGTTATATTAATAAAGAGTTTGGAACCACTGACCGTTTGCAACTAATTGACTATTTTCAACTAATTACCGTTTGCAACTGACTGACCGTTTGCAACTGACTGACCGTTTGCAACTGACTGACCGTTTGCAACTGACTGACGGTTTGCAACTGACTAACCGTTTGCAACTGACTAACCGTTTGCAACTGACTAACCGTTTGCAACTGACTAAACGTTTGCAACTGACTAACCGTTTGCAACTGACTGACCGTATGCAACTGACTGATCGTTTCCAACTGACTGACCGTTTGCAAATGACTGACCATATTCAACTGAATGATCCTTTGCAACTAATTGACCAGTTTCAACCGACTGACCGTTTGAAACCGACTGACCATTTGAAACCGACTGAGCGTTTGCAAACAACTGACAGTTTTCAACTGACTGGCTATATGGAAACGACTGACTGTTTGAAACCAACTGACCATTTGCAACCGACTGACCCTTTGCAACCGACTGACCGTTTTCAATTGAATGATCCTTTGCAACTAATTGACCAGTTGCAACCGACTGACCGTTTGAAACCGACTGACCATTTGCAACCAACTGATCGTTTGAAACCGACTGACCGTTAGCAACTGAAACAGTTCGACGAAATAGAAAGACAGCCTTTCTTTCCCTCACACATGTGGAAAAACCTACAACAAATATTCCACCCAAAAAACTTTGGTTTTACAAATAACAAATTACAAGGGAATACCTTTTGAACAGAAATTAATAATACTACTTACTTCTCGTAATAAGACAGAGCGAAACCATAAGCAAACCCTGTGACGAGTTAATACATAGTTTTAATCGCGTTACTGCTGAGTCTGAAATTTTACAGAGAAAGAAAATTGTAAGTTTAAGAATGGTACAAAAATCGTACTAGGCGCGTTTTTTTTGTTGCAGGTTATGTTAATGCACTGATTCAAAGAGTCCACAGCGTTGCTGCAATTGCAATTGTCACATTCAACTAGTGTCACTATCATGGGAAATCACTGAGTAAACTGAATAGAATTATTCAGTAAGGAAAATGGCATCAGAGAACTACTTCTTTATTGAGTTGATCTGCAGTACCTTTTTTTTTTTTTAATTGTTAGTTTTAAATTTTCGATAAATCGATTACAGCAATGTCTTTGGTGTTGCAGTATAATTCTCTCTCTCTGTGACTTAGTGTCTTTGTCAAAACAGCTGTTCGGTATGACGACATTATATGCGATATGGGACGTTACTTAATTAATAAATAACATCCTTCCTAGCAATGAGAGTCTGATTTTCACCAACATAAAGTCAAATATATCGTTTTTTTAGTGGATTATCAGCAGTTATAGGGCCGAAAAGGTTAGTTTTGCAGTCCGGTGTTATTTTACTTTTATACTACTATTTCCAAGATTTTGTTTATATACTGCTATTTACAATATTTTCAGCGTTTAATAGCTACATTAAGGCTGTAAGTAACTTAGAGATACTGAAATTAGAGGTTTGGGCACTGATTTTACGATATTCACAGTATAAACATCATGTTATTTTTTACGAAAAAATGATATAATCATGTCACCAACGTGGAAATTAGGTCAATAGGCATCAGCTATTGCATAGGGAATGCTTCCTTTTACGTGTGACAATATATTTCTCGTCTGGATAGCAGTTAGAAGGTCATGTAGCAACACCACAGAAAATGTTCCCTATTGCCTTAGAATATTAATTGTATCACGGCTGTTTTCATCTATGTAAACTAATGTTGGATTTTAAGCGATACTTCTATGAGAAAATTGCAGGATTGATGGTTTTTATTCCCATTTCTGAGCTAATTTCTACTTTCGTTTTTTTCCGATAAAGCCGGTTTTGTCTGCTTGCATTCTGTGCTAGTATGTTATTTAGGAGAGATGTCTAATTAATTTTTACGATTCAAGCCATGTATCTGTGACAAAACTGCAAAAATAGTGTATTCCGATTTTAGGGTAAGTTCAACTTCACTTTGTTTTACCATGAATACTGCATTTTCTGTATACATACTATACTAGTATCTCATTTTAGTGACGGATATACTTAATTTTCACGAAAATTCTCCCAAAGAGACACCAGAATTTAATGTAAAATATTCCGATGTGTTTGTTTGCTGCTGATGGTGGGCAAGGTGATCCGTGGGAAAGGTGCGTAACTTGATGAGTGCTCGTCTTTGAGACAGATATTTTATTACAACAACTGTTTATTTTCAGTTGTTATTTACTTTAATAGAGCATGATACCACTTCCTTTGTTAGGTTCATGAGTATTAATTTCATAACAACATTGCAATATCGGTTGAATGACCTATCTTGTTTCTGACAAAGTAGTTACTGCTATGGTAAACAACAAGAACTCGAAATTCACATTTGTGGATTTTTAAACAGAATTTAAGGTTTAAAAATCTTGAAATCAGATGCATATTACTATTGCCTTATTCATATTTTAAAAACAACATTTGATTTTCAGTTATTTGCACACATTTTGTTTTGCTCTTACTGCAGTATTAGGTATGGACAGCTGTGTAGTCATAATTGATTGTGCTTTAATCTGCCCAAAGTCTCATAGGGCAGGCATGTAGGAAACGTTAGGCAGGAGGTGAAAACCCTGGGACCTGCGGGGGTAATGCCCTCAGCGTTTTTGAAGTGAACTATTCGAAATGTTCGCAAAATTGTTGATGTAAAACTCATGACGAAATGGGATGGGCACTATGGCACTGCAGCTTTAATTGCGAAGCCAAATCATTCATGACCGCCCATTAAAATTGCTACACCACGAATATGACGTGCTACAGACACGAAACTTAATCGACAGAAAGAAGATGCTGCGATATGCCAATGATTGGCTTTTCGAAGCATTCACACACGGCTGGCGCCGGTGGCTGTGCTGAAATGAGGAAAGTTTCCAACCAATTTCTCATATACAAATAGCAGTTGACCGGCGTTATCTGGTGAAATATTGTTGTGATGCCTCGTGTATGGAGGAGAAATGCGTATCATCAAGTTTCCGACTTTCAAAAAGGTCGGGTTGTAGCCTATCGCGATTGCAGTTTACCGTATCGCATTATTGCTGCTTTTGTTTGTCTCGATCCGATGACTGTTAGCAACATATGGAATCGGTGGGTTCAGGAGGGCAATACGGAACGCCATGCTGTATCGCAACGGCTTCATATCACTAGCAGTGGAGATGACGGGCATCTTATCCACATAGCTGTAATGGATCGTGCAGCCACATCTCCATGAGTACATAGATGGGGACGTTTGGAAGAAAACAACCATCTGCACAAACAGTTCAACGACTTTTGCAGCAGAATGGACTATCAGCTCGGAGACCATGGCTGCGGTTACCCTTGACGCTGCATTACAGACAGAAGCGCCTGCGATGGTGTTCCTAACGACGAATCAGGCTGCACGAATGGCAAACCGTCATTTTTTTTTTCGGATGAATCCAGGTTCTGCTTACAACATCATGATGTAATGTATGAGGAGCTAAAGGAAATTTTTCAGACAATTAAGGGAGAGGAAAACTTAATTGTGATGGGAGACTGGAATTCGGTAGTAGGACAAGGAAGGGAAGGGAAGATAGTAGGTGAATATGGTCTGGGCAAAAGGAATGAAAGAGGAAGCCGCCTGGTAGAAATTTGCACGGAACATAATTTAGTTATAACAAACACCTGGTTCAAGAATCACAAAAGAAGGTTGTATACGTGGAAGAGACCAGGAGACACCGGGAGATACCAGATAGATTTTATAATGGTAAGACATAGATTTCGGAACCAGGTTTTACAGTGTAAGACATACCCAGGGGCAGATATAGACTCTGACCATAACTTGTTGGTTATGAACTGTGGGCTGAAACAGAAGAAACTACAAAAAGGTAGGAAAATAAGGAGATGGGATCTGGATAAATTGAAGGAACCTGAGGTGCTTAAGAATTTCAGAGGGAGCTTTAGGCAACAATTGACAGAAACAGGGGAAGATAAAACAGTACAGGAGGAATGGGTAAAATTGAGAGATGAAATAGTTAAGGTAGCAGAGGACAAAATAGGTAGGAAGGAAAGAACTACAAAAAATCCTTGGATATCACAGGAGATACTAAATTTAATCGATGAAAGGAGAAAATATAAAAATGCAGTAAATGAAACAGGCAAAATGGAGTACAGACGACTAAGAAATGAGATTGACAGAAAGTGCAAAATGGCTAAGCAGGAGTGGCTAGAAGGCAAATGCAAGGATGTAGAAGAATGTATAAATAGGGGAAAAATAGATACAGCCTACAGGAAAATAAAAGAAACATTTGGAGATAAGAAAAACAGCTGTATGAATATGAAGGACACTGATGGAAAACCAGTTCTCAGCAAAGGAGGGAAAGCTGAAAGGTGGAAAGAGTATATAGAGGGGCTCTACAAAGGAAATGAACTTCGAGACAATATTGTAGGAAGGGAAGAGGATGTAGATGAAGATGAAATAGGAGATACTGTACTGAGAGAAGAATTTGACAGAGCCCTGAAAGACCTAACTCGAAACAAGGCCCCTGGAGTAGATGATATTCCCTCAGAGCTACTAAAGTGTCTGGGAGAACCAGCCATGACAAACCTGTTTCACCTGGTGTGTAAGATGTATGAGACAGGCGAAGTACCCTCAGACTTTAAGAAAAATGTTATAATCCCCATTCCAAAGAAAGCAGGTGCAGGCAGGTGTGAAAACTACAGAACCATCAGTTTAATAAGTCATGGTTGCAAAATATTAACACGAATTATATACAGAAGGATGGAAAAACTGGTAGAAGCCGACCTCGGGGAAGATCAGTTTGGGTCCAGGAGAAATGTAGGAACACGGGAGGCAATACTCACTTTACGGCTTATCCTAGAAGATAGATTAAGAAAAGGCAAACCTACATTTCTAGCTTTTGTAGATTTAGAGAAGGCTATTGACAATGTTGATTGGAATAAACTCTTTCAAGTTCTGAAGCAAGCAGGAGTAAAATGTAGGGAACGTAAGGTTATTTACAACTTGTACAAAAACCAGACAGCGGTTGTCAGAGTTGAAGGGCATGAAAGGGATGCAGTGGTTGGGAAGGGAGTGAGACAGGGTTGTAACCTTTCTCCAATGTTGTTCAATTTGTACATTGAGCAAGCTATAAAGGAAAGCAAGGAGAAATTTGGAGAAGGAATTAAAGTTCAGGGTGAAGAATTAAAAACATTGCGTTTTGCCGACGACATAGTAATTCTGTCAGATACAGCAAAGGACCTGGAAGAGCAATTGAACGGAATGGACAGTGTGCTGAAGGGTGCATATAAGATGAACATTAACAAGAGCAAAACTAGGGTAATGGAGTGCAGTGTAAGAAAATCAGGTGATGCTGAAGGAATCACATTGGGAAACGAAGCAATAAAGGAGGTAGATGAGTTTTGTTACTTGGGCAGTAAAATAACAAATGATGGTCGCAGTACAGAGGATATAAAATGCAGAATGGCAATGGGTAGAAAAGCGTTCTTGAAAAAGATATATTTGTTAACATCGAATATTGATTTAAGCCTAAGGAAGTCCTTTCTGAAGGCATTTGTATGGAGTGTTGCCTTGTATGGGAGTGAGACATGGACGATAAACAGCGCGGACAGGAAGAGGATTGAGGCTTTTGAAATATGGTGCTACAGAAGAATGCTGAAGATCAGATGGGTGGATCGCGTAACTAATGAGGAGGTACTGAACAGAATTGGGGAGAAAAGAAATTTCTGGCATATCTTGACTAAAAGAAGGGATAGATTGGTAGGACACATTCTTAGACATCAAGGAATTGTGAATTTAGCGTTAGAGGGAAGTGTGTGGGGTAAAAATCGCAGAGGAAGACCAAGAGAAGAATACAGTAAGCAGATTCAGACAGATGTAGGTAGCCGTTCTTATGTGGAGATGAAGAGGTTTGCTCAGGATAGGGTATTGTGGAGAGCTGCATCAAACCAGTCTCCGGACTGAAGACCACAACAACAACAACGATGGTCGCATCCGTGTTTGGCGACATCGCGGTGAACGCATATTGGATGCACTTATTCGTCATTGCGCTACTGGCATATCAACCAGTGTGATGGTATGGTAGCCATTGGTTACACGTCTCAGTCACCTCTTGTTCGCATCGACGGCACTTCGAACAGTGGCCATTACATTTCAGATATGTTAACACCCTTCATTCGATCGCTGTGAAACCCTTCATTTAAGCAGGATAATGCAATTTAAAACATCTGGTCAGTCTTGTCTGAGCAACTGGCTCGTCACAATACGCTCTTGATGAACTGTGGTATCGTATTGAAGCTGCATGGGCATCTGTACCTGTAAACGCCGATTTCTCAGGATGTATGCATCCAAATTGTGTGAAAATGTAATCAAATGTCAGGTCTAGTAGAATATATTTGTCCAATGAATACCTGCATTTCTTCTTTGTGTAGCAATTTTAATGGCCAGTAGTGTAAAATGAATGTCATATTTCAGGAAAATTTAGTAGCCCTTGAGTTTGGCCGACTCAGTGTAGTATTTGATAAACCAATAGCTGTAGGTATGGCCCTTTTAGACACATGCTACAATATAGTTTATATCCGTCTTATTGTTTATGTCCGCAATATTGTCTATGTCCGCCATCTTGCTTATGTTCGCCATATTGCAGCAGCTGTGATGTCACTGATGACATTATTGATGATATCATTGATGACAGAATGAAACTTTCACTCTGCAGCGAAGTATGCACTGATATGAAACTTCCTGGCAGATTACAATTGTGTGCCGGAACCGGGACTCGAACCTGGGACTTTTGCCTTTCGCGGGCAAGCGCTCTACCGACTGAGCTATCCTGACACGACTCACGATCCCGCCTCACAACTTTACTTTCGCCAGTACCTCGCCTTATACTTTCCAAGCTTCCGGCACACAATTTTAATCTGCCAGGAAGTTTCATATCAGCGCACACTTAGCTGAAGACTGAAAGTTTCATTCTGGAAACATCCCTTAGGCTGTTGCTAAGCCATGTCCCCACATATCCTTTCTCCCAGGAATGCTAGCCTTGCATGTTTCGCAGGAGAGTTTCCGTGAATTTTGCAAAGTAGGAGGCGAGGTAATGGCGGAAGTAAAGTTGTGAGGCTGGATCGTGAGTCGTGTCGGCATAGCTCAGTCGGTATAGCAATTGCCCGCGAAAGGCAAAGGTCCTAGGTTTGAGTCCCGGTTCCGGCACACAATTTCAATCTGCCAGGATGTTTCATCATTGATGACGTCATCTGGCCCAGAAGCCCCAGTTAATTTCCTGTGTATTGTTCATGTCTGCCTGTCACCACGTCACTGATGACATCATTGACGACGTCACTGATGACGTCACCTGCCCCAGAAGTTGCAAATTTGTGTCCAGAAGCTCCATAGCTTACCTTCTTACAGCACTACTTTATTATTTACGTTTTAAAAGCAAATTTTGGTATTTAATTGTTTATGTACTCATTGCAGCATTGCATAGGACCTATTACGTACGTAACAATGGAATTTAATTATTTTTCCAGTGTCGAAGCCGATGGCTTTGGCTTTGGGCTGTAGGGGCGGGTGGTGGGACTGGCAGAATGCGTATCCAGCCATGAATGAAGTGTTTGTGGTCAGAAGTACTAACATGGAAGCCCTCACTGGAGGTAGGGGGGAAGAAATAATGTAATGTAATAAAAAAACTTCTTAGATATGGGTGTTATCTGGGTTCTGGGAATTTATAAGTTTAAAGTATGCACAATTGGGGCAGGGGGAGAGAAAAAGAGAGATGCGTGTGTGGTGATAAAGATGGAATATAAAACATCGGTTGTCAAAGTGCATTCATTGGACTTAGTATACTTGTGTATTATGTTACACAGGGTTGGAGATAGTTTGGCTCTTTTTGCAAATAGTGTAATTGTGACCTTGATGAAGCAGCACTCCCAGAATGACATGTGGAGCTGTAATATTACACTGGTGACCCAGAACTGTGCCAGAAAGTTGGTACTATAACTACTCAGTAGGTCTTTAAAAAACACATGCATAGTCGAATGCAAGATTATTTTACAATTTCGAAGCAGTTGTTGAAGAATTTTTGAAGATCTGAAATCTTCAACAAACAGACATTTAGATTTGTACTTAAATTAGAAAATGTAGATTTTTCACATGGCCAATTTCGAAAGTTCTGGATTGAATGAATTGCAATTATAACACAGAACTTGTATTGAAACATGTGCATGTTGTAAGGCTAAGTATGGAGAATGCTTTCCCAGGGATCTTGGTTTGTCCGTTGTTCTACCGGATATCAGTGTTACACTAGCGCGGTGTTTCGGTTACATAGCTTGCATGCTCCATCAGATGCGACCTGAGGTTGCTCCTCAATTGGACCTGGTCCAGTATTTATGACGTGGCCTTCACCCTCCGCTGACAGTCGTATTTGCGCCTTCTGCGCTTCGCGTCCACTCTCTGCAATCTGCTGGGGCATAGCCACTGCATTTATCGCCCGCTGCGGTTCTGGGCGTTCCCTCTGTGATCGAAGCATGCTAGACCTGCATCTGGATGTTCGATCTGCGGTCCACGTCCACTAACTGCGAACTCCTAGAGCAGAACAGATTGCCGAAAAATTGACGGTGTTTTGTTGAACCTATCCAGGCATACACTGACATCCACGGATTTTCTGCGAGGAAACCGGGATATGGACAATCTGAAGATATAACTATGACAAAACCACTGTCTCGTGGGGTTGCCAACATGCTCATGGGAGGTATCTGAGCAGATGCCGTTAGAATCAGGTAGTTATAAGCCCACATGCTTCTTGTGATAATACTGTAGTGATTGGGTCCAATGGCAAGGACAGGCGAAATGAGATTTTTGTGTAATCTCTTGCCACACGAATATCAATTTCACCATTGAATGGCATGTGCAGTTTCAGGATCTGCTAGTAAAATTGAAATCAGATGCATCAGTTGGCCACAGTGTTTATCCAAAACTCACACCCACGGATAACTGCAGGTCAGCAGCTATGGCTCCTCTGGGCAGAAGGATGGGGGTTCACAAGAAATTTGTTCACATAGCACGAGCCCTGTCACACCAAGAAATTCTACCCCTAGAAATAGAACATCTTAAGCAGTGTTCTACAAAAATGGATATTCGACCAAACAAATTGAAATGGCTCTCCAACTATCCACTAATCACATGATCCAGTAGTCAAGCAAGATGAAGTATAGAGAATGGAATATCTGCAATATGCTGGTCCCGTTTTTCCAGAATCTCTAGGATCCTATGTAAACGAAATATCAAATATGTCTTCTGTCCGTCCAGCAAGATCTGGGGCCTGCTGAGATATGTTAAAGACAACCTGGGGTCACGGAGAACAGAGGTTTATAAGATACCTTGTCTAGGTGGAGTGTCCGACATTGGACATACAGTACAAGGTGCAAGGAAGGTGTCTAGGTGCAAGGAACATCAGAGGTACACTCAAGTAAGGCAGGAGACGAAATCTGCCATTGGTGAACGATGTCAAGGGCTAGATCATGACATGAATGATGATGAAACAAAGATTGTAGAAGATTTAGCACAGATGCCCAGAGATAGTAAGAATGTGTTATAAGAGAAATGCCAGAGATAAAAGTGATTGACAGTCTCATGAACCATGACATTGAGTATCAGCTATGCAGACCATACCTGAGTAGATAAAATCGTGACTGTGGAAAACGACCCTCAGAGAGAGTACCACATGCACCGGATTTAAGATCTAGAAGCGCGGAGCGCGGAGCACAGAGGGAACACCCACGCTTGCAGCAGACGTCCAATGGAGTGACAACGTTCCGGAATGTCGCAGAGCGTGGGCTCTGACCAGAAAAGGCGCACCCCCAACCATCAGCGGAGGGTCAAAGCCACGGATAAAAGAGCAGATGCACTCGAGGAGCAGTCTCAGGTGGCAGCTGATGAAGATTATGAGCTATGTAACCGAAATATCGTACGAATACCACACAGACATTACGGACAAGTTTTAAAGCATTGGGGGGGGGGGTGTTCTTCGTTGATTAGAATGTGACCACATTTTTGCGCACATATTAGAGGAAGTTTTCCCAATCTGCCGACCAGAACCCAATGGAGTTAAACCTTGACTTCGAAATTGGCAGTAGCATCAGTCACTTCCCTCTCTGGTTTGTTCTCGTAAAGAAAGTTTGTGATCAATTCCTTCAGTCAGACACCACATAAAAATATTTTCAGAACAATTTAAGCTTTCCTAAGTACGTAAGGTAGACACAAATCACATTAACATATAGAAATATGTGTCCGGATGTTCTTGATCAGATACCTGCAGAACACCCAGAACAATAGTTGCCATCTCAGAGGACAGGGATCCCCCGGCTTCATCGAACATGATGACGGCGTAGTTGAGCACGGCGAAGGATCCGCAGAGCTGCAGGTTGGCGGAGAGGTTGACGACGTTGGCGAAGCCCCTGAGCGCCACACTGGAGCACAGCTCGGCCATCCTGACACGTCCGACAACGCCGTCCTCGGCAGTGCCGAGTCCTGCCTGGATGCGCGCCAGCTCGCGCTCCACCTGCTGCTCGGAGATGCCGCGACGCAACCACCTCAGTACCTGCCACAAGAGGCATACCACCATCTCACAGAAAGAGCGCTCTCTAAATAATCAATATAGTATAATATCTGCCGGAAGGGCAAATTTAAAAAAGAAACAGGCGTCCGTAAGGCAAGATACAACAATCACCAACTTTTGCTACTTAGAGACAAGATTTTACAACAACATAGGTGCACTCAACATGAATAGATATTACACACCACCCAAGGTGGCAATACAAGGCACATGATACTAGGCCAAATACTTAGCAGTGTGACACACGCTACTTACACAGGCTGCCTTGAACAGACAAGACAATAACAATTTGCGACGTCAATTCACTGCACTGCCAGATTAGGATGGCACCAAGATATATCCTGACAGCAGATGAGAACTCCAAAAGGAATCAGGGCAAGAGGTACCGAAAGGGACAGAAAGGGAACGCCTAAACTACATTCGTAGGGCGGCACACCTACGAGCGGAAATGATTTTGCTCCAGATTTAAAAAAAAAAAAAAAAAAAAAAAGAAAGAAAGAAAGAAAACAAACCAGACGGTTCCTAGGCAGTTGACAGAATGCGACCGGGCACAAGCCAGAATTCCCCAGTGGCACTCAGCGATTCAATTGTTAAATCTTAAAGGAATGAGTTTCGTACTAGAAGAGTGCACAACCAGCAGGTCGCACTCACTAATACATACGCACTACAGGAGCGCAGAATTTCATGGGTTAAACCCAACACAAAATATAAGGATGCACCTGAAGGGCAGGCACTCCTGGGGCCGAGAACAGGCCTTCAAAGAAATCACGACACGTGTAGCACACGGCAGGCGACCTCACCAGGTCTCTCCAAGAAAAAGACAACATATCACACCCGGACGAGCAAAGGCCGAAAGGAGGAGAAAGGCACACACAGATCTTCAGAAAACCTCCTGGAAAGAGTATTGAACTTAGCACATCCAGACGCTGCAGGCGCAGGCAGATTTGTGAGCGTCCGATTCCGCACACCAGGGTGAATCGGTTTATTCACAACATCGGGTGGGGAAGGTTGCCATCGATGCAGTTATCACAGTCGGCGGCGGCAGCAGGATATCACACAACAGTGCTCAAGCAATCAACATGTCGGACGACGCGACATCTCCTCCAGGGTATAAGGGGACAACTCTAGCATGGCCCTACAGTCCTCGTAGAACCACTAGCTACGTAAGCAGGCCACGGTCATGCGGCCGCGCCGACACTGCTGTCCCCTCGTCCAACCTTCAGACTGCGGACGATGGAACCCGGAAAACCGACTGACTGCTCGCCGCTCAGCGTGGCAGCTATAGGCCACTTCAGAGAGGGAGCGTTGCAGCGCGCAAAGAGAGGTCACAAAACCGCGTATCAGGCGCCATCGCCGGCAGGCACAGGAAGGCCAGTCGATAACTGACATGATCAACCAAAAGAAGATGGAAAGCAAGAAACAGACCAAACAGGAGCCGGCACGGCTCAGACACCTTATATTGTTTCATCACCAATCTATAGGAAGACAAGTCAAATAAACAATGGCGTTCATTGCACCGCAATACGCAGATTACATCCCGAGATATTGCAAATCGCAGACGACGCTTGAAATGCCTGAAAAGTACGGCTACCTCACTTCCTGACACTCATGCGTGAACCTCATGCTGCTCGGGACGTCGCAAGCCGCGCGTTTCACGTATTTCAAACGTCAACTTCGCTTCGCAATATGGCGGTATGTAATTGGCGGATTGCGATGCAATCAACGCCATTGATAATGTGATTTCTCATGATTTAGATTGCTAATGTAATAATATAGGCTGTCCTTTTAAAAGAGCCATAAGTTTGTGTTAAAAATCACATATGCTTCCGTTTAAGAATGTTTCAAAATATTTAAATCAATGAGCCCCTGGCTTACATTGATACTGGTGAAAGTCGTTTTACAATAGCTGTTGTTGATCCAGATATATTTTGGGTGGTCAAAATAAATGGGACACCCTATGCATTACTGATCTGCCAATCTATATGACTAGCTTACATGCCCGTGCTTGGCAACGGTTGTTGAAGAGGAACCTGTGTATATTATGGTTTTTAGGGTTCCGGACCTAGGTCAGCAAAAACAGAATCCTTGTTGGATCGCTCTGTCAATAAACTCAGTTTTCCTAGTGAAGATGTAAAATTTAAGTGGAAGTCATTGTCGGTGAATGTTCATAAAGTTATTAATACAAAAAGTGAAGTTAATATAAGTCCGTACTACGGAACGATGTAAATTTAATGTTAGTTTGTGTTCATAAAGTTAAGACTGCGGTGTATAATTGTCTGTTTGGCGTAGACTTCTAAAAACACTTCTATCGTTGAGATGAAAAATAGTAATAATAATAACAGCGCCCTGTATTGGTACTATTGTGTAGTACTAAACTGTAAGTGTATGCTGAAGTATTACTATGTTGCAGTGTTGCACTGGGGACAATGTAGTTAGTCCTCATGTAGTGCTCCCTATTATCGAAAACTCGACGAATGCTGGAAGTCTGGTAACTAAATCAATAGACCAGTTCATGTCTGTTTAAATAAGACGTCATTGTGGTGTCAATGTGCGATACAGTAAGTCTGATTAATCCTAGAAGGAATGGTGTCATCTGATCGTCTGTATAGAATTTTCCATTAAATATAGTATTTACTGTGAATTGTCTTGACGGTGTTAGCAGCATCGGCCACTTTTTCACCTAATACATGTCCCCACGTCCTGCAGTGATTACTTCGTAAAGCACGTAATTGAAATCGACCTTCTGTAATAGAACTATATATTCAGAACACTAAGTATAATTTTCTCTGCAAAATAAGACGTCTGTCTCTATTTAATGTAGTACGCAGCAAAAGTAAGTAATTTCAAATTTTAATCTCAATATTGTACGAATCAGTTATGAAAGCAGAGAAGTTTCTGATAAGTTTGTTGCTCGCGTGTGTATATCATCTCTAGTGGCAGGCACAGAGCAAAAATATCTCTGGAGTGAGCATTTAGATGCGCAGAACAGTTTTCGTGTCTTGAACATTAAGGTGGAAATGTCACGTAATATTGGGAAAAATATACTAATCCATGACTTTATCTTGTTGGTTAAGATGGATGACTATGTGTAAATGGCTCGTTTAGCGACGCCTCCTCAAGTATCTTGTTGCTTTTGTGACACATTTATTTAGATACTATTTCATGTTATGTGGTTGCTCTGCGAAAATGATGTGGGGATTCTTTGCAGCCAATGCAGTACAAACCAATCGTGAGAGCAAATAAATGTGTGGAAAGAGGGGATTTGTCTCAAATCAGGTGGTAATTTCAACTTAATGTTGTGAGGATGCACAGAACGCAATACTCATTCCATCATTCCATAGATATTTCTTCTATGCATAATTTAGTGGTTATACCTGTCGAAAGATGCACTTCCTTTCTTGCCATGACATTCCAAAGCATATGCGATACAGTTAGGAATTAAAAAAAAGTGCCCTCCCTGCGTAAAATTTTATACGCAGTGACAGCGATTTAGTTTGCTATCGTTGGCAACTAACTATTTGCTTTAGAAGGATGATTAATTTACTGACCAAGACAGCATAAATTATTTATTTCATCGGGAACATAAAGAATTATTCCACTCATTATAAGTGACTGAGTTTTTAAAAAGCATTGAACGGCTTTTGCCAACACCAGAACACAATACCGCCGCCATAAGCAAAACTGTACCCCTTCTTGTAGTGTATTACACCATAGTCATGAGAATGAAAAAGAAAAACGCAGCTACGCCATAATTAGTTCTTTGGTGTACTATGTAATTAACATCGCCTCCCGTTGTCCTTTCCTGTACTATGGCGTTTTCGAGGCATTCCTAAACAGAACACACTCAAAATGTAATGAGAATACATCGAAATAAAAAAGGGACTACATAAATTTTATTTTCCTTGCAAAGAATTCTTATGTAAATTAGAGTATCGATAGACGCGAAGCAATGTCGTTATGATTTTAATTCAAATGTTCCCTGTCAAAAGAAGCAAAGAGACGTCGATAAGCTGTGAATATACAAAGTGTAATCAGCAACTCCTGTTCTATATTAGTTTGTATTTGCAGAGTTAAGATTGCGGCTCTTAATTCAAAATACTTCTGTCACTGAGGGAATACGCACTACACCATCATGTATTGTTTCTTTGCAGCACTACAAAACCAACAGCACCTTCAGTGGTCCGTTGCTGTTCTATGGTATAATCTTCGAAAAGAAATAAAAGATTAAAAAAAATTGAAAAATTCATCACCGCTAATTGTTAGTTCTTTGGTGCACTACGAAACTAATAGGGCCTCTGTTTGTTCTCTGTAGTTTCTATATAGTTTTCTATGCATTACTAAACAGAAGGGATACAAGATGTAATAAGTACGTACCGGAATCAGAAAGTAAACTACATAAATCCGTGTTTCCTTGCAAAGAATTCTTAGTAAATGAAAACATCGATAGATGCGAAGGAACGTCCTTATGTTTTAAATGAAAATGATACCCACGGAAAAAAGCACTTTTTTCTTTCCATGGCATTGCAAGGCATGGGGGATACAGGTAGGAAATTTTTTTTTGTGTCGTACATGGGTTAAATTTTACTTGCTATGGCAGCGGTTTAGTATGTTAGCGTTGGTAACTAAATATACGCTTTAGGAGGCTTATTAATTTATTGATCGGGACAACATTATTTATTTATTTCATCATCAACGCCAAGAATTATTTCCCTCATTGTACGTGACTGATTTTTCAAAAAGGATTCAACTGACGTTGTCAACATCAATAAAGAACACCGCTGCCGTAAGGAAAATCGTAGCCCTTGTGTGAGTGTATTACACCTGAGTTATGTGAATAAAAAACGCAACATCGCCATCTATTGGTTATTTGGTATACTATGTTACTAACAGCGCCTCATTGGGATCTTTGCTCTACTACGCTGCAATTCAAGCACAGCATACACCAGAAACTACAAATTACGATATCTCTTCTTCCCATGATCCGATTTTGATTAAATGAAGCTTATATGTTGCCCAAAGGTACACTCAGTTGACCTATGAAACGCCACGAAAGTTCGTATAGTATTCTTGCAGATTTGCTGAACTACACCATACTTATAAGCATAGTATACATAGAAAACTTCAAATTACGATGTCTTTCCTTCCTCTGATCCGATTTTAATGAAATGTAGCCTATGTTACTCTCCAAACTATTCCCAATGTACCTGTGGAAACCCATGAAAGTTCGTGTAGTACTTTTGGAGATTACCTTAAACAAATATACTTACACGAAGGCTTTTAAACAAAAGGTTAAATTATTATATCTTCATTTTCCCTAATCCGATTTTAATTATTGAAGCCTTCAGGTAACCGCACGATATGCTCAAGTTACGTGTGAAAACCCCATGAAAATTCGTCAAGTAGTTTTGGAGATAAACGTGTTCAAAGAGACAGACAGACATGACGGTTGTAGATAAAAAATTTCAAATTACGCTTTTTTCCGTCATTCGATTTTTATGAAACGAAGTCTATATGTTATCCTGAGTTAAGCTCAAGTTACCTGTGAAACCCCCATGCAAATTGGTGAAGTAGTTTTGGAGATAAGAGGTTTTTAATAGTTGAACAAACAGACATGGCGGTTACTGCAAACACTTAAATTTACGATATCTTTCTTTCTGTGATCTGATTTTGATAACATTATGCCTATATGTTGACCCAAGCTTTTCCCATGTTTCCTGTGAAAACTGCATGAAGATTCGTCCAGTAATTTTGAAGACTGATGGCCCACATTTACAGATTTATTATTGTTATAGCTATAGATGATGAACAGCTAGTTCTTTTTGCTGGCGATACAAGAATACCAATCACACAAACAAGTGTCAACTGGTGAAATTGGAAATAATGTCTATCAGAAAATTATTAAGTGGTTCTCTAGACATAGACACTTATTAAACGTTGATGAAACATAATACATACAGTTACATAAGGTAAATGGTATGACACGATTAACAAATATAGTCTGTGAACAGGTAGAAAATTCAAAACTGTTAGGTATGTGCATTGATGACTAATTGAATTGGACCTTTTGAGTTTAGCAACTTAAGCTGTTACCGTTATTGCAAATTTTGGTGACAAACGTTTCAGTAAATTAGCTTACTAGGGCTAATCATCTTGCAGGTATTTATGTAAGGACCACAGTACCTTCATATATATATATATATATATATATATATATATATATATATATATATATATATATATATATATATATATATATATATATTACTATTCAAGGTTGAATCTAATTGGCACAGAACGGTATGAATTATGCAGCCAAAAATTTTTAGATACAAATTAGGAAGAACTAAAGAAATAATAAAACTTATGAAACCTCCTGGCAGATTAAAATTGTGTGCCGGATCCGGGACTCGAATCTGGGACCTTTGCCTTTCGCGGGCAAGCGCACTACCGACTGTACTATCTCGAAACGACTCACGATGCCGCCTCACAACTTTACTTCCGCCAGTACCTCGCCTCCTACTTTCCAAACTTCACAGAAGTTCTTCTGCAAACACGCAAGACTAGCACTCCTGGATGAAAGGATATGGTGGAGACATGGCTTAGCCACAGCCTAAGGGAAGTTTCCAGAATAAAACTTCACTCTGCAGCGTAGTGTTCGCTGATATGAAACTTCCTGGCAGATTAAAATTGTGTGCCGGAACCGGGACTCGAACCATTATGATTTCATCATGATGTGGAATGTGTGAGTTTAGTAAAAGATAACGTCACATGACATAAGTTTTATTCCAGAATGAAACTTCACTCTGCAGCGGAGTGTGCGCTGATATGAAACTTCCTGGCAGATTAAAATTGTGTTCCAGAACTTTACTTCCGACAGTACCTCGCCTCCTACTTCCCAAACTTCACAGAAGCTCTCCTGTAAACACGCAAGACTAGCACTCCTGGAAGAAAGGATATGGTGAAGTTGTAAAGGTGTGAGGCGGCATCGTGAGTCGTGGTGGGATAGCACAGTCGGTAGTGCGCTTTCCCGCGAAAGACAAAGGTCCCAGGTTCGAGTCCCGGTTCCGGCACACAATTTTAATCTGCCAGGAAGTTTCATATCGGCGCACACTCCGCTGCAGAGTGAAGTTTCATTCTGGAATAAAACTTATGTCATGTGACGTTATCTTTTACTAAACTCACTCGTTCCACATCATTATGAAATCTCATATTCATGATCTCTGAATCAAATATGACTCTAATATTATCTATCCGTTAGGTTACAGCGACTCAGTTTCGGCAACGGTCAACACACTACCGTACCTTTAATAACACAACGACATCCCCTGCAGCTCGTGAGCATATTGGTTGCACTCTGGATAGTCGTGACTTGTTCAGATGAGATCCTATTTCTGTTGGTAACAGTGGGGAGCTGGGCCAACGAATCCATAAGAGCAATTTTCACACACTCTTCTATGGGGAAATAATAGGTATACATATATCAATATAATTATCACAAAAGATACACGCTATCTATCTGAATACATTAAAAATACACATATCAAGAAAGTGTTGCATACCCCCAGAATATTGACGTTTAATGTGTATATATCATAAAGAACACAGTTCATTAAATTGCCCATAGATGTCAATGAACCCACACAAATATGTTAACAACCAAGCATGAGTAGTGTCAATGCGATGGAGTATGAAATGCGGTCGATCAGTTCCAGTCATAACACCAAGAAGGAAATGCATCTGCCATGTAGATAAGAGGCAGAGGTCAATGTCTGTACAAATTTTTATAGGAAAATTTGTAGTCAATCGATCAGAAAACCCATATAATAATTGTTTATAAAGTTAGATAACCTGCCTTTATATAGCAGTATAGTTTTTGATACAAGGCAGTACTCGAATCAGCCATTACCTGCCTGGCCTCTTCATTCCGATGAACGCTTGCCAGCCAGTACGGTGTCTCAGGCATGAAGGCGAAAGCGACGATGAAGATGGCTATAGGGGCGACGTTCACGTACAGCACGACGTTGTAAGGCAGGAAGGCACCGGTGACGTAGGCGAAGAGGATGCCGATGTTGCACATGAGGGGCAGCATGCAGCCCACCGCGCCCCGCACCTCGTCGCTAGTCGTTTCGCTCACGTACAGCGTCGTTATCAAAAAGGAGCCGGCAGCCTGCACGCCGCCCAGCACTCTGCAGGCCCAGGTCATGGAGGTGTCACGATCTGACTGTACGTACGTACGGTCTATATCAAAAACATCCAGTCATCTCTCTTTTCTGAGTTTGACCACTAGCTAGCTATCATGATAGGCGCTGTAAACGGATGCAGGGAAAATTTGTGTTGCCAGCAGAGAACCAATAACATCACAATGTGTTACTCATGAGAGCTCAGAGACTTGAACTCTGTTCTGTTGTGTGCATTGTAGGATGATTGGCTCATGGTCATGGGTATTGTGTTGCTACGAAATTCCATTGCTCTTAGATCACGTCATAGTTGAAGTAGATGGGAAAAGATATATATGGTGTAACATATCGCATCCCCATGAGGGATTGCGACAACACTGTCTAGACATATTCTGATTGGCTGCCCCCACCTCTGTACGAGATCACAAATATTTTTTAATTATAAGTAGTAGATAAACTATTGTATAGAACTTAACATGATTATGTGTAACTAATGTGTTTACATGGAGCTACACTCCTGGACATTGAAATTGCAACATCTCGAAGACGATGTGTTTCAGATGCGAAATTGAACCGACAGGGAAAATATGCTGTGATATGCAAATGATTACCTTTTAAGAGCATTCACACAAGGTTGACGCCTGTGGCGACGTCTACAACGTGCTGACATGAGGAAACTTTCCAACCGATTTCTCATACACAAATAACAGCTGACCGGCGTTGCCTGATGAAACGTTGCGGTGATGTCTCATGTAAAGACGAGCAATACGTACTATCAGATTTCCGACTTTGATTAGCCTATCGCGATTCCGGTTTATGTATCGCGCGTGACTTTGCTACTCCCGTTGGTCGCGATCCAAGGACTGTTAGCAGAATATGTAATCGGTGGATTCAGGAGTGCAATACGGAACGCCGTGCCGGATCCCAACGGTCTCGTATCACTATCAGTCGAGATGACAGGCATCTTCTCCACATGGCTGTAACGGACCGTGCAGCCACGTCTCGATCCCCGAGTCAACAGATGGGGACGCTTGCAAGACAACAATCATCTGCACGAACAGTTCGACGACGTTTGCAGTAGAATGGACTATCAGCTCGGAGACTATGGATGTGGTTACTCCTGACGCTGCATCGTAGACAGAAGCGTCTGAATGTTGTACGCAACGACGAACCTGATTGCATGAATGGTAAAGCGTTATTTTATCGGATAAATCCTTTTTACAGTATCATGAATGTCGGATTCGTGTTTGGCGACATCGCGGTGAACGCACATTGGAAGCGTATATACGGCATCGCAATACCGGAATGATGGTATGGGGTGCCAATGGTTACACGTCTCGGTCACCTCTAGTCGCATCGACGGCACTTTGAACAGTGGCCGTTACATTTCAAATGTGTTACGACCCGTGACTACATCCTTCTTTCGATCCCTGCGAAACCCTACATTTCAGCAGGTTAATGCACGAACGCATGTTGCAGGTCCTGTACGGGCCTTTCTGAATACTGAAAATGTTCGACTGCTACCCTGGCCAGCACATTCTCCCGATCTCACACCAATCGAGAAGGTCAGGTCAATGTTGGCCGAGCAACTGGCTCGTCACAATACGCCAGTCACCTCAATTGATGAACTAGAGTATCGTGTTGAAGTTGCATGGGTACCTCTGTACCTGTACACGCCATTCAAGCTCTGTTTGACTCTATTGCTAGGCGTATCGAGGCCGTTATTACGGCCAGAGGTACTTGATACGATAACTGATTTCTCAGGATCTATGCACCCAAATTGCGTGAAAATGTAATCACATGTCAGTTCTAGTATAATATATTTGTCCACTGAATACCCGTTTATCATCTGGATTTTTTCTCGGTGTAGCAATTTTAATGCCCCGTAGTGTATATTATTATATGTTTTATTCATGTAATTATCAGCTAGTAGGCAAAAAACAGTCGAATGTAGAAGTTCTAGAAATGCGCTTCGCTCCAAAATTGATGGTAGGCGGGACCAGCACTGCCCAGTGGCAGAACTCCAGCACAGACGTCTCTCGCGTGAACAGCTGTGACAATCGCACTCTTAAAATAGCCTGCCAGGCAGTTCAAACGTAATATTTTTCAGCTACTATAATTAGAACTCAAGTGTACTAGGATCATGGACAGTATTACATATGTCACTTGCTGTTTCTCGATACAAAAATAAATATTAAGAAACCACTGTTATCCCTTCTTATTTGAAAAGTAGCCACAGTTTTCAAAGTTCCACAGCGCTGCACTCCAAGATACGAAATTTATCGACCTATGCGCTGCTTCTGCGTAGGACAATAACAGAAAAGAAGAAACCAGGTTAGTGAAGAGAAACTTTAACTGCACGTAGTGACGTTGCATGTAGTTCTACGGCCCTCACGTACACGAGTGTGGTGGTAACACATCGAAGGGAAAGTGTTGGAGAAAGTGTGAAAGAGACAGATAACTAACTAAAAACTTTCCAATTACTATTGTCAGACTCTCTATCCACCTTAATCTTTAACCCCGACGAAGCACATAAAACATGTTCGATGTCTTTGGTCTTTGTTTGTTATTTATACATGTCTATAGTGGGCATATCGGTTGGATTCTGGATAGCCGTGACTTGTTCAGTTGACCGGCGTTGCCTGATGAAACGTTGTTGTGATGTCTCGTATAAGGTGGAGAAATGCGTACCATCACGATTCCGACTTTCAGAAACGTCGTATTGTAGCTTATCGCGATTGGGATTTATCGTATCGCGACATTGCTGCTCTCATTGGTTGCGAGCCAATGACTTAGCAGAATATCGAATCGGTGTGTTCTTGTGGGCAATACGAAACGCCGTGATGCATCCCAATGGCCTCATATCCCTAACTGTCGAGATGACAGGCATCGTATCCTCATGGCTGTAACGGTTCGTGCAGATACGTCGCGATCCCTGAGTCAACAGATGGGGACGTTTGCAAGACAACAACCATCTGCACGAACAGTTCGACGCGGTTTGCGGAGACTATGGCTGCGGTTGCCCTTGACGCTGCATCACAAACAGGAGCGCCTGCGATGGTGTACGCAACGACGAACCTGGGTGACGAATGGCAAAAAGTAATTTTTTCGGATGAATTCACGATCTGCTTACTGCATATTGATGGTCCCTTCCATGTTTGGCGACACCGCGATGGACGCACATTTGAAGCGTGTATTCGTCATCGCCATACTGACGTATCACCCGGCGTGATGGTATGGGGTGCCATTGGTTATACGTCTCGGTCGCCTCTTGTTCGCATCGACGGGACTTTGAACAGTGACCGTTATATTTCCGATGTGTTACGATCCGTTCTTTACCCTTCATTTGATCCCTGCGAAACACTATATTTCAGCAGGATAATGAACGACAGCATGTTGCAGGTGCTGTACGAGCCTTTTTGGATACGGAATAAAAGTTCGACTGCTGTCCTGGCCAGTATATTCTCCATATCTCTCACTACTTGAAAACGTCTGGTCAATGGTTCCCGAGCAACTAGCTCGTCACAATACGCCAGTCACTATTCTTGATGACCTGTGATGTCGTGTTGAAGCGGCATGTTCATCTGTACCTGTACACGCCATCCAAGCTCTGTTTGACTCAATGCCCAGGCGTATCAAGGCCGTTATTACGGCCAGAGGTGGTTGTTCTGGGTACTGATTTCTCAGAATCTATGCACCCATATTGGGTGAAAATGTAATCTCATGTTAGTTCTAGTATAATAAATTTGTTCAATGAATATCCATTTTCATCTGCAGTTCGTCTTGGTGTAGCAATTTCAATGGCCAGTAGTGTATATGCAACTGTGTAGTATTCCCTGAAATGCTATGTGGATAATAAGTCCGTCGCTCAAGTTTTCTGACTTTTTCATTTGTGAATGTTTGGTATTACTGGGAAAAATTCAGCAGGTTTTGGTAACTGGGCTGCCACAAAATAATCAATTTTACCTTGCAACATAGATAACTTCGGTTGAAGTTGAGAACATCTGGAGGACCCAGGCGGCCAGCAGCGGCGTTACAGAGATGTAGGACAGCAGTTTGCGGCCCATGTGGGCAGTATGCGGCCGCGAACACGGGAAAGAACACGATGGGGGTGAACAGCAGCAGCGACGCCACCCAAGACGCCTCGTCCGTCGTCATCGGCCGGTCTCGCAGACCGCTCTCTGCAGACATCAGCTGCGGCAGCGCCATCGCCGGCCACACCGCCGACGTGCCGATGGCGAACACGTTCACGTTCACTAGCCAAGAACAGAAAGAAGTGCAAGCAAAAACCGGAGCCTCACAAATGAGTGTGGAGGAAGAAGTGGGTAGGTTGAAAGGGTGATCGTTGGTTTTTGGAAGGAACTAAAGAGCGACGGTCATCTGTCCCTTGTTCCAGTCAAAGAGGTAAAACATTTAGTTAAGCGTTCGTAAGTAAATGCATTAACAAGTCAAAGTTTAAAACTCACAAGCAAATATAAAGAAAGAAGTAGAAACGAAGAAGGGATAAAACAGCTTAGACAGTACAAGAGTGTTTTTGCTTGGTGATCACAGAAATATAAAGAACACATCCAGCCACTCTGGGACACGTTAAAACCGCCTACCTAAAATACTTAGGCAGGTGGAGTTGTAAAATCCACACTCACGTGTAAAATTTAAAACAGAGGCAACCATGGAGGCATTGACAGCTAAAGCAAGCTGCAAACCGTCAGGGATATTAAAATTTCGTCGCGCTGCGGCTAAATTGTGGCAGTTAAGTAAGATGTAGGCGACTGCCAAAGGCGCACCACAAGGAGACTGAGGAGGGACCTCGCGACACAGAAGGTGTCCATTCATGGGCCAAGTATGGCCTCCCTGCGAGAAGCCCTCAGGGATGTCTTCCATGCACCGGTAGATGGCTTAACAACACGGAGCTTATTCGGTGCAGTCGAGTCTGCCCATTCAGAATTCCAAACCCCTAAGACCTTGCAGGTCAACTGGGTTTGGAGGTCGGAGACTGGGAGGCCAATATCCAGGGACCGCGAAGTGGTGGCCTGCTTGGCCAGCTGATCAACACGTTCATTGCCCGATGCACCTATGTGCCCTGGCGTCCAGACAAAAGCGACAGAACGGCCTGAAGCGCTAAGGGCGAAGACAGCATCTTGAATTGCTCGCACCACAGTGTGTTTGGGTAGAAACTGGTCGAGAGCCTGTAACCCACTTAGGGAGTCGCTGCAGATGACGAACGACCCTGTGGGGCTAGCTCTGAGGTGTTCAAGAGCTCTCAAAATACCGACCAGTTCTGCGGTGAAGATGCTGCTTCCACAAGGTATGACCGCTGTTCGACGTGGTCACCATAGACAAAGGCATATCCAGCATGGCCATCGACCAAAGAACCGTCCGTGTAAGGAATGTTTGCTCCATGAAATGTGTCAAGCAGTGCATGGAACCGGCGTCAGAGAATCAGTGGTGGAATAGAGGCTTTCGAATCCTGGGACAAGTCCAACCGAAGCTCCAGGCGAGTAATTGTCCAGGGGGGGGGGATACTGAGGGAGTAATGGAAAGGTGGAGGAAGGGGTAGGGAATCAAGTGAGGAGAGAAGGGAACGGCCACGGAACGCAATCGGAAGACCCGACCTGGGCCAACGTCACGGATAAGGGAGTGCAGAAAGCGGGAATAGAAGCCTGTGGTTCGGATGGCGGGGTGAAGCATGAACCCGGGCAATGTAACTAACCAACAACCGTTGCCGGCGATACTGCAGAGGGGGAACACCAGCTTCAGGTAAAAGGCTCGTTACGGGACTGGTGTGAAAAGCCCCTGTTGCGAGACCCACACGTACGTGGTGAACGGGGTCTAGGACCCGCAAGGCAGAGTGGCTGCTGAGTCGTAAACCAAGCTCCCGTAATCAAGCCGTGACTGAAAAAGGGACTTGTAGAGCTGAAGAAGGGTGGAACGTGCTGCTCCCCAACCTGTATGGCTGAGGAATCTGAGAATGTTTCAATGATGCCAATACTTCTGTCTCAGCTGACGTAGGTGTGGCACCCAAGTCATTTGGGCATCGAAGACCATGCCCAGGAAGCGATGTGTTTCCTCGACCTGAAGTAGTTCACCACCCAGGTAGAGTGCTGGGTCAGCGTGAACTACCCTACAGCGACAGAAGTGCATCACGCGAGTTTTTTGTGCGGAGAACTGAAATCCATGAGTAGAGGCCCATGAGTGGGCCTTTCGGATGGCACCCTGCAGCCATCGTTCAGCTACGCCGATGCTAACGGAGCTGAAATACAGGCAGAAGTCATCGGCGAACAGGGAGCAACTGCCGCAGCAAGACCGTTTATCACCACTAAAAACAATGGGACGCTGAGGACGGAGCCCTGTGGGACACCGTTCTCTTGAATACGGGGGGAGCTAAAAGATGCCCCAACCCTCACCCGATACGAGCGGTGGGAGAGGAAATTGCGAATAAAAATAGGAAGGGCGCCACGTAAGCCCCAGTCATGCAGATTCGTCAAACTATGGTGGCGCCAGATGGTGTCAAACGCCTTTCGGAGGTCGAAAAATACAGCAACCAAATGCTCAAGCCTAGCAAACGCCGTGCGAATGGCCGACTCCAGTGACACGAGGTTGTCAATGGTAGAACGGTCCTGGCGAAAGCCCCCCTGTTGTTGAGCAAGGAGCAAGGATCCACATAAGCCGCCGACTCGCCATACGTTCGAAGAGCTTGCAGAGAATGTTGCTGAGGCTGATCGGACGGTAATTGTCAGCCACCAGGGGATCTGCACCAGGTTTCAGCACCAGGATAATAGTGATTTCCCCCCATTGCGATGGGAAAGTATCTTCTGCCCATAGATGGTTAAACAGGGCGAGAATGTGGCTTTGAAACTCTGGTGAAAGGTGTCTGAGGAATTGGCTGTGCATCCTATCTGGTCCTGGAGTAGTATCAGGACACGTAGCAAGGGCAGTTCGGAACTCCCACTCACTAAACGGGTCGTTGTATATTTCCTGACGACGAGTGCGGAAGGATAACTGTTTCCGCTCGGTCCGCTCTTTGAGGGAGCGGAAGTCGGCACTGTATGTGGCAGTCGCAGAGCATCGAGCGTAGTGCTCTGCCATATGCTCGGCGATAGCTGTTGGGAGCGTGCAGAGCACACCCTGGATGGTGAGGGATGGGATTCCTGTCGGCGGGCAGTATCCAAAGACGCGTCGGACTTGCATCCATACCTGAGTGAGGGAGGTTTAGGAGCTGATACTGGCTACATACCGCTAACAGGAATCCTGCTTGCTCTGCTGTATGAGTCGTCGAGCACGCGCACGAAGCCGTTTAAAAGCGACCAAATTCTCCATGGAAGGGTGGCGTCGATGGCACTGGAGCGCTTGCTGATATTCCCGGATAGCCTCAACAATCTCCCGTGTCCACCAAGGCAAGGACCTACGTCTAGTGGAACTGGTGGTTTGTGGAACAGCTACCTCAGTGGCCATGACAATACTATTAGTCACCTGCATTGTCAATGTCATCTGGCAGTGGTGCAGCGATGACAGCGGTTGAAGCATAAACAGGCCAGTCAGCCCCAGGGAGACACTAATGGGGTTAACTGTCTGCAGCTTGGTACTGCGGGAGCGACACAAAGATTGGAAAGTGGTCGTTGCTACACAGATCATCATATACACGCCAACCAAGGTGTGGTCGAAGGCTGGGGCTGCAGACAGAGAGGTCGATCGATGAATACGTGCCCTGTGCCACGCTAAATGCGTGGGGGCACCTGTATTCAGGAGGCAAAGGCTCTTGTTGCGCCAATAATGTCTCAACATCCCTACTGTGGCCTGTGATCTGGAGTCCGACCCACAAAGGGTTGTGGCGTTGACATCCCACAATAGGAGGAATGGTGGGGGAAGTTGAGAGACCAGAGCAGTAAGGTTGTTGAGAGACACAGCCTCATCCAGAGAAAGGTACAAGCTGCAGACAGTTAATTCCTGTATTGCCCGGATTCTAACAGCTACTGCCAGAGTGGTGTTGAGTGGCACCGGGGCACTGGGTACATTGTCCAGGACGTACAGACCAGACAGACACCCTGTCGTATATGGGCCTGTTACGGTATTAGCACCGATACCCACAAAGGGCAGGGTCTGCTGTGCTGGAAACCATGTTTTCTGTAGGGCGATACAAAGTGCAGGGTAGCGCCACAGTAATTGTCGCAGCTCGGCCAGGTGATTAAAGAAACCGCCCCAATTCCACTGGAGAATAACTCTTTCTCCTTGCTGTAAGGCATTAAAAGAAAAGAAAGAAAAGAAGATCATTCCATACAAACATCTGCCACCTTATGGTCAGGATCTACAGAATATATGACCATAGGTGATTCTGGATGTGCAGAGCTCCTACGTTCAGGCGAATCAAGAAGTGCGAGATCCTCAGCGGAGGTGAGGATCTCGACTTCATCCTCTGAAGCAGAGGATGTGGTTGTGGGTGGCTTCTTTTTCTTTTACCCTCTCTCTGGCCCTTGGGTGTTAAGGGCCATGGGGGCTTCTCAACAGGGTCTGCAGGTGCCGACGAAGAGGTGGAGGCCCCTCGATCAGTAGCCGCTGGATCCTTCAGCCATTTGATGGAATCCACTTTCATATGAAGAGAAGCTGCGGAAGGTAGTGTCCCGTGGGACCCCTTCTGCGCGAGAGGAGCCAGAGAAGGCTGTTATTTCTCCGGCAGTTGGTTGGGGACTGACGTCCCCCATAATGGTTTGTCTGTTGCTCCCAACGTGAAAAGTGTGGGAGCAACCGAAGGAGTAGCGCCCCCAACTGTCAAGGGGACAGGTGTAGTGGTTCAGGCCTGGGGGCCCAGTGGCATTTGTGGTACAGATGGTCTGGAGACTGACGATGAAGCTACTGTGACGTAAGAGGTTGTCATGGTGACAGGGTGGAGCATTAAATACTTACGTCTGGCCTCTGCGTATGTCAGCCGGTCCAGGGTCTTGTACTCCATGATCTTACGCTCTTTGTGGAGTACAGAGCAGTTGGGAGAACAAGGAGGATGCTGATGATGACAATTGACGCACACTGGAGGTGGGGTAAAAGGGGCGATGGGATGCACGCCCGCACTCCCGACATGTTGAGTTGGCATCACATCCGGAAGACATATGACCAAACCTCCAACACTTGAAAGAGCGCATAGGGGGCTGAACGTAGAGCTTTACGTCGATCCGGTAGACCATCACCTTGACTTTCTCAAGCAATGAATAGCCCTCGAAAGCCAAGATGAAGGCACCGGTGGCAAACCTCTTGTCCTTCGGAGCCCTATAGATACGGCGGATGAAATGCACACTTCGTCGCTCCAAGTTAGCTCGTAATTCGTCGTCTGGTTGAAACAGGAGATCCCTGTGGAAGATGATACCCTGGACAACATTTAAGCTCTTATGTGGCGTGATACTAAAGGAAACATCACCCAGCTTGTCACAGGCTAGCAAAGCACGTGACTGGGCTAGGGATATCGTCGTTATTAAAACTGATCCAGACCTCATCTTGGACAAACCATCGACGTCACCATATTTGTCTTCCAAATGTTCCACAAAGAACATTGGCTTTGTGGACATGAAAGATTCCCCATCTGTACGGCTGCACACTAAATACTTAGGGGCGTAAGCCTCACCTTGAGTTTTCGCGCTTCGTTCCTGCCACGGTGTAGACAGGGAAGGAAACGTTTGGGAGTCATACGGTTCAGCGTTATAATCACCTCTACCGCGCTTAGAGACGACTGTTGTACATCCGCCGACGTTTCGTGGTCTTTTCATGGTGTTCCCACGAGCAGCTAGGGAAATAAGGGTTCACCCAGACAGAGCCCCGCTTGCCTCGGTAAGCCTTATACAACTGAGGTGCGGCAGGTTCCTCAGAGGTTGCTCGCTAGCGACTGTTCAACCTCAACAGAAATGCATCTCCTCGGCACGTAGCACACCTTGAGATTGAGGGGTTTTTATAGAGGTTTGTACCGTCCTCGCGACCCGGGCGATTAAGCCAAGATCCCCGGGTTCTGAAACGTACAACGTTCCACCGTCACGCCGAACGATGGTCGCTGAGTCACGCACAGAGCTTACGGTGTAGCGGACTGTTGGCGCGACACAGCCCACGGCTCAGGACCCCGGGTTCGCCAAGCCCGTACTCTGCAAATTAATGCTGAGCCCCTGAGGGTTTGAAAGGATGAATTCAAGGCGTCTACAGCGTAATGGATTGCGGTTTTGTTCGAATGTTCCTCACGTCCAAACATTCAGATATCAGACTTTCAGATCGGTGCCAAACGTTGTATATCGAAGGATTATCAACCTAAACTTCTATATAATTCGTGCTATGTGCTGCCGTCCAGTAGAGCGTGAGTAAATAGAAAATAATAGTATGTAACACCTGTCCAAAGGAACAGAGGAAAAACGTATCTGTAGGGATTTGCCGCGCTGACTTCCCGTGGGGTGTTTGCTAGAGCGAATGTTTGTCGTTACGAAGGTCCTCTGTTCAAAATCCTGTGTTGCGATTTTTTTCCCTGTATGTCGTTGCAAATTGTTCTACGTCAATAAACGTACACCGAGTGTTCATGGGACAGATTGTTCCTGAAATGCAAAAGGACTGTTCGGACATCATAACACTGCATCGTGTTATTTTCAAGTATCAAACCTGTAGAATGTATTCGTAAAACAAAGAATCAATTACACCATACGTGGGGAAGTATTAAAGTAATAATTATAATAATAATAGTAATAATAATAACAAATGACTGCCTGGTAGCCGGCACCGCCGCTCAGCGGATGTGCCGTGTGACGCCCACACCATCAAGGGGGCTGACGTTGCTGTCCAGTACGCCCGCCACTGCTACTGCTGCAGCTGACAGTGCTGTTTTGCTAAATGAACCCGTGGAACGTTATATACATTCTCTTTCAAAAATGTACAATGTACTGCATTTTTAAAAAAAATAAAAGCTCTAGGTGTGGCTTGAACCGAGGATCCTCTGTTCGATGAACTAACGCTCCAACAACTAACTCACGGTAGCGCGACATGAAAAAAGCTCTCACAGTTATGCTTTTCCTGTACTCGGTAGGTTAGGTGTTGCTTATTATAGTTTCCGCACGTTCTTCTGTACAGCAGCATATAGCACGAATTATATACAAGTTTCGGCTGATACTCTATCGATATACAACGTTTGGTACCGTTCTGAGTGTCTGACCTATGAAGGTTTGGTTGTCTCAACTTTAGGAAAGGTGCATATACGTTGGTTGGACTTAAATAGTGGTAATGGAATCTACAATTGTCGGTGATAGCACACGTTGTTGACATACCTATCTTACCTCCGAGCAAATGGACTTGCCCGTCCCATGTCACCGGAATGCGCACAATCGAGGTAAACACAGTCAATTGTGAGCGAGCGGTATAACGTAACTGTGTCACTATGTTCTAGAAACAGGATCAGCGGAGGTGGATCAAGATTGAAAGTGTCTGGGCAAGCAAAAGATTGCATCACGATGTATTCTGCATGAATTGACTGAAATTCAGAAACTGATGCGTTACGACGCTGCTCATACGCACTTGGAGCGCTAAGAGCGCGATGGAGTGGCTTTCTCATGCCTTATCGTAACACTGGCTGAGACGTGGGCCACGTCGTGCGAGCCAAAACTGAAACGCCAATCCAAGGAATGGCGTCATTATGGGTTGCCGCGAAAGTCGAAATGGTGTCAGAGCCCCAGTGTGGTGAATGTTATGCTTTTAACAGGTATATTCATAAAAAAATTCCACTGGCGATGGAAAAACTTCTCCGAAACATGTATAGATAAATAACAAACAAAAATTGTGTTTGCTCAAGGCAGGCACACTTACCCTCAGCAAAGATTATTGAATATTGCCATTTACCGAAAACGTCCTCTTGCGTCGTGCAAATACGCACCGCTTAATTCACAAGATATTCGGAGAGTTCGGCGGGCTACCACCCGGCAACATCTCGCACTACCGATCCCAGCGACTGCTTGGAGGCCCTACTGCTGCCAATGCCATTGTTCCTACTCCAAAGATTCTGCTACTCTGTATAAAGTCCCCAACTAGGCCAGCGTGTCTGTTACAGTTACAAAATTATTTCAATTTAATTACACAATTTGGTTACAATTTAATTTTGAAATTAACTACACTGACAGAAATAAATAAAGAAACACAGACGGAATAAAAATTACAGGAGAATATCACATTAAATATTTGTACATACGTGGAAAAGAAAAAATGCTGTTGTGTTTTACGCTCTTCCATGAACGCACACCTTTCGAAACTATGAAATAAGCCCACAACGTGATGAAGAATGCACCCATGGAGCGTCTTCCGACGGAATCGACCGATTTTCTCAGTGACAGTTACTTGTTTGGTAAGTGAACCTCTAAAATGTGATCTTGTTTTCTCCACGAATGCTGTCTGATATGGATATCAGGTTATCAAGCAATATTGAAGTATTGGTTTTTGTAAGCTACTGTCGTCGTTGACCGACCACAATTTCTAAGGAATTATGCTGTCTGCCTAACCCATGATTAGTTTCATGTAGTTTTCACACTTTAAATCACTCCATATGCATACTCTTAATATATTTTTTTGACAAACATTTGGTACCAGTCATTGTTCTGCAATCGCGTCATAATACAATAAAGTATACTTCTTTCTTTTTATTCACGTTACATCTGTTTATTTTGAGGGTCAATTGATATTCTCTGCACCATGCGTGGATCCATTTAAGATCGTACTGATTTCACTACAATGTCATACCGTTGCAACTTCTCTGTATAAAACCTTCTCCGAGAAATTCCTAAAGTAAATTCCAATTTTTTCTGCGAAATCAATTGTATAGATTGTTCCTATAACACATCCTTCTCGAACGTCAGAAATTACTTTCATAACGAAACATTTCTCTCTCCATGGAGACTGACATGCTGGGTTGGCAAAAATTGCGTGTCGCAAAATGGCCTCGATCCTGAGACCTTTGCCTTTCGCGGGCAAGCGCTCTTCCCGCACTACGTAGCTCTCAAGCACAACCGCTCCTTCAGCAAAAGTTCCATACCTTAAGTCTGGAAATGGTGGTATGTGCTATCCGACGAATATCAAGATGAGAGAGATGGAGGGAGAACACACACATACTTAGAATCAAACACTAAGAATACTCTCTCTCTCTCTCTCTCTCTCTCTCTCTCGGCCGGCCGCGGTGGCCGAGGGGACTGAGGCGCTGCAGTCACGGTCTGCACAGCCACTACAGTCGACGGTTCGAATTCCCCCTCGGGCATGGTTATTTGTTCCGTCCGTAGTCTTAGCTAGTTCATAACTAGTTTGTCTGTCTGTGTGTGTGTGTGTTTGTCTTTCTTCCTCTACACACACTGTCACACTATCTGTTCAAATGTCTGTAAATCTATCGGACCAAACTGTGTGGTCATCAGTCAGTAGCTTACAAACTACTTAAACCTAGGTAAACTAACTTACGGACAAACACACACGCCTATGCCTCAGGGAGGACTCGAACCTCAATGGCGAGCATCCGCGCGCTCCGCAGCGAGGTGCTTTAGACCGCTAGGCTACTCCACCACAGCTATCATACTATCTCTCTTCCTATATTCTCAAAAGATGAATTCTTGTGTTACATCATCTTAAATATCAAAGTGGTACTAAATTATAGACAAAGTCTCGCCATGATCCATTACATTGTAAAAAAGTAATTAATTATAGCAGTGTGCATCAATTTTTCCATAAAGATTTATCATTAACTTGTCAGAAATAATGTAATTCCATGTAGTGACATGAATACACTAACATGCCAAATAAAAATAAAAAAATTGTCAACTAAAGATTTCTGTACAGATGAAAAATCTAACCACAACATCTATGGCGACGATCTGTAGTTGGTTTTGTTCTTCTATTCCGTGTGGGAACTGTGCTAAAGTGTCTATATTGTGTGTAACTGGAAAACCAGTTGAAAGTAGCGACTTTAAATCCATATTACTGTTCTCGCCATGTGGAAGACTTAATTGTCAGAGAGACGTAAATCCCATTCTGCACTAAATGCAGAATAAAAAAATTTTGTCATCTGATGATGATTTGATAGGCATTTCGAAACCGGTACTGGAGAAATAAAAACATCCTACATCAAAGGCGACTGGTTGCTGTTTTCTCAAGATACCTGTAATAACCTTGTATATTGAGTTTCATGGACAGTAAGATACATGTTAAGCCCTAAATATGGTGAAAGTGTACTTAAGCTACCGTTCAGCCGATAAACTACTTCAAACATTAGACCTTGCAAGTCAGTAATTTTTCCTTTGCCAGTTTGTTGTGTAATTTTGTACGTCTGAAATAAAAATAAATTAATTTTGATCCTTCTGCCTCGTACAAGTCGCCGGCCGCGGTGGCCGAGGGGACTGAGGCGCTTCAGTCACGGTCTGCAAGGTCACTACGGTCGGGGGTTCGAATCCCCCCTCGGGCATGGATATTTGTGCCGTCCTAGTTCGTAGGTAGTTCATAAGTAGTTTGTAAGTTTAGGGACTGATAACCCCGTAGTTAAGTCCCATAGACTTTACAAACATTTGTTTTTGAACATCGTACAAGTCAGCGTGTATAAACAGAGAATGGCGACAAAATAATTTTAACTACCATTGAGTTATGAGAGACTGTCACAGAAATTATGTTAACTCTTGGTTGATACCTGGAAAATCATTTTACTTGAAGTCCATAGATCAACAAATTTCATATGGATTATATTAGATCATACAAAATTACTCCCAAGTAAATAAGTAGTAATTTCCATGAACTGTATACGAAAGGATACGAATTTTTAATGTATGGGAAGTAATCAGCATAGATTTCATTCAGTGAACAGACAGTAGTAGTTTATGGATGGATGTTTTCATGAAGCTGAAGAAGTTGTGTTTTTCTTAATACACTAACTGTGGTCACAATTGGTTTATAGGTAAGTCAGAGAGTGCGAGTTCTGTGATTAGTAAGGCTCATTTGAAAGTGTTTTTTACAATTTGGAGAGAAAAAGTAGTATATGTTAATGACTAATCATGTGCAGGGCGACAAAATGAGATGTATGTAATACACTTCAGATTACATGTTGCAAACTTGCACCATAAACACCAATTGAAAAATGGCGACCACAGTGATGACAGTCACCATCAAGATCGATCACAAAATCCTTGACAGTTACAAAGCAAGCAAGACGTATCCCCTTTTTATTAGCTGTCCTGATGTAAGGTCATATGCCATCCTATCCCACCAGTTCTCATCAACCCGCCATATCAACATCATTCTATATTCACTGTCGTAGAATGGACACGTGGCTGAAATCTCCCGGTGGTCTCATCTTCAATATTGATGGTGTGACCTTTGATATCACTGTGACACGCCATTTTTAATCGTCATCCATGCTGTACATTAAACGTTCGTTTTCAACATTTCTTGGATGTCTACGATCTCCATTTAGTGAAGTAACTATAAACAACTTGCGTTTAAAGACGCGGTTCCATTGGTGGTTGTTTCATGTCGGGCTCTACATCATGGCAAACATCCTCTCATCCTCCTCATTCCCGCGGCCCCTTCGCACACACATCGATTTCAGGCTCTAAAATAAGGCTGCAATCTTTTGGCTTACCGACAACAGCAGCAAGGAACTGGGGCCAGGTGGCTGGCTTCACTTCGGCCGACTGCGCCTCGGCGTCGACCTTCCCACTGACGCTCTTGGTGTGGGGCAATGACGGCGCATTGTTCTTGAAGACACCTTTTACTCCACATGCGTCAGCCACGACGCACTGTTTGCTTGTGAACGCCTTCATTCTTCTACCTGCTTGTCAGCAGACGTCGCTTCTTAAGTACCTGCGAATAATCCGAGGGATTATCCGTATGCGTCTGAATGCGCGCCCTTGATCTTCTAGAACGAGAACAGAGGACACACGGAAGGACTGTTAACGCACACGACGCAACACAAAACAATGCGTCGAAGCCGAAGTGAGACCCACTTTCATTGCTAGTCTCTTACTAGGAATTTTGTCCTAAAGTGTTATAAACATTTAACAATATTTGGAGTAGTTCGTGTTGCAGAACTTACGCTTGAAAATAATTCGCTAAGGTAGATATAACCACAAAAATATTTCCCGAACTAGTGATTACGTCAGGGGACAATACCACTATTCCGTCCCACGCCACTGACGCGGCATGCGCACAACTGTCAGTTGTGACAG